>ML058395.1:0-600000 GCA_003013855.2 Liriodendron chinense | reverse complement strand
ATTCATTGTTTTGGGTTTTTGAATCTTCTGATTTTTTTAAAGTTTTTTTTTAAAACCCTGAGCAAGACGGCGATGCGAACAGGGGTTGCCTAATTCGGCCCGGGGATCCGAGCACTGTTAACTTTTATTGTACCGTCATGGGGCTACAAACCTGCTACTACCTTGCACTCCTTCCCCTCAGGAGGCGGGGCCAGAAGATCAGTAGGCCAACCCTCATCATCGCGCCCAAATGTCATGATAGATATGAAATTGGGCTCCGAGTTGGTGTTGGATGCGATTTCTCTTGGTTTATCTCCAATGAATTGCAACTGTTCGGGTTCATCCGGCTGAGGTGAGACCAGGACTACGATCCAATTTATCGGGGTAAATTCCTACCCCTTGCTTAGGTCTTCTTCAGTCAGCTCTGTCAGATTCAATTTACTCACTTGATCATCGAAGGTGGAATCCAGCCCATCATCAGGGTAGATAATCACTGCATTGATCAACTGGATTGGTGTGCAGATGCATGGATTGCCCTCTTCTTAACAATTTCATCTTCTCTTGATACCTCTGTGCTTTGGTTTCCTAATTCGAGCAGGCTGATATCGCAATCTTCTTCTATCCACATCTTCTTAAACCTCCATGATTCGGGCCGAGTCTTGATATTCAAGTTAATAATAGAAGATTTGGCGCTTGACAGGAAGGAGGACGTAGTTTAATCCGATGGGACATGCGCGAGGGAAGTAATTCATATTGTGAAACTCGAGACTTTAGTATGAGACGTCCTTATCAGAGCGTTGTACGTCCACAGCTGGGATGATATGCTCTTGAAGATTGGATGCCTCTACCATGAAATTTTTTTCGGGATTGGTGATGATGGTGATCGCCCTATCTCTGAAGATGTGCTTGACCCTTTAGTGAAGATTTGAAGAGATGACACCGATTCTATGAAACCACCTCCGATCGGGAAGGAGATGAAATGAAGTTGAGATGTTCAAGACGTAAAGAGTGATGATTGATGTTTTTAGACCAATCTGAACCTTGACATCAATCTCCCCTTCGACTTGTCCTTTGGAGTTGTCAGATGCAAGAACCATTTAGAGGACTAGTGGCCAAACAGAACTAGGCAAGTCATTTTGAGGAGTAGAGCTTACTCCCTCGATAGTAGCCACATAATTGAAGCTGAGCCCCAGCTCTGCTAAGGCATGTGGCATGTTGTCTAAGCAAGGGTTCTCTTCTTGGAGGATGTTAGAACTAGAAAATGAACCACGGGGCACATTCTCTGGAATGTGGTGTTTTGCTGCTCTGGCGTTCTAAACAATAGAAACATTCATAGACAATCACAAGCATTCACAAAAGTACACAAGAGAAGAGATATCGCAAGGCGAATTTATTCCAGAGATTCTGAGATCTTGTACATTCCAGGCCGTGGTCTGGCACGAGCCCTTAATTACATCGAATGATCGATGACCCTTGATTAAAAGGCAAAAGACTAGTCAGCGGGGACTACGGTCTTAGAGTTCATGGTCGTAGAGACCTATATTTGTGTGGTTGTAGAGACCTGTATTTGTATGGTCACGGAGACCTGTATTTGTATGGTCGCGGAGACCTGTATTTATATGGTCGTGGAGACCTGTATTTTGTATGGTCGCGGAGACCTGTATTTGTATGGTCGCGGAGACCTGTATTTGTATGGTCACGGAGACCTGTATTTGTATGGTCGCGGAGACCTATATTTGTTGTGTTCTGTTATAGATTGACCCATCTTTGTACGAGTCGGATGTCTATGTCCCATGTTTTATCCGGAGATCCGGGCTGAGACTGTCAGGGTTTATGGCTGAGATGGAAGACTCTGGGCCCGCGCCTGTCAATGTAGGGACAGGTGACCTCGGAAAGTCCATTCTACAGTTGTGTGTACCTGCGCCGCTCAACCAGCGGATGCCGTTTGGATGGGTAGGGCATTGACTGTTCTTGAAGTGTCAGTCCTTAACAAATCGTGTGCGATAGTTTAGAACTCTCCTCGTATGGTTTATCGTGTTAACCATAGTCCCCTTTGCTTAGTCCGGGCCTGAATCCGGGTCATGTTGTGATAGTACATGTAATGATGATGCATCAGTATGATTCTGGGCACTGGCGGCCTCTTTTCAGGAGAATTGCTCCATTCAGCTCGTCGGATCGGATCGGACTCCGAAGGCTTGTATTCTGCTCACTGGGTGGCCTGGATGGGTTATTTGGTTGCTCCATTGCGTCCGGAACGCTCGAAATACCCAAAATATGCCCAAATGGGGCTAAAAAATGTCATAAAATGAGGATTTAAAGGTGCTGGAATGAACGCTGAAAGTGCTGATTTTTGCGATCTGCTGGCCTGATTTTACTGATGCGCTGGGGCCAGTGCGTCCAAAAATGATTGTTAAAAATTTGTTTATTTTCATGATGCGCTGGGCTATTTTTCTTATGCGCTAGGGCCATTGCGTCCGAAAATAACTTTGTTTAGGAATGTGCATTTTTCTGATCCGCTGGCCTATTTTGCGATGCGCTAGGGCCAGTGCGTTCGAAAATAACTTTGTTTAGGAATGTGCATTTTTCTGATCCGCTGGCCTATTTTACGATGCGCTAAGGCCAGTGCGTTCGAAAATAACTTTATTTAGGAATGTGCATTTTTCTGATCCGCTGGCCTATTTTACGATGCACTAGGGCCAGTTTGTCCAAAAATAACTTTATTTAGGAATGTGCATTTTTCTGATCCGCTGGCCTATTTTGCGATGCGCTAGGGCCAGTTCGTCCAAAAATAACTTTATTTAGGAATGTGCATTTTTCTGATCCGCTGGCCTATTTTGCGATGCGCTAGGGCCAGTGCGTCCGAAAATGATGACTTAAGACGTTGATTTATTTGATCCGCCGAGGGTTTTTCCTGATGCGCCGGATCACTTTTGTGATGCGCTGGGATCAGCGCGTTGAAAAAAGGATAACTTAAGTTATTTCATCTCCGGACCTGTTATGGTCGGAGGTGCGATTTCCGGCGAGGGGTTCCGGCGGTAGGAAAAGGGTTCCGGCGATCGGAAAACGGTTTTCCGGCGATCGGAAAACGGTTTTTCGGCGACGAGGTTCGGCTCTCTCTCTCTCTCACTGAATCCTTCAAATGAGGTGGTGGGAGGGGGTATTTATAGGTGAAGTCATCCAATAGGAGGTCGACACGTGTAGCGCGTCGAGAAAATAGGTCAGCGCGTCGATAAAGTCACCCGGCGCGTCTAAAAAATGGCTGAGTTCGGAAGCTGATTTTCAGGACGCGCTAGCTGCCAGTGCGTCTCGAAAATGCCTGAATTTTTGGACGCACTGGAGGCAGTGCGTCCTAAAATTCAAAATGATTGAATTACTTGATGCGCCGGGTGAATTTGTGGACGCACTGGAGGCAGTGCGTCCTGAAATTCAAGTCGTCCGAATTTCTTGATGCGCTGGAGGATTTCTGGACGCGCTGAGGGTAGTGCGTCCTGAAATAACTTTGTGCAAACAGTTGAATTTCACGATGCGCCGGCCAGGGATTTCCTTGATGCGCTGGACGTATTCGTTTTTCACAAAATTAGGTTTTACAAAACGGAGGTCTTGTGGGGTCCGCCTTGCGATGAATGTTGATGCACTGCTCCTATTTCTCCATGATTGAGGTACCCCTCCCAAATTTGGAGAGTTTTGATCATGATGACCGGTGGGGTCCACTACTGGCCCAATTTTCCGCTTTTGGTCAAGTTAGATGTGTGTTGCGATCTTTGGTGCGATCCCTGATGCACTGGTCCTAAATCCAATCAAGTGATAATTTGGACGCTCGTAATCACTATTTTGAAGACCCTCACTTTTGGGAACCCAACAGATGCCCCTCCGATGCGTTGGGATGGACGCGCGGCGGTCCATGGCGACGATTGGATTTTCCATGGTCCCACTATAAATAGGGAAGTTCCGGTCATTTCGTCATTTCACTGTTCATTTTCGACAACCAGAGCTCTCGGCCAGCGCATCGATTTTATCGCCAGCGCATCGAATTAATATCGCCAGCGCGTCGAAAAATTAGGTAGCGCGTCGAGTTATTCGGACTCCGGCATTTTGTCGATGCGCTACGCATAGCGCGGCTATTAATTGGACTTTTGATACTTCGGAATTTCCGAACGCACCATAGCGCAGCGCGTACATTAAGTGGTCACGCTCACCCCAGCGTGTCCAACTTTAAAAATCCTACGTTTTATCGACGCGCTAGGGTCAGCGCGTCCTCCCGTGCTTTGTAAAAACCCGTTTCATGATGCGCTGAGTTCAGCGCGTTGCTCTTTGCAATTTTTCAACGCGCTAGCCCTAGCGCGTACTCGCGTGCCTGGGAAAACCCTTTTCATGACGCGTTTAGTGTGGCGCTTATGAAAATTCAAACTTGGTGGAATTTTTGGCATTTTCCGAACGCGCTGAGGCCGGCACGTCATGTTTTTGGACTTGTGAAGTTTTCGTGATTTTCGCGATGCGCTGGGCTCTGCGCGTGCGATTTTGTGACTTAGTGAAATTTATTAAATTTGTTACGTAAACCGGTTCCCGCACGTATATTTCCAGACTTGGTCAATTAGCCCGATCGTTGAGCGTGTTAAGGTCAACGGGCACTGATCCCTGAGTTTGAGAAGTTGTCCAATTCTAGTGTCCTATTCTAGTGCGCTTGTCGTGGCTTAACGCGCTCACCTGCGGGTTCGTTTGACCATTGCTCACGATATTCGGGCCTTGTTCCGGGTGCGTGGGGTCTCACTCACCCTCACATTAAACCTGATTTGCTTTTGGGCATCAACAGGGCATGTGAAGCTTCGCGCACCTAGCCCATGGGCCTTGGCAGAGTCTGGGGTATCTGCGAATTTCGCACCGGCGGTCCACCGTGTCTCCAAAGGGTGTGAGCCCCCATGCCTCTGGTTCGTATGCGCGCATGCGCGCCAGTTGTCCCAAGGAGGCGTAGGGTCTCACGCACTTGGGAGACTTCCTGGTTGCTTCAGTTTAATGGGCAATTCTAATGGTGATTTTAAGTGATGTTTCGAGCATACCTTTACATGTCTTTTTTTGGCTTTTCTGACTTTACGCGAGTGGCTTCACGCGCTTTTCTTTTGTCGGACTGCCTCATTGGTTCATCCGTCTTATTTTTTAGCAGACAATGGCCATAACCCGCGCTTCTCTTCACGCGGCCCTGGACTGTATGAGGCGGCTTCTAAACGCTCTAGACCACCCTGAGGCTTGGTCATCTCTTGCCGATCAATGCGATGAGGTGGCCGAAGCCCTGACCCATCTTGGCACGGACTCCCGCCTCATTCTTCGAGCTATCCAGAATGTCTCGGCGATGGCCTCCATCTCCGACGAGTGTAAGGAGGCCATCTCTGGCTTCATCGGTGATTCTTCCCTCCTGGAAGAATTGGCAGTCCTGGAGGCAGCGGAGCCTTCTCTGGCTGCTTCTTTCCTATCCCTCTCGAAGCATCTCAGCTTCCTAAAGGAGGAGAAGAGGGAGAGCAGGAGATTTCTGGCTTGGCTTATCCCTTTAGCGGAGGCCGAGTATCCGGATCGTCGTGCCGGCATTTGGAGGATGGTCAAAGAGGCTATTCGGGAGCATGACGACCTGGCGATTGACGTCTCCATTATAAGGAACTACGCCAATGCCGAGCACCTGAACTTTGATCTCGTGCAACAATGCATTTCCATCCTGGTGGACTTGGTTTTCAAGGAGGCCCAGATTCAAGCGAAGGTCGATGAGTTGAGGGCTCGGGTTCTCCCGCTGACGCAGGACTGAGATCCCCACTTTCTGGCTTTGGGGAGGGGTCCCCTCAATTTTGAGTTGTCTTACATTGACTGTTAAATTTTTGATCATTTTAAACAATTGACATTTATCGATTTGGGCTTTGGGATAGCCCTTGTGGTTTAATGAATGCTAATTATGCTTTTCTGCTTTACTTCTGCCTTTCCTTGCTTGTGTGTTTGTGACGATGTTGTTGTGGATGTTGTCGTTTCATTTCTTTTTCATTGGTTTCGAATGTGTTCTGCCGGGGCTTGGATCGGCATTTGTACTTTGTTTACTTGCTGTTCCATATCCCTTTGGATTTTGTAAATGTTTGATCGGTTTTATGAGGGTATTTTCATTTGCTCTGTACTTAAGCCCTTTCCATGCCGTTGCAGATTATAATGGCCAGCAATCCTTCACAAGCCGGTCCTTTGGGTCCGCCCCATACTCCATCAAAGCGCAAGCGTGCTGCCGCCAAACAGGTTTCCAGGCCGTCAGCTGAGAATCCGCAGTGGTTCCTCCCGCCGGAGACATTCAACTTTTATGAACGCATTCTGACTCTTCCGAAGAATGTTCAACGGAAGATCCTTTGTGACAAGGCCTTACCGCCCCCTCCTGACGAGGGTACCCAGGAGGAATGGGATGCGTGGTACGCTCCCTTACAAGGTTTCCGGACCGACGAGGTTGTCGGGTCTGAAGAGGGTGAAGCGAACCCGATTGTGCCCACTCAGTCTGCTAAGCGAGGTCGCCCAAAGACGACTGGGAAGAGCGCTAAGCAAGTCTATATGGAGAATCATACTAAGTCGAAGTCCGATAGGATGAGGGTTGTCTGGTCTTCCGCAAAGCTGGCGGTGTCTTCTCTCATGATCCGCAACCCCTACACAAAGCAATTCATCCGATTTCCCAAGAGCCTCCAGAGATATCGCTCTCTACCAAGCATCGAGCCATCTGACGTGTGTCGCGTGAATTCATTTTACAACGTCGACTCCTGGACGTCCGTTCCCGAGACGTTCGTCAACTGTGCTATATCTAAGAATGGTACGCTGCAGTCTGTCCTTGGGGAAAAGGACATGATGTTCTTGGAGCCAAACCACGACCCCCACCTGCCATTTCCAACACATTACTACGAGACCTTGCGCTAAAGGTTTCGCCCTCTGTCCGACATGGAGATTTGGCCGACCGGTGGTTTTAGGACCCGGGGACACCTGAGCCCTCACCCTGGCTATGAAGCTTGGGCCAGCCGAATAGTTGAGCAACATGAAGAGACTCTGAAGCAAGTGGGTCTCCTACGGGCTATTCAGGCGACGTCGAGCTACTTTCATCGGGAGCCATGCGTCTATAAGGGGTTCCTGAATCACTGGAGCTCTATTACAAACTCCTTCCACCTGCCATATGGGGAAATGAGCATATCGCTCTGGGACCTGTACCGGATAGCCGGTCTTCCCATCCGCGGCAGAATTTATGATGAATGGACGCCCAGTGACGAGGAGCTATCCAAGAAGAAAAAGGGCGTTGATGAAGGTTTCTATTCTGAAGCCTGCTACGAATTGTTTGCGGAGCTGCCGTAATCCCTGGGTTCCAGGGACAAAGTGCCACTGGCTGATTTACTTCAGTCACGGCCTGAAGTGAGCTTCTTTACTTGACTTGCACTCTTCGCGTCCTGCTCCATTCTTTTCTTCTACTGATGGTTTTCTTCCTGTCTCAGCTTAAATTATGGATCGTATGATGAAGGTCGCAGGGACAAGCTGATTCTGGAGGCCAAGATGAAGAAGAAGTTCCCGCAGCCGAATAAGCTCTCTCCCACCTACGAACTCGCTGGGTTCTTAGCCTACTGGCTGTGCTGTGTGGCCCTCCCGAGCTCTAAGCAGGCGGATAGTGTGAGGGTCTCCTGCTTCGCCGTAGCAGGGAGTCTGGCTAACGGCCATCGTTATGCATTGGCCCCGGTGGTATTGTGCTCCATATATCGGGCCTTTGGCGGTGTCATCAGCAATAAGGGCTCGGCTTCCTTTGGGCTAAATTCTTCTTACTGCGGGTGGCATTTCTTCTCGGGATGGCTCGGAGTTTACTTCCCATGGGTCTACGGCATAGAACTCAAAGACTTCATCCGGAGGGGATCGGTTCCGTTACATGCATTTCAGAAGCGGAAGATGATCAGCGGAAACCTGACGACTATCGAAGCAAAGATAGCTCGTCATGATGACGTCGACTTCTTCCTCTTCTCCGGGACCAATAGCAAAGATCCCGAATTACTCGATGATGATGAGAGCCTTGGCTCCTATGGGCGTTGCTTTCTGATATCTATCCACCCGGGCTCACTGCCTTTAAGAGAGGGTGCTGAGTTTTGGAGAGAGCCATACTACCCGAACCGATTTGCCAGGCAGTTTGGTTATGACCAAGGGGTTCCGGAGTCGCTCGAACCAGTGACGAGAGAGCAACGGGCATACGGCACAGGACCGATCCATTGGAAATGGATATGGCGACAGCTCCTGCTCACCAGATCGGGTTGTTCTTTCATTGTTCCAGGCACAGAGTATATCCCTGGCGCCACGTATGGATGGATGTGGTGGTGGGCTCACCAATATTCCTTGATCCGAAACAACCGACACGTGACTGATCCTGTCTTCGTCTCTCCTCCGATTATCAATCCTACTCCCGCCAACGGCTTGGGTTATGTGGCAGAGCCGCTCCGTCAACTGGCTACTTCGGGCGTGCAGAAGTTTATGACCTCTCTGAATGTTATAATAGATCACGAGAAACCCGAGCACACGCTTGAAGGGTGGGTCGCCTACGGGCAAAGGGTCACATTGCAAGGGAATCCGAATTCCCCGCTCGTCGGTCCCATGACAGAGGGACAGAGGGAGCGCTATGATGTCGGCGATGATAATGACGACGAGGTCGACGTGGCGGGCGATGTTCGCTGAGAGGAGGATGCCGGTGATGACGACCGAGGGGACGATAATGATGATGATGCTGGTGATGGCAATGATGGAGGAGGTGATGTTGGCGAGGAGGTCATCAGAGAGGGTGGAGAGGGTGACGTCGAGGGAGATGTTGTGGCAGCAAGTACCCCGCCATCCGGTGGTCAGGGAGGTCGCGGTCAAAGTGCAGCGAGTCGGATGAGCTTGTCCAGACGTTCTATTCCCGGGGATAGTGATTCTGAACTGTCTCTTGAACGTTCTGGTCCTCGAGTGAAGACAGCTCATCGCGTCCCTGTCGCCGACGGAGGAAAGAAGATAAACGACCTGCTAAAGCTGTACAGGGCTGAGAAGGCGCGGAGCCGACTCCCCCAGGCTGCCGGCAGTGTCCCGACTGATGATGCGAGCAGACCAAGGGAAGAAGGGGAGATGAGCTCGCAGGCGGGCCTCAGCGAAGATCGTCCTATGGGAGAAGGAGAAGGTAATGAGTCAATATACGAGAGATCTGTTCCCGAGGCAGACATAGAACCCGTCCCCATGGACATCGATGGTGAGCCGCGAGCTGAAGATCCCCCTCTTGCCGATCCTGTCAATACCGAGGCTGCAGCGAACCCTAGCCCCACTCCTAAGGCGAGATCTGTTGTTGCTACGGAAGAGGCATCACTCCCTTCCAGAGGAACCATGCCTGCAGATGCCGCTAGCGCACCAGGGCCTATTGCCGAAGTGCCCCTGACCACCGAACCAGTTCAAGCTACCTCTGCCCCCGAGATTGTTGTTCTTCCTTCCCCTGAATTGCCTGAGCCAGCAGCGGAAGTCGCAACTGGATGTGCCCCTAGCTCGTCGATATCTGTTGCCTCAACAGGTGCACCGGGTGGTGAAATCCCTGCTGGTATACTACTTTCCTTTAATGCTTTACTTGCCTCTTTTCTTTCTCCAGTGGTGTTAATGTTTGCTGTTTCTTTTGCCAGCCACCGTTCCTGCCAGCCTCCCGGTTCCTGTAGTCTTGCCCGAGGCATTCCTCTCGTCTCTCCGAAGCTTATCAAGGGCTAAGGCGAATCTTCTCAAGAGCTTACTGTCCGACATCGTCGATTCGCTTAGGAACGGAGATGAAGGGTCTATCTTGGACGAGGCACTGCAGGCGCTGGAGCTTACTGCCGCGTGGCTCGGGATTGACATCTCTTCGATAGTCAGCCACGTGTCCCAGTTCAAAGATGGAGTAGCTCAAGTGAACAAGGCGAGGCACCTCAAGGTTGACCCTTCCATCGAAGAAAAATGCAGTCGCTTGCGGTCCCTTCTTCCGGAACTTGAGTTACACGGACGGACGTGGCCGCAGTACGCAGGGATTGGCAAGCTGTCGACGCTGAATGCCAAGAGGCTACCGAACATCTCACAGAGATCGAAAATGAAATGGCCCGCTTACGAGATGAACATTCTTTCATCCATCTCAAACTTTCGAAGTTCGGCGGTCAGAAGGCACGCCTGCAGTCTTCTATCGACCAGCGCGAGGCGAAGTGTAACGCCGTGAGGGCACAAGTTACGGAGCTAAAGCGGTCTCTCCAAGACATTCCTGACCCTGCCTAAGTCTTAGCCGCAGCCGAGGCGAGACGGAAGGCGATCGGGGAATCTGCGGTCAACTTGTTAGAACAATGCCTGAAGACTCTAGACAGTTGAACTTGTAATAATTCTCATTTGTAATTTGAAACACATCAGCATATGGTGTAGTGAATGTTGTAACGATATGTATACTATTGCAGTCTTGAGTTTATATTGTGCCTCTAGCCTGCTTTTTGTTTTACTTGAATTTGAATGCAACTAGATTAGGCCTCTCGAAAAGGAGCGTCCCCCTGTTAGGACTTAAACTTACGCTTATGGGAACAAAGACTTAACCGGGTCTCGATTCAGGGCTTATCCCAATTCTGGATGTCCTTGGAAAGACTGAGGTGCCATGCCTGACGTATCCGGAGTCTTATTGGCTTCTCCGATACCTGTGTAAGCACAAAATAGGCGATTAGCATTTTAGTTTAGTCATTGTATGGTATCATTTCTACTGGTATCTACTTTATTACACTTTTCCCTCTACTGGGGTGTTTACAACTTGCAACGACGAGTCTTTGTTAAGTGTAATATCTTTTTAGGAACCGACCATTCACCAGTGAACTGATGCCTTGCCCTTTGCAATCTATCACTCGATAGGCTCCGTTGGAATAAACTTCATCGACAATGCAGACGGGATCCCATTTTGGGTCGAATTTACTTTTCAGCCCTTGGGTCGGTGCCAGACGCTTCATCATTAGCACAAGATCGCCCTTCTTGAACGATCTGCCCCTGACACGCTTATCGTACTCGGCGGAAATTTGCTTTTGATATATCTCGAGCCTCTGCTGGGCAGCGAGCCTTTTTTCATCTAAATCATTGAGTTCGGCCATCCGACTCTTGGCATTATGCTCGGTTGTTAGGGAGTGTCGGAGAGCGACCCGTAGTGACTCAACTTGTATTTCCATCGGGATCACAGCTTCCGTACCATATACCAGTGAGTAGGGCGTAGCCCGGGTGTCCGTGCGGTGCGTAGTTCGGTAAGCCCACAGTGCTTCGGACAACCGTCTGTCTCAGTCCTTCTTATTTTCTGCCACTGTCCTTTTCAGAATCTTCACAATAGTCTTGTTGAATGCTTCGGCCAGTCCATTCACAGGAGGATAGTAGGGCGACGAGTAGCAATGCTTGATCTTGAATTTTGCACACAGTTTATCAATAGCAGCATTCTTGAAGGGTGTCCCGTTGCCCGTGGTGATTCTCTTGGGGATACCATGTCGGTATAATATGGTGTGACGGATGAAACTCTCGACATGTTTGGCTTTCACGTTTCTCAGGGCGACTGCTTCGGCCCACTTGGAGAAATAGTCGGTTGCTGCGAGGATGTACTGATGTCCTTGAGAGGATGGTGGACTAATCGGCCCGATCACGTCCATGCCCCAGGCTGCAAAAGGCCAGGACATTACCGACTGATGCAATTCTTCCGGTGGTGAATGGATGATATCGGCATGAATTTGGCACTGGTGACACTTCTTTACGTATTCTATCGCGTCTTTCGCCATGGCAGGCCAGTAGTAACCCATGTGTCGCACGCGGTGATGTAAATTCTTCCCTCCCTGGTGAGCACCGCATTCTCCTCCGTGAGCTTCTTTCAAGGTGTCACGTGCTTCTTCTTGGTTTAGACATCGCAATAGCACTCCCTCTTACGATTGTTTGTAAAGCACATCATTCTGGAGTATGAATGAGTTGGCGCGTCTTCTGATTTGTGTGCCCATTTTGGGATCTTCCGGCAGAAGTCCGTACTTCAGATAATCGATGAACGATTTTCTCCAATCATCCTCCTCTGTGATCTCAAAGCAGCAGATGGGATTGGCACTCGATTCTCCATTGTGCAACGCGGTCGTCGGTAGGATTCTTCTTTCCTCAATTGTTACCCGAAGCGGGCTGCCTCCAGGGTTAGCCAGAGCAGCGGCTAAACTGGCGAGCGCATCCGCTTGTACATTCTCTTACCTCGGTATATGCGAGATACTGCTGTTCCGAAACTAATCGAACATGGACTGTGCCTGGTGGCAATAGGGCGATAACTCGGGTTTGCGAACCTCGTATTCTGTCGTTAGTTGACCGATGACAAGCTTAGAGTCACCATAGATACGTATTTCCCTGATCTGCATTTCTAGGGCCAACTGTAACCCGATGATAAGAGCCTGGTACTCTGCTTCGTTGTTGGTGCATGCCGGGACTAACGTGAATGAATGGGGCAGCAAGTCCCCTTGCGGACTGATGAATATAACTCCTGCCCCTAACCCCACCGCTCTGGCTGTGCTGTCGAAATACATCTCCCAATGGCGTGCTTCATTAATTGTCATAACTTGATCGTCTAGGAGGTCATATTCTATTTCTTCACCACTCGGCACTGGATGCGCGGCAAGGAAGTCTGCAATCGCTTGCCCTTTGACGGCCCGAGTCGGCATGTACGTCAAGTCAAATTTCGACAAGAGCAGGGCCCACTTGGCCAGCCGCCCAGACAACATGGGTCTGTTCATGAGGAACTTGAGGGGATCCGCCTTGGATATCAACGTTATCTGGTGAGAGAGACAGTAATGTCTGAGTTTTTTGACGGCAAAGATCAATGCCAGGAAACTCTTTTCAATCACGGAGTAGTTAAACTCAGCTCCCACTAGCGTGCGGCTCAGGTAATAGAGTGCGCTCTCCTTTCCTTCCCCGTTCTTCTGGGCTAAGAGGGCTCCAAGTGAATTTTTGCCGACGGCAATGTAGAGGATTAGTGGTTTCCCTTTGATCGGCGCTGCAAGGACTGGAGATTTTTCGAGTAAGTCCTTCAGAGAGTCAAACGCTTTCTGGCAAGCGTTATCCCACTCAAACTGTACTCCTTTCTTGTTAAGGCGCGAGAATGGTTGACAACGACCGGATAAGTTCGAGATAAACCTTCTCAGGTACGCGACCTGGCCTTGGAAGCTTTTCAGCTCTTTGAGATTCTTCGGAGGCGGCATTTCCCTGATCGCCTTAATCTTCATTGGGTCAATTTCTATGCCTCGGTGTCTGATAACAAATCCTAAAAACATGCCAGAGGAAACCCCAAATGCGCACTTCAAGGGATTCATACGGAGGCTTTTCTTTCTCAGTCTTTGGAACACTTGCCGTAGATGCTCTCTATGCTGTTCATGCCCGGCCGACCTCACTATCAGATCGTCTACATAGCATTCGACATGTTTATGCATCATGTCCTGGAAGATTACTTGCATCGCACGCTGATACGTTGCCCCTGCGTTCTTCAACCCAAACTGCATCACGCGGTAACAGTATATGCCCAACGTTGTACGGAATGCTGTCGATTCCTCATCCTCTTGGGCCATACGAATCTGATTATACCCCGAGTAACCGTCCATAAAGGACATCACTGCGTACCCTGTCGTGCTGTCGATCAGTAGTTCTGGGATAGGCAGTGGGAAATCATCCTTAGGGCATGCTTCGTTGAGGTTCCGAAAGTCTACACAGATTCAGATTTGACCGCTCTTTTTCTTGACCGGCACAATGTTTGAGATCCATTGTGGGTATTTGACCTCTCAGATGAACCCATCTTGGATTAACTTTTCGACCTCTTCCTCAATCTTGGGCACTATGTCTGGGTGGAATCATCGTTGAGGTTGTTTGACTGCTTTCTTCCCTTTCAGGATGCCCAACTTGTGCATTGCAATTGTTGGACTAAGCCCTGGCATTTCTGAGTATGTCCAAGCGAACACGTCCCGGTTCTCTTTCAACAGTTGGATGTATTTCTCTTTCTCCTCTTCTGGGACATTTTTACTCAGGTATGTATTTCTGGGGTCTTCTGGGGTTCCCAAGTTTATTTCTTCAAGCTCATCTATCGTGGGCTGTCCCCCGTCTTCTATCTGTGCAGGTGCGGCACTGGGTTGAATGACGTCGACTACCTCTTGTGGCTGTACCTCTTCCGTGGGATTGATCGTCACCATATTGACATGTCTAATCTGTATCTTTGCCCCTAGCCCCCCTCTTCCTTGGTAGGCTTCGGTGTTTTCTTCGAACGGTGCTAACATTCTACCATTCAAGCCTGATTCCGAGTAACAGAAGCCCATATTCTTCATGATGTTACAGCTAACCTCACTGTACCTTCCCTCTTCTATCGGTTGTGGTAAGCGAGGTGATTTCTCGGCCTCATCCCTAGACTGCGCAGATTCACTTGACACTGAATAGAATTTGATTTCTTTCTTCGTATTGGCGCTTGGCGGTACCACAAACTGGCTAGGAGCCCTTGGGAAAGGCTTAACTCTTCCTATTTTCGGTACTGACATGTTGAAGCTAGATTTGAGCACACTCATATGCTGATTCGATACCATCTCTAGGACGGACTGCCCGGGCTGTCGCAAGTGCTTCGGGATTATGTAAAATTTCTTGGTAGTCCTTTGAGGTTCTTCAGCTGGCTGACCTGCGGCTTCTTTCTGAGTAAGGAACTGAGGTTTACCTCTCTGTTCGAACTTGCTGACTTTAGGTTTTGCCCCTTGCCCTTCCTGCGTTACGTCGGGCTTCTTTGTGACCTTTCTTTCGTCGACTAGGTCATAGTACCGGGCATCAACCAAGAATGATTCTGCAATTGTATACGGCTTTGGGTCTGCTGCCACTCTGTACTGAACTCCCTCTCTGTTGTATTTGAAGCACTGATGATAGGTTGAGGGAACGACGCGATTCTGATGGAGCCACGGCCTCCCTAGCAGAAGATTATACGTTGTTACTGCGTCGATTACTTGACATGTTACTTTCGTCTTCAACTTTTCAATTTCTAGCATCACAGTGATCGACCCTAGAGTGCGCTGGCTGTCTTGATTGAACCCTTGAATGATCATGGTGCTGGGTCACAGGGCTGATGGTCTATAACCCAACTTCTGTAGTGTCTTCAACAACATGATTTTTACTGCGGACCCATCGTCAAGCATGCATCGCTTAATTTCCGTATCTCTAATCGTTCCTGTGACCATCAACGGACGGTTGTGATCTTTGGCTTCGATCGTGCGGTCTTCTTCGGAGAACGTGATTACAGAGGGGTGATCTATCTGCATTGCTTGTTGAATTGGTGCATTTCCTTCCCAAAACTTATCTGGATCATTCATTTCTGCTTCGATTTCTGTCATCATTACTTCTCGGGCTTCACCGTCTAGCAGCGCGTTGATCAACATTTCCCTATATACCTTTGAGAGGCACAAGGCATCGTATATGCTTAAGCTAGCGGGGACCTTTCGCAGGTGTGACACGACATCATACACTACGGGTGCTGCCCCTTGTCTTGACCCTGGCCGACTGGACGTGGCCTCAACAACTTTCTCTTTCAACTTCTGCCCCTGGGGCCTTGTTGAGGGTATATCCAGGTTTCCGTCTTCTTGCATCGGGTCGATTGGTTCTGGCTGAATGCGTTCCAGCATTTGCCTTCCGGATCGGAGGATGACGGCATTGACTTCTTCTTTATTTGCTCGCAATGTCTCTTCCGTTGATGGTTGTTCCGTAAATGACACCATCGCGCAATGTACCCGAGCCTCTATAAGTTGGCTCTTCTCGTGGTTATCCTTCTTTCTTGTCCCCTTCTTCTTGTGGTTAAGGAGTCTTCTTCGGTGCTCGAGCCTTTTCCGGCTGCTAACTAAAGTCCAAGGTTCTTCAATTTCGGGGAACGAGATGTACAATTGGGTGCTTTCGTCTGAGGGGAGAGCTGAAACTACCCCCACTGTTTCCTTCGTTGTTGTTTCTGGTGCGTTCATACTGATCACCCCTTGGTTGATCAACCCCTGTATTCTTCCTTTTAGACTAAAACAGTCTTCTGTCTTGTGGCTCAGACACCGATGGTATTTGCAATACCGGGGATCGTCTACCTTTCCAACCTCGTGGGGCCGAATCGGTTCTGGTAAGCGGATTACCTTTTCTTCCACTAATTGTTCCATGATGGGGATCAGATCGGCCATGTCGAAGGTGTACGGGCCGTTGGCTCTTTCTCTCTCGGCTATTGTTATTCTTTGAGAAACGTAGGGCCTCTTGCCTCTATCTTGGGTAGGCGTTGCTTTCGTGTCTATCTTGGGATCCACGGCGGGCCGCTTCCGATCTATCATACTCTTACCTTTGTTTACATTGTGCGTTTCGGCAATCCTTACTCCTTCTCTTTTCTGCCTTTCTGGCCTGAGGTTCACTAGTGCTGCTGCCTCTTCTACCAGGTGTGCTTTGGTGGCCAGTTCTCGGAAAGAGTGAAAACTATTCCCTGACAACCCGTATGATATCATTGGGTCCAGGGCTCGCATACACATCTTTATCTGTTCTTTTTCGCTGGGTAACTCTTGACATTGAGCGGCTATCGTCCCCCATCGGTCCATGAACCTCTCCATGGGTTCGCCCTGTCTTTGTCTGATCAAGGCCAGATCTGTTACTAACGTCTCTCTTTCTATAGAGAAGAATTTTGAGATAAAACTGTCTCGCATCTGCTCCCACGACTTCACTGATCCGGCTGGTAGCGACATGTACCATTGAAAAGCTTTCCCTGTCAGCATTGACCCGAATAACCGCATACAGTACTGCGGGACGGTCGACCAATTTCCCAATGCTGTGAGGAAGCGAGTGATATGTTCCTCTGGCGACCCCCTACCGTCAAATTTTTCGAAGTCTGGACATCTGAAGTTGACCGGAAATGGTATTTCTTCTATCTCCAGCAGGTACGGGACCTGATATTTGTACCCAGTTCCTCTTTCCTTCTCCTTTTCTTGTCGCATGAGGCTCGTAATTGTTTGCGACAGTTCTTCTCTCGTCATTTGCGCAGTTGGGACTGCTATTCGTTCCACTGGAACTCTCCTGGCCTGGGTAAGTGGTTCGGCACTAGCTGGCCCTTCTGCTGCTCCTTGAGATTCTTCAGCTAATGGGCGCGTAGGTGGTGCAAGGCTTCGAGTAGCATTCTGAGCTATTAAAGTGGTCAATGCTTCCTGAATTACCCTCATTCGTTCATTTGTTTCCCGATTAGCCTGAACTAATCTGTCGATCTGGTCTTGGACTGTAGGCAATTCGTCCGCTTCATATGATCCCTCTTCTGTCTCTGCTACTTGGACCATTGCGATCAGCACCGGTCGGGCCTTCTGAACCTGCCCCTGTCCTGGCTTGAGAACTGTCATGGGCTTGGAGCTCTTCGCAATCGTGGTCCCGGTCGACTTACGTGTGACATAGGTGGTCTTGGACAATGGCGGAAACTGTTCGGTCGTCATCGCAGGCACCGAGGACTTGGTTGATGCAACCTGACTGCTGACGGAAATCTTCTGCCCTTGTTTTGTCTGCCATTGTTTCTTGGTCGCAGGGCGAGGCCTTACAACATTCACCTTCTTATACATGGCTAAGCTGGCTGCTTTCTTCTGTCGGCGCGTTTCGACCAACTGCCATCTTGAGTTAGAAGCAGTTGTCGTGGTTGGGATGAAGCGAGGGAAGCTGAAGCCTCCGGTGGCAAGGAAGGTGCACGAGCTGTTCATTGAGCACGCCATTTCTTTTGTCTGTCCTAGTATCTTGCTAATTCTGTTATGTCATAAAATCGTTAGAACAGTTCACAAGTGCGGTCGGGAGTATGAGCCCATCGATCGTAGTGCATAAACCGACAAAAATAAGCAAGACGGAGGCAAATACGTGTAGTTGTGAAAATTTGTGGGTTCGAAAACCTTTTAAATGTTTGTTGCCTTAAAGATGAAGGGAAGAACGTTCCCATTGAGAGTCGCCAGTTTGACGCCTGAGGGGCGCCGAAACATTACGCCTCGCGGTAACTTTCTTATGCATAGATTCGTGTTTGTAAGTAATTGATTTTAGAGTGTTCCTATATTCAGATATAACCAAAGATTCTGGTATAGTTCGATCCCCAGCAGAGTCGCCAGTTTGTTAGAACTAGAAAATGAACCGCGGGGCACATTCTTTGGAATGTGGTGTTTTGCTGCTCTGGGGTTCTGAATAATAGAAACATTCATAGACAATCACAGGCATTCACAAAAGTACACAAGAGAAGAGATATCACAAGGCAAATTTATTCCAGAGATTCTGAGATCTTGTACATTCCAGCCGTGGTCTGGCACGAGCCCTTAATTACATCGAATGATTGAAGACCCTTGATTAAAAGGCAAAAGACTAGTCAGCGGGGACTACGGTCTTAGAGTTCATGGTCGTAGAGACCTATATTTGTGTGGTTGTAGAGACCTGTATTTGTATGGTCACGGAGACCTGTATTTGTATGGTCGCGGAGACCTGTATTTTGTATGGTCGTGGAGACCTGTATTTGTATGGTCACGGAGACCTGTATTTGTATGGTCACAGAGACCTGTATTTGTATGGTCGCGGAGACCTGTATTTGTTGTGTTCTGTTATAGATTGACCCATCTTTGTACGAGTCGGATGTCTATGTCCCATGTTTTGTCCGGAGATCCGGGCTGAGACTGTCAGGGTTTATGGCTGAGATGGAAGACTCTGGGCCCGCGCCTGTCAATGTAGCACAGGTGACCTCGGAAAGTCCATTCTACAGTTGTGTGTACCTGCGCAGCTCAACCAGCGGATGCCGTTTGGATGGGTAGGGCATCGACTGTTCTTGAAGTGTCAGTCCTTAACAAATCGTGTGCGATAGTTTAGAACTCTCCTGGTATGGTTTATCGTGTTAACCATAGTCCCCTTTGCTTAGTCCGGGCCTGAATCCAGGTCATGTTGTGATAGTACATGTAATGATGATGCATCAGTATGATTCTGGGCACTGGCGGCCTCTTTTCAGGAGAATTGCTTCATTCAGCTCGTCGGATCAGATCGGACTCCGAAGGCTTGTATTCTGCTCACTGGGTGGCCTGGATGGGTCATTTGGTTGCTCCATTGCGTCCGAAACGCTCGAAATACCCAAAATAGGCCCAAACGGGGCTAAAAAATGTCATAAAATGAGGATTTAAAGGTGCTGGAATGAACGCTGAAAGTGCTGATTTTTGCGATCTGCTGGCCTGATTTTACTGATGCGCTGGGGCCAGTGCGTCCAAAAATGATTGTTAAAAATTTGTTTATTTTCATGATGCGCTGGGCTATTTTTCTGATGCGCTGGGGCCAGTGCGTCCGAAAATAACTTTGTTTAGGAATGTGCATTTTTCTGATCCGCTGGCCTATTTTGCGATGCGCTAGGGCCAATGCGTCCGAAAATAACTTTGTTTAGGAATGTGCACTTTTCTGATCCGCTGGCCTATTTTGCGATGCGCTAGGGCCAGTGCGTCCGAAAATAACTTTGTTTAGGAATGTGCATTTTTCTGATCCGCTGGCCTATTTTGTGATGCGCTAGGGCCAGTGCGTCCGAAAATAACTTTGTTTAGGAATGTGCTTTTTTCTGATCCGCTGGCCTATTTTGCGATGCGCTAGGGCCAGTGCGTCTGAAAATAACTTTATTTAGGAATGTGCATTTTTCTGATCCGCTGGCCTATTTTGCGATGCGCTAGGGCCAGTTCGTCCGAAAATAACTTTATTTAGGAATGTGCATTTTTCTGATCCGCTAGCCTATTTTGCGATGCGCTAGGGCCAGTTCATCCGAAAATAACTTTATTTAGGAATGTGCATTTTTCTGATCCGCTAACCTATTTTGCGATGCGCTAGGGCCAGTTCGTCCGAAAATAACTTTATTTAGGAATGTGCATTTTCTGATCCGCTGGCCTATTTTGCGATGCGCTAGGGCTAGTGCGTCCGAAAATGATGACTTAAGACGTTGATTTATTTGATCCGCCGAGGGTTTTTCCTGATGCGCCGGATCACTTTTGTGATGCGCTGGGATCAGCGCGTCGAAAAAAGGATAAATTAAGTTATTTCATCTCCGGACCTGTTATGGTCGGAGGTGCGATTTCCGGCAAGGGGTTCCGGCGGTCGGAAAAGGGTTCCGGCGATCGGAAAAAGGTTTTCCGGCGACGAGGTTCGGCTCTCTCTCTCGCTGAATCCTTCAAATGAGGTGGTGGGAGGGGTTATTTATAGGTGAAGTCGTCCAATAGGAGGTCGACACGTGTAGCGCATCGAGAAAATAGGTCGGCGCGTCAATAAAGTCACCCGGCGCGTCTAAAAAATGGCTGAGTTCGGAAGCTGATTTTCAGGACGCGCTAACTGCCAGTGCGTCTCGAAAATGCCTGAATTTTTGGACGCGCTGGAGGCAGTGCGTCCTAAAATTCAAAATGATTGAATTACTTGATGCGCCGGGTGAATTTGTGGACGTGTTGGAGGCAGTGCGTCCTGAAATTCAAGTCGTCCGAATTTCTTGATGCGCTGGAGGATTTCTGGATGCGCTGAGGGTAGTGCGTCCTTAAATAACTTTGTGCAAACGGTTGAATTTCACGATGCGCCGGCCAAGGATTTCCTTGATGCGCTGGATGTATTGGTGTTTCACAAAATTGGGTTTTGCAAAACGGAGGTCTTGTGGGGTCCGCCTTGCGATGAATGTCGATGCACTGCTCCTATTTCTCCATGATTGAGGTACCCCTCCCAAATTTGGAGAGTTTTGATCATGATGACCGGTGGGGTCCACTACTGGCCCAATTTCCCGCTTTTGGTCAAGTTAGATGTGTGTTGCGATCTTTGGTGCGATCCCCGATGCACTGGTCCTAAATCCAATCAAGTGATAATTTGGACGCTCGTAATCACTGTTTTGAAGACCCTCACTTTTGGGACCCCAACACAGGATAATGGCTGAAGTAGAAGCCAAATAGACAGGTGTGGTGGGCAAGTTGTGCCCCTGGCTAAGTGATGCTACGACAGGGAGGTCATCCCCTTGGTTGACTGGAATGGGCAGGTTATAACCCTGGTTGGATGGAATGGGCAGGTTGTGCCCCTGGTTAAGCAATGGCATGAAGAATGAACCGATTGAAGGTGCCCCTTGCATAATGATGGGCTCTGGGATTAAAATAACTAGGGGTGCACCTTGCAGGATGAGAGGCTCTGGGATTGAAATAGCCGGGGATGCCCCTTGCAGGATGAGAGGCTCGAACTTCAAACGAGAGTTGATGGCATGAATAAACTGAAGATGAGGCTCTTCTTAGCTGATGAAAGCTGGATGGGTAGGAGGTGCCCCTTGCACACTTAAGGGTGCGAAGATCGAATTGACCGGAGATGTCCCTTATATGGTGAGGGGTTCTGAGATTAGACTAGTTGGGGGTGCCCCTTGCCAACCTTGATTAGGGCACTATGGGTTCCATCTCGCCTGCTATTGCTGCTGCTGCGGTTGTCAATGTTGAGGGAGGAATAGTGCATTTTTTATAAAGGCGATAAGATTGTCTTCTTCCATTGGATGGGAGACGGGAACACTATCGTTATCACTCTCGTATCCGGTAGGCTCACCTTCCACTATCGATTGTACTGGAGAGGCCTGATAAGGCCACCAAGGAGAGATCATCCCAGCCCTTATTCTGGCTTCGACTTGTTCCCCTGTGTGGATGAGTTGGGTGAAGTTTGCATATGAGTGTGATACAAGGTATCCAAAGATACTCGAGTTTGTTGAGTGGACGATCATGGAGATTTTCTCCTCGTCGTCAATGGGAGTCCTCATTCTAGTGGCCATAACACGCCACCGTCCAACCTAAGCGGATAATGACTCATCATTTCTCTATCTTAGGGCAGCAAGATCCGCCCTTCTGGGTGCTGAGTTAAGATTGTACGTGAAACGATCGACGAATGCTTGAGAAAGTTATCCCCAATTCTTGATTCGATGGTAGTCCAATGATGTGTACCATTCTAACGCATCACCTTTCAAGGACTTTTGAAATAGGTGGATCAATGCTCCGTCATTGCTCGCCATGGCATCAAGATCTCCACAAAAAGCTAGTAGGTGGTCTACAAGACACCCTGTCCCATCATATCTTTCAAATTTTGGTACCTGAAAGCCTTGAGGTACCATTACATTGGGAAAGGGACAGAGGTCGCTGAACTTAGTGGATGGAAGATCCACCCCTTGCTGCTTCTGCAACTTTCTCTTCATGTCTTGCATCTGCTCTCGAAGTTGTTCGATTTCAGAGGGACCAGATGAGGGAGATCTTCCCTCTTGCCAAGCCTGAACTAATCCCCTTTCTTAATAATTGGTGTCATTGATGCTCATATGATTCCTGTTTGAAGGAAGTTGTGCTGATGATTACACCCATTATAAGGACTTTGTTGGACTGGAGCTGAGAAGGGAGACTGCAAAGAAACCCTGGCTACAAGAGGATGTTGAAATTGATAGAAGAAATACCCTGAGGTTGAGGGTTGTTCTGATTGAAGGCCACTGTTAGGAGGGTATCGAAAGTCATTCGCGATCCCCGACGATTGTGGTTGTGATGAATTGAAGGCTGAAAGAGATGGTGGCTGTTATTATTGTGCTGGAACAGCCTGGGTGTTAACTGTTGAAATCTAGGCTTGTGTGAATTGGAGAAAAATTTCCTACATGGCCTTCATTCTTTGTTGTAGCTCTTGGATGCCAGTGATTGGCATGGATTCTATCGCGTTTAACTGTGGAGAGAAAACCTCAGGTATTTCGAGGGCAGGGAATGGGAGAACCATGACGATTTTGTATTGGACGTGGCAAGGTGATTTGGTTTGGAGGAGTAATGGTGGGGAAGTATGCTTTACTTTTTTTTTCTTAGGGTTTTGGGATTTTATCATTTTTTTTATGGATGAAATGCTATGTAAATGAGATTGTATAAGGACTATTGACTTTCAAGTATAAGAGGGATTCTGTTTTTCAAGTTGGATCATCACTAGTAGGACTAGCACTTTCCCAAGCGGAGTTGCCATTTTGTGGACGCTCGCCTTTTCGCGCTTCCCCCTCTTTCGAAGGTGCACGAATCGCCGTTGCCATGGGCTCGCCTCTTTCTCAAGGGTTTTTTTCTTGTCGTGTTATTGTTGGGTTTCACTGGATATGTTTGGATAAGTTTGTATAAGACCAGAGTCGCCACTAGCCAGTTACTTCGAATCTACAGTCGGCTAGACCCTATAGAAACGTTAGAGAAGGGAATCCGAAGATTCCTTCCTCTAAAATGACTCTTTTTTATCTGTGGTTAGAGATTCGAGGTAAGGTATCACGGTTATAGGGTGGGAAGGTGTTAGGCACCCACTCTACCTGTACCAAAGTACGGTCTTTACTTCACAGAATCGAACTAATACTTGAAAGTCTGAATCAATCCTCGTACATTTTCATAAATAATATAATGCATGAATATGGGTCTGAACAGTAAGAGTTTCTAATGGGCAGGTTCCAATTAGATAGGCAAGCTCAGAACACACGCTCGAACTGACAAGTGCTTTATGCGATATGCATGATGTGTGACTTATCGATAAGAGTTTCTGATGAGCAAGTTTCGGGCGAGCTGGCAAACCTCAGAGCAGACACTAAGACCTGATCGAGTGCTTATAGTGGAATGATAAGCAGGGGGTTGGAAGAATAAAAAATGTTGCACTTATGCTAGATGCGAATGAGATGATCCTAGTATAAGTATAGCTGGATGAACGGAGGTATCGCAAGGGTTAGCTTCGTGTGGCTACGATTGGGATTTGGATTGCTTGAAAGGCTTGGACGAGGGTCAGGCTAGGCTAGACCAGGGCTAGACTCTTCATTCACTCGGGCTCTCCTTGGTGGAGGAAATGGGCTAAAGGGGTGAAGATGAGTCACTTCTCAAAGAGGACTCGAAGCTAATGGATGATGGAAATGAGAAGGCGAGGGGGTATTTATAGCTATGAGAAGTGGCAGCTCTCGTAAAGATGTTCGGTTGGCACCCTGAGTGCTGCCCGTACAGCCACTTTGCTCTAACTTTGGAGCGTACGGACTTTGAACGTGAAACAAGAAATCCTTAGGTCTAAGGTTCGGAGTTGCTCCGAAGCTTAGGGCTGTAAATGGTCGGGTTTGGGGCGGTTTTAGCCAAAAATAGACCCGCCCATTTACTAAACTGGTCTGGGTCCAAATTTTAAACCCAAACCCTTTTACTAAATGGGCGGGTCCGGGTCGGGTCCGAGTCAACCCATCAGACCCATTTATAAATGGGTTCAGGTCTGGTAGAGGGAGATCCACCCAGACCCATTTATAAATGGTCTAATGGGTCTGGGTCTAGATCAAGTATGCAAGCATTTTACAAGGCTTAAAATTGGGTCTAGACGGGTCTGGGCTGGACTGGTCCCTTGAAACATAGACCAAACCAGCCCACTTAGTAAATGGGTTCGGGTCGGGTTGGGTCAGGCCTAATATAAAGAAAACAGGACCCAGACCCGCTTAGCAACTGGATCTGTTCTTGGACCCAAACTCGTACCATTTAACAAATGGGTCGGGTCTAAATGGGTTGGGTCCGAGTACCCGATCGGGTTCATTGACCCATTTACAGCCCTACCGAAGCTGTGGATCGAAACTAGGTGAGTTGACTGTGTTTGAAAGATGGATTGACAAGGTGAGTCGACTGGGTGTAGGGGTTGGGCTGACCCAGTGAGTTGACTTGGTGATTTGACTCAACGGGTTAACTCACCAAGTTTGACTTTTTTAGGAATTTTGTATTGGTTTTTTCTATGAATAGTTTTTCGAGCTGATGTTTAGGGGTGAGTTGACTGGGTTCAGGTTTGAGTTGGGCTATGGATTGGGGCTTGCAAGGGTGAGTTTGTCTGGGTTTGGATATAGAGTTTGAGGGTATGGACCTCCATCCATTCAACCATCTCAACCAGCTTTGTAGCCAAAGGTGGGGTGTCTACAAACATGAAACGGCTAACCAGCTGAGGAACATCCAGGAAGCCCTAACGACCCTGATTGCACAAAACACCACCCAGAGTGTGATAGTTTCTACTCGTCAGTCAGCTAAGGAGTCCAAAGGGGCAGCAGAGGGTCCGACTAAACCTACACCGCCCATCCATCCCAGAATCGCATCAATAGAGCGTGCGCCACTTTCGACATTGCACATATCACGAGAAGAATTGTCACATGTTCGCTCGCCTCAAGTGCAAGGCCTGCGATGTAGTAATAACTCGGTAAGACCGAGGTCGATCCATAGGGAATTAGGGTAAACCAATTCAAACTATTCTAGCAACTCCAACTTCAATAATTTTGAAGTTTGATTTCATAAAAACTAAGTAAAAATAATAACTTTTATAAACATCTTTTAATTAATGGAACTAAGGCCTCAAGTATCTACTTGTAGTAGTTTCATGTGAATTCATTCATCCAAGCATAAACACAACTAGATTCGAAGTTCTATCTCTCATGTAGTTAGAAGATTAAACATTCAAACACAAACAATCCCACTTAAGTCAGAAAATAAGATTCTAGTTCTAATGAAGCACATAGAATTCAAACATGTAGCCTTCGAAGTAACAACCATGCCACGAGACTATGGTATGCTCTAGGTTACTACAATTCGAATCTAATCAATCCAAACATGATAATCTCAGAGAATTGTAAGGAACCCATGTCCGAAGCACATGAACTCTCATAAAACATCCAAAAGTACCAACTTTATTCAAACTAGAACTTAAAAATCCAAACTTTAAGTAAATGTACTTGAATTAAACCAATTCTACATGAAAACTAGCTACAAGCTTCACCTCTTAGCCTTAACTAAGAGGTTCTAGCCGAGCATCATCATGCTACGACTAAAATCAAAAGAAAAACTAAAGAAAAATAGAAAAACCCGGAGTCAGGGGATTGTGGACTCTCCATGATGCTCTCCTTCACTTCCCACAACCTCCAATCTCTTGTAGGATACCTTAGAAACGAACCCTAGGTGTCCTTTTAAAGGTTTGATACTCTACTATATGGAAGATTCTAGAATTGCGTAAAGAATTACGCACTTGCGCATGAATTTTCGGAGCTTGAAGAACAAGCTTCTTTTGTATTTTTGCGTGGTCGACCGGTTGGGTGACCGGTCATGGCCTCTGACCGACCGGTCTAGCGACTGGTCGTTGACCCTCTGTTTTGGTCCAGCGAGTTTCTTCTAAGAGCTTCTTAGCTGCAGGGAAATATGATCGGTCATCTGTGGTGGCCGACCGGTCGGACGACCGGTCGATTTCATCTGATTTTAGTCCAGCAAGGTTGACAGCATAGGGCCTTCTGATTTGAACTTCTGACTAGTCAAATGACTAGTCGTGGGCCATGGCTGACCGGTCGGACGACTGGTCGGTAGTGCATTTTTCTGCATCTTTTCTTCTTTCTTTTCTTTCTCCCTTGCATCTTTTTTTCACCATTTGACACTTAATCTTTTGATCTTCAATGTATACAAAATGACTCATTAGGCATTGAATTAGTGAAGTCTCTCTCTCAATCCTATAATAACAAAACTTGTATTAGAATAGTCTTTTAAACATGCAAACCATACATAATGTGTGATGAATTGAGGTTAAAATATGCACAATTCAGAGCTCAACACACCCCCCAACCAGCATTTTGCTAGTCTCGAGAAAAACATGCTTGAAAAAAATTCAACTTTTCAAAACCCAACTCTCTTTCAGAAACTATGCTTCTATATTCTCCTGGATATACGAATGCCAAATTCAGAAAAACTGAATGATAGAAGTTGAAACCTTAAACTCCCTAAACATAACAAGTGTTCACATAGAATTCCCATTGATTGATTGATAAATAGAAGAATCTGAACAAGTTTAAGCTAGTATGCATAGTGATGTTCATCTCATTAGTTTCTAGGATTACCTTTTTCATAGATCAATCAAACTAAAGATCTAAAGGTGTACAGCTCAACCAAATGCTTATGACAAGAAATTGTCTTACTATTCCTTCGATGGCTTTAACACTACTTCCCATTTCCAGCTTTGGTTACGGGTAGACCATCCTCTGATTGGTAATAGGTAGCCCTTTTCGAAATTTATCAACAAATATTCAATGAATAACCATAGTATTCTTTCAGTATTGGATAGGATTTTTAGAAATCCATATCTTTCATTCTTTTCTCTTATTTCACATGAATAAGGATGGACAAAGTTCCCCAGCTTGATTCCGTAACACTTCAAATCTTCATTCTAACCAATCTACAAATCTACATAATCCCTTCAAACCGTGAGAATCGTGTAATGTGAACTAGACTCAAAAGTGTTCAAATTTTCTATCGATAATATAAATAAGAGAATTCATATAGAAAACTATTATATTTAAGCTAATTTAAAGGTTTCAAAACCATACCAACTGGTCGTTCATCCTTTCATACTTATGACATCCCAAGTGCATAGAAACAAGGTTTTCCAAAAGAGTTTTGAATTTCAGAAAAATTTAAAATTTTCTACAAACATTGCTCGAGATGTTACAAAATACTAGATTCATCAAGGAATCTCACCCCCCAACCAAAATCTTGCATTGTCCTCAATGTAAAAAGATATGCAATGGGCAATAACATGAGAGCAATGATAAAAATAAAAGAGGGTGAGAACGAGAGTACCTGGGAGAGTTGATCATGGGAATATACTTCCGACGACTAAATCTACTAAAGTAATAAAACCAAAATAAAAAAATAACTAAACCTAATTTACTCTATACCTCCGTTAGACTAGGAGATCAATCATCCTGAAACACAGGATCTTTCAGAGTGATGGACATATCCTCTGAATCAAATTTTTCAACGAATGGTTTAAGGCGTTGTCCGTTCACTTTAAAACAATTACCATTCGCTGCATTCTCTATCTCAACAGCCCCATGAGGAAAAACTTTTTTAACAATATATGGGCTGGTTCATCGAGATCTCAATTTCTCTGAAAAAAGATGAAGTCAGGGAATTATACAAGCGCACTTTCTGGCCTTCATGAAAAGTTTTCTTGAAGATGTATTTGTCATGAAAGGCTTTCATCTTACTCTTGTAAATCCTCGAGTTCTTATAAGCATCATTCTGGATCTCATCAAGCTCATTTAATTAGAGTTTGCGAAGTGAGCTAGCTTTGTCAATGTCGAAGTTCAATGCCTGAATTGCCCAATAGGCTTTATGTGCAAGTTCCACAGGCAAGTGACAAGCTTTCCCATAGACAAGTCTATAGGGAGACATTCTAATGGGGGTCTTGTAAACAGTATGGTGAGCCTAAAGAGCATCGACTAATCTCAGTGACCAATCCTTGCAATCCGATCTCACTGTCTTTTTCAAAAAAAAAAAATTGATTTCCAGATTGAAAATTTCCACTTGCCCACTTGTCTGTGGGTGGTATGGGGTACTCACTTTATGTCTAATGTCATATTTCTTCATTAAGGCTTTAAAGGGCCTATTGCAAAAGTGAGAACCACCATCACTTATGATGGCTTGAGGCGTTCAAATCTGAAAAGTATGTTTTCTTTAAGGAACTTTAAAACCGTACGATGATCGTTGGTTCTACATGGAATAGCCTCTATCCACTTGGACACAGTCTACAGCAAGCAAGTATGTAGACATGTCCAAAAGATGAGGGGAATGGCCTCATGAAATCGATGCCCCAACAATCGAAGACTTTGAGATGTTGAATTAGGTTAAGAGGCATCATATTCCGAGGGACAATCCTTCTAGCTTTTGACAGTGCTCGCATGCTTTGCAAAACTCGTGGGTGTCTCTAAACAAGGTAGGCCAATAAAAACCACACTGTAAATTTTCTGCAGTAGTTTTCTTGGTGGAAAAATGACCCTCACATGCTTAACTAAAACAAAAGGAGATGACAGAATTTTGTTCATCATCAGGGACACATCTCCTAATTATTTGATCTAGGCAATATTTGAAAAGTAATGGTTCAACCCAGAAAAATCTGCGCACTTCCCTTAGAAATTTCCTTTTATCTTGCGCAGTCCAATGAGTCAGCATCACACTTAGTGGAAAAATAGTTTGCTAGTTAGTGTATCATGGTGGATGCATAGTAAGAAAGAGTTGCTCATCAGGGAATAAGTCCTCAATGGGTGAGTCGTCAATGGAATCGGGTAAAACTAGGCGGGATAGATGATCCGACACCACATTCTTTACTCTCTACTTATCTTTAATTTCTAAGTCGAATTCTTGAAGGAGTAGGATCCATCTTAGTAAATGGGGCTTAGCATCCTTCTTAGAAAGAAAATGTTTCAATGTCGCATGATCCGTGAAAATAATGACCTTGGATCCTATTAAGTAAGGCCTGATTTGTCCAAGGCAAAAATGACTACTAGGAGCTCCTTCTCCGTAGTCAAGTAATTGACTTGGGTGGGATTCAAGGTCCTGCTCACATAGTAGATAACATGGGGCTTCTTATCCCTCTTTTAGCCTGGCACAACCCCAATAGCATAATCGCTTGCATCACACATTAACTCAAAAGGAACAGACCAATCCGGTGGTTGCATGATAGGAGCGGTTGTCAACATGTCCTTCAGTTTTGAAAAAGTTAATTGACATTCGGCACTCCAATCAAATTGGTTTTCCTTTTGAATAAGGTTTCATAAAGGCCTAGATATATGATTGAAATCCTTTATGAACCTTCTATAAAAGACGGCTTGTCCAAGAAAGGACCGCACATCGCGTATGCTTTTGGGTGGTGGTAGGTTAGCAATAATGTCGATTTTTGCCCAGTCTACCTCTATTCCATTGGACGAGATGATATGTCCAAGGATTATTCCTCTTTATATCATAAAATGGCACTTCTCCCAGTTTAAAATAAGGTTTTTCTCTTCACACCTTGTTAAGACCAATTTCAAGTGATTGAGGCACTCATTGAAAGTACAACAAAAAAAGAAAAATCATCTATGAATACCTCGAGAAATTCACCCACCATGTCCGGGAAAATACTCAACATGCAATGTTGGAATGTGGTGTGTGCATTACATAGTCTGAATGGCATCCTTCGATATGCGAAGGTACCAAATGGGCATTTAAATGCCATCTTCTCTTGGTCTTCCAGGGCTATCTCAATTTGGTTATAGTCGGAATAACCATCCAGAAAGCAATAATAGGAGTGACCCGCTAACCTCTCCAAAATTTGATCCATGAATGGAAGAGGGAAGTGGTCCTTCCTAGTGACCGTGTTTAGCTTCCGATAATCTATGCACATACACCAACCGGTGGTCACTCTAGTCGGTATAAGCTCGTTGTTGGAGTTCTCTACAATGGTAATACCAGACTTCTTAGGGACAAATTGGATAGGATTCATCCATTGGCTATCCGAGATGAGGTAGATGATACCCACATCTAGTAACTTTAACACCTCGCCTTTGACAACCTCCATCATGTTTGGATTTAACCTCCTTTGAGGTTGTCTAGTTGTTTTTGCATTTTCTTCGAGGTGTATACGGTGAGTACACACCGAAGAGTCTATCCCTTTGAGGTCCGCTATTGTCCACCCTATGGCTCCCCTATGGGCTTTGAGTAGCTCAATCAACTTGAGCTCTTGGTCTTTTCCTAGGTGAGAGGCTATGACAATTGGGAATGTTTCCTCTTGACCCAAATATACATATTTATGCTCGGATGGCAATGGTTTAAGGTCAAGCTTCGGCGGTTTAATATTAGACGGTAGAAGCTTTGATGTGGTTGGTGGCAATTTTTCAAAATGAGGCCTCCACCGGCTAGTATTAACTACCGTTCTCTCATTACTCAATGCTTGCACAATATCACACATGATTGGATCTTTAGAATTTTCAAAATGTGTTAAGCATGTCTCCAAAGTTTCAATTCGTTCAAGTTGAAGGAGCTCCTCTTCTTCAAAGGACTCAAGCATGTTTACTTCAAAGAGCTCATCATCATCCTCATCCCTTTGTTTTCTGCACATGTGGAACACGTTCACCTCTAATGTCATGTTCCCAAATGACAATTTCATCACCCCATTCTAGCAATTTAAAATTGCGTTTGATGTAGCCAAGAATGGGCGGCCTAAAATCACCGGTATTTGAGTGCTAGTATCCATAACCGGTTGCATGTCCAAGACGATGAAATCCACCGAGTAGTAGAATTTATCGACTTGGACTAATACATCCTCAACCATCCCTCTCGGTACACGGATAGATCTATTAGTGAGTTGCAATGTGGTTTTTGTGGGTTTTAATTCACCAAGACCCAATTGCTCATATATCAAGTATGAGATCAAATTTGCACTTGCCCCTAAGTCTAGTAATGCATGCTCAATCCGGTAGTCACCAATGATACATGAGATTGTGGGATTACCGGGATCCTTATATTTTGTAGGAATCTTTTGGGTGAGAATGGCACTCACTTGCTCATTCAAAAAGGCATTTTGTTGCACATTGTATGTGCGTTTTGTTGTGCGTAAGTCCTTTAGAAACTTGGCATAAGAGGGGATTTGTTTAATGGCATCAACAATAGAATGTTGATCTTAACTTGTCTGAAAATCTCTAAAATATCATGAGAGGTTATGAGAGTTTGGGAGAGATTTTGGAGCAACCAATCTCAAAGGGAATGGTGTTATGGGCTTGTGAACACATTCTGTTTCTTATGAAGCCAAGCTAGGTCCATCCTCATTCTAAAAAATTACCAGATCATTAGGTTTGTCGGCCTTCATCGGAATAGATTTGTCTAGTTGTTTACCACTTCTAAGAATAGTGATGGATTTTGCTTGCTCCACATGTTGATTGGAGAGATTAGGGGTGCTTAATTCATGTGCTTGTTTAAGATCAAGCTAAGGTTGGGCCAGAAAGGTCTCTTCCCTAACATTCAAGCGTCCCTTAATCTCATCAACTGACACCTTTAGCTCTTAGAACATGTGCTGATTTGTTTGATTAATTTGCGTTTGTCCTTGTATAAATGCCTTTAAGGTGTCCTCCATTGAGAATTGAGGTGGGGCCATGTTTTGCATGGGAGGCCCTCCTTGAGAGTTGGTAGGATTAGCTCTAGGACCATTCCTCCAACTGAAATTTGGATGATTCTTCCAAGTAGAGTTGTACATATTTCCTACCGGTCCATTGAAAGGCCATTGATACCCATATGCAGCATTTGCTTGCTCTTGTAACACTTCTTGAAATGCAGGAATTGTAGGACAATCTTGTGTAGAGTGCACATTAGCGGCTCAAATTCTGCATGTGTTCGCCTCCCCAAGTGTAGGGTTGCGACGTAGTAATAATCTCGGTAAAACCTGAGGTCGATCCACAGGGACTTATGTAGGAATTCACAAATACTTCCAATAATTTCTATTGAAAATCTAACAACTAGATTTGAGAAGATTGATGTAAATAGTAACTTTGAACTAAACTGGAGATAAACAATTAATAAAAAGGCACTAGGGGTTCAAGGATCCACTTGTAGCAATCCTTGATGCTTAATTCGCTATGGTCTCACACTTTCTCAACTAGAATCGAAATTAAGTTCTATCTAGTCGGATGATAGAACATTTAAACCAACAATCTGCCATATGTAGGATCCATGTATATGGTTCACTCAATGCAAGCTAGGACGAGCATACTCAATTGTATAGGTCAGTCCCAATTCCAATAGACTAAGTTCACAATCATAACCATCATTAAATCCTGTCACAAGACAAAACTAGATCATAAATTGAACTTGATTCAAACCACATACACAGTCTCACACATACTTCAGAAATCCAGAAAAATAGAACTTTGGTAGGAAGTTCCCACATGAAGATCATAGTATTAGAGTGTACTCCAATTCCTCGGATCATACAGGTCTAGACTAGTTCACAACAATTAAGAACTCAAACAATTCTTCCAAACATCCATGAGTCATCACAAGACTAAGAAAAACTACTTAGTACTTGAATTAAACTTCAAACCATTGTTCTTAAACATGAAATCCAACTTAAAACCAACTTAAATGAATTGAAACATCTTAGATTCACTACAAGCTTCACCTCTTAGCCCTAGCTAAGAGGTTTAGCCGTTCATGATCCAAGGAAACATGAAACATCTAAAAAAATATAAAGACGAGAAAGCAAACTAAGAGAAGTTGTGGAACTCCGAAATTCACTTCCGTCGTCTCCCATCGTGCTCAATCCCTTCTCAGGTACCCTAGGAAGAGCCCTAAGGTGTCCTTTTATAGTGGGGAAGCTCCGCAACGTCGGAATCTTCCAGAATTTGCGTAAGGTTACGCAATGCGAAGAGAAATTCGGATCAGAAATAAAAAGTTTTCTGTTTTACGCATGGCCGACAGGTCTAAACCGGTCGGACTGGCTTATCAACATGTCCAGAGTGCACAGGGCCTGTTGGCCTACCGGTCAAGACCGGTCGGACCATATTGTTTGTGTGTCCAGAGAGTTCAGCAAGGTCACTGACCCGTTGGCCGACCGGTCTAGACCGGTCGTGGCCCTTCTAGCCGACCGGTCTTAGCCCTATTCTTCATACTTTCCTTCTTCTTTTCTTCTCTCTCTGCTTCCTTCTTTCTTCGGCCCACCTTGGGTCTTCATCCAAGGCTCTTAAAGAGGTCTCTTTAGTCTTCAATTGGGCGGAGTCCCTCTCATTCCTATAATCATGAAATCATGCATTAGATTAGTCTTTAAATCATGAAAACCGTGCATTATGAGTAATGAATTGGGGTTAGAATATGCACAATTAAGAGCTCAACAGCATGCATTCATAATAGCTTCAGTGGGCTTTAAAACTCCACTCTTGCTAAGTTTCATATCCTCTATCTTCCTTGTGTGGCTAGCTATCTTTACATTAACATCATCTTCCTCTTTAAGGATGTAGATCCCTCCTCTCTCCTTTTGTTGAGGATGCTTGAGGTTACTAAACTTGTCTGAGGCATTCCACGATTAGGCATTCTCGGCCAACATATCTAGATAACTCCATGCATCATCGGGATCTTTACTCATAAACTCGCCATTACACACCATCTCTACGAATTAGCGCATATTCGAATTTAATCCTTCATAGAAAAAGCTTATGATTCGCCATATCTTGTAGCCATGATGTGGACAAGCAAGTAGGAGGTCATTGTATCTCTCCCAACTTTGAAAGAAAGTTTCATTCTCTTTAAAAGAAAAATTCATTATGGCTTGTCGAAGGGTGTTGGTTTTATGAGCCAGGAAGAATTTTTTCAAAAACTCCCGGGTCATCTCAGTCCATTCCCCAATCGACCTTGGTCTTAGAGAGTGAAGCCATGTTTTGGCTCTTTCCTTCAAAGAGAAAGAGAATAACTTTAATTTCACTACATCCTCCGTCACATTGTTATATTGCAAAGTAGTAACTACCTCATTAAACTCTTTTAGGTGTAGATATGGGCTCTCAGAATTTAACCCATGAAACTTAGGTAGAAGTTGAATTACTCCCGGCATAATATCAATTGTTCTGGCATGGAAAAATATGCATGAAGGTGTGGTAGCACGGGCCGATTGTAAGTAATCACGTAGAGCTCTCATTGGAGGAGCATTGTGCACCTCATTCTCTCCTACTCCCTCTTGATTTACGTTTGTAGTTGGAGTAGGAGGGGGGGTATTCCTTAATGGTGTTTGATCCATGCTCCCTGAACTTTCACAATGTTCTATGTATTTTCTAATTCGTCTATGGATGAAGAGTGGTCCATCTAAACCTCCTTCGATTTGGAGACGATTTGTGTGGTCACGTTCCCAATTGGACATAAACCGCATAAATAAAAATCTGAATTAAATCTAAACCTAAATCCTAGATCCTAAAAAAAAAATCTATAAAGAACTAAAAATTTGTAAAACTAAAAAAGTTTGAAGTTAGAAAGATGTTACCCGAGCTAGAACTAGAAGTAATTCCTGCAAAACAAAACAAAGTTATTAGTTCTACAAATAAAAAACTAGCCCTAGGAAAATAGTAAAACCTAACTACTTCTAATTCTATAGTTACTAAAACAATATAGAACCGTTTATCCTTGATTCCCCAGCAGCGGCGCTAAAAACTTGTTCGCTCTCCTCAAGTGCAAGGCTTGCGATGTAGTAATAACTCGGTAAGATTGAGGTCAATCCACAGGGAATTAGGGTAAACCAATTCAAACTATTCTAGCAACTCCAACTTCAACAATTTCAAAGTTTGATTTCATAAAAGCTAAATAAAAACAGTAACTTTTATAAAAATTTGTTAATTAATGGAATTAAGGCCTCAAGGATCCACTTATAGTAGTTCCATGTGAATTCATTCATCCAAGCATAAACACAACTAGATTCCAAGTTCTATCTCTCATCTAGTTGGAAGATTAAGCATTCAAATATAAACAATCCCACTTAAGTAAGAAAATAAGATTCTAGTTCTAATGAAGCACATAGAATTCAAACATGTAGCCTTTAAAGTAACAACCATGCCAAGAGACCATGGTATACTTTAGGGTTACTACAATTCAAATCTAATCAATCCAAACATGATAATCTCAGAGAATTATAAGGAACCCATGTCCGAAGCACGTGAACTCTCATAAAACATCCAAAAATACCAACTTTATTCAAACTAGAACTTAAAAATCCAAACTTTAAGTAAAGGTACTTGAATTAAACCAATTTTACATGAAAACTAGCTACAAGCTTCACCTTTTAGCCTTAGCTGAGAGGTTCTAGCCGGGCATCAGCATGCTACAACTAAAATCAAAAGAAAAACTAGAAAAATCCGAAGTCAGCGGAGTTGTGGACACTCCATGATGCTCTCCTTCACTTCCCACGATCTCCAATCTCTTCTAGGATACTTTAGGAATGAACCTAGGTTTGATGCTCTACTTCACTGAAGATTCCAGAATTGCATAAGGAATGACGCACTTGCGTATGAATTTTCAGAGGTTGAAGAACAAGTTTCTTTTGTATTTTCACATGGTTGACTGGTCGTGGCCTCTGGCCGACCGGTCCAGCTACCAATCCTCGACCCTCTGTTTTGGTCCAGCGAGTTTCTTCTAAAACCTACTCAGCTCCAGGAAAATATGACCGGTCGTTTGTGATGGCCGACCAGTTGGTTTCATATGATTTTGGTCCAACAAGGTTGGCAACATAGGGCCTTCTGATTTGAACTTCTAACCTGTCGACAGTGCATTTTTCTGCGTCTTTTCTTCTTTCTTTTCTTTCTCCCTTGCATCTTTCTTCCACCATTTGGCACTTAATCTTTTAATCTTCAATGTATACAAAGTGACTCATTAGGCATTGAATTAGTGAAGTCTCTCTTTCAATCCTACAATCACAAAACATGTATTAGAATAGTCTTTTAAACATGCAAACCATACATAATGTGTGATGAATTGGGGTTAGAATATTCACAATTCAGAGCTCAACATCACAAACGATAGCCCATTTGATGCAACAAGAGAAAGAGAAAGAGAAGAAAGGTGGTTACAAGTACCAGGTTCCATACCCTTCTGAAGTAAAAGAGATCCCTTTCCCAATCAATTTCAGGTGCCCCAACTTTAAAAATTTTTATGGTAGAGGATCCCCAGAAGAACACATCACCCATTTCCTAACCAGGCTAGGCAATTGGTCTGTAGTCCCGCAGTATTGCATGCAGTTGTTTGGATCAACCCTAACAGGGAAAGCCTTCCAATGGTACATGTCGTTACCGGCCAGCTCTATAAGAACATGGGAACAGATGCAAGACAACTTCATTTTGAAGTTCTTCGCTACCAAGATAGAGATCTCACTAATAGACCTAGAGCTAGTAAACAAAGACAGGGGGAATCGGTAGAGAAATTCATTGATCGATGGGGAACCATGGTAGCCTAGTGTCATGAACTACCTAGTGAAGGAGAGTGGATGAAGATGTGCCTAAGGGCTCTAGACCCGATGATCACATACAGATTGTCAGGTAATACTTTCTATTCCTTCGCGATTTGGCAACAAAAGTACATCTAGTAGAGGAAGCAGCTTCTAGGGTAAACTTCAGGCCCGAAAGATAGAAGAGAGAAACAGGAAGAGTGGTAAAAACTCATCAAGTCAATAAGGCAGAGACCAAAAAGATAAAAAATGTCCTGCCATAGACCACAAGCTAAAAACAAAGACGACAGTTGTACAAGATAAGGATAAGAGGCCCTATGTAACCCGATGAGTTTCCATAGCTGAAAGGGATAAATCCAATGGTCCCTACACGTTTGATATGGCCAACTTGGTTCCTATTATGGAACAACTGATTGAAGAAGGCTTAATACGTTTGTCAGATCCCGTCTGTCCCCATGAAGTTGGACGAGTACTAGTTTGCCAACTTCATTTCTCGAGCCTGAAGAACCATGGACCCTAGTCAGTAGCAAGAAAAGGCTTGAGAACAGATGAAGGCTCATCAACCGAAGGAAGAACAAAGGAAGAGGAAAGAAAGAAACAATACAGGGGTAAAGACAACCGACGGTGATCAGGGCACATTACGCGATGGTATCATTTGTAGTACAAGTGTTGAGCCATGAATATTACATATTCTAACCCCTTTTCATCATCACATATGCAAACTTTCTATGATAAAAGACCTATCTAACATATGTTTTTGTGATTGTAGGAATGAGAGAGTGATTGTATGAATTCAATGCTAAAAGAGGCTTTTTAAACATCATTGAAGAACAAGTGAAGAAAGACAAGAGGTGGAGTGGAGAGACTAAGAGAAAGAGAAGGAAGGAAGAAAAGGTCCAGAAGTAATTGCACTGCCGACCAGTCGGCCATGGCCCACGACTGGTCGTTTGACAGGTCAAAAATTCAAGTGGAAGCCCCCTTGGCAGCTAAACTCGCTAGACCAAATAAGTGGCTCAACGATCGGTCGCCCGACCAGTCAGCCATGCACTTTTTAATTTCAGATTTCAAACAGCAAGGCAATCCCGTTTTTAGACTTTTTGCCCAATTCGTGGGGCCCATCTTGATGATTATTGCAAATTCAATCTGTCTAAATTCAAGATTAGCTCGATACCAAAATAACTCAAGTGGTTTCGTGTCGATCGGAGCTACAGATTAACTGTGGTGGCCAAAACAATACGAACTGTCCAGAAAGTTTCCCGATTTCAGCTGCTCAACTTTGGAATGGTCCAGGTGGCCCATCACTAATGATATGAAAATTTTAATCTAACCATCTTCTAGACCACATCTATATATGAATAACCAAAAAGTTTCAAGTCAAAAGGATGTGTGGTTTGATCATACCGGTTGAAGAAAGATGAACCATCCAAAAAGATTCTAACTGCGCAGATTTTATAAAAATCCCCAAGCGTTATAATTTTTGCACCCAATTCTGGAATTGATTTAGAAAATCTAATCCATCTATTATCCAGAGAAGGAAATTTTCTACTAATGTTCAAAATTTAAGATCAATCCGTACCTATGTGCACTCCATAGCGTTGAAAGCAAGATGACTGGTTCTGGAGGTACCTAAATTGTGCGATTTTGAGAGGCGGTCACTGATCTGATTGGTGGGCTCATTCAGAAGATAATCTTGGAAATCTAAACCATCTATGAGGAAGATCATGTTCTAGGGAAGCTACAAATTAAATTTAAAAGCAATCCGATCATTGGTTAAGACGTACTAAGCGAAATAAAATCTGTTATGTTGTTGTACTCTTGCTGCATTATAAAAGGAGGTGTTCTCTTCTCTTCCAAGGCAATGAAGGACGTGAGAAGCAAGGAATTCAAGTACTATGAGACTTCCTAGCCTCCTACAGCTAGTTTTTCTTCCTTACTTCTAATTCTACTTCGTTTTATGCTTTCCTTTAGTTAACTCTCAGCTAGAGCTGAGAGATGAATCTTCTTAGTTTTTATTCATACTTTAATACATTGATTTTGGTTTATGCTTTAAGTATTGAACAATTCATTATGGTTTGAAAAAATTTAATAGTTTTAGATGATTCAGGGAGTTTGTGTACCAAGTACATGAGTTCTTGTTGGATTTCTGAGATTAATCAGAATGATTTATGGGTTGTTGATTGATGGAAGCTTTTAATTCAAGTTCTCCATGATTCAAACAGTGGAATTTCTATTAGAACTATGATGGAAAGTTCATGTATCTTGTGTAGAATTTGAGATAGTTGGTGTTGCTTATTAAAGTTGGTTTAATTAGAGTTTTAATCATTAGGTCGTAGTCAAGTTTAGTGATAGGATTTGATGAAAGCTATGGTTGTGAATCTCAACTAGATTGGAAAGAGGCTTGCCCTATACAATTGAGTATGCCTAAGGCCTGAGTTTTATTGAGGGAATCAAATCAGTAAACACTCATCTATTTCAGATTATCTGTGTGCTTTGATTGTTATATCTACCGACTGGATAGAGATAGAAATTTGATTCCAATTATGCTTTGAATTGAATCATTGGATTGAGCATGATTAAGACTAGAAGTGGATCCTTGATACTCTAGTTTCTCAATTATCAGATTTTTCCTGTTTTATATTTAGTTTTAAAAACTGATTTCATAAACTTTCTTAGATTCTATTTATTAGAATAGTTTGAATTGTTTACCTCTTTCTCTGTGGATCGACCTCGTTCTTACCGAAAATTATTACTACATCGCAGCCTTGCACTTGAGGCAAGCGAACAACAAGCACCATCTGCAAGAACCTCGCGGTCAACCGAGGGAGAAGTTGATGCTGTCACCTTGCGATTAAGAAGGCAGATGCCTGAACGCACTCCCCCGAGGTCAGATGATCCAATGCAAGAAGATATCATCTCTGATAGGTAGCAGGAAAAACCCCGTATCCAGAAACTGAAGGAGAAGGTTGTCAAAGCCATGACCAGTCAACCAAGCCCAAGACCAGAAGCAACATCAGTAGCATATGACGTTGTATCACATCTGCGGAAAGTCCCCGTCCGCTTGAGTATATATGATACCTTATGTCTCTCGAAGGTATAGAGAGAAATGCTGATCAACGCCTTGCTAAACATGAGATTAAAGAAGTCATGGTGATAGAGATAGAGGCAGAGATGAATAGTCCAGATAAATTTTAGGAAGGGTATGCGTCAGTGTAACAAGTCATACAAGTTGATCACTCATCAGCAATCACGTTTTCCGAAGATGACCGCACGATTGAGTTAACAAATCACAACTGCCCGCTGATGGTTATAGGAATGATCAGAGACACGGATGTCAAGAGATGCATGTTGGATGATGGATTTGCGGTGAACATCATGCCACTCAAGACACTACAGAGGTTGGGCTACAGGCAATCGACGCTACGTTCGAGCATTATGGTCATCCAAGGGTTCAATCAAGACAGTCAATGTACCCTCGGGGCAATCACAGTGATATTGAAAATTGAAGAATCGATGAGGAAATTAAATGTCAAGTGATTGACACAATAATGGCATACAATCTCCTCTTAGGGAGGCCTTGGCTTCATCAGAATCACGTCATCCATTCTACTTATCATCAGTGCTTCAAGTACAACAGGAACGAGGTTCAATATAGGGTAGCAGCAGATCCGAAACCATATACAATAGCCGAATCATTTCTGGCTGATGCTCGGTATTATGATTTGGTCAATGGTAGCAAAATTATAGAGAAGCCCAATACAGCGCAAAAGGGGCAAGAAACAAAATCCCTAGTTAAATTATTCGGGCAGAAGGGTAAAGCACCTCATACTACTTCGAAAGAAGTCATGAGTTATCCAGTGAATCAGCCTCAGCAACAGACGAAGACATTTTATCTGGTACCGAAACATTTACATTAGCCGGGACACTTTGTGCTAGAATTAGTCTCAAATCAGCATATGAGCGTGCTCAAATCTAGCTTCAACATGCCGTTGCCCAAGATAGAAAGAACTAGGCCATTTCCGAGAGCTCCCAACCAATACCTCGTGCCATCAAGGGATATCACCCAGAAGGACATCAAATTCCACTCAAGGCCAAGTCAGCTCGCACCCTCAGAAAATGGAATGGAGAAGTCAACCACCCGATCCCGACCGATAGAAGAAAAGATGTACAGCAAAGTCAGCCGAAACATTATGAGAAATATGAGATTCTCCGGCCAGGATTCAATCATGAGGAAAATATTGCTAACTCCATTCGAAGAATATAAGCAAGTATATAGAAACAGAGAAGGTTTTGGAGCAAAAGCAAACGTGGATATGGTAACTATCAGCCCTGTGGAAGAGATGCAGTTACAAGATCCCATCGACATTGTCTAGTCAAGTGTTGCACCTGCGTATATAGAAGATGGAGGACAGCTGATAATTGATGAGCTTGAAGAAGTAAATTTGGGTACTCTTAAAGAACCCAGGAACACATACTTAAGCAGGAACATTTCAGAAAATGAAAGGGAGAAATATATACATCTGTCGAGAGAGAATAAAGTCATTTTCACTTGGACTTATTCAGAAATGACAAGGCTCAGTCCGACGATTGCTATGCATAAGCTGAGTATCATGAAAGAGAAGAAGCCAGTGAATCAATTGCAATGACAATTCCACCCCGACATAGTGCCCAAGATTGAGGAAGAAATCAAGAAACTAATCCATGCTGGGTTCGTTCAAGTGAAATATCCACGATGGATTTTGAACATTGCGTCGGTAAAAAAGAAGAGTGGACAATCCGGGTCTGTGTCGAGTTCTGGAATCTTAACGAAGCATGTCCAAAGGATGATTTTCCTCTTCCTATCCCAGAATTGTTGACAGGCAATACTACAGGATATGCAATGATGTCCTTTATAGACGGGTATTCGGGATACAATCAGATCCGTATGGCCCCAGAAGACGAAGAGGCTATAGCCTTCCATAAGACTCTCGGCATCTACTATTACTGCGTAATACCCTTTAGGTTAAAGAATGCAAGGGCAACATATTAGCGCGCGATGCACGTTATATTCCAGGATATGGTGCACAAGCACGTTGAATGTTATGTGGACAATTTGGTTGTGAGGTCAGCCGATCATGAACAACATAGGGAGCATCGAAAGCAAGTATTTCAACGATTATGCAAGAACAGTCTCTGTATGAATCCACTGAAGTGTGCATTTGGGGTCTCGTCTGAAAAAAAAAATTGGCTTCATTGTCAGACACAGGGGGATAGAGATCGACCCTACAAAGATTAAGTCCATTAGAGAAATGCCACCACCGAAGAATCTAAAATAGTTGAAGAGTTTTTAAGGTCGTGTGGCGTACCTAAGAAGATTCATTTCGAACTTGGTCAAGAGATATCAACCATTTTTCTGCCTCGATAAGAAAGACATTAAATTTGAATGGGATGACACTTGTTAGAAGGTTCTCGATTCACTAAAAGAAATGCTTGAAAAATCTCCGATCCACGCCGCTCCAATCAAAGGAAAGCCACTGATTCTATACATCGCAATGGGTGATAATTCACTAAAGGCACTCCTGGCTTAGAAGAATGAAGAAGAGAAGGAGAACGCACTATATTTTCTAAGTCGCACACTGGTAGGGGCTGAGTCTAATTATTCGGCCATCGAGAAGATATGCCTTGCCCTAGTTTTCACCGTGAAGAAACTTAAGCATTATTGTTTCTCACACCAAATAACTTTGATATCCAAGGCAGATTGAATCAAGTTTCTCATGAACCGGCCTATGCTGTCTGGGTGACTGGCTAAGTGGGCCCTTCTACTCTCAAAATTTTGAAATCACATACGTCCCAGCTCGAGCTATCAATGGGCAGGCAACCGCAGACTTCCTCGCTGCACATCCGGTCCCAAGTAATGAAGAGATGGAATGCGACCTCCCAGATGACCAAGTTATGATGGTTGGGGAAGTGCGGCTCTGGCAGACGTACTTTGACAGTGCCTCTAGATCAACAGGGGCAAGGGCAGGAGTTATATTTATTAATCAAAAGGGGATCTGTTGCCTTATTCATTTACGATCATACCGGCTTGCACAAAAAACGAAGCATAATATCAAGCCCTAATCATTGGACTACAGTTGGCCCTCGAAATGAGAATCAAGGCTATACAAATCTATGGTGACTCTAGGCTGGTCATTGGGTAGCTGACGATAAAATATGAGGTTCGCAAGCTCGAGTTATCACCCTTTTGCCATCAAGCACAATCATTGTTCGATCAATTTTAACACAGCAATATTTCGCATATACCAAGGCAAAAGAATGTATAAGCCGACGCACTCGCCAGCCTGGCCGCTGCTCTAGCTTATCCCGGCGGCAGCCAACTCCAAGTGACAATCAAAGAAAGGAGAATCCTGCCGATAGCTGCACTGTGTAGTAGTGGGTTAAGTGCAAACCCCATCTGTTGTTTCGAGATTACGGAAGAAGATGATTGGAGAAGACCGATTGTTGACTACCTAAAATATGAATTTCTGCCGGAAGATCCCAAGATACGCACGCAAGTCAGAAGACGCACCGGTTCATTTATACTACAAAATGACATGCTTTACAAGCGTTCATAAGAAGGGGTACTACTGCGGTTCCTGAACCAAGATGAAGCACATGCCACATTAAAAGAGGCTGACAGAGGAGAATACGATGCTCACCAAGGGGGCAAGAATTTACATCACCGTGTACAACATATGGGTTATTACTGGCCTGCGATGACGAAAGATGCGATGGAGTATGTTAAGAAATGCCACCAATGTCAAATCCATGAGGATATCATACATTTGCCGCTAGAGGAGTTGCACCAATCCTTAATGTCCTGGCCTTTCGTAGACTGGGGCATGGAGGTAATTGAAATTACGGTTTTACCACTAGTGAGATAAGCTTGAAGGTATGCTTATGTCCTAGAGGGGGTGAATAAGACTTTTAACAAATTCTTTACCAATTAAAAACTCAAAACAATTTACCAATATAATATATGTAAATGCACGTAAATTGATCACACAAGGTCCTTCTAAATGATCAACTATACTAAAGGAAGCAATTTATCAAACAGTTCATATGCATGCTTGTATTAATCATTCAAAGATGGCATATGAGCATTTTGTCGAACACAAGATGGGCATACAATTAAGCACTTATAAGATTAATCAACAAGGAACAATAATAGACAAAATGTATTTACCACATTACACACGATGTATAGTGGTTCGACGATAAGTCTACTCCACTTCCGGTTCAAGTACCCAACACCTTTGAGTACACCGGCATTCACTATCAGAGGTTTTAAATGAGGTTCACCTCTCAACCTTTACAATCTACATAAGAACTCCTCAACTCCTACACAAGGACACGCACGTATTCTCCCATGTAAGAGGCCTACGCAAGGACTTACACGTCTTACTCAAGGACAACTCCGAGATTGGGTCACAATCTCTAGACCCCAATCTCAACAAGAAGGGGGAATTAAACAATGGACTCTATAAGCTTAAACACTTACAAGAGATGAGCCCCGATTCAGCGCCGTTGATGAGTAGCTTCAGCTTTCACGAATGCTTTAGCTCCTCTCCAAGCTCCCACGATCAGCTACCAATGCATATGATGTTCCTAGACTAGTGCCGGGTAGGTGGGAGAAGGTATTGATGTTCCATTTGCCTATTACAATGCAATGGTTAATGAAGGAACAATCAATATGATCATTCAATGGCTATAAATGACTTCAAGATGAAGATTCAATGATAGGGATAGCCATGAATGCCATGCTTGAGTTCATTTTTCAAATGAGCTTTGAATACTCAATGTAGTGCCATTAATGGTTAGGTTTGAAGGTGTGGACCCTCGCCGTTCCGCGCTCCCGACGACGTTCTCTCTTTCCTTTCGGAAAAAGAAGAAGAGGTGCGTGCGCGCGAATCGCCGTTTGTGCCACTGGCTTGCCTCGTTCTCGAGGGCTTGTTTGGTTGTTGTGTTAGGCTGGATGTGTTTGGATGAGTTTATATAAGACCAGAGTCGCCACTAGCCAGTTACTTCGAATCTACAGTCGGCTAGACCCCGTAGAAATGTTAGAGAAGGGGATCCGAAGATTCCTTTCTCTAAAATGACTCCTTTTGATCTGCGGCCAGAGATTCGAGGTAAGGGATCACGTTACACGGTGGGAAGAGGTTAAGCACCCCACACACTTCCCGTACCGAAGTACGGTCTCTACTTCATATAATCAAACTAATACTTGAAAGTCTGTCTTAATCCTCGTACATTCTTATAGATGACATGATACATGAATGCAGGTCTGAACAGTAAGAGTTTCTGATGGGCAGGTTCCACTAACAGACAAGCTCAGAGAATACGCTCGAACTGACAGGTGCTTTATGCGGAATGCATGCTGTGTGTTTGAATGATCAAAGTGTTTGTAGTGATATGTATATGAATGCAGGTCTGAACAGTAAGAGTTTCTGCTGGGCAGGTTCCACTAACAGGCAAGCCCAGAGCATACGCTCGAACTGACAAGTGCTTTATGCAGAATGCATGCAGTGTGTTTGAATAATCAAAGTGCTTGTAGTGAAGCAGGGGGGGTTAGAAGAAAAGTAAATGTTGCACTTATGCTAGATGCGAATGACATGATGCTGGTAAAAGAGTAGCTAGATGGACGGAGGTGTCACAAGGTTTCCTTCGAGTGGCTGGATCAAGACTTGGATGGCTTGGGAGACTTAGACCAGGGTCAGGCTGGGCTGGACCAGGGCTAGGCTCTTCTCATTCGGGCTCTCATTGGTGGAATAATGGGCTAAAAGAGGGATGGAAGTGGACTCAGAACGAACGGATTGCTCTGGACTTGAAGGCCTGTTGAAATGAGAAGGGGCGGGGGGGGGGGGGGGGGGGAGGGGGGGGGGGTATTTATAGCAGCGGGCAGTGGCAGTTCCCGTAAATAAGTTTAGGCGGCACCCAGGGGGCTGCCCGTACGGACGTTCTCGGGATCCCGCGGGCAGTACGGATATGCTCCGGGGCTGCTGCTTGGAACTCAGTGAGTTGACTCGGTGAGTCGACTCAGCGGGTTGACTCGGTGATTCGACTCGGTGTTTTGGCTAGGTGTTTTGACTTAGCGGGTTGACTCGGTGATTTGACTCAGCGGGTTGACTTAGTGAGTTTGACTTTTTTGAGATTTTTTGACTGGTTTTTCTTATGGGGGGTTTTTCACGCAGATGTTTAGAGGTGAGTTGGGCTATGAATTGGGGCTTACATGGGTGAGTTTGGCTGAGTTTGGACACGGGATTTGGGGGTATGGTCCTCCATTCATCCAGCTATCTGTACCAACAGTGTAGCCGAAGGTGGGGTGTCTACAGATGCCCCTCTTTGGCAGAGGTTGCGTGCAACCGAATGCCAAAGCGAGTGGACACCCCACTTCTGACCCGGTCATTCATAGATCATGGTCTGAAATCTTTGCTTGCCTTTACATCTGTGCCAGTTGATCGTCTGAAAATCGATCACTCGCACATACCGCGGAAGTTTGGAGAAAACGTTGCGATTGTCCCTGCAGTTTGCTGCAACCTGGGTACCCAATCACAACCCTTCCATTCCCGATCGGTACTAACATCAGAAAAGTACAGCAAAGCCTCTGCGTTGTAGTCTTACGAGGTTGCTGACCCTGAGATTGATTGTGTGATGTTTTCCCGGATCACTCCAGGAGTACTTGTTTCGCTTGATTGTCAAAGTGGTTAGATGCCCTACGTCGTAATCTTACGGGATTCTACGACGCCGACTTGGACTCAATCAAGGTACTTCAGGCATCCACGCCTAGGTATGTGCAGGTGGACTCTTTCCACCCGATCTGCTGGTTTCGATGCTTGGTTTGCCTTTCATTCTTTCCTTGATTATGGTCTGGAATCTTTGTTGTCCTTTGTATTTGAGTCAATTGATTGTTTGGAGATTGATAACTCGCACATACCGCGGGAGTTTGGAGAAAACGTTGCGATTGTCCCTGCAGTTTGCTGCAACCTGGGTACCCAATCGCAACCCTTCCATTCCCGATCGGTACTAACATCGGAAAGGTACAGTAAAGCCTATGCGTCATAGTCTTACGAGGTTGCTGACCCTGAGATTGATTGTGATGTTTGATGTTTTCCCGGATCACTCTAGGAGTACTTGTTTTGCTTGACAGTCAAAGTGGTTAGATGCCCTGGATCGTAGTCTTACGGGATTCTACTACGCCGACTTAGACTCAGTCAAGGTACTTCAGGCATCCACGCCTAGGTATGTGCGGGTGGACTCTTTCCACCCGATCTGCTGGTTTCGATACTTGGGTTACAATTCATCGTTTCCACCTCTTCAAATGGTTTCTTTGACCGAGCCTTTTGGCTTTCATCTTTTCGTATCTTGGCATGTGGTACGACCGCACTGACACTGGAGTTCAGTTCGACCGTACTTCGAGTGCATTGGATCTGATGGTCTCCGGGGAAACCGCGAGACATCGGGTCTTATTTGATTTTTGCGTTGGCTCCTACCCAGAGATATGGAAGATCTCCTAGTGTTTTGGAGGCAGAACGCTCTACTGGGAAAATACTTTTGGGATTTTGAAAAGTTACCCACTCTGGGGAGTGATACTCCGTGGGGTTTTTATTTGCGAATAGGAATATTTTTTGTCTTTTTGAAAAGGAAATCTGGCTTGCACGTGCCTCCACTAGGGGTGCCTGTGGGGTCTTTAGCTAACCAACTTTTATTTTGAAAGCAGGTAAACATGATGATTGATGCGATGCATGGGGAAGCATATTTAATGATGAATGCATGGTTTGGCTCATTCTCTTTCCATTTGATGATTTTGCTTTTGCTAGAGATGCAGAGAACTTTGAGATTATTGCTTGCAGGGTTGTGCTTCCCTGGGGATTTTCTTTTTTAAACTGGTGTTTGGTCAGCGGGTTGGTCAAGATCTCGACCCGTGGTCGATCCGGTCCATCGTCCCAAGATGTTGTTTTTTCGCTAATGGGAATGGACGAAGGATGTTATCAGACTTCAAGATGTTCTTCTGGGCATAGATGTGATTGAAACGGTACTTGGTCGCCAGTTTTGGTCAAGATTCTAATTTGCGGGCGATCGGATCCGACATCCCAAACTGCGAAATGAGTGAGCGGAGTTTAAGATTCCTGAAATGTAGTGCTGAGGATAGTGACAATTTTTGTGATTTTTTTGCAAATATGTGGTCGGAATCTTTACCTGAGTAGTCAGGATGGAGATCGGTTATTGAAAACAAGGAAAATATTTTTGTGATTTTGAAAATATTTTGTCCGAGTAAAGATCGGTATTATTGAAAGCAAGGGAAATATTTTAATTTTTGGAATATTTTGTTTGTAAGAGAAATATTTTTGTGATTTTTGAAAGATGACTTTGCAAATGTTTTGGTATTTTTCTGATTTTTTTAAAGTGCAGGGAAATGTGTGGAATTTTCATCCACTTCCAGCTTCTACTGCTGGTAAGGCACCTGATCCATTTTACGTCAACGAGCAAGACGAGTCTCACACAGTTAAGTGCCGTAGTTTTACATCTTCGGATGAGCAAATTTTGAGGGTTTTCAGTCAACACACCCACAAAGTTGCCTGTTCCTCATGTGCAATGCACATAGACCACGTATCGTCCGACGGACTCCTTCGGCCACAAAATGAGCCACATCCTCACCTTTCCCTTTGTCAATCCAGTTTGGGGCCTTACATTGCTCACAATTCCGTGAGGGTGCGCTCCACCTCCCAACTGCCTTAATCCCCTTCATGAGTTTTAGGAACAAGGAACATTCGTTAGATTCAACAGCGACTTCCAAATCAAGGTTGTCTATCACGGTGCATTCAACACGAACAGGATTGCGGGGTTTTGTCTGCCTCAGCCTTTACCTGTTTAGAAGATTCCAAACACCCGTACGATCAAGTGTCAGCCATGTCTGGGACAGGTTGGGAAAGAAAGCCCCCGAGAAGTTAATCCCAGTGTAGTTTTAGGTCTTCGGACCGCTGGGGATGAATTTGTGCAGTTGAAATTGATGGTGAAATTTATTTATTTTTTTGAAATGATCCAGGTCATCAGATCCTGGCTCGAACGGTTGGGATTGATGCCGATTTTTATTAAAAATCTCTCTGGATGTTGGTCCTGACGTAGTTTAAGGTCTTCGGACCCAAAATTGTATAAGAGAGTGCTGGAAATGCATATATATTTTTGTGATTTTTGAAAAATGTCCGGTGTCGTCGGATCTTGATTCGAGCAATCAAGACCGATGCCGGTTTTTATTGAAAATCTCTCGGGATGCCGATCCCGACGTAGTTTCAGGTCTTCAGACCCAAAATATGTACAGTAGGCAGCAAACACATTTTTTTATTTTTGAAAAATGTCCGGTGTCAACGGATCTTGATTCGAACAATCCAGACTACTACCGATTTTATTTAAAAAGTCCCTCGGGATCTTGATCCCGATGTAGTTTAAGGTCTTCGGACCAAAACTTTGTACAAGCAAGCAGCAATTAAGGTTGGAGATTCTGAGAATTCTTCTTAGAATGGTTCAGATCATCAGGTCATGACTTTGGATTGTTGAGATCACTGTTTGACCAAGTCAATTTTTTTCTTTTTCTTGAAAATTCCATGGAACTCTTTCCACATCATCAAGCCAATTTCTCCCCAATTTCTCACAAGATGAGATTTTGGTAAGATTCCTTACTTTTTCTCATCCTTCTCTTCCATCACTTCATTCTTACATGGAGGTACAAGATTCACTTGCAACCACCCTTCCCAAGGAGGAGTTCTTCCCAAGGAGAGAGGGTGAGGAGTCGTTTCAACTAGGTGGGAGGGAGGACGGCCCCCTGGGTGCCGCTCGAACCGTCTCTGCCCACTGGTCTTTCCAGTGAGTCGGGTAAAGGGGTGCCCTCCCCTTTTCTATATAACATGGGGCACCCTTGGCCCCTCCAACGTGCAATCTCTCTCTTCTCTCTCTCATACTCTCTCTTTCTTCAAGTTTTTCTCTCTTTTGGTGGTTCTTTGCTCTTTTTAAGTGGTGGGCCTTAGTGAAGCTTTGGGACAGCAAGTTGGTCCCCCTTTGGTGAGTGGTAAAGGTATGGACCACTCCCTTTTCTCTCTTATCCTTTTCCTTCTTCATTGTCTCTTCTCATGACTCTTTTCTTTTCTCCATGTAGCTATTCCAAAAGGAGTGAAGGTGGGCCCAAGTATTTTTGGCCTTTTTCTAGATCTCCAATCTCTTTTAAAGGTGGTGCATGGAGAAGGACATTGCAAGCTTCCATGTCATTCTTTCTTTTCTTCTTTCACACTCCCTTCATGTGTATGTAAAGGGTAATTTTGCCATGTCCATCAAGTGTGCATGGCAAAATATCCTATCTTTCTTCATGGGAGTTGGGCCTCTTTTCATGTGTATCAAATGGGCTCAAAGTAAAGTCATGGCCCTTGGTGTATTTGATAGGCCCAACACTTCATTTTGGGGTCCCTCATGCTTTCTTGCCCTTGTCATTTTTCCTTAGAGCTTTTCTTTTCTTTTCCATCTTCATTTCAAGGTTTGGGCCCATGGGAATGGTAGGGCCCACCTCAAGTTTTGGGCTCATGGGGCTCACTTTGGGTGGCCCCATCTTTCTTCACATGTGTATGGACAAAGGTGACTAGCCCATTCTTCACTTGGATCTTCAAGTGAGCTAGATTTCTTAATTGGGCCCTTGTGGTCAAGTAGCCCAAATCTTCCACCATTTCTTGATTATGATGTACATCCTTGTTTACAAAGTGTGGTGGGTTCCTTAGAATTTTTCCATATGGATGGGCTTTTGGGCCCACATTGAAACTTGTGCATTTCTTTGGACCATGTGTGCACCACTACACTTTGTTCATGTAGGATTTTTTTCCTTTCATGCTTTTTCTTTTGGATGGATGGAGGACTTAAGTTACTTGATCATCTACAAGTCCCATGAGTGAGTTGTTTCAACAATCTCACCAAGTTCAAATGGTTTTTCCATGTGGTAGGAAAGTGGTTCTCAAGAGTTTCCCTTTAATGTTATCAACCTCAAATGGATGATCCTCCTTCAAGTGAGCTATCCATGCAACCATAGTTCCTTGAACTTCCTTTGGGGTGTTAGTGGGTCATCCACCATCATTCTCAAAGATGAGTGATTTTTCTTTCAATTTGTGGGAAAGAATGATACCCATAAGTTGCCCAATTTTGTTCCATGCTTTAGGGCATTTTGGATTTTGATCTTCAAGTAGGCTATGTATACCATTCTTAGCCATTTTCATGATGGTTGGGTGACTCATCAAGCCGCGCCCTCTTGTGCTCAAATGGTCCCCTTTTGTAAAGCAATTGGTGCACATAAGTTGCCCAAACTTGTCCTTGCATGGACATTTCCAACTTTGATTCTTCATGTGGGATATGTGCATCAAATTTTTACCATTGACTCATGTGTTTGTGGGTAGAACACCATGTTGTACTCTCATAGTCAAAACTTTCATCAAGATAATGCACATAGGGGTGCCCATGGTTAACCCATGAATGAGTCCTCATGTTCTTCAAGTGGGCTATGTGCTCCCTTCAATCCATTGAGGTGAGGCATTTGGGTTGCTCTTAGGGGCCCATTTCCTTCCTATTCCCCACTTGTCCATGTACATGTGTAAAAAGATGGAAACATCTTAAATGAGAATCATGGCCTTGGTATAAAAAGTGGATCAATCCTTGGCCACATATGGACTTTGAAGAGGGACTTCTCATGTGAAGTAGGATTCTTATCCCATGTTGATCTTATGGCACTTGAGTGCATTTGTTGTCCAAAGTGTGTCCTTGGATGATGGACTTTCCCTGCCTAAGGCATGACATGCAACCTTCTTTAAGGTGGGCCTTGCTTTCTTCAATGGGCCCAACACATATCCTAGGTAACACATGGAGTCGGACTTTGGATTTTGCATTTGAATGCGAGTCCAATCCCATGGGTTTCCTGGATGATAATTTGGATTTTAACGGGTAAAGGATAGGGACTTACCTTGCCAAGCTTGTAGGATTCAATAGCGGACAGTACAAGAGGACGTAGGGTGATTGATGAGGATGATCCAGCCTTCATTATCTGTCGAGGGGCCCATATGTAGGAGCACCAACCTCTTCCCTCCATCAAGGGTCTAGGTACCAGAGATCATTGGGATAACTGGGTGAAACACCCACAACCTTTGCTTGAACAAGTTCTGGCTGACACTCCTTTTGCTAGCCTCCTTACCTTGCGCTTCCATGACAACAATGCCAATCGCATGTTACTTGCGGCTCTTTGCGAGAGGTGGCGGGATGAGACCCACACCTTTCAACTCCCTTGTGGCGAGTGGGGAATAACTCCCCTGGATATATATATATATATATATATATACATATATATATGTATATATATATATGCAAATCGGCTTTCCATTTCACGGGGCAGTTGTTCCCAAGGTTGGCTCTCTTGCTCCCATCACTTCCACTAACTGGCTACGGCTTGTTGGTGACGTCCCACCTGAGGATGAATTCCAGGGCCATCAAGTAAAATTACGATGGTTCTACAACACATTTGCTACTGTCACCCCTACTACCGAGCTAGAGGCCTCCACAAAGCACGGGCCATGATTGCTTACACCATCGGGTCCTTCCTTTTCTGTCACGCGAACGAGAGGATCAATCCTAAATTTCTTCATTTGGTTGAGGATCTTTACCATCCCTACAATTGGAACGGGGCAATCTTGACTCATGTTTTCCAGGGTTTAGATAAGACCTCTCAAAATAGCCGGTCCTTCATAGGCTTCTGGCCTGTCGTAGAGGTACTCTTCTTTAACCCTCCTTGGAGACATTTGCCTTCTTTCTTTCTCTAATCGTTAGGTGTGCCCTTGCCCAGACTTGCTTTTATGACCATTTTGCCCACCTCGCGCCGAGGATACTGGGATGACATTGAGTCGTCTTTGTATTGCCACTTGTACTGGCATCAACAAAATCGTCAGCGGAACTCTCGAGTCTCTGGGGACAACTGGCGTGCTAACATAGACGGATTGACCGTTGAAGATGTAAGTATCTTGTTTTCCTTATCCCTTATGCTGCACTGTAACTGATCGTGATGACCTCATTTGTTGTAGCTTACTCGGTTGCCATACGTCAACTTTCCTCTCTACTACACCCCTCAGCGTGTGGAGGCATATGATTCTTCATGCATCCGAATCATGCTTTCTGACACTGAATCATTTCAGTGGTATTTGGGTGAGAGGCTGCTTCGACAGATTACTGGGGTGGCTCGAGTCCCTTGTTCTGTACCTCCTCCGGCTGCTCAGATCCCAGCTGATGAGATAGCTGATGCTCTTGTGGGCCAGCCCGGGTTTCGTTTCATGATCCCGGATCGCGACTATGACGAGTGGTACTTGTTGTACGGACAGGGGCCTCTGCTTCCTCCGCTCTATGTTCCTGGGGGCCGTCGCAGGTATGCTGGAGGCTCAGTGACAGCTCATTTGATGGATCTTCATCGTCGAGAGCAGGACGAGAGGAGGGATGACGACGACTATGTTGGTGACCTGTAGCCTGCTTTTGTATTCAGCTTACTTGATGTATGACCTTCTTCTTTTTGCTTTTACCCTCTTCTGTATCAAAATCTTCTGAATGAATATACATCTGACTTGTCTCAAATTACTTGATGATGCCTACACGTTCTAAATGATTTGTGGAAGATGAGACTTCTTAACTGCATGGATGATGACTTGAACGGCTCAGATTGCTTGATTTGGCCCTGTGGGCCCCTTCCAGACCTCAGCTTTGCTTTGGAGCACCTTTTCTTGATGTTTTGTGAGGCTAAGAAGGCTTCTCATGGTGTGGATGATGACTTGAACGGCTCAGATCGCTTGATTTGGCCTTGTGGGCCCACTTGATGATCAGATCTTGGGTTCTGGCCCTCTTTCTTGATGATCAAGCCTTTGATCTTGCTATTTGATGGCTCATGTAAGCTTTTCCATGGTTTAGATCATGATGATCTAGTCTTTGAATGGCTCAGATTGCTTGTGGGCCCCTCTTGATCAATTTTCCTTCTCTTTGACTTGATCAGGCCCATGTTGGCCGTATGACTTCCTGATTGGACAGGTGGGGTATCTTCCAAATGATTCTGATCAACCTCCAACGAAATCTAGAGTGTATTGGAGCCTTGGGCGGCCTTCAGGGTGCCATCTGCCTGATGTGGACTGTCAGCCTCACCTACCAAGAACTGTGGAGCCAATCCCGCGGAGAGAGAGGGACCGCGTCCGTACGGGCGACCCACAGCGGGCCACCCAAGGCTCGCCTCTTGTGCGGCCTAGGTTGGCTCTGGTTCGGACAGTGAGAACATTCCTCTGGCTGCTGTCTCCCTCATCCCTGTACCTGATTTTTTCGATCCAGCCATGAATCTCTTCCTTGTCTCTTCTTTCCTTCTCTTTTTGTCCTCTTTCTTGGTTTGTCCTTTCTCAAGCAATGGATGGTGGAGATCTAAGGGCTGTGGGGGCTATCCATGATGGGTCCCATACTTCAAGAGGTGGTGAAGACTTTAATGATGGTGGAATCTCTTTAATGGATGGTATAGATGGAGCATTGAATGGGGGTATTGATGATGGATTAGGGGTGGTTGTTGGTGGAGCTTTGAATGGCCCCATTAATGGCAGCCATGCTGGAATTTCAAATTTGAGTGGGCCATTAATTATGGGAGAAATGGATGGTATTGATGGAATGATGAGATGGGACGTAGGTGAGGCTATGCATCCCTTGAGTGTGGGCCACATAGATGATGTGATTGATAGTGATGATGGGGCTATGATGGTCATAGATGGGCTGATTTCATGTTTGAATGGTATGGATGGTTCAGATGATACCTTTGACGGTTTGGATGCTCTTAATGAGGGCCGAGATGTGCGGATACTTGCTTGAGTGGACTTGATGTGATCATTGATGATGTCCCCTTGATGATGAATGGTGTGGATGCCTCGATGATCCCCTTGATTAGACAGGATGATGATTGGATTCATGACTTTATGTTGGAGAGGGCCGTAGGTCCAGATCTGACCATTGATTCTTCGATCGGGGTTGTCGGGACCCTTCTGGATGGTTCAGATGCCCTTTTTTATGGTCAGATTGGCCAGGATGCCACGATGTGTAGTGTGATCTTTGCTGATAGCCCTTTTGATGGAGAGTATCAGTCCTTCTCCTGATCGTCGGTCCTTTACGCACTCGATTCACGAGGTGGGCGAGTCTTCTCATGCGGCTGAGGTCGTGACGGTTTCAGACAGTGATGCGATTATATCAGACATAGCCGCCACTAGGGATAGGTCAGGGGCTGTTGAGTCTGCAGAGGTTCCAGCTTTTCCTTCTCCTTCGCCCGTTGATCTTCTGATCTTTAATGAGTTGTCATTAATTTATGGGCCTTTTGTTCTGGAGGGGATTCCTGTGAGGACTTATCAGTTGCTTCCTCGTCCTTTTTTATCGTCACAACTGCTTGCTTGGCTTGACAGTCTGTCAGCTTATGAGATTCGAGACTTAGGAGTTCTATGGCTTCGGCGGGCTGATCCATATGGCTAGAGTTGACATTGACTGGAGGATGCTCGGGGCTGCATTGATTGATTGGGTCCCCTCGTTGAACCTGTTTGCGTTCAACGACATGGAGATGGGACCCTCTCTGGAGGAGCTTGCGCGCTTGACCGGTCTTCCTTGGGATTATTCTCAGTATTTTTTGCCGAAGACTTCACCGAAGACTGCCACACCGTAGAACTGGTTCGGGATCCCCTATCTCGTTCAACCTGCAGCCGCCGGCTTGGATGTTGTAGTGTTCTCCTTGGACTTGCTGTATGATCTTTTTTCAGGTCCTCGGAGTGTGGCCGGATCTATTCTTGCTCGGAACGCACTGATGTTCTGCTTGATAGTTGAGGTGCTATTCTCTGGATGGCGCAGGTCCCAGACTCCTTTGCTTTTTGAGGTGATGAGCCGAGCTATCCGACGGCAGGGGATCGTTTCTCTTGTCCTGGTAGAGCTGTTTAATGGGCTGACTGACTGTGCCCTGGGCCGCACTCTTGCCCTTCGCGGCTACTGTGCATTTCTTCAGGTATCTTTTCTGCACTTCCTTTTTTTCCTTTTTTTGTCTTTTGGGAATTGCTCTGCTCTAGCTGAATTTCTTTTCTTTCTTGTGATCAGGTCTGGCTATGGGAGCGTCTTTCGCTGACTGTTCCTATACCATTTCCTGGCACCCGTCGCCCAGACCTTATGCGACACATCATGGAGTTTCTTCCGCATACAGCTAGGATGAGTAAGCCTTTGTATCGCAGGATGTTTGCTGAGCTTCGTGACTGAAATGTTCGTTGGGAGTCATCTTGGCTTTCACTTCCTCCAGTGCTTTGCAATGTGCACCGCCTTCCTCTGATGCTGGTAGGCTTTCAATCTTACTTTTCTTACCACCCTATCCGATTCCTGCGGCAGTTTGGGTACGAGCAGGATGTTCCTCTTTTTGCTTTCACGGGTATCGGGCGTCGAGCACTTCCATCTAGAACCTCTGACTTTAGGACTCGGGTCGATGGATCCTGGGCGAGTTACTTGACTACTGATTTGCTTGGTTTTGAGCTGTGGACTTTTCCGATGGCGACCGCCCCATATCAGTATTGGGTTGCTGAGCAGTCTCTGTATCGACGTATCCCTTGCTGGCACCAGACTGCCGATGAGGATGAGCAGGATATCCTAGGAGATGTCGGCTCTTCATCTGGTTCATATGAGCCTTTTGAGGAGCGCCCATTCATCGATCCTAGTTTCCTTTTGGCCACTCATGGCCATTTACTGTCTGAGATTTCTGCACCTCGGTACCATTGTGAGATGATGTCGAGGAGATTGACTGCTGATCAGAGGTTGTCTGATGAGGAGACAGCGATCCGTACTCTTGAGCGCGATGAGGCGCACTACCTGCGTATGGAGGTGAGCAGGTTGAGAGCGAGGCTACTTCATTATGAGTCAGAGGACTTACCTGATATGGTCGAGGAGGAGGGTAGAGATTGATTGTGTCGGCCACCTGTACATTCCTTTTTGCCTAGTATATGATTGATGATCATGCATTTTTTTGAAAAAGATGAATGATATATGTAAAAGAAATATGATGCATTTAATAAAAAAGAGAAAACTTTTGAAAATTTATTGTGCCCTGAGTTGTCTTGTGAGTGTGTCTGGATTTTTTGTCGGGATATAGGGATCAAAACTGGGGCTCGGCCAATGCTTTGACCGATGTCTCGAGATTTGACTTGTATGATCCTTTGGTTCCCTAGAGGTGTCGGCAACGGAAACTGCTGCTTCCTGAGATTGTCAGAATTTATAGAGTTCTTTGTTCCTGACTGTACTTCTTCTTGTTCTTGAACTGTAACCGCTTGAACCGATCTGAACTGTCTGATTTCTTGGTACCTGCACTTTTAATTTTTCTTTTTCTATTTGAGCCATTTTTGCCTGCAGCGCTCTTTCGAGTTTTCACTACAGCCGGCCTTTTCCCGTCATTTTTAACCGTGGCGTCCTTTCGGGTTTTCACCACGTCCCAGGCGTTTGATCTTGCCTGCCCCTTGGCAGCAATGCTGTTTTTACCCTCGACGCCCTTTCGGGTTTTCACCAAGTCCGTTGTATGCCCACTGTTTTTACTCGAAGCGCCCTTTCGAGTTTTCACTCCGCCCTCTTTGTTTAGGCATACATTTTCTTTTTCTTTTTTTTCTGGATCTTTGGATAACTACGGCAGCTAGAGGTCGGGAATCCGTCGTTGCCGGCCGATGACAGTCTTTCAGCCCTTATCCTGAGTTACCATGATAGAGCTGTCGGTCTTAGCCATAGACCCTTCTGAGATGAATGGATGGATGACTGTGTTTCCTTTTGGGTTGATTTTTCTCGGGTGCCTTGTTTTGGCTTCCCGTTTTCTTTTCCTTTTTTTTCCCTTTTCTCTTTCTTTTTTTGTATTCTTTTTCTCCTTTTTTGTGTCTTTTTCTTCTCTCTTTTTTTTTCTTTTTTGAATCCCCTTATTTGAAACACTTGTTGGTGGACGGAAACGATTTCTCAAGGGTTTTAGCTTCGGCCTCTTGACTTCACCTTTATTAAAGTAACTCTTGATAAAGTCAGAATGACTTACCCGTGAAAGATCTTCACTTTTTCAGTGTTGATTGGCTCAGGAAGATCCACCCCTCTCATGCTGGTGAGTCTGAAGGCACCTCCAGGAAGTACTTCTCTGATGATCAGCGGTCCATCCCACGAGGGTTTGAACTTTCCTCTGGGATCAGGAAGGTGTGATGGTAGGATTTTCTTCATGACCATGTCGCCCACCTTGAAACTTCTTTTTCGAACTCTCTTGTTGTAAGCCCTAGCGATCCTTTTTTGATAACACTGAGAATGACTTAGCGCACGCATGCACTTCTCATCTGCTAGCTGCAACTGATCGAATCTGGCCCGTTGTCATTCTCCTTCTTCAACTTCTCTTTCTAGTAACACTCGTAGTGATGGTATTTCCACCTCGACTGGTAGAACTACTTCCATTCCGTAAGTAAGCTCGAAAGGAGTAACGCCCGTAGCAGATCGTACAGACGTTTGATAGGCCCAAAGTGCATACGGGAGCATATCTGACCAATCTCGATAGATCACGACCATCTTCTCGAGTATCCTGACGATTTTCTTGTTTGCAGCTTCTACCCCACCATTCATCTGAGGACGGTAGGGGCATGATCGATGACGCTGAATCTTAAACTTGCTGCAGAAGTCATCCATCTTCTTGTTGACGAACGGGGTACCATTATTTGTGATGATAGCAATGGGGATTCCATACAATCCAGGAGGGAGTGGGCGACAAGATGATCGGCGAGGGCCTGCCCCTTGATTGCCTTCTGAGTGACATAGGTGATGTCGAATTCAGACAGGAGTAGCTGCCATTTAGCTATCCTTCTAGTGAGTGACGGTTTCTCGAACAGGTACTTGAGCGGATCTATGTGAGCGAGTAGGAGAATAGGGAATGCAATCATGTATTGACGAAGTCACTAAGTTGCCCAGACTAGGGTGAGGCAAGTCTTCTCGATTGGGGAATACCTGGTCTCGTAGTCAGTGAACTTTCGGCTCAAATAATATATTGCTTGTTCCTTCTTCCCAGTCTCGTCGTGCTGGCCGAGGACACAGCCAATGGCTTCTGCTACTACCGAGATGTATAATAATAGTGGTCATCCGGGAGTGGGTGGTACTAGAACTGGAGGATTCATGAGATATTTCTTGATGCGGTTGAAGGCGACTTGGCAATCGTTATTCCATTCTTTTGGAACATTCTTCCGAAGGAGCTTGAAAATGGGCTCACAAATAGGTGTGAGCTGTGCGATGAAGCAACTGATGTATTGAATTCTGCCGAGGAAGCCACGGATTTCTTTCTCTGTTCTAGGAGGGGCATCTCGATGATTGCTCTGGTTTTAGTTTCGTCGACCCTGATGCCATCCTTGCTTACGATGAAGCCAAGGAGCTTGCCTCCCATTGCACCGAAGACACATTTCTGAGGGTTGAGGCGGAGCTTGTACTTTTCTAATCGTTGAATAACTTCTTCAAATCTTCAAAGTGTCCTTCGATTGTGCGAGATTTGACGATCATATCGTCCACATATACTACAAGTTCTTTGTTCATCATATCGTGGAATAATGCTGTCATTGTTCGCTGATATGTTGCTCCTGTGTTCTTCAGACCGAACGGCATTACCCTATAACAGAAGGTTCCCCAGGGAGTGATAAACGATGTCTTCTCACGATCTTCGACGGCCATCTTGATCAGATTGTAACCTGAGAACCCGTCCATGAATGAGAAGACCTTGTATCCAACAGTGTTGTCGACCAGAGTGTCGATATGTGGCAAAGGGAAATCATCTTTAGGACTGGCTTTGTTGAGATCTCAGAGGTCGATGCACATTCGAACCTTGTCATCCTTCTTTGGGACTAGTACGATGTTGGCGAGCCATTCAGGGTAGTTGGAGACTACCAAGAATCCTGCATTGTACTGCTTGATGACTTCATCTCGGACTTTCAGAGCCCATTCTGGCTTCATTCTTTGAAGTTTCTGCTTCATTGGTTTCATATCCGGCTTAGTTGGCAGATGGTGTACAACGAGCTCTTCATCGAGCCCCGGCATGTCTTCATATGAGAACGCGAAGTTGGACAATCTTGGAGCTAGGAATTCTATCATTCTCTGCTTCATCTCTGGTGGCAACGATTTTCCAATGCGTACTTCCCTAGGGATCTCAGGTGTCCCCAAGTTTACTATCTCAAAATCATCGGCTACAACATTGGCTTTAGATTCGAAATTTTTGAGGAGATCCTCTAGTTCGGGAGCCGGATCATCATCTTCCTCATCCCGAGCTTCGTCTAGACCCATGAGCTCGAAGTCTAATTCGATGTCAAAATCATATGATTCGATTTCAAACTCATGCGACTCTTTAGATGGACTTGGCACACTATTGAATGCAGGAAAAGACATGTTTTTTTGTTTTTGAGAATTTTCTAGAATTGAAATGCTAGATATTTTTGGCTTTTGAAAGTTTTTTATTTTTTTAGATTTTTAAAATTCACGAGACCTTGAACAAGCGGGAATTGCAGACCATGATTGATCCCAGCTTGTCCCAAAGTTCTGCTCGCTGCTTAAACCGGCGTTTTTATTTTGAAGCCAGAGTCCTCAAATGACTCTCTGGCTGATTCAAAAGTTAGGGGAATAGAGGACATTCAAGACCCCACACTCCTTCCCCTGGAGAGGTAGGGGTTGATGATTTGGGCGTGGAAACATGGTCTGGCCCGATGACCATGATTTCTCGTTGGTCGGGTTCGAGATCTGAGTCGTACTCAGTCCCTCATTTTTTTTACCGAGACCCGAGAGGGCGCCCTTGAGATCTCCTCTATTCTGATTATCTCTTCGGATGCAACACCCATTGGGATTCATATTCCCTACTTCCGCACATTCTGGATAGTGTCATGGGACCTCTTTATAGTTTTCCTCACCTTTGCTTTCGAGGACCACCGGTTCTTGCAACGGTGCTGGTGTGGGTACCATATCTTCTTCGTATGGAGCTTTTGCCTTGAGGACTACATTGTTGCCTGTGCTGAAGGGAAAATATCGAGGCTTGTCTTCATAGATCACATAAGGTTGTGGTCGTGGCTTGACCGTTCCTAGAGCAGGAGGTCCCATGGAATGAATATTGGTCCTCTTGATATGGCAGGAGGTCTCTCTGTTCGTCCCAGCTGTCGTAGTGTGATTGACACGCCTCTGGGATCTGCCCCTTGCAATATGACTGGCTTGATTGGAGGAGCCCCTTCCAGGACAATGGGTTCTTGCTGCTGATGAGTATAATCCTTCCATTGCAGATTGGATTGTTCTTGAACTAGAGTTGCCCCTTGCCAAACGACAGGTTCGTATGCGGGCTTGATGTATGACTGTGCTCCTTCCAGGACGACCGGCTCCCCACATGAAAGGTTGTAAGGTGCCCTTTGAACAACTGCTACCTCATATGGAAGTGCTCCTTCAAGTGCTACTGGCTCGGAGATTGAAGGAGGAAAGGGACTTGCACCTTGCAGGCTCGAAGGAGGATTTGCTGACCCATAAGTGTAAGCATCTATTGGGGAGAAGAAATGATCGAGACGCTCTCCTTCTTCTATGCTGTTGACAGTAGGACCACGAGATTAGCTGGGGTCCATCGGATGCTGAGGTAGAGGATTCTGAAGGATATTGGTAGAAGCTGCTGGAGGAGTTCCAGGGACCGAGATGAAGATCTTGCGGTCGTCAATCAGATCTTGTATGGCATTCTTCAAAGTAAAGCATCGATCAGTGGTGTGGCCACGTCCTTGATGGTAGGCACAATACTCATTTTCTCGATAGGTTGGAGGTAGAGGATTTGGAGGAGGCCTAGGTGCCATTAGAGTGAGCAACTGCTTCTGTACCAGCATAGCCATGACTTGACTAAGTGGTTGAGTGAGTAGAGTGAATTTCCTGAGCTCCCTGTAATTCTGCCTATTCTGGTATGAGTATTGACTGTTCCCTCTGAACTGCTGCTGTTGTCGAGGTGGTTGTGGCTGTGGTTGAGGATTTGGTCGTGGCTGATACCTCTGAGGATCGTGCTGAACCTGATTCTATTGATGCTGTTGATGTCCTTGTGGGGGAGCATATTGATTACCCTGAGCAGTGGTGCTGATGTTGTTTACCTCTGTCGGGCGGGGAGGAGAACCACTGCGGTTTCCGTTCCCATATCCGATGGGTCTTCCCTCCACTTTGTTCCTCTTGACTGGAGTGGCTTGATGAGGCCATGGGGAGATTGTCCCGGCACGGATTCCTGCTTTGACTTGCTCTCCAGCACGGATCAACTATGAGAAACTCGCATATGGATGCGAGATGAGATATCCAGATATGCCAGGATATGTTGAATGAACAATCATGGAGATTTGTTCTTCGTCGTTGATAGGTGTCCACATTCTGGCTGCCATAGCTCGCCAACGTCCCACATAAGCTGATAGTGTTTCATCATTCCTTTGCCTGAGAGCCGCAAGGTATGCCCTTTTAGGTGCCATGTTGAGATTATACGCGAATCTGTCAACGAAAGCCTAGGAAAGTTGTTCCCAAGTCCTGATGCGGTGGCAGTCTAATGAGGTGTACCAATCTAGGGCATCGCCCTTCAGAGTTTTTGAAACAAACGAATGAGGGCCCCTTCATTTCCTGAGATTGCACTCAGCTCTCCACAGAAGGCCTTGAGATATGCTGTGGGACAACCGCTGCCATCGTATCTTTTGAATTTTGGTACTTCAAAGTTTTGAGGTACTTGAGCATCTGGGAAAGGACACAAGTCTCTGAACTTGGTCGAAGGTAGATCGATTCCTTGATGTCGCTGAAGCTGATTTTGCAAGATCTGGAACTGCTCCCGCAACTCGTCCAGTCCTGTGTGATCTGTTCGAGCGACTGGTGCCTCCTGGAGTAAGGCACGTTCTTCTTCGGCATAGTGCTCGATGTCTTCGATCCTATGGGCTTGCTGAAAAGCAACCGCAGGTTGCTGAAGTTAATTTGATGATTGAACTGGATTCTGACGAACTTGTGCTTGAAAGGATTGTAACTGAACTGGAGATTGTACTGAAGGTTGAACTGGAACTTGCTGGGAATTAACTGGAGATTGCTGAATTGAAGATTGCTGGAAATTAACTGGAGTTTTCTGAATTGAAGATTGCTGAAAATTAACTGGAATCCCATCGGCGGGGATGTGCTGGAATTAAAAAGTGCTCCTGTTTGCAGGAAACTGAGATGCTGGGAAGTGACCCCCTTGTTGGGTATTCGCCACTGTCTGGTGATTGATGTGGGCTTGACATTGACCCCCTATTATGGGCATTCGCCAGTGCTGTCCCTGTTGCTGGAAATTGAATTAAAATCCCATCGGCGAGGATATGCTGAGAAAGAAAAGGAGTCCCATTGGCAGGAACATGCTGAAACCTATTGAGATTGTTACTTGTAAGATTGACTGGAAGCTGACTGGAAGTCCCTGCGACGGGAGTGCTCTGAGACGGCCTTGTCGTCGCAGGAAGATACTGAGGAGGATGCCCCATAGCGAAGGGCTGAGATGGCTGCTGTCGGTAGTCTTGGGCAGACTCCGATGGTTGTACTTGATTTGAACTGGAGGCCGAAGGGACCCGGCATGGCTGCTGAGATTGCTGAATGTTCGCTTCCCCAAGTGTAGGGTTGCGATGTAGTAACAAACTCGGTAAGACCGAGGTCGATCCACAGGGACTTATGTAGGATTTCACAAACACATCCAAAAGTGTCTATTGAAAGCAAACAACCAGATTTTGTATGGATTTGATTTGAGTAACAAAATTGAATTAAATTGAAGGTAAATAATTATAAAAAGGCACTAAGGGTTCAAGGATCCACTTGTAGCAATCCTTGATGTTCAATCCACTGTGGTTTCTCACTTTCTCAACTAGAATCGATATTAAGATCTATCTAGCCGGATGATAGAGCTATTAAACCAAACAATTTGTTATATGTAAGTCCAATGCATAAGATTCACTCAATGTAAGCTAGGCTGAGCATGCTCAATTGCATAGGTCAGTCCTCATTCCAAAGGGCTCAATTCACAATCATAACCATCCTCAAGTCTTATCACAAGACAAGGCTAGATCATGATTTGAACTTGATTCAAATCACATGCACAGTCCATACACATTACAAAAATTCAGAAAAGTAGAACTTTGGTAGGAAGTCTCCACATGAAGATCATAGTACTAAAGCGTACTCCAATTCCTCGGATCATACAGGTCTAGACTAATACAAACCAATTAAGAATTTAAGTAATTCTCCCAAACATCCATGAGTCATCATAAGACTAAGAAAAACTACTTAAAACTTGTATAAACTTCAAACCATAGTTCATAATCATGAATTTCAAACTTAAAACCAACTTAGAACGAATTGAAACATCTTGGATCCACTACAAGCTTCACCTCTTAGCCCTAGCTAAGAGGTTTAGCTGCTCATGATCCAAGAAAACATGAAACAACAAAAAAAAACTCATAAAAACAGTAAAACAAACTAGAAGGATTTGTGGAACTCCGAAATCCACTTCCGCCGCCTCCAAGCTTGCTTAAACCCACCTAAGATACCCTAGGAACGATCCCTAGGTGTCCTTTTATAGTAGGGAGGCTCTGCAACTTCAGAAGAATCGAGAATCTGCGTAAGAGTTACGCAGTGCGCAGAGAAAATCGGCGCCAAAATAGAAAGTATGCAGTCCTTACGCACGGCCGATCGGTCACGACCGGTCTGAGTAACTGGCCGACCAGTCACGACCGGTCGTGCCTCACTGGGGCAACAGTCCAGTAAGCTCTGGACCAAAAAAACTCTTCTGGCCGACCGGTCTGGACCGGTCGGACTAGCCTAGCCGACCGGTCACGACCGGTCGTGCCTATGTTTGGCTGCAGTCCAGCAAGCTCAGCTTGAATGGGAAGCTGGCCGACTGGTCTGGACCGGTCGTGGCCCTCCTAGTCGACCGGTCACGACCGGTCTTAGCCTGTTTTCGTCATTCTTTCTTCTTTTCTTCTTTCCTTGCTTCCTTCTTTCTTTCGTCCTCCTTCGATCTTCATTCAATGGTTCTTAAATAGGCTCTTTTCATCTTTAATTAGGAGGACTCCACTCTCAATCCTGTAATCACAAAACATGCATTTAATTAGTCTTTAAGTTATGAAAATCTTGCACAATGAGTGATGAATTGGGGTTAGAATATGCACAATTAAGAGCTCAACACTGAACAACTTGATTGTTGGCTGTTGCGGTAGCTTGTGCTTGCATGAATTGCAAGAGCATTTCTTGCATTGCTCTCATTCCTTGTGCCAATTCTTGCATGATTGGCGTATTCTCAATTGGCTGTTGCGCTAGAGGTTGCGCTTCGGTCATTTCAAGAGCAGGGAAGAGATGAGTTTCTTCTTCGTGGTCGGACATGGCTTGCTGAGCCCGAGTGCGGATTATGCTGCGGAAGGGAAGTTGTTTCCGAACACGTTGAGCTCGAGGAGGCGCAATGGTGAGGACTATACTCTACTCTTTTTAGGTTTTGGGATTTTCTATATTTTTTTTTGGTTTTGGGTAGAATGCTATGCAGATGAGATTGTATAAGGACTAATGACTTTCAAATACGGGAGTGATTCTGTTTTTCAAGTCGGATCATGACTAGTGGAACTAGCTAATCCCCAGTGGAGTCGCCATTTTGTGGACCCTCGATGTTCCGCGCTCCCGATGACATTCTCCCTTTCCTTTCGGAAAAAGAAGAAGAGGTGTGTGCGCTCGAATCGCCGTTTGTGCCACTGGCTTGCCTCGTTCTCGAGGGCTTTATTTGGTTGTCGTGTTAGGCTGGATGTGTTTGGATGAGTTTATATAAGACCAGAGTCGCCACTAGCTAGTTACTTTGAATCTACAGTTGGCTAGACCCCGTAGAAATGTTAGAGAAGGGGATCCGAAGATTCCTTTCTCTAAAATGACTCCTTTTGATCTGCAGCCAGAGATTCGAGGTAAGGGATCACAGTTACAGGGTGGGAAGAGGTTAAGCACCCCACACATTGCCTGTACCGAAGTACGGTCTCTACTTCACAGAATTAAACTAATACTTGAAAGTCTGTCTTAATCCTCGTACATTCTTATAGATGACATGATGCATGAATGCAGGTCTGAACAGTAAGAGTTTCTGATGGGCAGGTTCCACTAACAGGCAAGCCCAGAGCATATGCTCGAACTGACAGGTGCTTTATGCGGAATGCATACTGTGTGTTTGAATGATCAAAGTGTTTGTAAGGATATGTATATGAATGCAGGTCTAAACAGTAAGAGTTTCTGATGGGCAGGTTCCACTAACAGGCAAGCACAGAGCATACGCTCGAACTGACAGGTGCTTTATGCAGAATGCATGCAGTGTGTTTGAATAATCAAAGTGCTTGTAGTGAAGCAGGGGGGGTTGGAAGAAAAGTAAATGTTGCACTTATACTAGATGCGAATGAGATGATACTGGTAAAAGAGTAGCTAGATGGACGGAGGTGTTGCAAGGTTTGCTTCGAGTGGTTGGATCAAGACTTGGATGGCTTGGGAGACTTAGACCAGGGTCAGGACTGGGCTGAACCAAGGCTAGGCTCTTCTCACTCGGGATCTCCTTGATGGAAAAATGGGCTAAAAGAGGGATGGAAGTGGACTCAGAATGAATGAATTGCTTTGGACTTGAAGGCCTGTTGAAATGAGAAGGGGCGAGGGGTATTTATAGCAGCGGGCAGTGGCAATTCCTGTAAATAAGTTTAGGCGGCACCCAGGGGGCCGCCCGTACGGATGTTCTTGGGATCCCGCGGGCAGTATGGACATGCTCCGGGGCTGCTGCTTGGAACTCAGTAAATTGACTCGGTGGGTCGACTCAACGGGTTGACTCGGTGATTTGACTCAGTGGGTTGACTCAGTGATTCGACTCGGTGTTTTGACTCAGCGGTTTGACTCAGTGATTCGACTCGGTGTTTTGACTCGGCGGTTTGACTCAGCGGGTTGACTCGGTGATTTGACTCAGCGGATTGACTTAGTGAGTTTGACTTTTTTGAGATTTTTTGACTGATTTTCCTTATGGGGGGTTTTTTAGGCTGATGTTTAGGGGTGAGTTGGGCTATGGATTGAGGCTTACAAGGGTGAGTTTAAGCTAAGTTTGGACATGGGATTTGGAGGTATGGTCCTCCATTCATCCAGCTATCTCTACCAACAATGTAGCCAAAGGTGGGGTGTCTACAGAAGGATGAACTCAAGACTAGATGAGCAAAAGAGATTTAGATGAAGGTCTTAATTGTCTCTCTTAATGCTCTAAATGGGTGTGCAAGTGATTGCATAAAAGACCTCAAGATATGCTTTTATAGAGGCTCAAAAATGAGCTCAAACGGACATAAAACGATCATATTCCAACCTGCCTGGGACCCCCTCTGGCCGGTCGGATTTGAGCTCCGACCTGACAGCTGACCTGCCCTCAGATGGGTCAGGTAAGTTGTCCAGAAACCACAAACTCGCTGGACTCATTTTTTGCTTATCCGACCTGTTATCCGGCCGGTCGGATAGGGCAGCCGACCTGCTGTCCGGCCGGTCGGCAAACCTGTCTCAGCATTTGTATATGGACAATTCCCATATGTCCGGCCGGTCGGCCGGCCGTTCAGATGGTCCATCCGACCTATTGGCCGGTTGGTCATTAGAACTGCCAGTTGTAGATGATTTCCTCTTTAAAAAATAGTTGGTCAAGGACCAGTGACCGACCGATCGGCAGGCCTTATCTAGCCCAAAAATCAAGCTGTTTTCCAGCTGAAATATGAGTGCACCACTAAGAACATTTTCCTATTGATTTCATAGTTGGGCACCTACTTAATGAAGGTCCGAGACTGATCATCTTGACCATAATGTTAGTGCACTTTTCTGTGGCATACTAATGCACCTTGTTTGTCAATCACTTACGTCAATGAGTCTAATGTCGATAGAGCCTAATGAAGATGAAGACCGAAGACTCAAGTGGCCCCGCTGCATCAAGAAAGAAGAATCAGGTAAAAGCTGATGCCTTGGTGCCTTAACCTTGACCAAAACCTAACCCTTAACCTCTTTGATGACCTTGACCTTCTTAGGAATACCCTTAGTCATCATAAATTGGCCCTAGGTGTCCCCAAAGGACACCCAAACCTTGGCCAAAGTGTGAGGGTTGTAGTTTACATGGGTCAGCAGACAATTGGCTGAAACCAGGCCTGACCGACCGGTCACGACCGATCGGATGAACTAGACCAACCGGTCAAGACCGGTCGGACAGGCTTCCAGTCCATACAGCAGCTGTTGTGTTGAAGCAGGCAAGGGACCGACCGGTCATGACCGGTCGACTGGGCTGGTTGACCGGTCTTGACCGATCGGGCAGGCTCTCCCTCTTAAGATGGCAAGCTTCTGTCTTCACAATGGCCTGTGGCCTGACCGGCCTTGGACCCCAGGACGACCGGTCGTGGACCCCTGGCTGACCGGTCGGCACTAACCATTTTCTGTCCGTTTTCAAACCGTTGCACCTTCTTTTATAAAAGGGCTTGGCTTGTTTTAAGGGGTAAGGAGAGGGATTTCGAGAGGAGTGAAGCCACCATTGTTGGAGACCATTTGAGGCTCATTCCCAACCTATGCAAGGCATCTTCCTTGTGATTTAACACAAGATTGGAGCATTCCAAGCTCATGAAGAAGATGACATCCATCCCCTCTTGATCTCTAGAGTTTGGAACCTTTTTGATTGGCATATCCTTGTCCAAAACTCTAAGATGAGATCGTTGTAGGAGAGAGACTCTAGGCAATCCATTCCCATTAGTTGTAGAGCTCTCAAACCTATCCTCCTATCACCTTGGGCATCTCAAGGGCATCACATGCAAGGTGTTTGATCAAGTGTGGCTGAGGCATTGGCGACGCAACGGCAACACGATCATGAGAGCAAGGGAAGTTGATTGAAGCACAGGAGAGTAGAGATCAAGCAAACCGAACCGGCGCTAAACAAGGGGCTCATCCGACAAGTAAGGTTGTCTTTATTGAGAGTACATTTAGAGTTTGTTTGTCAAACTCGATCTAGGGGCATTAGCCATTCCTTAGCCCGTTAGCCGGGCCTAAACTAAGTCTCCAAGGGGGAGCCTTCGACACGGGAGTGAACATGCGTCGGGTTGAGAGTTAGCCTATGTCCAAAACTCCATTTGGGTTGAGAGTTAGCCCTTTGTCCAAAACTCCGGTTATGGTTGAAAGGTGAACCGGTAAAACCTCCGTGTAAAGGTTGAGAGGTGAACCTCATTTAAAACCTCCGATAGTGAATGCCAGTGTGCTCAAAGGAGTTGAGTACTTGAACCGGGAGTGGAGTAGACCCAAAGTCGAACCACTATAAATGCTTGTGTTTGTAATTGTATTGAGCACATTGATATCTTAGCATTGGATGTTTAATTGTTTAATTATGAATGCTTGATAGGAATGTATGCTAGGCACTAATTAGGAACATCCACACACAAGATGTACTTTCACTAGTTGTGTAGACTCGAGCTCATTGATCCATTCTTATAAGTCTACATAGGTTTTATAGGTCAGGAGCTTGATTAGTTAAATCTTTTGATTACCTATGCATGCTTTAGACTAGGTTGTTTATTGCTTAACCATATGCCAGTCTTGTGATTGGACCCACTTAGGCTTGGAAGCCGAAATGTTCTTGCTTACTTAGTTTAATTTGTTCAATTGTGTAAGTAGGCGAAAAGAATTTCAAAAAGGTCCATATCACCCCCTCCTATAGGTTTAGCCATAATTCTAGTTGCTCTTTAAGCTTCCGCACATACGTAAGTGTCGTGTTAGACTACCGACGTACTTTCAATTGGTATCAGAGCAGGTTGCTCTTCAGGGACGTAACCGTCTAGAGTAAGATCCGGTACCGGAGCACTAGCATAATGTCTAACCGAGATGGGAGTACCACCAACCGTCCACCATTCTTTGACGGGTCCAACTATGCCTATTGGAAGGCTAGAATGAGAATTTTTCTCCAATCCATGGGTCGTTGGGTGTAGCTAAGCACATAAAATGGATACACCTTGCCCACCGAGCAAGTGGAGGTTGATGGGAAATACATTGTCATTCCCAAAGATGATTCCAAATGGGATGATAGAGAGAGAGCTCAATACATGGCAAATGCCAAAGCTCTTAATGTGATTTGCTGTGCGATTTTTTCGGATGAATTGCAGCGCATTCTCACATGCACAACTGCAAAAGAAGCGTGGGATATACTTAAGGTTACCCACGAAGGGACTAGCATAGTAAGACGCTCGAAACTTCAGCTCTTAACCACCAAATTTGAAAACATTAAGATGGAAGAGTCTGAAACTTTCATGGAGTTTTATACTGAATTGTCAGATATTTGCAACTCCATGTTTGTCTTGGGTGATCGGGTTCCGGATGGTAAGATTTGTAGAAAAATACTTAGGTCCCTCCCGGATAGATTTGACTCCAAGATAGTTGCCTTAGAGGAGTGTAGAGACATAGATAACATGAAAGTAGAAGAACTCATAGGTTCCCTACAAACTCATGAACTACACTTTAAGGCCCTCTGTAGAAAGAAAAGCATCACTCTCAAGTCCTCTCTCAAACATAAGAAAATTAAGAGTGAGTCGGAGGAAGATAGTGATGATGAGGATGATGAGGAAGAGAAACTGAACAAAAAATTCAAGAGATTCCTCAAATTTGATAGAGGGAGTAGCCGTGACAAGAAGGACAAGAAGGGTGATAAACATAAAGGAAAATCATTCATACCTTCATCCGTCCGTTGTTACGGTTGCGGTTGTCGTGGCCATATTACCCCGGAATGTCCGAATGGGCCTAAACCGAAAGGCAAAAAGGCAATGGCTGCCACTTGGGATGATACGGCGGAGTCCGAATCTGGTGACTCCACTTGTGATGAGAGCCAACATAAAGATCTAGCTCTCACAGCTTCCACCACAACCCATCTTCCTGCTTATCTAAGAGGGGATCCCAACCGCTATCCCTTCTAGGAGAAGGAGTTCCCCAACCCCTCACCTCATGCTATATTTTATGAGGGTGTTGAGAAAATTAGTTACCCTTAGGCTTATCAAACTAAATATAGTTAGCGAGGGTAGCTAGAAATGTTCTAAATAGGAAAATCTGAGGATTTCAGCCTCATTTCTATGTATATGGGCAAATCAGAGGATTCAAGCCTCATGAGCCCAAATTTGATAGTTTAGCCTTGTCTTTAACTTGTATATTTGCTTGCTAGACTATCATCATGCTTAGATTAGCTATTTTTGCTAAATTTTATGCTTCATTGTATGCTAATCTTTGCTTAGTATTGGTCTTGATATACCAATAGGGGAGGTTGGTTGATTGGGCTATAAGCCCTTGTGCTTTTATTGCAAATGTATATCTTTGACCAATTATGCATGAGTAACTATGCTTAGATAGTTACATTTTCTTGTTAATCATGTTCCTTAGCTTGCTCCATGTTTTAAAGTTCTTGCACCCTATACTCTCCTTGTTAGCACGTGCTTATAGTCATAACTGCGACATACTATCTGCTCTTACCTTAACCTTATTGATATATCATTAAGGGGGAGAGAATAGTTTGTCAATTGCTAACAAAAAGGGGGAGAAAGATCAAGTCCCACCAAAACTAATTTGCTATGTTTTGTGATGCAGGGATTGACAGGTTATGGGGGAGCAAACTGAAGAGGAGCAGCTTAGTTTAGGCATGTCAAGAGTCCTGTATTTAATTCATTATCAATGTAATATCTTGAACATGTATTTTGTTTTGGTAGGTTAGGTTTTTGTAAGTAATTGACAAAGGGGGAGATTGTTAGTACACTTTTCTGTGGAAACTTGTTCACTCCCCAAGTGTAAGGTTGCGATGTAGTAATAATTCGGAAAGACCGAGTATCGTTCCCACAGAGATTTATGAATGGGTATTCTCAGAATTTGTCTAAAATAACTAGTAATTAAGATCCTATTAAGAACTAAAACTGGAAAATAGCAATTTGGGTTTAAACAGTGAATGTGTAAGGTAATTTCAATCTAAAAAGGCACTAGAGCGCCAAGGATCTACTTTTGACAAGTTTCAATGCATCAACACAACTAGGTCTCTCATAACTCAATCGGAATCGAATTCATATCTCTATCCAATCGGAATATAGAGCGGTTAAATTAACAATTATCTAAAACAGTTGCTTATTCATTGATTCAATTCCCACATCAATGCTCAGGCCTTGGGCACACTCAATTGTGTAGGCCAAGCCTCTTCCCAATCTAGTTGAGATTCACAACCATAGCTTTCATCAAATCCTGTCACTAGACTTGATTACAACTAATGATTAGAACTCTAATCAAATCAAAATCAATCAGCAAACAGCTATTTCATATTATAATAAAACGATAAGAACTTTAGTTGAATAAGTTCCCACATGAAGATCAGGCCATTGTACACAAGGCAATCAAAGGGTCTACCATGCCCAGAGTCGATGATAGATCAATGAACTACACAAGCATAAACAATGCCCAGAAGGTAAGCTACCAAGCTTAAAATCACTAAGAATCATATGATCCCGGAGTCATCAAGAGATCAAAGTAAAACCAAACTAGTACTTGATTCAAACTCATATTGAACTAAAATTCTTCAATTAAAACATAAAAGGAAACCTAGATTGCATCAATCCATCAAAAACAAATCAAAAGCTTTACCTCTTAGCCCTAGCTAAGAGGTTTTAGTTCATCTCTAATATCCTTGAACTAGAAGCCTCAAAAACATAAAAACAACTACTAAAACAGGAAGAAAACTAAGAAAACTTGAAGTAGAATCCGTCTCTCAAGCAATCCCCACGTCCTAGCATGCCTTGGTATGAAGAGGAGAAGTCCCTTTTATAGATTGGCACGAAAGATTCCAGATTTAGCAAGGAATTACGCAATTGCGCAGAGAAAATCGGAGCTTTACGTACAATCTGTTACGCTGACGACCGGTCGCACGACCGTCTGAGCTCCTGGACGACCGGTCGCACGACCGGTCTCAAAACCTCAAAAACAGTCCAGTGAGTTTGGTGTTTCTGGACACCCCTCGACCTGTCTGGTGACCGGTCTTGGGACAGGTCTTGAGACAGGTCTTGGGTCAGGTCTTGAGACAGGTCTTGGGATAGGTCTTGAGACAGGTCTTGGGACAGGTCTTCCATATTTTCTTCTCTTTCTTTCTTCTTCTTTCCTCCACCTTTTGTCACTTGTTATGTTAATCTTCAATGCATACAAAGTGACTCTTTTGACTATGAATTAGTGAAGTCTCCCTCTCATTCCTACAATCACAAATCCATGCATTAGATTAGTCTTTAAATATGTAAACCGTGCATAATGAGTGATGAATTGGGGTTAGAATATGCACAATTAAGAGCTCAACACATACTAGTGCACTTTGTTTGTCAATCACTTACGTCAGTGAGTCTAGTGTCGGTTGAGCCTAATGAAGATGAAGACCGAAGACTCAAGTGGCCCCACATGCATCAAGAAAGAAGAATCAGGTAAAAGTGATGCCTTGGTGCCTTAACCTTGAACAAAACCTAACCCTTAACCTCTTTGATAACCTTGAACTTCTTAGGAATACCCTTAGTCATCATAGATTGGCCCTAGGTGTCCCCAAAGGACACCCAAACCTTGGCCAAAGTGTGAGGGTTGTAGTTTACATGGGTCAGCATACAATTGGCTGAAACCAGGCCTGACCGACCGGTCACGACCGGTCGGATGGACTGGACTGACCGGTCAAGACCGGTAGGACAGGCATCCAGTCCATACAGCAGCTGCTGTGTTGAAGCAGGCAAGGGACCGACTGGTCATCATCGGTCAACTAGGCTGGTCCGACCGGTCTTGACCGGTCGAGCATGCTCTCCCTCTTAAGATAGCAAGCTTCTGTCTTCACAATGGCCTGTGGCCGACCGGTCTTAGACCCCAGGACCACCAGTCGTGGACCCCTGGCTGACCGGTCAGCACTAGCCATTTTCTACCCGTTTTCAAATCGTTGCACCTTCTTTTATAAAAGGGCTTGGCTTGTTTTAAGGGGTAAGGAGAGGGATTTCGAGAGGAGTGAAGCCACCATTGTTGGAGACCATTTGAGGCTCATTCCCAACCTATGCAAGGAATCTTCCTTGTGCTTTAACACAAGATTGGACCATTCCAAGCTCATGAAGAAGATGGCCTTCATCCCCTCTTGATCTCTAGAGTTTGGAACCTTCTTGATTGGCATATCCTTGTCCAAAACTCTAAGATGAGATCGTTGTAGGAGAGAGCCACTAGGCAATCCATTCCCATTAGTTGTAGAGCTCTCAAACCTATCCTCCTATCACCTTGGGCATCTCAAAGGCATCAAATGTAAGGTGTTTGATCAAGTGTGGCTGAGGCATTGGCGACGCAACAACAACACGATCATGGGAGCAAGGGAAGTTGATTGAAGTACGGGAGAGCGGAGATCAAGCAACCCGAACCAGCGCTAAACAAGGGGCTCATCCGACAAGTAAGGTTGTCTTTATTGAGAGTCCATTTAGAGTTTATTTATCAAACTCGATATAGGGACGTTAGCCGTTCCTTGGCCCATTAGCCGGGCCTAAACTAAGTCTCCAATGGGGAGCCTTCGACACGGGAGTGAACATGCGTCGGGTTGAGAGTTAGCCTATGTCCAAAACTCCGTTTGGGTTGAGAGTTAGCCCTTTGTCCAAAACTCCGGTTATGGTTGAAAGGTGAACCGGTAAAACCTCCGTGTAAAGGTTGAGAGGTGAACCTCATTTAAAACCTCCGATAGTGAATGCCGGTGTGCTCAAAGGAGTTGAGTACTTGAACCGAGAGTGGAGTAGACCCAAAGTCGAACCACTATAAATGCTTGTGTTTGTGATTGTATTGAGCACATTGATATCTTAGCATTGGATGTTTAATTGTTTAATTATGAATGCTTGATAGGAATGTATGCTAGGCACTAATTAGGCACATCCACACACAAGATGTACTTTCACTAGTTGTGTAGACTCGAGCTCATTAATCCATTCTTATAAGTCTACATAGGTTGTATAGGTCAGGAGCTTGATTAGTTAAATCTTTTAATTACCTATGCATGCTTTAGACTAGGTTATTTATTGCTTAACCATATGCTAGTCTTGTGATTGGACCCACTTAGGCTTGGAAGCCGAAGTTTTCTTGCTTGCTTAGTTTAATTTGTTCAATTGTGTAAGTAGGCAAAAAGAATTTCAAAAAGGTCCATATCACCGCCTCCTATACGTTTAGCCATAATTCTAGTTGCTCTTTAAGCTTCCGCACATATGTAGGTGTCGTGTTAGACTACCCTACGTACTTTCAATTGGTATCAGAGTAGGTTGCTCTTCAAGCAAATTTGATCCGAAATGGAATCCCATCTACATTCTCGATGAGGTAAATTCCAACGGACCTACTGGGTAGTCGAATGCAAGGGGCAAGGCATCAACTCCCTGGTGAATGTTCACTTTCTAAAAAGATATTATACTTGACATTTGTTCATCATTGTGATTTGTAAACGCCCCATTAGAGGGAAAGTGTAATAAACATGATACCAAAGGAAATGAGACAATACGACAGTAGATATGGTAATTTTAAGCACTAATCATCCATTTTGTGTGTGTTTACATAGGTATCAGGAAAGTCGCTAAGACCCAGCACATGACGAGAATACAACTCTGTCTTTTCGAAACTATCAAGAATTGGAATGAAAAGACGAGCTCTAATTCGACTCATTCATTTTACATGAACGTAGGTTTTAATCCTAATAGGGGAACGTTTCTTCCTAATCAAAACAGTCTAGTTTGTTTTTAATTCAAAATCCAAAATGAAAGTATACTAAACGAGTCACAAATATAGTAGAAATCACATAAATAACATGCATATCATTACAATATCCCATTACAACATGTCTTGAAAAAAGTACAAAATGAAATTATTACATAGTTCAAGCAGTTCAAGTTTTTCAAACATTGCTCTAACAATTCGATCGCAGATTCTTGAACCACCTTCTGTGCTGCTTCTGCCTCAGCCAAGATCTGAGCAGGGTCAGGGATGTTCTGAAGAAACTGCCTCAGTTTCGCAACTTGCGCCCATGTAGCATTCCGTTCTGCCTCTTGCTGCTCAACAGACGACTGCAGACAAGTTTCTTGATTGCTAAACTTTGTAAGAGTGAGGTGATCAACTGAACATTTCACTTGCAACCGCTCTATCTCGCTATCTATCTCTACAAGTCAATTTGCGGCCCCTTGATGCCCAATGCCAGCAACACTCCAACTTTGTGTTGTCGCAGTCACTTGCGTTTCTTGAGAGTCAAGCTTCAGAAGAAGAGATCGTAACTAGTCATGTTTCTCCTCGACAAAAGGATCAGCTCTGAGATGTCTTGCCCCGTTAACTTGTGCAATCCCCTCCTTGAACAGGACTACGTGATTGCTCATCAAAGAGACATCAATCCCAAGCCACGCAACATTATTCTCAAGCGCTTGTAATCCTTCATCCAAAATCGACCACTCATCCCCATTCCTCAGAGAATCAGCAATAGTCATTAAAAGAGTCTTCAAAAGGCTCGCCTTCATCTTTGACATGCCTTGGAGTGAAGAGATGAATGCCTCAGGCAAGATGACAGTGGCAAAAACGCTGGCAGGAACGGTTGCTAACAGAAATAATGACAACATTAACATAGGGAAACCGCAGTAGGGAGAAAAGCAAACAAGGCAGCAAGGACAAGTAATATACCAACAACTTCAGGAACATCGACAGTCGATGCACTAGTCGAAGCAATAGGCGTGGACAACACTGTGGCACACTCAGTTATTCGCTCTGTCAACGGCTCAAGTAGTTCCGAAGAAGAAAGTATGATGACTTCAGGGATACTGGCAATTGAAGCTGGTTCAATAGCAGGAGGTGGCTCTGTGGTAATTTCGGGTATGCTCGGCTCGACATCAGAAACTACAACCTCCTGAGAAGGCGGACCAAAATTCTCGACCATGGTACTTTCGGTGTGGTGAACTGTCGAGGGAGGAACAACTCCTTCCACTGCAGTGGCGACAATTATCTTAGGAGCGGAACTTTGCTTGGCTTTAGATTCAGCCACAGGAGGATTTGAAGGAGGGATATCTTCAATTTGCACATCACCATCAAGATCCATGGGGATGGCTTCTACGTCTGCTTCAGGGACAAGATTATCATATATAGGTTCATCATCATTACCCTCCCCTATGTGGCGATCTCCGCTCAGATTAGCCTGAGAGCTCAACTCCCCTTCTTCCCTAACTTCACCTGCGTTATCAGCCAGGGCATTGCTTACAACTTTGGAGAGTTTTTCCTGCAGTCTCTCAGCGTTGTATAATTTTCGCATCTCGCTGATCTTTTTACCTCAATAAGTGACAAGGGGATGATGAGCAATTTTCACTCGAGGCCCAGATCGCTCAGGCGATAGTTTGTCATCACTATCTTTGGGAACAGAACATCTAGACAGACTCCTTTAACTCTTCCCACTTACATCGCCACCATCATCATTATGTCCGCCCTCACCATCATCATCATCATCATCATCATCATGTCCACCCTCATCACCATCGCCATCATCATCATCGCCACTATTGTCATCATCACCATCACCACCATAATGATCTTCATCACCGTCGTCATGCTAATCATTGTCATCACCATCACCATCATTATCATCACCATTAGCACTCGGAATGTTACCTCCTCTTTGTACCTCATCAATGGGTACGAGAAGCGGAGAACCTGGATTATCTTGTGTTATATTTCTTTCCCCATAAGCAATCCAACCCTCTAGCGTGTGTTCAGGCTTCTCGTGATCGATTACCGCATTCAGAGAAGTCGCAAATTTCCGTGTACCCGACGCGGCAAGTTGATGAAGACATTCTGACACATACCCGACATTATCAACAGGAGCAGGATCAATAATCGGGGGCAAAACGAAGATAGGCTCGGTTACATGAAGATTATTCCGAATTAATGAATACTGGTGGGCCCACCATCGCATCCACCCATAAGTAGCCCCGAAAATAAAATCGGCACTAGGAATGATGAAAGAGCAGCTTGTTCTAGTCAGCAGAAATTGTTGCCACATCCATTTCCAATGAACAAGCCCAACGCCGTACGCCCGTTGTTCACGTGTTACTAGCTCCAAGTTTCAGGCACCCCTTGGTCATAACCGAATTAACAGGCAAAACAGTTCGGGTAATATGGCTCTCTCCAAAATTCTAACCCTTCCCGCAGAGGGAGCAAAGACGGGCGAATAGCAGTCAGAAATGAACGCTCGTAATGGTCAAGGCTGTCGTCGTCGTCGTCGTCATCGTCGTCGTCGTCAAGTAGCACTGGATCCTTACTACTAGTGCCTGAAAAGTGGAAGAATTCGATGTCATCATATCGACCAATCCCCTCCTCAATGATTGTTAAATTCTGCGCGACCATCTTCCGCTTCTGAAAGAAGTACAGCGGAATAATCCCCTTCTGAACATAATCCCCGAAAGCTATGCAATATACCCAGGGGAAATATACTCCAAGCCATCCGGACAAATAATGTCATCCGCAATAAGCCGAGTTCATCGCGAAAGAAGCACGCTCCTTGTTGCTGATAACATGCCCGAAAGCTCGGTAAAGAGAACATAGAACCACAAGAGCTATAGCATAACGATGTCCATGTGCCATGCCTCCAGCGACGGCAAAACAAGATATCCTCACGTTGTCTGCCCACTTAGAACTTGGAAGGGCTACACAACTTATCCAGCATGCTAAAAATCCAGCCAGTTCACATCTCGGAGATAACTTATTTGGTTGGGGAAACTTGTTCTTCATCTTAGCCTCCAAGCAACCTTTATCTCCTCTACCCTCATCATAAGCCGCGTAATCCAAGCTGAAAGAAGAGGAAACCATCAATAAAAGGGACAACGAGATAAAATATTTATACACGAAGCATAAATAAAATACTTACTCTAAACCATGGCTAAAATAAACAAGCCAATCCTCGAACAGGTAATTTATCTTTGGAACTATAAAATTATGGGAGTTCCGCAAATAATTCATAGTAGGCTGTAGTAAGAAGCCTTCATCGACACCTTTCTTCTTCCTCGACAAGTCATCATTGCTAGGAACCCATTCATCATAAATTCTTCCACGAATCGAAAGGCTAGCAATTCGATCCAGATCCAAAAGCGAAATGCTCATTTCTCTACACGGTAAATGAAAAGAGTTGGTGATGGAGCACCAATGATTCAGAAATCCCTTATAAACCCAGGGCTCACGACAGAAATAACTCGATGTCCCCTAAATAGCCTTGAAGAGTCCTGCTTCCTGCAAAGTCCCCTCGTGTCGTTCCAAAACCCTGTTCGCCCAAGCTTCGTAGCCAGGATGAGGGCTTAAGTAACCTTAAGTTCGATAAGCACCCGACGGCCAAACCTCTACATCTCCCAAATGACAAAATCTTTGACAGAGAGTCTCAAAGTAATGAGTTGGAAAGGGTTGATGGGGATTATAATTCGGTTCTAGGAAAATCATATACTTCTTACCAAGGGTAGTTTGTCGCGTGCCATTTTAAGACATGGTACAATTAAGGAATGACATAGGAATTGATGTCCAAGTCTTTACGTTGTAAAAGGAGTTAGCGCAGCGCACGTCGGAAGGTTCAATGTTAGGGAGAGAACGTTGTCGCTAAAAGCTTCTTGAATATATAATGTATTCCTTTGTATAAGGGTTCCGAATCAGGAGGGGTGACACGACCAGCTTGACAACAGACCAAAGGATCTTCATCTTGTCAGATTTGGACTTAGACTGTTTCTCCAAATATATTTGTTTAGCGTTTTTTTTTCCAATTGTCCTTAGACGACCGCGCTTGGTAGACGGGATAGGTGTAGATGGGCTTGCCTCACCCTCTTCAGATCCTGTAGGGTTATCAAAGCGAAAGCCAGCCATCGGAGCATACCTAATCATCTCATTCCTCCTGTGTACCTCTATCCGGGGGAGGCGGCAGAGCTCGATCACAAAAGATCTTCTTTTGAGCGTCCTTTGACAGAGTTAAGATGTGCTCGAAGAAATTGAAACTCTCTAGTGGAAGGAACCACTGCGGGTTCTGATCTGATGGCCTGCTGACTTTCTTGGGAGCAGCCCGATTGCGCTTGCTCGGAGTCAACGGAGAACCAGAAGGACCGGCCTTCGAAGGACCACCTTTAGAAGAACCACCAACCATGACCACCTGCAAAAGCACACGAAGGAATTTAGATCCAGCCCAAAACAAAGGAAAGTGCACGCAGGTATGTTCAAACTCCACTTAAACAATAATTAGAACTATAGAAGATATCATACAAGGCTTGCACGACTCAAAATTTTCGAGGGTATGGACGCCAACACTTGTCCAAACAAAACAACAATTACACATGTGAAGACTTAGAAGAGAAGTGTTGGACCCTACACACTTCGAAATAACAACCCCTACAATCATGAGAAGGGACTCGTCTGGGTTAAATATGAATAGAATGATGATTAGTGAAGTAATTGAGCAAAAGACACAAAAATAGGCAAAATGCCTTAGTCTGAATTTCAAGGTGCGTTAGACCCAGCGCACCTCAAAATAGGCAAAATGCCTAAGTCTGAATTTCAGGGTACGCTAGACCCAGCTCACCTCAAAATAGGCCAAATGCCTAAGTCTGAATTTCAGGGTGCGCTAGACCTAGCGCACCTCAAAAATAAGCAAAATGCTTAAGTTCGAATTCTAGTCGCACCAAGTCCCAATAATTGGGTGCGCTAAGCCCAGCGCACCCCAAAAATGCAAAAATTTTACCAAGTCCAATATTCGGGTGGGCTAGACCCAGCGCATCCAAAAATTCGTAAAAAAATCTGCAAGTCCAATAAATGGGTGTGCTGAGGGTAGCGCACCCAAAAAATCACCTAACCATGAATACTCGGGTGCGCGCGCAAGAAAAGGGTGCACTGGCGACAACTTTCGTGTGCGCTGGCAAGAGTAGTCAAGCACAATAATGAACACACAAATGACGAAAATAAGGACGGGTTCTCTATTTATAGTGGGACCCGAAAATCCAATGCGCCACACTGGACGATCGTACGTCCATCGTAGCGCACCAAAGGGGCATCTGTTGGGGTCTCGAAATGTCAGGGCCCTCAAAACAAACATCCGCGTACTGAAAAATAGCGTATCAAAAAGAAACTAGGGTTATAGCGTCCCAAAATCTAATGAAAAACTTCAAAATACCCCAATTTTACTTAGTTATTTTTCAACAAAGTCTCAAAGCGGGCCCCACGAATCATCATGGTAAAACAAACCCTAAAATCAGGACATAACCATCGGCATGAATTAACATAACTAGTGCATCAATATCCACCACTAAGCGGGTCCCACAAACCCATCATTTTGAAAAACCTTTTCAAATAGACAGGAGAGTCCGTCAGCGCACCCTAAAACTCAACATTTCTCCGAGGTGAATTCCAAGGTGCACTAGCTCCACGCACCCTTAAATTCAGCATTTCTCGAAGGTGAATTTCAAGGTGCACTGGCTCCAACGCACCCTTAAATTCGAATTTTCTCTGAGGTGAATTTCAGGGTCCACTAGCTCCAGCACACCCTTAAATTCGAATTTTCTCCAAGGTGATTTTCAGGGTGCACTAGCTCCAGTGCACCCTAAAATTCGGATTTTCTCTAAGTTGGCGCACCTTAAAATTCAAATTTTCTCCAAGGTGATTTTCAGGGTGCACTGGCTCCAGTGCACCCTTAAATTTAGGATTTTCTCCAAGGTGATTTTCAGGGTGCGTCGGACCTGTTTTTACCCAATTAATCGGTGCACTAGGCCTATTTTTTGCCAATTTCAGGGTGCACTACATGTGGCACCTCCTCATTGGCTGACCTCTGGTATTTTCGGGTATAAATACCCCTGTCAACTGTTCATTTGTACGTGAACCAAGAGAGAGAGAGAGCTATTGTCCTCTAGATATTTCGAATCCCCATCGGAAACTCTGCCGGAATCCCTTTTTCGACCGTCAGAAAACTTTTCTGATCACTGGAATACTTTTTCGATCACCAGAATCCTTTGCCGGAGATCATTCCCGACCACCGCAGGTCTGGCCCCAAAATTGACAAAACTTCCTAAGTATGGGAGCGCACCCATTAATTCGGCCTCCAGAACCTAAGTGATTTTTAGGGTGCACTAGACTCAGCACACCCATTAAATCGGCCATTTCCAGAAGTAATTTCAGGGCGCTCTGGGCCCAGCGCACCCTTAAAATCAGGCTAAGGCACCCTAAAATTTAGCTATTTCCAACTTAGTTTCAGGGTGTGCTGGATCCCATTTAGAGTATTTTAGGTTGCATTTGGACCTATTTTGGTATTTCGAGCATTCCGAACACAACGAAACAATCAAATAATCCATTCTGAATACCTAATAAGCAGAATACGAGCCTTCGTAGTCTGATCTGATCCAACACAATGAATGCAGTAGTTTCTCGGAAAGAGACCGCCAGCACCCAGAATCATGCCAATGTATCATCCTTACATGTACTATCAAAATATGGCCCGAATTAAGGTTCGGATTAAGCAAAAGGGGAGCATGGTCACCACAATAAATAAGATCAAAGAGTTATAATCTATTACCAAACAATTGCTATGAACAGCCAAATTAAAAAAACTAGTTGATGCCCTACCCATCCAAAATGGCGTCCGCCGATTAAACCGTTCAAGTATAAATAACTACAGAGCAATCTTCCCATGGTCACCCGTTTCAACAACGGGTGCAGGCCGAAAGTCGTACCCCTCCATTAAAAAACCCTAACGGTCTCTCAACTCGGATCTCCTGCTAAAACATGGGACATAGACATCCGACTTATATAAAGATGGCTCAGTACATAACAAAACATATCGGTTTCTACGACCGCGAACTCAAAGACCATGGTCCCTGCTGACTAGTCTTCTGCCTTTTAATTAAGGGTCATCGATCATTCGATATAATTAAGGGCTTGCGCTAAATCATGGCCTGGAATGTACAAGATCTCAGAATCTCTGAAATAAAGTTCATCTTGCGATATCTTTCTTGTGTGTACATTGTGAATGCTTGTGATTGTCTATGAATGTTTCCATTACTCAGAACCCAGAGCAACAATACACAGAAAATGTCCCTATAGCATTTCCAGTTCTAACAACCATGCACTTCTGAAGCAGGAGTAGGCGAAGGAAGATCCACTGAGGGAAGATTCCCTGGAACCGAAGTGGAAGTACTAGCAGCAAAAGATTTCTCTTTTTGCCTCTTTTTCTGAGCTAATTGGGCGTCGATAACGTTACCACCAGCTACCCATCCTTCTAAAGTGCAAAATGATTTAATCTCTTTTATCGGTTCTTCACAAGAAATATGGTAAAGATATCTTCTTATTGAAGGAGCTCTTTTCGCTTCCCTGAAATATCCAATGTGATCGACCGTCAGGCTGTTTGAGATTTGTGGTGGAGGAATCCAAATGGGATGATCAATAGGATGGTTATTACAAACCAGATGGTATTGATGGGCCCACCACCTCATCCATGCATATGAACCATGGACACTACATCTGCAGCCAAGAATTATGAAATTTACCTCGGCATTAATAGTTAAGGGTTGTTTCCAAATAAATACCCAATTATATGGCCTTACACCGTAACTTCTCATGGGTCTCGTTACTGGTTCAGAGGACATAGGCATTGTTTGATCGAAGCCAAATTGGCAAGTAAATCTGCTTGGATAATATGGCTCTCTCCAAAATTCATTGCTTTCTCGCAAAGGCAGTGTGCTCGACTAGATGGAGATAAGAAAACTTTCTTCTGTAAGAAATAGGGAACCATTATTCACGGCATCCTTATCATCGGGCCCTGAGGAGATTGGAAAATGATTAAACAAAAAAGCTTGCGTGGATTTTATTTTATCCATTACCCACGAATAAGCGGGCTTGATCATCTTACGTTGTTGGAAAAACCATAGAGGAAGGTGCTCAGGATGTACGTATGCGTTATCACTAACATTATATACCCAAGGGAAATATACCCCTAACCATCCTAATAGAAAATGCCAAGGGGCATAAGCAGAAGATACTCCTACTGTTGGGGATTTGTAATGGGTGGCTACATCACCCAAAGAACAATACAAAGAGCAAAGTACTGGTGGAGCCAGTGAACAGTTCTTGCCTTCGGCCATGGCCCCTGCAATAACTAGACTTGAAGCTCGAATCCTATCAGCACATTTGGAACTTGGGAGAAGTACGGTATTCAGCCAAAAAGTAAGAAATCCACCCAGTTCGCAACTGTCCGAAAACTTCTTGGGATTCTTGACTTGCCTTCTAGCCATCAACAGGTCAGCATCGTCATTTTTAGGAAACCTGAAAAGATAACATATAAATGAATATATGGTAGAGGAAAGATGGAAAAAGGACTAGTAAAGTAAGAGAAATATACGTCAGCTCTCGAGTGAAGTGGCCCAACAATTCATTGAAAAGTACTCTGCCATGGTTCTTAAATCTGACGAATTCTTCGAATAATTCGATGGCAGTATTGGAGATGGGGGGCTCTCGAGTGACCGGATGATAATATGTGAATTCTTCGTTAGTGGGCACAAACTCATCGTAATAAGCTCCTGTGATGGGAAATCCAACCATTCTGTATAAATCCCATAACGTTATACTTACTTCTCCCATAGGAAAGTGGAAGGAATTGATGGTTGGACACCAAAAGTTCAGAAATCCCTTGAAGACAGTATTATCTCGACTGAAATGGCTAGAGGTGGCTTCAATTATAAAATAAAGGCCTAAATCGATTAAAGGTTTGCGGTGTTTCTTCAAGATAGCCAGAGCCCAATCTTCATAATGATCCCTTTTGTTTAGAAAATTGCTGGGACGAAATTCTTGCTTGCCCCAAATTGTTCCTTCGTCAACAGGCATAGCAGTAAATCTTTGCTACAACACCTCGTAATATCTTATCGAGTATATAGTGTGCAGGCTGTAACTCGGCATAAAAAATCTCATTGGACTTACGCTGCCTACTTGTTGACGCGAACCATTCTTCACAAGCCAACCGGACAAGATTTGTGGCTCTTTATACACTAAATCAGAGATTATGAGAATACGAGAAGATATATCGGTCGGCTGTAGGTGTAACATTGACTAGTTACGATACAAAGATACAACCATCATGGTCAATTCATCCTTGTATGGGTTGTGGAAGAGTATGTTCTATTGATCTGCAGATCAGACCGTAGTCTAAGTATTTTGTAAACATGGTTGTTTATGCCTGGTAATTTTCTCTTGTAACTACTCATTCTTGCTCTTTCCCTTCTTCTTCTGAGGGCGGGAAGGTGGAGGAGTAGCTTCACGAACAGGGGACTCTGTTTCATCAGTACGAATCCATTCTGTCGTCTTAAGCCAAGATTCCCAAGCTGATTGTGTTCCTTTGAGCGAAGGATGATCAACTCTATATGTAGTAATGATATTCTTCACATGAGTAGAAAGACGACTTATTCGCTCCTCGAAGTTGAGCTCGGGTGAAGTCGGATGTTTGAAAAACTTAGGACGACTCACGGCAACTTTCGACTTCTTTTTAGCAGGAATAGATGGTTGGGGATGGATCGGTTCTGAAGGAATCGGACTAACAGCAGCATGACTCCTTGTTTACCTCGATGGAGTCGAAGCGGGTGAAGTCTGGCTTCTCGTACACTTGGTGGGTGGCATTGGAGGAGTTTTACTCTGAGAACGCTAAGAAGAAGACGCGGCTCCTGAAGATTTCCTTTTTGAAGTCATGATCTGTAGTACATGAAGAACTACAAGAGTTAAGAAAATGCAGGAGTTCCAAAGGTTTTGAAAGGAAAAGAAAAGATAGAAGATTTGCAAAAATGGAAAGGGTCAAGTATCTACAAAGATAAACATAAGAAAAGGAGTTGTATATGCCTTAAAGAAGGAGTTACAGACTTGAGGAAAATTTGGTAGAGTTTCGACACTTAGAAAAACTGCGACCCAAAAGGGTGCTTGCCGCGGTCCGCATAAAGCTAAGGAGCTTGCCACGGGTCACGTAAAGTGTAGGAGGATGCAACAGGGCTTCGCCGTGAAAAATGGAAATGGGGAAATGATGTTCATCGGACTATATATAAGCTCTCTAAACTATGAAATTTTTATCATTTCAATCCAGGTTTACGAAAATGGTAACTTTCTCAAATCAAGATTGAAAGGGGGTATCTGTTGAGGCATGAGAAATGGAGAAGTAATGAAAGGAAGAAGAATCAAAAGGTTTTGAGAAGAAACATGGATGAAATTAAAGAAATAGTGCAAAAAATATGCACTTGCCGTGAACCGCGGTAAGCATATGAGCTTGCCGCGGGTTGCGTAAAGTACTTGTCTGGTGAATGTTTCTTTCCGCTAAATCCACCACTTTTTCCCTATAAAAACCCCTTCAGGGGTCCTCATTTGGCACTTGCTTTCGAAGATCAGAACTCCAGAAGATTTCAAAGGTACGGGGCGGGCCTCAAGTTCTTCCTTCTCCTTGGATTAGCGTATAATGTGCGGATTCCAAGGATTGAAGAAGAATGAGAGGGAGATGTTGTCGGAATGAGGAAAGAAGATAAAAGAAATGAAGAATCGGCTGGGAGATGTTTTACGCAACCCGCAGCAAGCTTATGAACTTGCCGCGACCTGCGTAAAGCTGCCCTAAAGATACGTGCCATCTCCTTTCATAAAGGATGTCGGGGTGTTTCTTAACCTCCGTTACCTTTTGATCGTGAAGGGCATTGAAGATTGAGATTGTGGCAAAGATGGACGATACAGAGAGAGAGAGAGAGAGAGAGAGAGAGAGAGCAACCTAGACTTGAGAGTTTGTTTCTTTGTGAACAAAGTACCTATCTTTCTCCCTTTGGGTCGAGCGTACTTTGTACAATCCCCATAAGTGGATGCCTTTGTAGATGATTCAGAAGACATATCTTTCTCCCTTCGGGTTGAGCGTACTCCGTACAATCACCGTAAGTGGTTGACTGTATAGATGATGCTAGCAAGGAGCAAAAGGCCCCTTCTCTCTCCCTTCAGGTTGAGCGCACTTGGTGCAATCCCTAGAAATGGTAGACGTGCTGAATGATATCGTCACTTTGGAATACCAAAGAGCTCTATAAAGATCACAAAGGAACAAAGCCTAGCCTGGTTGACTCGCCTCATACATGAGTAAAAGAACAAGTCTAGCCTTGATGATTATTCAGCTATCTCCCAGTCCTTTTGACAGGATGAAAAAAAGATGAAGCGAAGCTCTGTTGAAACATTCTGACAAATATACAATACATTCTAGAATCAATGGATATTATGTATATAGAATGTACAAAGAACTCAGCAAATGAATAAAAATGAAGTGATGAATGTTTTTTTTTTCTATTTTTCTTATCTAATATTAGAATGTGACTCTTGTTTTCGCTATCAATCAAAAGAAAATTTTGTTGTCTAAACAGATGGACAGGGACGGAAAAAGAGACAAGGGTGTTCAGGTCGATTGATGAGGGAAAAAAGGGGCTCGGGCTAAGGCGAAAAGAAAACAAAAGGGGGTGGGTTGGCTTTTTTTATACAGGCGGGCTTTTCTTAATATTATATATATTATAAATAGAGCCAAGCTTTACCGAATTGAGTTGGGGCCGAGCTTCAAGCCGAGTCGAGTTGAGCTCGGGCCAGCTCGACTTGAAATTTTTTTTAGCTAAAAAAAACAGCTTGGCTTGGCCCGAACCCAGCTTTCGAGTCGAGCCAAGTTAAGCATATCTAAGTTAAGTCGAGTGAGTTAACCGAGCTAGCTTGGTTCGTGTCCAGCTCCAACAGCCACACCAATGGAAACAATGAGGATGGATGCTAGCCATAAATTTGTTTCGAGGCCACCTCAGTTGGCATCAATAAGGTTAACTAATCGACACAGAACATGGCAGGCTTGACGGAGAGCTAACTAAGGCTCTAGGGTTCGGGTTTTGGGTTCGCTCATGGTTCTTAGGTTACTCAAGTCCGTTGAGTCGTCTCATACTTAGGGCTCCTATGGCCAAGGTTTTGCTTGAATTCCTAAGTTTCGACTCTCGGCATGTGTGGGCACACATGCCAGTGCTCAACCATCAAAGGATCCTCCGAACAACAACCGAGGACGTCCCTTACCTGAGTATGGAAAGGCTGAGATGCCACAGCCTACCCCCCTTAGAATAGTTTCACCCTCGAAATTGTCAAGTATCTCTGTTACCCATGCACCCATGTTGGGGTCCCAAATAGTGGACATTCTCAAAATAAGTCAAGTAACCATATACCTCTGAAGGAATCACGCGAAGAACGCCTTCCGGCGCACGCAAAACAGAAGTGTACGTGACTTCCCTAGACTTGGCCGAAATTCCCTAGTGGGCCCCGCCGATCACCATGTTCGGAACCTCCTAAAAATGGACCCGCGACTTCGTCACTATTCATGATGAACAATGCAAATGATTGCGCAACGAAACGGGCCCCGCAAACCCTCCGAAAATCAAAACCCAATCGGTGGAGCCCACATTTACGTGTCCAACGCACCCTGAAATCCGAACAACCCACGCATCCAACGCACCCTTAAAAAACAGCACGTTGGCCCGCCATTAGCGAACGCCCACGCATCCAACGCACCCTGAAAGCTGATCAACGCACCCCACAATCAATGGACGGTTAAGAGATGGGTTCCAGGTGCGTGGAGCTTCACGCACCCGGCAAATAACCCCACGCACCCGTATGATTTTCGGACACTTGCAATCAAATAAACAGGTGCGTTGCGGACATTTGACGGATGCGTGATACATGGCAGCTTCCTATTGGCCGACTTCGCCTATAAATACCCCTCGACCCGCTCATTTACACATGACAGAAACAAGAGAGGGAGAGTCCGCCGCTGCCGGAAACCCAAAAATCCCCGCCGGAATCCTCGCCGGAACACCTCTCCCTCCATCGGAATCTTATTTTCGGCCGCGGATACGTTACTACAGGTCTGGATTTCATATATTTAAAACGCACCTGTAAAAAGGCCTCACACATCCAAAAGGACCCCACGCATCCGTCAATTCAGTCCCCACGTGTCCATAAATTCAGCAACAATCAAATTTGGCAAAATGAACCCACGCATCCTGAATATACCCCAACGCACCCCAAAATTCGTCTTGAAAATCGACATTGAATTGACAGGTGCATGGAGCCCCACGCACCCGTAAATCAAGTCTCACGCACCCAGAAATCAGCCAATCGCAGAACATGTTAGCAGGTGCACCGGGCTTAATTTTGAGTATTTTCAAGGACTGCTGGAGCCGGTCTTGGGTATTTCGAGCATTCCGGACGCAATGGCACGGCCAAATGAACGTTTCGAGAACTCTAAATGAGCAGAATCGAGCATCTTCAAGACTTAACCCTACTCGACGCAATGAACGGGATAACTTTCCGGAAAGGAGTCGCCAACATCCAGAGCTATGCAGATACGCTGATATTCATGTTCACTGAAAAGGCATGATCCGATTTGTGCCAAAAGCTAGATCAGCAGGGCCTTGATTACCACAATGAACCGTACTGAAGAGTTTTTCGATTCTCTACAAACCAATTACTCAACTGCCACAACACAACAGTCGATGCCCTACCCATCTAGACGGTATCCGCCGGTTAGACTGCGCAGGTACACACAACTGTGGAATGGACTTCCCGAGGTCACCTGTCCCTACATTGACAGGCGCGGGCCCAAAGTTGTCCATCTCGGTAATAAACCCTGACAGTTTCAACCCGGGTATTCCGCCAAAATATGGGACATAGACATCCGACTAATACAAAGGTGGTTCAGTACACAGCAGAACAAATACAAGCCCCATGGCCACAAACTCTAAAACCATAGTCCCTGCTGACTAGCCTTTTGCCTATTAATCAAGGGTCATCGATCATTCGATGTAATTAAGGGTCTGTGCCAGATCACGGCCTGGAATGTACAAGATCTCAGAATCTCTGGAATAAAATTCGCCTTGCGATATCTCTTCTCTTGTGTACTTTTGTGAATGCTTGTGATTATCTATGAATGTTTTTCATTACTCAGAACCCCAAAGCAACAAAACACCACATTCCAGAGAATGTTCCCCGCGGTTCATTTTCTAGTTCTAACAAACTGGCGACTCTGCTGGGGAATCGAACCCAGAATCTCTGGTTGTATCTGAATATGGAAACGCTCTAAGATCAACTACTCACAAACATGAATTTGCACATAGGAAAGCTACCGCGAGGCGTAATGTTCGGCGCCCCTCGGGCGTCAAACTGGCGACTCTCAACGGGAACGTTCTTCCCTTCATCTTCAAGGCAATAGACGTTTAAAAAGGTTTTCAAACCCATAAATTTTCACAACTACACGTATTTGTCTCCGCCTTGTTTATTTCTGTCGGTTTATGCACTGCGATCGATGGGCTCATACTCCCGACCGCACCTTGTGAATTGTTCTAATGATTTTATGACACTAAGAATTAGCAAGATACTAGGACAGACAAAGGAAATGGCGTGCTCAATGAACAGTTTGTGCACTTTCCTTGCCACCGGAGGCTTCAGCTTCCCTCGCTTCACCCCGACCACAACAACTGCCTCTAATTCAGGATGGCAGTTGGTCGAAACGCGCCGACAAAAGAAAGAGCAGAAGAAAGCAGCCAGTTTAGCAGCATATACGAAGGCGGACGTCACAAGACCTCGCCTTGCAAATAAGAGACAATGGCAGCCAAAGCAGGGACAGAAGACCCTTGCAGGCAGGAGGGTTGCGCCGGTAGAGCCCGCAATGCCCGCAATACAATCGAGCAGTTCCCGCCGCTGCCTAAAACCTCTCGTACCCCACAAAGAACCACCGGGCTCGTAAAAGAAAAGCCCAAGTCCACGGCGATCCTCATGTTAAGATAAGGACCGGTCTGAGAAATCCAGTTGGCACAAGTAGTGATGGTGCAGGTGGCCGCAGAGGCAGAGGAAGAACTGTACGAGACGGAAGAGTTACCTCTGTTACAAGATCAGATCAACAGGTTGGTAGAGGCTAACCGTGAGACAAACGAGCGAATGAAGGCCATCCAGGAGGCCTTGACCACTCTGATAGCACAAAATGCCGCCAGAAGTGCCGCACCACCCACCCGCCAGTCGGCGGAGGAATCTCAAGGTGCAGCAGAAGGTCCGGTTGAGCCAGAGCCGCCCATCCAACCTAGAGTCATACCAGTAGGACGCGCACCGCTCTCCACATCTCACGTATCACAAGAAGAACTGTCCCAAACGATAGCCCATGTGATGCAACAGGAAAAGGAGAAAGAGAGGAAAGGTAGTTACAAATATCGGGTTCCGTACCCACCAGAAGTAGAGGAGGTACCATTCCTGGCCAACTTTAGATGCCTGAACTTCGGAAAGTTCGACGGCAGAGGGTCGCCAGAGGAGCACATCACCCACTTCCTGACTACACTGGGAAACTGGTCTGCAGTCCCGCAATACTGCATGCGGCTATTTGGATCTACCCTGACAGGGAAAGCTTTCCAATGGTACATGTCACTACCAGCCGGCTCTGTGAGAACATGGGAGCAGATGCAAGATGCCTTCATCTCAAAGTTCTTCACAACAGAGAAAGAGATCTCGTTAACAGATCTTGCAATGGTCAGACAGAGAAATGGTGAGCCAGTTGAGAAGTTCATCGACCGATGGGGAACCACAGCGGCTCAATGTCGAGAATTACCCAGCGAAGGCGAGCAGATGAAAATGTGTCTAAGAGCCTTAGACCCGATGATTTCGTATGGCCTGTCAGGCAACACCTTCAACTCCTTTAGCGAATTAGCAACAAAAGCACACTTGGTAGAGGAAGCAGCATCTCGAGTAAGCTTCCGGCCCGAGAGGCAGAAAAGAGAGACAGGGAGAGTGGTGGAGACCCACCAGATCGATAGGAGCAGGGACCCGAAAGACCGAAAACGCCCCGCTACGAATCATAGGACAGAGGTGAAGACGACAAATGTACCAAATAAAGGTAAAAGGCCCTATGTGCCCAAACGTGTATCTATAGCCGAAAGAGAAAAGGCGAACGGCCCCTACACATTCGACATGGCCGATTTAGTTCCGATCATGGAACAGTTAATCGAAGAGGGCCTGATACGCCTACCAGAGCCAATACGCCCCCACGAGGTCGGACGAACGAACGACCCTAAATACTGCAAATATCACCAGTGCATCAGCCATCAGACGGAAGATTGCTTTTCCTTAAAGGGAAGGATACAGCGATTGATCAATCAAGGGGTCATCAACATGAAGGTACCTGAGACAGTGAAGGAGGCAGTCGGGGCAATCTCAACAGTCCCGATAGAAGGAGAAACCGGCCAATCAACCCTGCTCCCTAAGCCGAAGGAACCATGGACCCCATGCCAGTAGCAAGAAAAGACTTGAAAACGGACAGAGACTCGTGAGGCGAAAGAAGAATAGAGGGGTGAAGTCGCAGGGGCGGGTGCAACTCAGGACGATCATGGCCCGCTGCGGAATGGTGTCGTTCGACGAACAAGCATCACCTGAAGAAATGCCGCAAGTAGTGGAGAGGGAAGTTAACGCAGTCATCCTACGGTCAGGAAGGCAAATGCCCGACCGTACTCTCCCCAGACCAAACAACCTGACACCAGAAGACGGTACCCCTGACAGATCGCAGGAAAGACCTCGCATGCAAAAGTCGAAAGAAAAGGTCGTTGAAGCTACGACCAGTCAGCCAAACCATAGGCTAGTGGCATACGACATTGTGTCACACCTACGAAAGGTTCCCACCCGCCTGAGCATATACGACGCCCTATGCCTCTCAAAAGTATACAGGGAAATGTTAATCAACGCCTTGCTTGACAATGAAGTCAGGGAGGTCACGATAATAAAAATAGAAGAAGAAATGAAAAATTCAGATAAGTTTTGGGAGGGGTATATACCGGTGTCACAAGTTATGCTTGTTAATCACCCTTCGACCATCACGTTCTCAGAAGAAGACCGCACGATAGAATCAACAGACCACAACCGTCCGTTAATGGTCACAGGAATAATCAGGGATACCGAGGTCAAGAGATGTATGCTGGACGACGGGTCGGCTGTAAATATCATGCCCTTGAGGACACTGCAGACGCTAGGTTACATGCAATCGGCGTTGCGCCCGAGTTTTATGATGATTCAAGGTTTCAATCAAGACAGTCAGCGTACACTCGGATCAATTACGGTAATGTTAGAGATCGAAGGACTGACCACAAAAGTGACATGTCAGGTGATTGATGCAGTGACAACATACAACCTCCTTTTAGGAAGGCCTTGGCTCCGCCAAAATCGCATAATCCCCTCGACATATCACCAGTGTTTTAAATACAGCAGAGACGGAGTTCAGTACAGGGTAACGGCGGATCCAAAGCCATACACGATAGCCGAGTCATTTTTAGCCGACGCAAAATACTACAGCTCGGCTGACGGCAGTGAAACCAGCGAAAGGACCGAGGCATCAGAGAAGGGGCAGACGGTAAAAATGCGAACAGAGAAATACGCGCGGCGAAGTGAGCCTCAAACCGCCACCCAAGGAAGATCCCGACATCCGCTGGAAAGTCACTCTCGGCCAATCACGAAGAAGTTTTATGTGATACCGCAACATTTACGTCAGCCAGGGCAGTCTGTGTTAAAACTGATCTCAGATCAAGACATGAGCGTGCTCAAGTCCAGCTTCAACGTACCGGTGCCCAAGATAGGAAGAACCAAACCCTTTCCAAAAGCTCCAAGCCAGTTCATCGTACCCTCAAGAGATATCACCCAGAAAGACATCAAGTTTCACTCAGTATCAAGCCGGCCAGCGCCATCAGAAGAAAGAAGGGAAGGAAGGGGGTTCGCCCAGCCTCGACCAATAGAAGAGAAGAGATACAGCAGAGCCAGCCGAAAGATCATGAGGAATATGGGATTCCCCGACCAAAGTATAGACACAGAAGGAAGGTTACTGGCTCCATTTGAAGAACATAGGCGAGTCTACCGCAATGGAGAAGGCCTAGGGGCTAGGGCAAGTGTAAACATGGTGACCATCGGCTCGGCAGAAGAAACCCAGTCGCAGGAGCCTATCGATGTGGTCCAGCCAAGTATCGCACCTGTGCAACTGGAAGATGGTGGACAACCAACGATCGACGAACTCGAGGAGATAAACCTAAGCACCCCCGAAGAGCCCAGGAATACATACTTGAGCAGAAACATCCCAGAGGGTGAGAAGGAGAGATACCTGCAACTGCTAAAGGAGAATAAAGATATCTTTGCCTGGACGTATTCAGAAATGCCCGGGCTTAGCCCGACAATCGCCATGCACAAACTAAGTATTATGAAGGAAAAGAAGCCGGTAAAATAACCGCAACGACGATTTCATCCAGACATCATACCAAAGATTGAGGAAGAGGTCAAGAGACTAATTCAGGCTGGGTTCGTTCGAGAGGTGAAGTACCCCCGGTGGATCTCAAACATCGTGTCAGTCAAGAAGAAGAGCGGACAAATCCGAATATATGTTGATTTTCGAAACCTGAATGAAGCCTGCCCTAAGGATGATTTTTCCCTCCCGATTCCTGAGATGTTGATTGACAGCACGACGGGGTACGCAGTGATGTCTTTCATGGACGGGTATTCGGGATACAATCAAATCCGCATGGCCCCAGAAGACGAAGAAGCCACGGCTTTCCGCACCACTCTCGGCATCTACTGCTACCACGTAATGCCCTTCGGATTAAAAAATGTAGGGGCAACCTACCAGCGTGCAATGCACGTCATATTCAAGGACATGATGCATAAACATGTTGAATGCTATGTAGATGATTTAGTTGTCAGGTCGACCGGTCACAAGCAGCACAAGGAGCACCAAAGGCAAGTGTTCCAACGATTGCGTAAGAAGAGTCTCCGCATGAATCCGCTAAAATGCGCGTTCGGAGTTGCATCCGGCAAATTCTTGGGTTTCGTGGTCAGACACAGGGGCATAGAAATTGATCCCGCAAAAATTAAGGCCATCATAGAGATGCCACCTCCAAAGAACTTGAAGCAGCTGAAAAGCTTTCAGGGCCGCGTAGCATACCTGAGGAGATTCATCTCAAACCTAGCTGGTCGTTGTCAGCCGTTCTCCCGACTCAACAAGAAGAATGTCAAGTTCGAATGGGACGCTACCTGTCAGAAAGCTTTTGATTCACTAAAAGAAATGCTCGGAAATTCGCCAGTCCTTGCCGCCCCAATCAAGGGCAAACCGCTGATCCTATACATTGCAGCGGGTGATAAGTCGCTAGGAGCGCTCCTGGCACAGAAGAACGAAAAAGGCAAGGAGAACGCACTGTATTATTTAAGTCGCACATTAGTAGGGGCCGAATTTAACTACTCAGTGATCGAGAAGATATGTCTGGCCCTCATCTTCGCCGTGAAGAAACTTAGGCATTACTGCCTCTCACATCAAATAACGTTGATATCCAAGGCTGATCCGATCAAATTTCTCATGAACCGGCCCATGCTGTCCGGGCGCTTAGCAAAATGGGCCCTTCTCCTTTCGAAATTCGATATCACTTACGTCCCGGCTCGAGCCGTTAAAGGACAAGCGATTACGGACTTCCTCGCCGCGCACCCCGTTCCAAGCAATGAAGAAATGGAATGCGATCTCCCAGACGACCAGGTTATGATGATTGAAGAATCGCAACCCTGGCAAATGTACTTCGACGGAGCCGCTAGGTCCACAAGGGCAGGAGCAGGAATTATATTCATTAGCCCGCAGAGAGATCTACTGCCCTATGCATTCACGATCGTGCCGGTTTGTACCAACAACGAAGCAGAATACCAAGCCCTTATTATCGGACTACAGCTCGCCCTCGAGATGCGTATCAAGGCAATACAGATATACGGTGACTCCAGGCTAGTCATCAGACAGCTAACAATGGAATATGAGGTTCGCAAGCCCGAGTTGTCGCCCTTCTGCCGCCAAGTGCAATCGTTGTTCGACCAGTTTCGCAATGGCAGCATTTCACATATACCAAGGCAAGAGAACATACAGGCCAACGTGTTAGCCAGCCTGGCCGCTGCCCTGGCTAATCCTGGAGGCAGCCCTCTTCAAGTAACGATCGAAGAAAGAAGGATCTTGCTAGCTACCCTACCGCGCAGCGATGAAGCGAGCGTGAATCCCATCTATTGCTTCGAAATCACAGAAGAAAATGACTGGAAGAGACCGTTCGCCGACTACTTGAAGTACGGATTTTTACCGGAAGAGCTCAAGATGCGCACTCAGGTCAGGAGACGTGCTGATTCGTTCATAATACAGGGTGACACCCTTTACAAGCGCTCGTACGAGGGAGTGTTGTTACGCTGCCTAGACCAGGATGAGGCATACGCCATGCTAAAAGAAGCACACGGAGGGGAGTGTGGTGCTCACCAGGGGGGTAGGAATTTGCATCACCGTGTCCGACATATGGGGTACTATTGGCCCACAATGATGAAAGATGCAATAGACTACGTCAGAAAGTGTCATCAATGCCAGATACATGCAGATATAATACACTCACCACCAGAAGAGTTACATCAGTCAGTGATATCTTGGCCTTTCGCTGCCTGGGGCATGGACGTGATAGGACTGATCAACCCGCCATCCTCTCAGGGGCACCAGTACATCCTTGCTGCGATCGATTATTTCTCCAAATGGGTTGAAGCCATTGCCTTAAGAAACGTGAAAGCCAGACACGTCGAAAGTTTCATCCGTCATGCCATATTATACCGGCACGGTATCCCTGAAAGAATCACCACCGACAACGGGACACCCTTCAAAAATGTCACTATCGACAGGCTATGCGCAAAATTCAAGATCAAGCATTGCTATTCGTCACCCTACTACCCTCCTGCGAACGGGTTAGCAGAGGCATTCAACAAGACTATCGTGAAAATCCTGAAGAAGACGGTGACAGAAAATAAGAAGGATGGGACAGGCGACTACCCGAAGCACTATGGGCATACAGGACCACGTACCGCACAGCCACCCGAGCCACACCCTACTCATTGGTGTATGGTACGGAAGCCGTGATCCCGATGGAAATGCAGGTGGAGTCATTACGGGTTGCGCTCCGACACTCCTTGACAACCGAATACAATGATAAAATCAGAATGATCGAGCTTGACGACCTGGATGAAAAGAGACTCGCTGCTCAGCAAAGGCTTGAAATGTATCAAAAGCGAATCTCAGCTTCGTACGATAAACGAGTCCGGGGAAGGTCATTTAAGAGAGGCGACCTGGTACTAATGATGAAACATCCGGCACCGATGCAAGGCCCAAAAAGTAAATTCAATCCAAAGTGGGATCCAGTGTGCATAATCGATGAGGTGTACTCTAATGGAGCCTATCGGGTAATAGATTGCAAAGGACAGGGCGTCAGTACGCTAGTGAATGGTCGGTTCTTAAAAAGATATTATACTTGATGGAAATCTATCATCATATTTTGTAAACGCCCCATTAGAGGGATGATGTAATGTAGAAAATACCAAAAGAAATGATACCGCATGAGGTTCGGGGCAAAATACTAATTATCTACATTTTCTTCCACAGGTATCAAGAAGTCGCCCAGGCTCAGAATACGTCAGGAATAACACCCCGCCCTTCAAGGCAATTAAGAAAGGGGGCAAGCCCTTAATAAAGGCTCGATCACATCCCTGTTCATACAAGCACAGGTTTGGGTCCTAACAGGGGGACGCTCTTCCCAAATGACTCAGTCAGTTCGCATTCAAAGTTCAAAAATTTAATTATTATTATAAATAACTTAGTAGCGTAACATGAATCTAAAATCGGAGTAGTATACATGTTGACACAATATTTGTTACAATGTGTTCTAAAATTAGTATTAATTACAAATGGAGGTCACTACAGCTCAACTGTTTAAAGTTTTCAAACATTGGTCTAATAAGTCTGCTGTAGACTCCTCGACCGCCTTCCGTGCCGCCTCGGCCTCAGCTAGAACTAGAGCAGGGTCGGGAATGTCCCTGAGAGACTGCTCCAACTCCGCAACTTGGGCTTTCACGACGTCGCGCTCCGCCTCCTGCTGATCAAGGGAAGATTGTAAATGAGTCCTCTGACCGCTAAGCTTGGATAGTTTAAGGTGGACGATCGAGCGTTCGGCTTGCAGTCGAGCCACCTCATGGTCTATCTCTGCCAAACGAGCGGAAGCCTCTCGACACCCATCGTCAACAATCTGCCAGTCTTTCTTCGCCGCGACCACCCCTGCCTCGTGTAACTCCAGTTTCGGGAGAAGGGACCGCAAGTAACCGCGCTTTTCCTCAGTAGAAGGGTCAATTTGGAGGCTTTTCGCCTCGCGTTCTCAGGCCACCCGTTCCTTAAATAGGGTCACTTGACCGGTTACAGAGGACAAGTCAATCCCAAGCCAGGCAGCGTTAAGCCCTAATGCCTGCAACGCCTCGTCTAAGATAGGCCATTCCTCCTCATGTCTTAAAGAGTCGGTGATGTCGGACAGAAGACCCTTGAGAAGGTTTGACTTGGTCCTCGACAGACCCCGAAGGGATGAGACGAATGACTCCGACAGCGCCGTAGGCGCTGAGGCATCAGCAGGAGCAGCTACTGACACAGAAAGTGGAAAACGTTAGTACAGAAAAGAAAAAAAATCATCATCAGAAAGGAAGCAGTCAAGACAGTAAAAGCAAATGACATACCAGCAACGTCAGGAATGCCAACGGCAACGACGTTGGATGAAGTGGTAGGCACAGGTGACGCTGGGGCCGGCTCCGTTGTTCCCTCAATCAACGGCTCAGGCAATTCCGGGGAGGATATCACCACAACCTCAAGAATGTTGGCATCAGGCACTGGCCCAGCAACAGAAGGAATTGCGGTGGCAGGCTCGACTAGCAACGACGTGGCGACGGGCGGAACTTCAACAGCAGATTCAATCAACAATGGCTCAGCAGAAGGAGGGGCCCCCACAACCGGATCGAGCACGCTCGACTCAATAGTAGGAACCGCAACCCCTTCCACAACGGAGACGATCGCTTCCGGAACCCCGCTTTGAGCTTCAGCGTCCGCCACAGAGGGATTGGGGGGAAGGACGAACTCGGCAGGTGCCTCATCATCCAAGTCCATGAAGATTGCCCCCATGTCCTCTTCAGGGACGGACCTATCATAAACAGGCTCATTCTCATTGCTCCCCCGGGTAGGGTAGCCCTCGCTCAGGTTGGCTTGAGAGCTTAACTCGCCCTCTTCCCTGGCTTCTCCCGCATTAACGATCGGAGTGTCGCCAGCCTCCTTCGAGAGCTGCTCCCGCAGGCGCTCGGCTCTGCGCAGTTTCCACAAATCCTTTATTTTCTTGCCGCCGCAAACGACGGGAAGACGAGGAGCAGTTTTCACCCGAGGGCCGGCGCGCTCAACCCATACACCCTCATCACCATCATCATCACTGTTATTACCATTATTATCACCATCATCACCATCAGAGCCTCCGCCTCCACCACCTCCCGCATCATCATCACCTCCGTCAGCTCCGCCTATAGCATCATCGCCATCCCTATCACCACCATCGCCTTCCGCAGCAGCGTCCTCTTCCTCATCCCCTGCCTCAGCCATGCCATCGTCATCATCGTCGCCTTCTTCACCATCATCACCGTCATCTCCCCCTCTCAGAACATCGCCCCCGGCAGGCAACTCATCGATAGGGCCGAGAGACGGGAACTCTGGCCCCACCACTGTCACATTCCTCTCCCCATAGGCGATCCAGCCTTCCAGGGTATGCTCCGGCTTTTCATGATCGATCACCACATTCAGGGAGGTTTGCAATCTCTCCGTGCCTGGCACTGAGGGTTGATGAAGATTCTCAGATACATAGCCGAGCCCGTTGGCAGGAGTAGGCATAACAATGGGGGGGGGTGATGAAGACGGGCTCGGTAACGAGCATTCTATTCCTCACCAGCGCGTATTGGTGGGCCCACCACCTCATCCACCCAAAGGTGGCCCCGGCAAAACACTACGTACCCGGGATCACGAAGGAACAGCCGGTTCCGGTCAGCAGAAGTTGCCGCCACATCCACTTCCAGTGAATAGGCCCGACACCGTACGCCCGCTGCTCACGCGTCACTGGCTCTAGGGTCACCGGCACTCCCTGGTCATACCCGAATTGGCGGGCAAAACGATTTGTATAATAAAGCTCCCTCCAGAACTCCAGCCCTTCGCGGAGCGGCAATGACAAAGGACGAATCGCGATCAGGAAGGAACGCTCGTAATAATCAATACTGTCGTCATCCGTGCACAGGACCGGCTCTTAGCTACGGGTACCGGAGAAGTGATAGAAGTATACGTCATCAAGCCCCGCGATCCTATCCTCAATGGTGTTCAAGTTATGGCTGATCATCCTCTTCTTCTGGAAGAAGTGCAGCAGGAGCTTCCCCTCTCTAATGTAATCTCCGCGCCTTACGCCATAGACCCAGGGGAAGTATACCCCGAGCCAACCAGAGAAAAAGTGTCATCCGCAATAAGCAGAGTTCATCCCATAAGCAGCGCGCTCCTTGTTGCTGATAACGTAGCCGAATGCTCGGTATATAGAACATAAGACCACCAGAGCCAGCCGTACCGGTGACCGTTCGCCAAGGCCCCTGCGACGGCGAAGCAAGACACTCTGATATTATCTGCCTGCTTGGAGCTCGGAAGCGCCACGCAACTAAGCCAATATGCCAGGAAGCCGGCTAGCTCGCAAGGAGGGGGAGAGCTTGTTGGGGCGCGGGAAATTTTCCCTCATCCGTTTCTCTAAAAGCGCCTTATCACCACGACCTTCGTCGAAGGCCGCATAATCCAAGCTGAAGAAGGGAAAGGACAAAGCGTTAGCAGAAAAAAAGAAGCATGACGGAACAGTAAGGCACAATTCATTACAGAAAACTTACTTCAAGTCGTGGATGAAATAGACCAGCCAGTCCTCGAACAGGAGCTTATCTTTGAGACCCCAAAATTAGGGTAGTTCTGAAAACAGCTCGTAGCAGGCCTCGGAGAAGAAGCCTTCATTGACGCCTTTCTTCTTCCGCGACAGCTCATCGTCGCTCGGGACCCATTCATCATAAATCCTCCCGCGAATGGGGAGCCCCGCAATCCTATTGAGATCCCAGAGCGAGATACTCATCTCGCCGCACGGCATGTGAAAGGAATTGGTGATGGAGCACCAGTGGTTGAGGAAGCCCTTGTATACCCAGGGCTCTCAGCAAAAGTAGCTTGATGTCGCTTCGATCGCCTTGTACAGACCCACCGCCCGTAGGGTTGCCCTGTGCTGTTCCAAGATCCGGTTCGCCCACGCCTCGTAGCCCGGATGAAGGACCAGATGGCCGCGAGTCCGGAACGCCCCGGACAACCAGACCTCGGCATCCCCCAGATGGTGAAACCTCTGACGGAGAGTCTCGAAATAATGTCTAGGAAAGGGCTGATGGGAATTGTGATTCGGCTCTAGAAAAATCATATCCTTCACACCCAGGACCGACTGCTGCTTCCCGTTCTTGGAGAGAGAACAACTGAGGAATGACGCCCGGCCGGATGTCCAAACATCGACGCCATAGAAGGAGTTGTTCCTGCAGATGTCGGATGGTTCGATGCTCGGGAGAGACCGCTGCCGTTGATAACTCTTCGCATAACGAATATACTCCCGAGTGTAGGGATTCCTCACCATGAGTGGCGCTAGTGACAAGCTTGGCACTAGACCAGGCCACCTTCATCTTGTCCGATCTAGACTTGGTCTGGTTCTCTAAGTACACTTGCTTGGCACCTTTGCCATCCCTCTTCGGGCGACCGCGCCTGGTAGACTGGGTAGGGATCGACGGACTCGCCTCGCCCTCTTTAGAACTCGTTGCCTCGTCACTCCGGAAACCCCGGAGAGGAGCGTACCATGCATCCCATTGCTCCTGTGTGCCCCTGTCTGGAGGAGGCGGCACGATCCTATCGCAAAGGATCTTCTTCTGTATATCCTTCGACAAGGTGAGGATGCGTTCATAAAAGTTGAACGTCTCTGGAGGGAGAAACCATTGTGGATTTTCAGCGGACGGTCTGACGACCTGCTTGGCAGCAGCACGCTTACGCTTGGAAGGAGTTTGGGGAGGACCCGAAGGACCGGCCTGTGAAGGATTGCTGGCCATTGTGAACCTGCAAAGCAGCATGCAAAGCTCAGGTACGAAGTGAAGGGGAAATGTTCGTACAAAGTCGATCAAACCATGCATAAAAGACAAAGGGACACAAAGCAGCAAATGAACAAAGCACAAGCGTCGACATGAGCCACTGCGGAACACACTCGAAATCAATGGAAGAAATGAAACAAACAACATTCACAACCGCAACATCATTGTCACAGAACATACAAGCAGGAAAAGACAAAACTGAAGCAAAAAAGTATAAATTAGTATTCATCAACCATAAGGGCCATTCCACATGGCTAAATTGTCAATAACAATTGTTTAAATGATCAAACGACGACAGTCAATGTAAGACGACTCAAAATTGTGGGGACTCCTCCCCGAAGCCAGAAAGCAGGGGCCTCAGTCCTGCGTCAGCGGGAGAACCCGAGCATTCAACTCATCAACCTTCGCCCGGACCTAGCCTTCCTTGAAGATCAAGTCCACCAAAATGGAAATACACTGTTGCACGAGATCGAAATTCAGGTGCTCGGCGTTCGCATAGTTCCTTATGATCGAGACGTCGATCGCCAGGTCGTCATGTTCTTGCATGGCCTCCCTGACCATTCTCCAGATGCCGGCGCGGTGATCCAGGTACTCGGCCTCCGCCAACGGGACAAGCCAAGCTAGAAACCGCCTGCTCTCCCTCTTCTCCTCCTTCAGGAAGCTGAGACGTTTCGACAGGGATAGGAAAGAAGCAGCCAAAGAAGGCTCCGCCGCCTCCAGGACCGCTAATTCGTCCAAAAGAGAAGAATCGCCGATGAAGCTAGAGATGGCCTCCTTACGCTCGTCTGAGATGGAGGCCATCGCCGAGACATTCTGGATAGCTCGGAGGATGGGGTGGGATTCAGCGCCGAGATGAGTCAAGGCTTCGGCCACCTCGTCGCATTGACCGGCAAGAGATGACCAAGCCTCGGGGTGGTCTAGAGCAGTTAGAAGTCGTCTCAGGCAGTCGCGGGCCTCACGGAGGGAAGCGCGTGTTACGACCATCGTCTGCTAGGAAACAAGGCTGATGAACCGATACAACAATCCGACAAAAGAGAAAGAAGAAGAGAGAGAAGGGGCAAGAAGACATGCTCAGGTACACTCAAAACATTACTTAAGGTCACCGTAGGTATTTCCTCCAAAAAACTAATACGATCTAGAAAGCTCGAAAGTCTATGAGACCCTACACCTCTTCAAAAATCTGAATATGTGTGCCCAAATACGAGGTAGAGGTTAAGGGGCTCATACACTTCAACGCCCAGCTTCACAGAGGATTACTTAAAACAAAGTTTTACAAGTCCTGTAAACCGGATGCGTGAGTCTCCACGCACCCCGAAATTCGAGAGGATGACAAAGTCACATTTCTAGGTGCGTAAGACCCCACGCACCCCCAAACTTATGCAGACCCCGATTTTCGGGTGCGTGAAGGGCAATATCTCACAAAATCGACGAAGGGTGCGTGAGGCCTCACGCACCTAATAAATACATCCTTTTCGGCCAAGTTCATCAGCTGGGTGCGTGTGCATCCAACGCACCCTTAAAAAAAGTCCACTCAACCCAATTTCATGGTGCGTGAGGCACCAAGGCCTGCCCAGTTTGACGAAGGGTGCGTAGACCCCCACGCACCCAAGAAACTCGGGATGTCCACAAAATCCAAGAGATTTACAGGTGCGTGCCACCTTACGCATCCAAGAAGGGAATACTCAGTCCCAAGTTCAAATTATAGGGTGCGTGTGCATCCCACGCACCCCTAAAGTCACTTCTACCTTGAATAAGTGGGTGCGTACGGATTAAATGGATGCGTTGGAGATAGTTGTTGGGTGCGTTGGAGAATAAAAGGGTGCGTGGGCTTGATGTGAAATGTCTGGTAAAGAGCAGTGAAATGACGAGAATGAGCCGACTCATCTATTTATAGTGGGACCCTGGAAGTCCGGTGCGTCGCACCAGCCGATCATGCGCCTGTCGCGACCCACCAGAGGGGCATCTGTTGGGGTCCCAAATAGTGGACATTCTCAAAATAAGTCAAGTAACCATATACCTCTGAAGGAATCACACGAAGAAGGCCTTCCGGCGCGCGCAAAACAGAAGTGTACGTGACTTCCCTAGACTTGGCCGAAATTTCCTAGTGGGCCCCGCCGATCACCATGTTCGGAACCTCCCAGAAATGGACCCGCGACTCCATCACTATTCATGATGAACAATGCAAATGATTGCGCAACGAAACGAGCCCCGCAAACCCTCCGAAAATCAAAACCCAATCGGTGGAGCCCACATTTACGTGTCCAACGCACCCTGAAATCCGAACAACCCATGCATCCAACGCACCCTTAAAAAACAGCACGTTGGCCCGCCATTCGCGAACGCCCACGCATCCAACGCACCCTGAAAGCTGATCAACGCACCCCACAATCAATGGACGGTTAAGAGATGGGTTCCAGGTGCGTGGAGCTTCACGCACCCGGCAAATAACCCCACGCACCCGTATGATTTTCGGACACTTGCAATCAAATAAACATGTGCGTTGCGAACATTTGACGGATGCGTGATACGTGGCAACTTCCTATTGGCCGACTTCGCCTATAAATACCCCTCGACCCGCTCATTTACACACGACAGAAACAAGAGAGGGAGAGCCGCCGCTGCCGGAAACCCAAAAATCCCCATCGGAATCCTCGCCGGAACACCTCTCCGTCCATCGGAATCTTATTTTCGGGCGCGGATACGTTACTACAGGTCTACATTTCATATATTTAAAACGCACCTGTAAAAAGGCCTCACGCATCCAAAAGGACCCCACGCATCCGTCAATTCAGTCCCCACGTGTCCATAAATTCAGCAACAATCAAATTTGGCAAAATGAACCCACGCATCCTGAATATACCCCAACGCACCCCAAAATTCATCTTGAAAATGGACATTGAATTGACAAGTGCGTGGAGCCCCACGCACCTGTAAATCAAGTCTCACGCACCCAGAAATCAGCCAATCGCAGAACATGTTAGCAGGTGCACCGGGCTTAATTTTGAGTATTTTCAAGGACTGCTGGAGCCGGTCTTGGGTATTTCGAGCATTCCGGACGCAATGGCACGGCCAAATGAACGTTTTGAGAACTCTAAATGAGCAGAATCGAGCATCTTCAAGACTTAACCCTACTCGACGCAATGAACGGGATAACTTTCCGGAAAGGAGTCGCCAGCATCCAGAGCTATGCAGATACGCTGATATTCATGTTCACTGAAAAGGCATGATCCGATTTGTGCCAAAAGCTAGATCAGCAGGGCCTTGATTACCACAATGAACCGTGCTGAAGAGTTTTTCGATTCTCTATAAACCAATTACTCAACTGCCATAACACAACAGTCGATGCCCTACCCATCTAGACGGTATCCGCCGGTTAGACTGCGCAGGTACACACAACTGTGGAATGGACTTCCCGAGGTCACCTGTCCCTACATTGACAGGCGCGGGCCCAGAGTTGTCCATCTCGGTAATAAACCCTGACAGTTTCAACCCGGGTATTCCGCCAAAATATGGGACATAAACATCCGACTAATACAAAGGTGGTTCAGTACACAGCAGAACAAATACAGGCCCCATGGCTACAAACTCTAAAACCATAGTCCCTGCTGACTAGCCTTTTGCCTTCTAATCAAGGGTCATCAATCATTCGATGTAATTAAGGGTCCGTGCCAGATCACGGCCTGGAATGTACAAGATCTCAGAATCTCTAGAATAAAATTCGCCTTGCGATATCTCTTCTCTTGTGTACTTTTGTGAATGCTTGTGATTATCCATGAATGTTTTTCATTACTCAGAACCCCAGAGCAACAAAACACCACATTCCAGAGAATGTTCCCCGCGGTTCATTTTCTAGTTCTAACAACCCAACAACCCTAATCGCAATCACAGTGACACCGATACTCACTACTTGATGAATCCACGAGATTGGAACTAACTAGGGAAATCTAGGGTTTGCTCGACTAAGTTTGATTCTTAGGCTCTGAAGGACTAGGCCAACGAGTCGTGCCTATTCTAAGTTGACGATTCACACCCTGCCTTAATAAACTATTCAATGACCTAGCGAGTCGTCCTAGGTGTCTAAAGTAATCGTATAGATGACGAGGGGTGCGGCCTATCGAAAGAACTATTGACCTGACTGTGTGCATGGTTGAGGTCAACTTACTATGATTAAGGGACGTATATGGGTCTAAGTTGCTAGGTTCACAATCTCCTGCCCCCCTTAGAATGGTTTAACTCCTAAGGTTCTAGGCATCCACTACCCCTCCTAGTCGAGCCATCCAGGGTAAGGTCTAACCATGGCAAGGTCAAAACCTACAAACATTAGTTACTAGAGGTGCGATATACATCACGTGAAAGGCATAATTGGATGAAAAGGAAATCGAATAGAGAAATAAGAAATCTAACGCAAACGCTTACAAACACTCAGAATAAAATCCACCAAACATGAATCAAGAACATTGGTACATACGAATTTAAAGCTACTAAGGATAAGAAAAAATAAGTGGGGTTAGAAGAAATTACCTTACTCCGAGCTAGGGGGAGACGGGACGTCATAACCTTGCCGGTGAAGGCGAGATGTCAGCTTGTAAACCTTTTTCAACATCCGCTCCAACCGTGATTGCCCCTCTTCCAGGCAGGCCATCCACTCATATAGGCGGGCCTGACGCCCCTCGGCAACCACCAAGCTAGCCGACTCACCATCCGAGATCGCAAAAGGGACTGAAGGGCCGGCTCCCTGAGATTGGACCAGACTCGTCCAAGAAAATTGCTCTAGCCAACACACATAATCCTCGTCTTCCACCACCACGCGCCTCATGCCCGGTGGGGAGTCAGGGGCCAATGGGCCAACACGAGATCTGCCCCGGGAGGAGGAAGGTGGCCTCACATCGTGTCGAGTTTTCGTGTGACGCTCCTCCGCACCCAAGGGATGGTTGCGAGCCATAAAAGAAGATGGAGTCAAGAATGCACAAAAGAAAAGGGAGAAAAAGGGGCGCACAATACCTTTCGTACTAGAGTCAATGATTTAAGAAGAGAATCGAAAAGCGAAAGCACAGATACGAAGCATCCAAGAGAATTGGCAAGAAAAATGTCAAGAAAAATGGGTGGGACTGATTCTAAAAGAAGAGAAAATAAAAGGGAAAAGGAGGGAAATAAGAAATGAAAACTGGATTTGGGGTTTTAAACCTAACTCGCGCGCTATCGATCAGACCATCGAGCAGATCGTTTGGACCAACAAAACACTATCCTAGCTAGGGTTTGGGTTTCTCAGATCTGTCAGACCGATAACAAAATTGATCAAACCAACAAAAGCTTAAAAATTTGTCCTATTCGATCTAATCCAAAGAACAAAGGTCCTAATCAACACACCCCTAAGACTTCTTTCCTAGGGCATGGAGCTTTAACACTAATTACTTAGGTTTAGGGGTGCGAGCTTCGGCAGTGGAGCTCTGAGGCAGATGCCTACTCCCAATCATTCTACCAAGTTCTAAGAGCATAGCAACTAGACTAGTTACCAAGGATCCTAACTCGTTAGGCAGGCTAACTTCTATAGTGGATATCCTCTCCTATTTAAGGGATTCGGCTCTTACAAAGGACGGTTACAGTAGGTTCGCATCCGGTGCAATGATTCCCTGCCTGACCGAAACAGAGAGTTTACCGCACTAGTCCTTAATCCTGATGGAATTTGGTCTTCCACCTGATCAAGGAGTCCACTAGGCATTCACTCAGGACTAAGAATTGAATCAAACTGCAGATACTCTACTCAGTATAGTTCTGTACTTTCAGGGTCGCTAGGCTCAAGCTTCTATGCTTCTACGAATTCCTCAAGGAATAGGTCAACTTGGGCTTAGTGGGAGAACCAATCCCCCCCATGGCCGCCCTGCAATCTTACTCTCTATAACGGGTCCTTAAATGTCTAAATACTAACAAATACTAGGTCAAAAGAATCGGGAAGGGTTCTCCATGACTCTATCATTCTTGTACCCAAGTGGCTAACCTAGCACCTCACAGGGGCTAGAAGGCTACCCTACCTAACAAAGGGGCTCCCTTAACCCAATGGGAAAATCCTTTCCCCATTCGATTATCTAATACTCCCACTCCAATACTGGATCAATAGGATTGTATAACCCCATTCCCAAGGCCACGGTTATCTCAATACTCCGCTCTAATACCACTCTCTATAACGCCCCGAACCCTAACTCCCAAGTGCGCCACCCCGAGGGCCAAGTTCGGAAACGTTTACTTAATTGTGAGCCGCATGTGGGATAGATTCCCCACGCATATATGTGACGAGGTTGACATTGGCTCAAAATTCACAATCAGAGTCACAGTTAACAACGCAGCGGTAAACAAAAGGTGGGTATCTATATATAACCAAAGTAGGAAACAATATAGTCATCGTCCAAAAAAAATGCAAATAGTGAAATCCCATATACGGGGAATACACATCACAGTAACTAAAATGAAAGGGAGTGCAAGGTTGGATAAAAAGAAGAAAATGAGAAAACTCTGCAGCTCTCAACGTAGCCCTACACACTCTCTCTATTGCACTCCCTAAACACCCTACCTACTCCTAGGCCACCTGTATATGTGTCAAAAAGAAGGCATCAAAAATACTTCCAAGATCGTCCATGCAGCAGGATAACTGAGCATAAATCTTCACAAGCCAAGCATTCTAAATGCTAACTAATCGACAAGGAGCGAATTGTATTTTGGAGCCAGTTTCAATGGAAATGAAAATCTGAAGGGAATTAGAATTCGGGTCTTTCCTCTTGTGTACACTTCACGGCTGGACTGGTAATAGTAATTCAATTCGATAATGCATCCCCAAAAAAATGATTAGGACCTCAGCTATCTTACAAGTTTCTTTTCAAATGATTTAACGGTCCAGTATCCCATCTTGGGTTTCCATGGAAGGGATGTACTGTGGCAAGGAATTTCACATGACTAGTTTTTTTTCTGTTTTTGCAGGCTTACAAGATTACCAAGTGAATTGAAAGAGGCTAATTAATTCTGAGGGTTTGGTCTCTTCAGAAGCCAATTAAAGTAGAATATTGGTGGAATATTTTCAGGACTAGAAAAAGAAATCTCATATTTTCCATCAGATATTGCATTTGAACACCATATTTATTTGGGCAACTAACATTTTAACCGTTGATTTTGCTTGAAATTAGTCCCATGTTTATTTGCTCGTTATGGAGATGCAACAAGGCACTGTAATATGTGATACATTTTATAATCTGGGTGTTGTTCAGCAAATACTAACGCAAGCACTTTTTGCTTGGGCTCTGTTTGGGTAGTGGATCTTGCAAAATCAGATGGGCCTCATATCCGCCATTTCACCAAAAGTAGCACCACCTCCTTCCACGTAGTCACAATGTTGGGCACCCATAATTTTCTCTAATTACTTCTTTTTTTTTTTTTTTTTTTTTTTTTTTAGCAGAGTGCAATGCGCCTCTGCTTTAGCTGACAAAAGTGGCTGTGGAGCCTTAATACTAACCATCCAGAGGCACCTACGTTTCCAAGCAATTTTGTAGGGAATTTTTTTTTTTTTTTTTTTTTTTTTTTTTTTTTTGTAAAATCATTGGGGAACTGTTTTGTGGGTTGCACATGGGTCCTGCACATATGCCAATCTGCGATGTCATAGATTACGATTTCTGAGCATTGTATTTTTTGCACACAGGGTCCTTACTGTTTTGTGGACCCATACTGCCCTACATTAGGTCGGCCATGCTCGAGAAATCGGACCCATCTGAAGATACCTAGCAGAATATGTTGGTTGGATCATTTCCCAACTGTTCGCTGAAATCATCAGGTCATCATTTTTCTTTTTCTTTTTTTTTTATTATTTATTATTATTGGATCGCATCATCCTAATGTATGGATCATGCCTCTCTGATCTTCCTCAGGACCACCTATTTGGGTTTTGTAAGTCCTAGCATTGAATGATACGGGTTACAGGCTAAATCCTGTAAGTGAGTCATGTATGGGAGATTAACGAATGGGCCTAGCTTTAGTGGTCCAGATCATCAGACCATCTCTGCATACGGGCAATCCTGAGTAGCAACAAGAGGCAAAATAAAGTCTCTTTTTCCCACTTCTCATCACCTCTTACCTACCTCTTACAAACCACATCCTCTTTTTCTCCCTCTACTGCGCGTATGCCATATTCACCTGTTTTTCGACTGACAACAATCAACCAAGGTGTAGAAAAAGTATATGGAAGGTTAGAAATACCTCAGTACCATTTGCTGGAGAGGTCATCTGGTCCCTGATCAATGCATTGATGATCCCTGTTGTGAGCTCCCACAAAAGTCGTTTGCCATATCAGTACCGTCATCTAGACGAGTCATCTGGTGATTCAAGCATTCTATGTCTGTTACAACTTTTCAACTGCCTCTTTGCCGGTCACTAGTTAACCATCACTGTTTGGTTGGAATTTAGTTTGAATTTGTGGAGCCCATGGCCTATGATCCAGGCCGCTGACATTAATTATGAAGAGAGCACCAAAATTTTGATTATTACAGTGACCTTTCTTCTTCTTCTTCTTCTTCTTCTTCAATGCAGACACCTAGCATCAACAGTCTTACCAGAAGAGGAAAGCATTACTGACTGAAATGTGCGTGCAGAGGACCCAAAAAAAAAAAAGAGAGAGAGAGAGAGAAAAAGAGAAAAAAAAAATCCATATTTAAAAGAAAGGAGAGTTAGGGAGGAAGTGAGGAAGTCCTATACTACCAATCCAATCTCTTGGGGCTACAAAACATGGGAAGAACGGGTTTTGTGAGAACAGAAGTTAGACGTTCATGCTTTGGATTACTGAATCAGGCCCCACTCACCACTGTAATCTAAATGGCAAAACTATGCAGACCCATTTGATGGGCCATAAGCCAGAAGTATCAAGATCAAACAATCCTAACCATCCAACCAGTGGACATAAGATGGGCAGTAACAAGGAGAGTGAACCACCATTACAAAAGGGGGGAAAAAATTAAAGTAAAGAAACGACAGGAAGAAGGAAAAAAAATGAGGATTGAATAATCCAAGCTCATCATGCAAATATGTACATGTATGTGACAGCTAGGATATCAGTGCGCACTGGAAAGCTGACAAGCAACAATGCACAGCAAACTGGCTGCATTCTCTCAATATGCATCTCAGGCCTCAATTCGAGGCACATCCGAAGACAATCCTAAACTTTCTTTAGCTTTTAGATTGAATGGCAACTCTCTTCTGATTCCTTGAAAAATTATGACCCGTGTTAAGGATAGACGGTTGCTAATCAGCTTCAGCCTATATATATATATATATATATATATATATATATATATATATATATATATATATATATATATATATATATATATATATATATATATATATATATATATATATCCAAAACATGATTTTGTAGACATCCAAACACAACATTACAGAAAGAAACGGGCCGGTATAACTCAGTACATACAAAAGTATGTTCAAGAAAATGGCATAGAAGCAGTCATGGCCTATGGATCATTTGTAGGAATGGATTCCAAGGAGAGCTTTCAGTGTCAATTTTCAGGAGACAGGAAAGGTTATATAGTGCCGGTTTTTTTTTATCTCCTTGCAGAATTTTGATCTATGATGACATCATAACATAGCCAGAAAAGCACTAAAAGAACAGCATTCTTTTTAACATAACTGAAAAGGAGCAAAAAACACAACAGCTTCATGGGTAATGAGGTTGTGATAAGTGACCAAATGGAAACATTAACAACAGCAAAATGTGCTGCAAAAAACTGCACAGCACAAGCAAATGACATGATGTCTTGCCGTCTCATCCAAAAGAATACAGCCCAAATGGAATAGGTTCCTTGAAGCTGTCCCCATCCCCATAAGCTAGCCGAGAAAGATAGATTGCACTCAAGCGACTACAATTCCAAGTGTTCCAGATCAATCTTCATGGTGAGAGAATCTGCCCCAATATATTAATATGTGGAATGGCCTTATGTATTAAATTCTGAATCTCCCTAAACTGAATCGTAACATGTTTGTAGTGAGATAAGGATGTAGTTGTAAGAATGTTGCATTAGATAAACCACCGAGATCCTACTTACCATTAATGACCATACACTACGTAATTCACAAGCAGGTCATGCCCTTAAACATAACTTCTCCGTTGCTCTCTTCAACTACCAAAAGGATATACAGAATATTGGTCAAGAAGCATAGTCCCACTCCGAATGTCCGAGCAACGTGATCCTCGTGATCATAAAATCCAAACCTGGAAGTTCCCAAAAACCTACAACCGAAACAGCAACATCCTAACTCCTAAGACCGACATCTACTACCACCAAAGCGAACGACATGTCATACCCTAGCATTCTATACCTCAACAATAAAAGCCCATAAATCTCATCTCCACAAAAGCATCATCCAAAATAACTTCCAAAAAAGCACCATATTCAAATCCATTGGATTTCTTACATCTGAAGCCACCACACAAGGCAGCTTCTTCTGTGACTACAAACAGGCACTATTTCTCTCTTCTATTCCATCAGAAACTGAATTTGCTCCTTATCTCCCTAACTTGCCAACACAAAAACCAAGGATACAGTAAAACAGAACAAAGGAGACAACAATATGCTATAATATGGCATGTATAAAAGTATCCTAGCTAGGGAAAGGGCAGCACCTTACCCTACCATGATGCAAACCTCCACCCTTTAGAAGAAGAAGAAGAAGAACAACAAAAAAACAACAACAAAAAATAGCTCCCTCATACTTCTGAGTTTTGAAAGACTGATAAAGTCACTCAATAAATCCTCTACTCAGGACTCTTTGACTTCAAGATTTCGATAATTGCTTCAATTATGTTACCTGTAGTGAATTAAATTGATTGCAATTAACTTGTTTTGCCAACCAATTTAGGTGAAAGAAGCCATTCAGCATGCACTTATCACACTTAACAAACTACTACAAAATGATATGGCTTATTCGCATCCTCAACCTTGCTCCAAACTCATCTTCCTAACACCACAACAAAAGAGTCACCTTTTCAATCATGGGACGTTTTCTATATCTTGCCATAAGTCAATATAGATTAACTAGATCCATAAGCTCATGAACCATCATGGCGCAGTCAACCATTAGCAGTCCTCTAACAAAAACAACTCAACAGCAAGATCAAGAGCCCCATTTCTTCCTGACCCTATTGGTCAATTAATACTGTTGAGAATACTTCTACAAAATTTTCAAACATATCTGGACCTTGCGGAGAACATTGTCAACTAGATGAGTATCTATCTGACAAGGACACAACACATTTTAGAAACTGAGATGTGCTACTCCTCTTTTAAGAACAAATTTGTATCTTTAATTGATCATCATTGCCATCATCATCATCTAAGCCTCATCCTAGCCACTGATAGCAGTATCAATAGTATCGGCCAATACCATCATTACCGCAGCTCCCCGATATGAAACTGGGCTGAAGTTGGAAAACATCCTAGTATCGGCCAATATATCGCAATGTATCAGCGATATTTCAATACATTATGATATATTGTAAATATCATAGTTATAAATTCCACAAAATTGTCATTAGGGATTGCATGTATCGATGATATCGCAGCTGCATCGGTCCACTCCTGAACAAAATTGAAAAATCCACAGAAAAAAAAAAAAAGTTTTCTCTGAATGTTGTTGTTGTTGTTGTTGTTATCTTGTTTGTGATTATGTTCCCAAGGGATTTCAACCAATACCTTTTATTTGTTTAGAGAGAAGGAGATTTGGGTGTGAAAATCGAGATTGCAGAGCGTCTGGTACAGTCTTTTACCAAAATGATAAAAGGGAGGGATGCAACTTCTTTTTGATGCGTAAGACTGCTCCAAAGGCCAAAAACAAGAGTGGGATGTACAAGAGTTTTTTTAACACACATTCGAACACACTACACCAGACTATTACAAGTGTTCCATTTCTAAGCCATTAGATTAAAACTAACAGCCAGATTTTTTCGCTGCAAGTAAAGTTGCAACTGATCTGTTGTGAAGGATGCCTTGCATTTTGCCTTTAATCTGTTGTAGGTGCAATTCCCGAGGGTCAACCAGACCACGCTTTGATGTTCACAGTCGACCGAAGGCTGTTGACGGTAGACCATGACTCACTATTGAAATCTTGGTCGACTGTCGGTCAACCGAAGGTGTGAGCATAGGATTGCACGATTTTGCGTAAGTGAAATATATAAAGCCTAATTCCAATTAGGGCTTGATTAAGACGAGTGTTTTCTCTCAAGGGGTAAGGGTTTTGCTAAGGGAGAGGGTTTCTACACTTGTAAGGGCTTGAGAAATGGATTTTCTCAAGGGATCTAGGGTTTCCTAAAGGTGAACATCGCAAGGGGAGATCGAGTACATCTGCAGTCGAATAAGGTGAGTCTATAAAACTCTAAAGTTTTTATTATAGTGGATCTCTGTCGCTTTGTGCCATGGTTTTTTTCCCGCAAGGGTTTTCCACGTTAAATATCGTGTTACGTGGTTGCTTGCTTGATTGTTTGGTTATTCTAATTATTGTTATTGTTCTATCTTCGTTGAAACATATTGGACATGGCCATTACAAGTGGCAACCGTTACATGTTACAGGGTCGAAATGGCCATAACAGTCGTTCTGGAAAAAAAAAAAAAAACCTATAACCACCATTAACGGCCTTTAACGCCCCCTATAAAAGCCATAATCCCCATAATGGTTTCTTATAGGGCAAAAATAGGTTTTTTAGATTTTTTTTTTCAACATTAAGGCTAATGCAGGGGCATTTTCACATCGGGCTCAAGTAGGGTGGCCTGTGTGATGCAGGGGCACACTCGGGGTGGGCAGCCCATGTGAGGCGGGTGGCTGGCTAATGTGATGCAAACCTAATGCGGACATCAGGCCCTTTAGGGTTTATCAGCGTAGGAGGCGAGCGACGCCTACATCTCTTTGGCTCGATGACGGGCCTGGATAGTTCAGAGGAGCATCGAAGACCTTACACATGTGGTTCAAGACATTTGAGAAGACCCCACCTTGGAAAGACGTGTAAGTTGCTTAGCGAGGATGATTGGACCGTTGGATAGCGAGGATGGTGTGATCGGACCGTTGGTTCGTCACGGCCCACTTTCATTGTGCCATCATCGGAGGCCATCAAGCATCTTAGATTTGATTTTATTTTATGCACTTTTACTCATTTGAGTTTTGGGTTAGTGTGCACACGTTTTTTTCATGCAAATGTCTTTTTTTTTAATTTTGTTAGTGGGGGTATTTTGGTAATTATGCTAATTCCAAATTTTATAAGGGTGTTGCCCTAAACCTTTTTCATCATGCTATTGTTTATGAAAATTGAAAGCTTTTGGTGGCTCATCTCCCTCTTCTCTCTAGTGGATCTCTTTCATCTTCTTTCTCTTCTTTTCTTCTTCCCTCTTTCAAATCTTCTTTTTTCTAAGGTTATCTATTTATCCTCCTCTTTCTTCTAATCTCTCTTTTCACTTCATCTTCTTCCTACAATCTGAAAATTCTTAATCAGCAACCCTTTTCTCAGATTTTAAGATTTTCTAATCCAGAAATTCCTTGATTTCTTAGACTAGTGAATCATATTGGTTGTTTGGATGAAACCATGCAAGATAGGGAGGTTTCATCCCTCGCCAGATCCAATCCACGCAATACTTAAACTCCATACTACGTGGTTGTGATGATGGCCCATATTATTGCATGTGTTCTTTTGATATTCTTAGATTATGATAGTGAATGTTGAATATTTTAACGTTATTGCTTTTGTTATTCCGCTGAATTATTCATGTTCATATGCATGCATCATAATTAGGTCATCCTACATCAAATTTGCTATCAAAGCTTAGGGTTTTGCATGGTTGTGTCTAGATCAAGTTATCAACCTAAGGTAAAACTTTAGGTCAATTTTAGAAAATTTCAGATTTAGAAAGTTTCCAAACATAGAAAACTTTCCATTTTTAAAAAGTGTCCAGATTTAGGTCATAGTGTCCAGATTTAGTGTTTTCCAGACTTAGAAAGTCTGATTTTCGAAATTTGCTATTTTTAGAATTTTTTCCATTTTTTGAAAGTTTCCAAATTTAGGAAATTTCCTTAATTAGAAAATTCTGGTTTGGTGAGTCTAGGGTTAGAAAGTATTTTAGTTCATACATCATCTAAGGTCATTTGGAGTTATCTAGGATCATATAGGGTCGTGTCAAGTCTCCCTGTAATAAATGGAGTATAGGCGTTTGAGATCTTCAGGGCCGTTAAGTGTTATTGTGTGGCCTTCGAGACCCAATGAAAAGCCGAACTCCGATAAGTTGGCCTATTTTAATGGTCACATGGACCCACGAACATTCATTGATTGGCTTGAAGACTTGGACTACTATTTTGATTGGTATGATATGTCGGATAGTCGTCGAGTGAGGTTTGCCAAATGGAAATTGATGAGCCAAGCCAAGTCGTTTTGGACAGATTTGGAGCGACAAATTGAGCGGAGATGTGAGGCCCCGATCTCACAATGGGACGAGATGAGAGAGCGTTTGAAAGAAAAATATATTCCCATCTCTTATCGTCAAAAGCCTTTGGCTCAGAAGAGAATTGCCCCACCTTCTCATCAAGAAAGAGGGCCCATATGGCCACCACCTCCTTGTAAAGTGGTCCAGCCCGTCATTAAGGAAATCTCGGCTTCTAAACAATTTGAGAAGTGTTTAACACCAATTATATTTCCTTGAGAGCAAGATAATACCTTGGTGAATGGCCAAATGAAAGAGCCCAAACAAAGTGTTTATGAAGTGGAAGAATACGTGCCTGAAATCGATAGTGATGAAATGGAAGAAATTGAGGCATCAGTCATCATTGTTGAGCATGAAGAAGTTGGTGCAGTGATGAAAAGGTCGAAGAGATTGAGACCGCACTTCTAAATGTCATGTGTGACTTAATTAATGTAGAATCCCAATCTAAGTCTCTTACCATAGTGAACACGAATGAATTTGAAAAAGAGGCTAGTGAGGATATGATGGTAGACACCCACATGACTTGCGATATCCCACCAAATGATTTATGGGATGAATTTTCACCCAAATGGAACACTCAACACACAATTGATCTTGTCCCTAGGTCGATTATGTTAAGCTTCCCTCCATACCAAGTGAACCCGGTAAAACATGCAGAAATGCAGAGACAATTTGATAAACTTCTTAGGGAAGAGTTCACTCAAAAAAGTTTGAATGGGGGTTATATTTTGTGCGATGTGCCTGTCCTTTGCCCTTCCATTAATAATGGCACATGGCGCACATGTGGGCACATTCTGGCTATCCAAAAAGTCTCAGTCAAGTGTCAGTTCATCTTACAGCGTATTCACGTCATGGTGAATATGATGGCCAGAGCCCCTACCCCGCATCTAGATGACATGTTGAGCATAATGCCCAACACCAATATCTAATCAAGACTTGGTATAAAAAGTGAGTGTTGGCAAGTATTGGGATACCTGAACATTATCCTTGTTTATAACACTTATAATCAGAAATTATGTGTCACCCTCGAGAAGAGTCCTTTTGATAGGGTTGTATAATTCCATAGGGTTCTTTATTTCGAGTTTGTTGCTTCGCTAGAGAGTCCATTAGTTTCATTTATGTCATCCTCCTATAAATCGTCAGAGTCGGCCGATGCATTCACACGACAAATTCATGAGTTACATACACATATTAAACAACGGATAAATAGGAGCAATGATAGTTATAAACTTTTAGCTGACTTGCATCGTAAGTTACAAGAAATTCAAGAAGGAGATTATGTAATGGTAAGGATAAGGTCAGAGCGGTTTCCTCAGGGGACCACAAAGAAATTACAAGCTCGCAATGCTGGACCATTCAAAGTGTTGCGAAGAATTGGGTCCAATGCATATAGGATAGACCTTCCACCAGAAATGGGCATTAATCTAACGTTTAATGTGGAAGATCTAGTCATCTCCCCTAATCCTGCCATTGACACTTCTTCTCTTTCGTGGCCGTATTCTGAGTTTGCTTCTCAACCCATTCCACCACTTCCCCCATCGATTGAATGTAAGGAAGAAATCAAAGGGATTGTGGATGAGAAGATTGTATCCACTCGAGAGAGAGGCTTCCAGCAATATCTTGTTAAATGGAAGAACAAGCCACCATCTGATTCTACATGGCTTACAGAACAGAGTACAGATGCTTGATCCAGACTTGTTGGAGAGGCACAGGAGTTTTATCTCGTCGGAATCGAGCTCTTCTCAGCCGAGGAGAATGATGCGGACATCAAGCCCTTTAGGGTTTATCAGCGTAGGAGGCGAGCGACGCCTACATCTCTTTGGCTCGATAACGGGCCTCGATCGTTCATGACGACTTGAGGAACATCGAAGACCTTACACATGTGGTTTAAGACATTTGAGAAGACCCCACCTTGGGAAGACTGTAAGTTGCTTGGAGGGGATGAGTGGACCATTGGATCGCGAGGATGGTGTGATCGTACCATTGGTTCGTCGTGGCCCACTTTCATCGTGCCATCATCGGAGGCCATCAGGTATCTTAGATTTTATTTTATTTTATGCACTTTTACTTATTTGAGTTTTGGATTAGTGTGCGCATGTTTTTTTCGTGCAAATGTCTTTTTTTTTAATTTTGTAAGTAAGGGTATTTTGGTAATTATGATAATTCCGAATTTTATAACGGTGTTGCCCTAAACCTTTTTCATTATGCTATTGTTTATAAAAAAAATTGAAAGCTTTTGGTGGCTCATCTCCCTCTTCTCTATGGTGGATCTCTTCTCATCTTCTTTCTCTTCTTTTCTTCTTCCCTCTTTCAAATCTTCTTCTTCTAAGACAATCTATTTATCTTCCTATTTCTTCTAATCTCTCTTTTCACTTCACCTTCTTCCTATAATCTGAAAATTCTTGATCAACAACCCTTTTCTCAGATGTTGAAATTCTCTAATCCAGAAATTCCTCGATTTCTTGGATTAGTGAATCATATTAGTTGTTTGGATGAAACCATGTAAGATCAGGAGGTTTCATCCCTTGCCGGATCCAATCTACGCAATACTTGAACTCCATACTACGTGGTTGTGATGATGGCCCATATTATTGCATTTGTCCTTTTGATATTCTTAGATTATGATGGTGAATTTGAACATTTTAACGTTATTGCTTTTGTTATTCTGCTGAATTATTCATGTTCATATGCATACATCATAATTAGGTCATCCTACATCAAAACCCATATGAAGTAGGGCCCACGAAGGAGAGTTTGGCCAAGGGCCAGCCATGAGATAAAGGGATTGATTCGCCATGCTCTATCAGTTCGAGCTTTTAGAGCCAGTGGTTAGTTGTCCTGCATCAAGGGCAGATATAAGTTTTTTTTTTTTTTTTTTTTTTTTGGAGGGGGGATCAATGAAAAAAGAGGCTGTAACGGGCGTTACAAGAGCCATAACGGCCTTTTCAACCCATATCGTAAAGGTAAAAGTGGTGGCCATTATGGCTACCGTTACCGTTACGGAATACCTTGTGCAAGGGTGACCAATATAGATGCATAACGGCCAATACGGCCGTAACGTAACCGACATTCAAAGCCATGCCACAGTACCTTTTTTTTTTTTTAAAGTATGTCACAGTACTTGAGTCCTTCAAAAATCTAAAGCCACAAACTATGATGGTGAAAGGCTGGTAGTAGCCGCCTGTGATACTGAAATAATTAAAGAAGTTGACAACTTGACGCAGATAAGGACATGCCTTAGATATGGCCAAGCCTATTTTTAATTACTATCCAAGAAGTTAAACACTCAAAGTTCCACATCCATTTCATGTACTTGGTTGAGTAGTATTTGTGTGTTTGAATAAAGTTCGCCCTTTATGTTTAACAATTTTCTTTCATTTGATCAAATTCTCTACAGATATATCTAAAATGCAGTTTATTTGAGATTTGTCTCTGTGACACATTGTACACTAGAAGTGACAAAAAATTATCAACCCGAGTGTCAAATCCTTTTGTACAACACCCTTCCACATGAGCTCATCCGACTAAATTCTCCTTATCAAATAACCTCCAGCCTCATTAGCAACGGATCTTACTATTACTATTGAATTGATAATACACAGGAGCTAGGAAGTCAAATACTATTGAATTGATAAATACACAGGAGCAAGGAAGTCAATTTATTGACCAAGTTCAAGACCAAGCATTCGCAAGAGAAGTCGGATGAGTTCCTTTTACCAAATTTCAGGTTGAACAATGAACAAAACAAGCTAGATTTTTGTTTCCAAACAATTCATCATAAATTCATGCAAACCATCCCATGAAATAAATTGAAGGAATAGACACAAGAATGATGATCGCATATGACAGTAGAAATATTTAATCTTTAACTGAAGATTTGATTAACGAGGCCGTAATCTAGGATCCCACCTAGATACGAAGCATGCCCAAGGGTATTTACTGGAAGCAACCCATTAATGCAGCAACAAAAATGACTCAACACAACAGAAACATGTAAGATCCCAAACACACACATGCGCTCACGCATAAAAGCTGCAATTGACAAGTTCATGGACTATCTTTAGTGAAAAGTATATTCCTTTTCCTTTTAAATTAACGAAGTATAAAAGCCAATATCGAAAGCAGGTAACCACCTAATAGAAGTACAAATCATCATTTCAGAATGATATGCCACATGCCCATGCATGTTTGTATCCTTCACGTGCTTCTTTAGAGATCATTCAATGGGCCCAATGGAGAAATCATCAATTCTCATTCGAACTTGCAAGATAATCTTACAACCGAGGAATATAAGCACTACACAGTTGATGATGCTGATATAAGTATAATAATGGCCATCTTTGTCATAAATAACACCTAGTTTCTCCAAAGCTCTAAGTGGTACACTGATCCTGACACTTGATAAAACAAAGCCAAGACAGAACTAGCAACTGTAGCATAAAAATCTGGACTAAAAAAGCATCTCAAAGACATGCGTAATCAGTAGCAGCAGGATGGACTTCTTCAGCACCGATTATAGAAGCAAGACAATGTGATCGAATGATTGACAAACCTATACAGCAGTTTTCATGATTGCAGATCCTTTTCAGCAGTGCTCAAGATTGCCGGAGAGCATTCTCTAAGCAAGCGCCATTGCTTTAAAGACATGGCGTAATCATTGAGCCAATAACTTAAAAAAGAGACATCATTGATCACATATTATTCCACCTGAAGAGTTAAATCTTTGATCCCTGCATCGTGTAACAGGTGCGACACTTCCTCTTTGGTGGAGGCTTTGTCAATTTCTGCCGAAACGTGAAGATGAAACGTCCCCACGACGTCCGTGTTCGTGAAGCTCCACACGTGCATGTTCTGGATGCTGCGGACCCCCTTTATTCTCATGACATCGTCAAGAGCTCCTTTCAAATCCTGCTCATGAGCTCTAGGAACTCTTTGCAGCAATATTTCAGCAGAGTTACGCAGCAATGAGACGACTGAAGATATAATCAACACTGAAATGAATATTGAGCATGCAGGATCCGCAACAAGCCAGCCCTTGTATCTGATAAGGAGAGTTGAGATTACAACCCCTACACTGCCCATGGTGTCAGCTAGAACGTGCAAGAAGATGCCTTCCATGTTGTGGTCAATGTGATGGTGCTTCCGAGGTTGCGCATGGAATTTTTCTTCCAATGAGTCTTTATTGGAATCTGATTTGGGGGCATGGTTTGGATTATCTTTATTACAGCAGCCACCTTTATGTGCCGAAGAATCTCCATGAATGCTATGACCCTCATGGGAGTGATTATCAGAACCGGTTGACACAGCGATGGGGCTTTGATGGGCATGTTCAAGCCCACCAGAGCTTTGAAGAAAACGCTGAGGATGGTCATGGTTATGGTGACCATGGAAGTGGTTATTGTGGCAAACACTTTGATGACCATGACCTTGGGGATCCTGCTGATCGCCAGGCCGTTGCTGATGATCATTTTGGTGACTATGGCTGTGGTGATCATGTTCATGACCATGCATGTGGTGATCATGGGAATCATATTGATGATCATGGCCATGGAAACCATGTCGGTGATCACTGTGATCATGGAGATTACCATCATGTAAACTACAATCAGCGGCTGAGTTTTTAAGGGGCCCAAGAGCGTGATCTTCCAGATCCTGACGATGATGGTGGTGGTGATCATGGTGATCAGAGGAGCCTTTCGCTCCCTCACTATCATAATAATTGTGATCGTGGATGCTACCTGATCTTCCATGGGATGCTTCATCAGTGACCGAGATACCTTGGTGATGATGCTCTGGATCATGAACACCATGGTCGTGAGAATGGTGGTGGTGGTGGTGGTGGTGGTGGTGGTGGACATGTGAATGTGAATGCGAACACGACCCAGCTCCACCATGGGCATGATGGTGCTCTTCATGAAAGAAAATCAAACCCACCACATTCACCACAAGCCCTCCAATCGACACGGTCAGCAAACTACTCGTCGAGATCTCCTGAGGATCAAGAATTCTCTCAATTGACTCCAGGACGATGAGCGCTCCAACCAGAACCAGAAACACAGCATTCACATAACCCGAAAGCACTTCAAATCTCCCACGGCCATAATTGAAGTGACTGTTTGCAGGCAGACGCGAGATGTACGATGCATAAAGGCCAATCGCGAGGGCCGCACAGTCAAACAACATGTGGCAGGCATCGGAAATCAACCCAAGGCTGTTGCTCATGAACCCGGCGACGAATTCCACAACCATGTAAGCTGTGTTGATGAGGAGGAAGAGAGCAATCTTACGGGACTTCCTCTCACTAAGAATTTGGCGGATTGGGCTCAAGATCATTGACGATAATGTATCCGAAGAACCCAAACCGAGCTCTGGATAGATGGAAGAATTGGAACCCAAATCCCTCACTGAGAACCATAGCAAGAGTCCACACAGCAAGAAGCCGAACAGAGAGAGCTCCTCAAAGTAGAAGAGCTCCAAAACAAGAGTACAAGAGAAGGTCACCAGGAAATCCTTGTGCAGATCCCGTGTGTAGACAACGAGTTTATCATCACCGTAGCTCTCACTCAGAATCACGCCAAAAACAACGGTGTTCACCAGAGGCCACCCAAGATTACCGAACGAAATGCTGTCTCCATCAGCTGCAAAAAAGAAACTGATGGTGGCTGGGAAGAAGAGCATAACCGTTGTGAAGAAGAGAGAGATCAACCGAACCCGTCTGCGGCCCAAATGCCTGAAAGCGACCCAGTTCGCAGATGCCCGCTCGTAGAAAGCCAGGAAGCCAGAGAGAAAAGGGAGCAGCATGGGCAAAATCCTAACGCAATTGCCACCATCAGCATCATCCGAAGAAGAAGAGGAGGAGGATGAGAAAAAAGGAGAAATTGGAAAGCAGCCAATTCGATCCCATCCGAGCGATAAAAGGAGGATGCTGAGAAGAAGACAGGAGGAGCCACGGATAATGGAGAGAGTGGGAAGAGGGGCCCGACTGCGGTACTCAGAGAAGAACTTGGCAGCGAGGGTGCCAGAGAAGTCAGCAAGGATGGTAGCGGCGGTGCCGCAGGAACGGAGGGCTTGGAAACGGAGGAGGAAGACAAAGGAGAGAAGGGAGGATTTGGCGAAGAGGGGACGGAGGAGAGAGGAGGAGAATAAGGAGGGAAGAGGGAGAGAGGGAGAGTCATTAGAGGAGGAGGAGGAGGAGAGGAGTAGAGAGAGGAAGAAGGAGAGTAGTGAGACGAGGAAGGAGAAAGGGAAGAGGGAGAAAGAAGGAGAAGATGAGCGGAGGAAGGGTAGGAGGGAATAAAGGGAGCGAAGGGAGAAGAGGAGGAGGAATATGGAGGAGAAAGATGAGGAGTTCGTGCGACGGCGTTGTTTGGAAGGGGTTGGGGCAGGAGATGGTGAGAAGGGTATTGATGAAGAAGAGTAAAACGGGGTAGGGTATATTCTAGAGGAGGATGGTACATGAGGAGGTACAGATAGGCGGTGGGGACGGTGCTGATGGTGCTGGCTTTCTCTCATGGCGCTGCTGCTGGACTCCCGACGGACGGAATGACCGACGGATTTCCTGTGTTTGTGGAATGGTGGGAGGAAGATGAAGAGACCTACTTCCCCAAGGGGGAGAGATTGAAGACTGACTGGGTCTTGGTCCTTACGGCTCCCGGTCTCATTCTCCAATTCCCAGATCTCATCTGGGTTCTGTTACCCGTCAAGTACGTCGAATCTAGGTTTCGGCTTACATCCTCGGCCCCACCAAAATGGATGGACATATGTTCTACTTTCACATATGCATTTTATTTTGCCGATCCTTGGGACAACTTATTCCTCTGGTGCAATTCATATAAGTTCTCTTATATGAATTATAGTGAATATAGTTGCATGGATAACTTTAGCCCAATCATTCGATCAATCTGAAATATCCATCAAGTTCAGGACAAGTTTTAATGGACTGATTTAAGCATCCAATCTATTCTTTATTTGGCATATTCTCTAGCCATCTTTATTCCATGCCATGGATGTGATGGTTATAGATTCCTTAAAAACTTAAATTCCCTAGAATCATAGGTGATGCATCATGGGTCCTAACTCATAGATGGATCAAATTGCTACCTTGGTGGTAAAGAGTGAACACTGGAGATCGGTGCCATGCTTTTATGTTTGGCTTTTAATTTGGCCTACGGGCTGATTTGGATTGATGGTGGCCACTAACCAATTTAGCTCAAAATCTCATAATTGGTTAGAACCAGCAGAAAAGCCAGAGAATCCGAAGACTTTAGGTGTTAAAAACCCTCTATGCCAATACAAGTGCACTAACTCTACTTCGTATGGTAAGTTGATTTTATGGAATGAATGGGTAAGATACAAACTATTAAAATAGGACTAAGCAGACCCAAATTTCTGATGTCATAGGATCCGAAATTCCAACAAGCCATAAAACATACATCCAAAGAATGTCTAAAAGAGCAAGAGAGTTAAGAGAAGATGCGATGATGCTATAATGATATGTTAATGGACTATGATACCACCAATTTTTTACGCGACAGGATCTAAAATCCCTACAAATCACAGAGCACACACTCAATGGTAACTTAGAGAAGCGGGGGGCTGAGAAGGAAAGTGATGATGCGATCTACGACATATAAATGCAAATGGAAGATGCGATGATGTTAGAATGATATGTTAAAGGACTATGATACCACCAATTTTTTTATGCTATGGGATCTAGAATCCCTACAAATCACAGAGCATACATTCAATGGTAACCTAGATAAGCGGGGGGCTGAGAAGGAAAGGGATGATGTGATCTACGACATATAAATGCAAATGATGATGGTTCAATCTTTGGTTTCTAGCTTGAAGCAGTCTGTGAACTTGGGCGCACCACAGCTTGAAAGGATTTACCTAAGTGGGCTAAGTGGTTAGGAGGGGGCTGTAGGAGGCTAAGAGGGGGGCTAGAATGGATGAAGGCTTTGAAACTCAAGCTCACCTCTCACTCCCACTCTCCTTCCTACTTTCTTACTTTCACTCTTGCTCTCCTTCTCTCGATTTTGGTGTGTAAAAATGAGGAGATGAATGGGGGTATTTATAGCTCCCCTTTGTGGCTTTTAGGTTATTTTCTAGGTCACAAGGGGTAAAAGGTGATGTGGCAGCCCATGATTAGTGGAGGAGAAAGAGATGCCATGTGGCATTCTCTTATAGGTTAAAAGGGTTGGCAAATTGGTAAATACGTGGAAGTTCAGGGGTAAGATGGGTCCCAACATAGTTGTCTCTCTAAGATAGCAACAACTATAACTCGGAGCACATTTCTTAAGAGGGAATTATAATCCAATTACTGCCGACAGTAGTTAGATTACTGCCCCTATTGGCTTTCCTCTTTGTTGTGGCCAGTTGGCTTGTTTAGGCTCGAAAAGTGGCCTAAAGTTTGGTTTTAAGGTTTTGTCTTGGAAATGGCTTGGGTATGGCTTGACTTAGGTAAATGGCTTGGGTATGGCTTGGCTTGGCCTAGGTTGATGGTTTTGGGCTTATGTTCAGCTAGGGTTAGGCTGATGATTTTAGCTTAAGTTCAATTAAGGTTAGGATGATGGTTCTTGAGGATCATCCATACTTTATCAGGTTGCTAGGTCGGGTGGGGTGTCTACATAAAGGACTTTGATAAATGGTTAATATATTGTAATATCAATGTTATTTTTGTGTGGCAGCCCATTAAACTTGCCCAGTAAATTATCTTGGCCTCGTGGAATCGTGCGATGCTGGAAATGAATATAATGCGAGCACGAACTAGCAATCTACACAAGCTCGCTCGTGCTCGTGTTTGTGTTCGATACAAGAACGCATTCGGTTCAGTATTGTGTGGTCTCATGAACACCTTCATAACTCCCTCATTATAGGTCAAATCAAGGCAATCTTGGGCTCTTTGGAAAGATAATTTGATAACCTTTAAAATGGTACTAGGATCATTTCATTTGTACACCATTTGACCTTAAAAAAGGGTCCATGATGGTATTCAGGAACGTTCGATCACATTTTTAACATTGCATGATATCAAAAAAGGCCATAACTCCCTCATTACATGTAGGATATGAGATATTAAATTTCTAGAAAGATAATTCGTCGAGCTTTCAAATAGGAGTGGAATCATTTCACTTAAACATTATTTGACCTTTCAAAATTGGGCTCAATGTCCATAATGACATTTGCGTTCATTTCCAACATCATGTGGTCTCAGGAATCCCTTGTTATATGTTAAATTAGGTCAATCTTAGACTCGTTGGAAAGATAATTTGACAAGCTTTCCAATAAGACTAAAACATTTCATTTAAATACCATTTGATTTTTTGAAACTAGGTCCAGAGTCTAGATCATGAATAATTCACATTCTCTCACTCGAATTTGGGTTTAATTTTAAGAGATCAAACAATATCCAAATGAGATGATTCCAATCTCATTTTAAATGTCGTCGAATTATCTTCCAATGAGCTCCAAATTGTCCCACTCCAACTTTTAATCAGGGAGTTGTGACATATTTTATGGGATTAAGCGACGCTAGAAACACAAACGCAAACTAGCATGTTCGCTTTTAGTACACGCGTTCACACTTGTTTCTAACATCACATGATCCCACAAAAAATGGTCATGACTTCCTCATTACAGGTCAGATCAAGATAATCTTGGGATCATTAGAAGTGATGATTCAATGAGCTTTTAAATGAGATTGAAATTATTTCATTTGGATATTGTTTAACCTTTCAAAATTGGGCCCAAATATAAGGACATATACAAATTGTTCATGAGATGGACTTTAGACCCAGTTTTGAAAGGTTGAATAGTGTTCAAATGAGATGATTCCAAACACATTTGAAATCTCATCAAATTTCTTTCCAACGAGCCCAAGATCACCCTAATCCGACTTGTAACAAGGGAGTTATGACTATGTTCACAGGATCATGCAATGCTGAAAATGAATGTGAAATCATTTGAAAGCTCATCGAAAATGAATATGAAATCATTTGAAAGCTCATCTCATTTCAAATGAGATGATTCCAGTCTCATTTAAGAGCTCATCGAATTATCTCTCCAATGAGCCCATGATCACCTCAATCCAACCTGTAATGAGAGAGTTATGACCATTTCGTGGGATTACGCAATGTTAGAAATAAGACCAAATAGATCGTGAACACCATCATGGAATTTGTGCCCACTTTTAAAATGTCAAAAAGTGTCCAAATGAGATGATTCTGTTAGTACACTTTATTTTGTCAATTGTAATGTTGGTTGGTCGCGTCTTGTCGTGTGAGCCCCGGTTTGAAGCTCAAGACATTAAAATTATGCTTCTTCCCTTGCTCAAGCTTAAGCAGAAACAAGATCTCAGGTAAGTTGCATATAGATCGACCTTAGGAAACCCAAAACATCAATGAATGGCGTAATTACCGATCTATCTCATCCCATTCCTTCTCGACCCTTTAGCGCAAGTTGATCAGACTTGTTTTTCCATGGCTAGGTGCTAATATCGTGATTGAAAACATTGTCCAATCATTGGACTCCATGCACCATCAACTCATGCTGAATATCCAGCTGAGATGCCATGTTATAAGGTTGCCGACCGGTCTGGACTAGTCAGACGGTCCATTGAAGTGTAATGCTGCTGGGTTGAAGAACCTCTAAGGCAGCAGACCGGTCATGACCGGTTGGACTGACCCTTCCATCTTTCCAGCAGCCACTTCATGATATTACATGTTTTGCAGAATGGGCAACCGACCGGTCTTGACCGGTCGGTCTAACTATGCATATTAGAACAGCAACCTTGTTGTAGTGAATGAGGCAACACAACCGACTGGTCTTGACCGGTCGGGCAGCTTGGCATGACCCGTCCAGCAGCTATGCTGCATGTATTCTGGCAAGATGACCGACGGTCGGTCGGTCGGTCAGGCACATAAAAAATAGACAGCGACCTTGCTGTGTTCAAAAGAGCTGGACAGCCGACCGGTCTTGACCGGTCGACCAGAAGTTCAATTTTCGTCCAGCAGCTATGCTGCTTTGAACCAAGTAGGCAGCCGACCTGGTCTTAACCGGTCGGATTGCATGTAGCAGTGAGTCCAGCAAGCTCATCCTGATCGGTCTTGACCGGTCGAACAGACCCAAATGGTGTCCAACGTCTTGTACTGCGACCGACCTGTCCGACCGGTTGAGGCCTCTCTCTGACAGGTCGATTGTGACCGTTTTTGTTCCGTTAGGGCCATCATTTGGGGCTCTATAAAGCCATATTTCATAGGCTTTCTTGGTATGCATTCAACACCCATCAAGAGCCAAGTGAGAGAGTCTTTACTCACATCTTCCTACCCTCCTTGATCTTAACTCCATTGAGTTCATCATTCAAATCTAGCCATTAATGGCTTGTCATTGAGTATTCAAAGCTCGGTTTGAAGTATAAACTCAAGATATGCATTCATGGCTGACCTACCTTCGAAATATCTTTATGAGGTCGTTTCTATAACCATTGAATGCTGATGTTTGGTAGTTCCCTCATAACCATTGCATTGAATATGTAAGAGGAACTTGACCATCTCTCTCCCAACTACCCGGCATAATCATACACACATCATTTGCATCGGTAGCTGATCTCGGGAGCACAAAGAGAAGCTGAAGCACGTGGAGCTGAAGCTACTCATCAAAGGCATTGAATCGGGGCTCAATCGTCTAGGTATGTCTAGTATTTGAGAGTCCATTTATTGAATCACTATTCCCTGGATTGGGAAACTCCGGCAGGAGTGTACGTGGGCGTCCTTGGATTAGGATTGGTGAGAGTTTGAGATCCAAACTCGTCAAGTTCTTGGATTGGGCCATCGGCGGATGGTAAACGCGGTCCTAGATCAAAGGATGTTAAGGTTGATGGTTAACCTGATTTAAAACCACGACTATAGTGAAATCCGGTGTTCTCATAGGTTGAGATCGTAAACCGAGAGTGGATTAGGGAAACCGAACCACTATAAATCGTTCTGCATTGTGAGATTGAATGATTGCTATGTGTTGAATGGTTTAGTCAATCATAAATGCTAACTGTTTGATGAAATGCCTATGATAGTCTTTTCTTGTAAATTAATCATATAATTACCTTGAATATTATTGTGATAATCTTGGTTGGTAAGATTGACTTGATTTAGTTTTAAATTGTAATTGAAAATTCAAAAAGTCCTATTCACCCCCCTCTAGGACATTAGGCATATCTCTGAGTATCTCTACAAGCAGTAAAATCGCAATTTCAGATTCCACTCCCATTTGAAAGGTTGTCAGATTATCTTTCCAACGAACCTAAGATCACCCATATTTAACACGTAATAAGGGAGTTATGGTCATTTTGGTGAGGTTGCATGATGTTGGAAATGAATGCAAATGTGAGTGTGTACCGAATGTGAACATTTGACCTTTTTAAAATTGGGCCTAAAGTCCATGATGGCGTTTGCATTTATTTTCATAATCATGTGATCTCGTGGAAACGATCATAACTCCCCCATTACAAGTCGAATAAGAGTGATTGTTCGCCAACCCCAGGTGCAAAGTTGTGATGTAGTAATAATAGATCGTGAGACCAAGATCGTCCTCAGGGATTTAGGATAAACCAATTCTAATCCTTCTAAGAACTTTGAGATTGTCGGGATTTAAAAATTCAAAATTCTATAACTAAGTAGAAATAGTAAAGTAATTAAGAGAAAATCATAGAATTAAGAAGTAACTAGAGCGTCGAGGATCCACTTGTAGTAGATCAATGCTTAACCTATTCATCAAGCACAAAAGCAATTGGAATCAAAGTCTTATCTCTCATCCAATCGGAATATATTATATTCAAATACATAAAATAGTCCAAACTCAAATATGAAACTTTCAATTCTAGCTTTATTAAAGCATGGAGAAGATGAACTAGTAGCTCTTCGAAGCATCAACCATATCCATAGATCATGGCTAATTTAGGGTTTCTACAATTTGAATCTCATAAACCCATAATGATAATTCTCAAAAATCACAAGCTACTCATGTACTTGGCACATAAGCTCTTAAAATTATCTAAAAATACCAACTTTATTTAAACTAGAACTTGAAATTCAACACTAAAGTTTAGAGTACATGAATAAATGAATTGAGCGTCAAACCTAACTATAAGCTTCACCTCTTAGCCCTATCTAAGAGGTTTAGCCAATCAAAGACATGATTAAACTAGAAAACAAAAGAAAAACTACTAAAAACATGAAAAACCCTAGAAACCGAAGTTGTAGAAGCTCCACATTGATCCTCTCCACCTCTAGCACATTTATAACTCCTTTATGATGATTTGAGACAAGGATGGAGGTCTTCTTTTATAGCAAAAACCGCACACCACCTTGAAATCTTATGGAAATTACGTAACTGATGGCGGTTTCAATAGAAGCTTCGATATCGAAACTACCATCCCAATGGATCGAAGAATATGTCCAGAGACCTATGATTTTTTTCCACAATTTCCTCAATATATCGAAATGGGGTTTCGATATATCGAGATTCAAATTTCGATTAATCAATAATCCTTCGATATATCGAAACTTATGTCTGAAGAGTATAAATTTTCTGCTTCTCTTTGATTAATCGAATTGGTGTTTAGATATATCGAAGTACCTATCGAACACCTATCGAATGTCTATAAAAATTTGTTGTTCCTTCATTCTTCTGATTTTTTATTTTGGACTTCCTCCTTTCTTCTTTGCTTGATTCCTCCACCTCTTAGCTCTCTTCTAATGATCTTCAATGTGCTTCAAAGAAGTCCAATTTAGCCTTATATTCATGACGTTCCTCGCTCATCCTTACAAACACAAAAACACATACAAGATAGATCTTATAACACTCAAAACTATGCATAATGTGTAATGAATTGGGGTTAAAATATGCACAATTCAAATCTCAATACACACCCCAATCAGCATTTTGCTAGTCCCGAGCAAAACATGCATGAACAATTTCATATTTCCCAACTCAACTCTCTTTTGGAAACTATGTTTCTATAGACTCCAAATCATACGAATGTAGAATTCAAAGATAAGTAATGATAGAAACTGAAATCTTAAATTCCCTAAACATAGTGATTGTTTCAAAATAGAGTTCCCACTAATTGATTGACAAATAAAAAATTTCGAACAAGTGTGGTCTAGTGTGCATAGTGAATGTTCAACTCATAAATTTTCAAGATTACTCTTTTTCATGGATCAACTAGACTAAAGATCTAAAAATGTACAGATCAACAACAAGCCTATGACAGGATCTTTCTTTACCATTCCTTCGAAGGCTTTCACACTACTTCCCATTACCAGCTTGGGTTATTGGCCCTCCCCTGGTTGGTGATAAGTAACCCTTTTCAGTATATTTCAACAGATTTTCAACATGATTTCTTTTCTTGTCCTTTATTATCAAAGCATGAGATAAGATTTTTAGAAATCCGTATCTTAACTTTTTTTTCTTCCAATACTTTCCTGAACGTGATGGACAAAAATCCCCGGCTTGGTTCCTCAACACTTTAAATCTTAGTCTAGTCAACCTATAAATCCTTCCTAATAGTTCACAAATCCAATGTTAGATTAGATGGATCCGACCATTAATAGTTCATCAGTCCATTTTGTAACGCCCAAAATTTCAAGACTCAAGTATGACCTCGATTCTCAAAATTTTGGGTGTCACTAATGCTTTGCGAAAGTGATACCAACTTTGTAACGCCCCAAATTCTGAGACTCAAATATGACCTCGATTCTCGAGATTTTGGGTACTAATGCTTTGCAAAAGCATGATTTGTATGTCTGATGTTAAAGGTACCATGTGCAAGATTAAAACCAATTTAGCAGTAATTAAAGACAGAAGAAGATAAACTAGATTTCATACATTAGTTGTCCATCCAAAATGTGGGGCCCGCGCACAACGGGCGGCCCCACCCATACCAATAATGTCAAAAATACAAAAGAAGTGTCATAATGCTAATGAGCCCAAAGCTCACAAAAACCACTAAAATGGGTTGAAGTATCTTGCACATCAAGAATGGAGATCGACCACAACTATATGATATACGTTCAACGATCATCGATCATCGATCGAGGCAACGGGTTTGAGGAAACACATGTGAATGTATTTAGAATAGGGGCCCCAAGTTTCACGACGTTTTGACGGTTCAGATTCAACCACTTGAAAAATGTTCAAAAGGACATACATAACCCACCTTTGTCGAGCAACTTGCACATCTCATGTGCCCTCGCTCTAAGTCTAAATTGAGTGAACCGGCACACTGTCCTGGCTCAATGTCCGCGAGGGTCGTCAAGCCTGTCAAGGTGGAGTACCACGCTTAACCTTACGTGCTTCGGTGCGCCGACAAGAAGCCAGCAGACTAATAGGATATTCGAGGCACAACCAAGTATTTTTAGATACCGGCATCGAACGGGTAGGGTAGCACGGGCTAGCCGTGCCAATTCCAAAGGCTGACGCCCAGGTGATTAGGGGAAAGACCACATATGGGTTTAAAAGGGGACAATTCTAGGTGTACGGCTTTTCTGACGTCACCACTCGAGTACATGATCGGGTTTCTAGTACACGAATTTACAGGACATTACAAGCCACCCCTTTAAAAGAAATTTCATCCCCAAATTTTTACCTTCTCATATTCGTCCAGGATCTGCGGGTAGTTCTTGTGGACTTTCGCTTCTGTTTTCCAAGATGCGTCATCTTCTGTGTGGTGAGTCCACAACACTTTCACCGAGGGGATGACCTTGTTCCGAAGCACTTGCTCCTTCCGATCGAGGACCCGAGTCGGCCGTAGCACATAGGTTGCATTATTGCTAAGTTCTACCTGCTCCCAACTGATAACGTGTGTCAGGTCGAGCACATACTTCTTTAACATGGAAGCGTGAAAGATGTTGTGCAAGCTCAAGAGGGGAGTAGGTAGCGCAAGACGATAAGCAACTACGCCGACTCACGCCAAAATCTAGAATGGCCCTATAAATCCAGGCGCCAACTTCCCTTTCTTTTCAAACCTAAAAAGCCCCTTCATTGGTGAGACCTTAAAAAATACATGATCGCCCTCCTTAAACTCCAAATCTCTTCTCCACTTGTGCATAACTCTTCTGCCGACTCTATGTTGCGAGGAGTCGTTGCCTAATAACATAGATCTTATCCAAGGTCTGTTGGACCAAGTCTAGTCCAACAACCTACCTCTCTCCAACCTCAACCCAACAATGAGGAGCACAACAAGGGCGCCCGTATAAAGCTTCGTATGGCGCCATCCCTATACTAGCCTGAAAGTTGTTACTATAGGCGAACTCTGCCAATGGGAGGCTCTCGTCCCAGCTATCCTTGAAGTCTAATGCACAAGCTCGCAACATATCCTCTAAGATCTGGTTGACCCTCTTAGTTTACCCGTCGGTTTGGGGGTGGAATGTAGTACTGTATTTCAGCTTGGCCCCCAGGGCATGATACACCTTGGTCCAGAAAATTAACATAAATCGGGTATCCTGGTCTGATACTATCTCCCAAGGCACCCTGTGCAACCGCACGATCTCCTTAATGTACAATTTTGCTAAATCTTCGGTCGGCGTCGTCACTCGAATGGTAAGAAATGAGCTAATTTCGTCAAACGGTGGACTATCACCCATATAGAGTCGTGACCCTTCTTGGTCTTCAGTAAACCAGAAATGAAGTCCATGGATATGAAATCCCATTTCCATTCAGCAATTGGCATAGGTTGCAAAAGTCCCAGAGGTCTTCGGTGCTCGGCCTTAACTTGTTGGCACCTAAGGCATCTTGAGACATAGTCCGCAATATCTCTCTTCATATTTTCCCACCAATACATACGCCTCATATCCTGGTACATTTTTGTACTTCCAGGGTGAATTGATAGTTTGGACCGATGTGATCATTTAATACTTTCCGCTTCAGATCGTGGGAGTTCAAGGCTCACAAACGTCCATTGAACCGCAAGCCATCGTCCGAATTGACGTGCCATTCACCATCTTCCCCTTTAACAACCTTTCCTCTTATCCTTGCCAAACCGGCATCACATTTTTTAGCCTTGATGATTCGACTTATAAGGTCCAACTCGATCCGATCATGGGACACTCTCAAGTCTATTTCCGTAAGGGTGAGCATCCCGTCAAACGTGCCTACAAACTCTAACATGTCTCACTCTCTCAACATCAGCGGGGCAGTATAAGCGTGAGCTTTCTTGTGACTCGGTGCATCCGCCACCAAGTTTGCCTTTCTCGGGTGGTAGGATACCTCAAACTTGAAGTCCTTGAGGGTCTCCATCCAGCGTCGCTGTCTCATATTCAAGTCCCACTATGTGAAGATTACTTTAGGCTTTTATGATCGTAGAACAACTCAAATTCTTCACCATACAAGCAATGTCGCCACAACTTTAACACGAAGATCACTGCCACCAATTCCAAGTCGTGAGTTGGGTAGTTCTCTTCGTGCTTTTTCAACTGGCGAGAAGCATATGCGATTACTTTGCCTTTCTACATCAATATATAGCCTAATCCCACATGGGACACATCGGTGTATATTGTATAATTGACTCCCATCTCGGGTAATTCCAACACGGGGGGCCGACGTTAACTTGTCTTTCAATTCCCAGAACGCAATCTCAATCTTGTCATTCCAAGCAAATAGTATATCCTTGCGAGTGAGTCGGGAGAGAGGTTTGGCAATCCGAGAGAAGTCCTTAATGAACCACCTGTAGTAACCAGCCAACCCAAGGAAACTCTTGACCTCAGTAACGGAAGCAGGCTGTTCCCATGCTTGCACTGTAGCGACCATGGAAAGATCAACAGATATGCCCTCACTAGAGACCACATGCCTTAGGAACTTCACCTCATCCTTCCAAAACTTGCATTTCTCATACTTGGCATACAACTGATGCAACCTCATCATCTCCAAAATGGCACATAAATGTACTTCATGCTCCTTACGAGTTTTGGAGTACACTAATATGTCATCAATGAAGACTATGACACAACGATAGAGGTAAGGCCTAAACACCCTGTTCATCAAGTCCATGAACACTGTGGGTGCATTTGTTAGCCCAAAGGACATTACGAGGAACTCGTAATGCCCAAAGTTCCTTTTAAAAGCCGTTTTCTTAACATCTTCTGCTCTCACCCTTAGCTAGTGATACCCGGACTGCAAATCGATCTTTAAAAAGCATTACGCACCCTGCAACTAATCGAACAGGTCATTAATCCTAAGAAGGGGGTATCGGTTCTTGACCGTAGCGCTGTTGAGTTTTCGATAGTCAACACACTATTAGTGCACTTTTCTGTGGCATACTAGTGCACCTTATTTGTCAATCAGTTAGGTCAGTGAGTCTAGTGTTGGTTGAGCTTAATGAAGACAAAGACCGAAGACTCAAGTGGCCCTGCTGCATGAAGGAAGAAGAAACAGGTATAAGTGATGCCTTGGTGTGCCTTGAACTTTGACCAAAACTAAAATAATAACCTCTTGATGACCTTGACCATATTAGGGATACCATTAGTCATCTTAGAATGGCCTTAGGTGTCTCAAAAGATCACCAAAATATCGACCTTAGAGGTTGCATGTGCTGCGGGTTCCAAACCTAAACCATCAGCATTGTGCATTGCCTGACCGACCGGTCACGACCTGTCGGCTAGACTGGTCTGACTGGTCTTGACTGGTTGGACAGACCCAGTCCAGTGACAACGTTGTTGTACACGCTTCAGGCTTGTGGGCCGACCGGTCTGACCGACCCCTCTACAGAGACAGTGAGCTTCTATCTTCCCTTGGCCTCTGGCCGACTGGTCACGCCCGGTCGGGGACCCCTGGCCGACTGGATGGCACTAGCTATTTGCCCGTTTTAATTCCATTACAAACCTTTTTATAAAGGGACTTGACTCGAATTCAGGGGTAAGAAGGGGGATTTTGAGAGAAGTGAAGCCACCATTGTTGGAGAACATTTGAGGCTCATTCCCAACCTATGCAAGGTATCTTCCTTGTGCTTTAACACAAGATTGGAGCATTCTAAGCTCATGAAGTAGATGACCTTCATCCCCTCTTGATCTCTAGAGTTTGGATCTTCCTTGATAGTCATATCATTATCCAAATCTCTAAGATGAGATCGTTGTAGGTGAGCAACTCTAGGCAACCCATTCCTATTAATTGTAGAGTTCTCAAACCTGCCCTCCTATCACCTTGGGCATCTTAAAAGCATCACAAGCAAGGTGATTGATCAAGTGTAGCTGAGGCATTGGCGACGCAACGGCAACACGATCGGGGGAGCAAGGGAAGCTGATTGAAGCACGAGAGAGAGGAGATCAAGCAACCCAAACCGGCGCTAAACAAGGGGCTCATCCGACAAGTAAGGTTATTTTTGTTGAGAGCCCATCCACTCAATTCCCTGTGGGAGTTGAATGTAGAATTTGTTTGTCAAACTCGAACTAGGGACGTTGGTCGTTCCTTAGCTTATTTGTCTGCCTAAAGACTAGGGGCTGTTTAGCGCTCCTTGGCTCATTTGTCGGGCCTAAACAAAGTCTCCAAGGGGGAGCCTCCAACATGGGAGTGAACGTGCATTGGGTTGAGAGTTAGCCTATGTCCAAAACTCCATTTGGGTTGAGAGTTAGCCTATGTCCAAAACTCCGTTTGGGTTAAGAGTTAGCCATTTGTCCAAAACTCCGGTTATGGTTAAGAGGTGAACTAAAAAAACCTCCGTTTAAAGGTTGAGAGATGAACCTCATTTAAAACCTCCGATAGTGAATGCTGGTGTGCTTAAAGGAGTTGAGTACTTGAACCGAGAGTGGAATAGACCCAAAATCGAACCACTATACATGCTTGTGTGTTGTGATTGATTTGAGCACATTGTTATCTTAGCATTATATGTTTAATTGTTAATTATGAATGCTTTGTAGGAATGTACACTAGGCACTAGATAGGCACATCCACACACAAGATGTACTTTCACTAGTAGTGTAGACTTGAGCTTATTGATCCATTCTCATAAATCTACATAGGTTGCATAGATTAGGAGTTTGATTAGTTAAATCATTTGATTATCTATGCATGCTTAAACTAGGTAGTTTATTGCTTAAACCATATGCTAGTCTTATGATTGGACCCACTTAGGCTTGGAATCCGAAGTGTTCTTGCTTACTTAGTTTAATTTATTAAATTATGTAAGTAGGCGAAAAGAATTTCAAAAGGTCCTAATCCCCCCCCGCTCCTATAGGACTTAGCCATGATTCTAGTTGCTCTTTAAGCTTCTACACATACGAAGGTGTCGTTTTAGACTACCAATGTAATTTCACACACAGCCTTGGAGACCCATCTTTCTTCTTGACAAACAATGCGGGTGCACCCCAAGGTGACATGCTGGGTTGGATAAAGCACTACTCCAGCAGCTTATCTATCTGGGATCTCAATTCCTCTATGTCACGTGGGGGCATCCAATAGGATGGTTGAGCACTCGACGTGGTACCAAGGATTAGGTCAATGGTGAAGTCAATTTCTCGTTGCAGTGGTAAACTAGGTATTGGCTCAAACACGTCTCTAAATTCCTTTACTAAAAATGTGTTGAACAATCCCGATTGTACTACCTCTTTGTTGCTAGTAGCATACAAATATTCACGAGCCAAGCTACTAACCTAATGAGGGAAAGTAATAGCAGGTTCCCCCGCTATATGCACGGTGATGATCCTAGAGTCACAAATGATCTCTGCTTTCCTTAGGGTTAGCTAGTCCATCCCGATGATGACAACGATACAGTTTCACTACCAAAAGTTCTATGAACACTTCCTTGCCCCCCAACACCACAAGGCACCTAGGGCAGAGCTTATTCGTTTGCTCGTTGTAGCCTGTGGCGGAGTACAAAGCCACGGCGGTGCCACCACAGTTTCCAATTTCAGCCGCTTAACGAGTTCTTGCGAGATAAATGAGGTGGTGGCCCCGGTATCCGCCAAAAGACACACCGGGGTACCATGTAGATGGGCCGTACCTTCGAACGTCCGTGGAAAGATGTCCACGTCACCCATTTCTGTCGCGGCAATGGCATGCACCCTGGCTTGTTGCAGTCAATTCGGTGCAGGAGCACCCATGCATTGGATTTGCCGATTCTGTTGTTGAGAGGGGCGGATTGCTTGCAAGGGGAGAACCGAGATATGCTGTTGTTGACTGTTGGACTGACGAGGGGGCGTGATGCCACTGTCCTTCATATGGGTGAAACAGAACAGGTCCGTGTGGCCGGCCTTACGGCAGTAGGTGCAATATTAGTTCGTCCTGGTCACGGGAGCAGTAGGAGGGATTAACGATGTTGCTAGCATCGGGGGTGAATTAAAACGAGACCTCTTGGCCACCGGCTCTTGCGGCGAGAAGTCTGGGCCAGACCACTAGCCCATCTACAATCGGGCCTTTGACATCTTCACCCCATCATGCAAAGACTGCAGGGCCTTATCCACCATCCTCGCGTACGTCAAGATGTCGGAACAACACATCTTGGTGTGGATGCCCGTGTTGAGCTCTTAAATTTGTATATTCTAACCCCATTTTATCATTAATTATGTATGATTCACATGTTTAAAGACTATTCTAATGCATGTTTTGTGATTGTAGGAACGAGAAGGGGACTTCACAAATTCAATGCTTAAAAGGTCACTATGTACACATTGAAGATCAAAAGACTAAGTGCCAAAAGAGAAAGAAAGAAGCAAGGGAGAAAAAGGAAGAAGTGCAGAAAATTGCATTGTAGTCCAACATCCAACCGGTCCCCACAACCGGTTGTCCAACCGGTCCGAACACTCAACAGGAAGACCCCTGCTGCTAAACCTTGCTAGACTAAAATCGATGAAATACGACCGGTCGTCCACCACTCAAATCGGTCATTAAATCAAAAGTTTGGAATGAATTTTCCAGAAACTTTATGGATTGTTGTTTGGCCTTACAGGTCGACCATGGGCTCAGACCGGTCATCCGACTAGTCGTCTGCGTAACAGAGCTTGTTCTATAAGCTCTAAAATTTGTTGCGTATTGTGCAACTTTTACACGTTTTCTCGTAGATTCTGTGCAACCGGAGGCCGAAATTTATAAAAGGACTCTTCTACCTTGTTCCAAGGGTATCCTAGAAGAGAACTACTACAGTGGGAGGTTTTAAAAGATAGATTCGGAGTTCTACAACTCCCTTTTCTAGTTTGCTTTCTAGTTTTTATGTTTTTAGTTGATTTCATGTTTTCTTTGATCATGATCAGCTAAACCTCTTAGCTAAGGCTAAGAGGTGAAGCTTGTAGTGGATCTAAGATGTTTTAATTCATTTTATATGGTTTCAAGTTGTATCTATTGAATGAACAATGGTTTAGTGAAGTTTAAATAAAGTTCTAAGTAGTTTTCTTAATCTTATGATGACTCATGGATGTTTGGAAGAATTGCTTTGGTTCTTAGTTGTTTTGCATGGATCTAGACCTGTAAGCTCCGAGGAATCGAATTCAAGACGCTCTAGACTTGGATTCTCATGTGGGAACTTCAAACCAAACTTCTACCTTTTTCTTCTAAAGTCTGATTTATGTGTTGCTTGTGCATGTGATTTGAATGAAGTCCAAATCATGATATAATTAAACTTTGTGATAGGGTTTGATGATTATTATGATTGCGATCTTAACCTATTGGAACTAGGATTGACCTATGCAATTGAGTGTGCTTAAGTCCTAACTTGAATTGAGGGAATCATGTTTATGAACAACACATGAATTGGACTGTTATGCTGAATTAACCGCTCTATCATCCGGCTAGATAGGATTTGATTTCGATTCTAGTTGTGTAATTGGGAAACCACAGTGATTTATGCATCAAGGATTGCTACAAGTGGATCCTTGAACCCCTAGTGCTGCTCTTATATTAATAACTTTTAGTTTAAGATTACTTCTCTACATTCAAATTCTAAAATCTGTGTAGTTCAATCTCAATTAGAGAATATTAGAAGAAGTTTTGTGAATTTCTAAATAAATCCCTGAGAACGATCTCGGTCTCTACCGAATTATTACTACATTACAACCCTACACTTGGGGAAGCGAACAAGTTTTTAGCACCGCTGCTGGGGATTTTTGACAGTTTTTCATAAAATTTCTGAAATTAGTTTCTATTTGAGATTTTTAGGATTCCTTACCAACTTAGTTTGCTTTGTTTTATTTTGTTTTTACAAGGATTCTAAGAGTCAAAGCAGTCACTTCAATTAGGTTTTTCTAACTCCTTTTCTTTTAATTTTTTTGAGATTTGCATGCCACATTGGGTTCAAGATTCTAATAACCGATTAATCAGTGAAGGAGGAATTGTTGAAGGGATTGATAGAGAACCACGTGCTAAGAAACACCTAAATTTCCAAATTTTGTCTGAAAATATGACTGAAAATCAACCCGATCCAAGGCCCAATCAAAATCTGGGCCAAAACCAAACTGAAACCGGGAGAGAATGAAGTTGAGAATGTTCCTCAACCTAGAACTTTACGTGATTACTTGCAACCAACAAGAGCGAGCACTCCCTCATGCATAATTTTTCCATACAATGCAGGGAATATTGATCTAAAATCGGGAGTAATTTAACTCCTTCCCAGGTTCCTTGGTTCAGACAATGAAAGCGCATATCAACATCTTAAGGAATTCAATGAGGTGATAGCCACGTTGCACTTTGCAAACATATTTGACGATGTCGTGCAACTTAGGTTATTCCATTTTTCACTGAAAGAGAAGGCTAAGGCTTGGCTTCATGCATTAAGGCCAAGGTCAATAGGCACATGGACTGAGATGACTAAGGAGTTCATTAAAAAGTTTTTCCCTACTCATAAAACAAACATGTTGAGGTGCCTAATCATGAATTTTGCTCAAAAAGAGGATGAGACCTTTTTCCAATGTTGGGAGAGGTCAAAAGACTTATTAAACATATGCCTACATCATGGCTATGAAATTTGGCGGGTAATAAGCTTTTTCTATGAAGGATTGACTTTGCCCCTGCGCCAATTCGTAGAGATGATGTGAATTGGAGAATTCATGAATAAGGAAGTTAAGGAAGCATGAGACTACTTTGATATCTTAGCCGAGAATGCACAATCTTGGGATACAACCAACCTAGCAAATCCTAAGATAAGCTAACAAAGAGAAAAGGGAGGAATTTATGTCCTCTCCGAAGAAGACAACATAAGTACACATGTGGCTAGCCTCACAAGAAAAGTTGAGGCCATGGAATTAAAGATGGGGGAAAAGACTAAGGAAGTTAAGAATATTTATGGAATTTGTTCCAGTAACCAACATGCAACATAGGATTGTCCTACAATTTCTGCGTTTCAAGAAGTTTTACAAGAACAATCAAATGCCATAAACAATTATCAATGACTATTTAGTAATCCAAACTCGAACACGTATAATTCTAGTTGGAAGAACCATTCTAACTTCAATTGAAGGAATGGGCCATCAGAGAATGCAAACGACAACCCAAAAGCTAGGCTTGAGGAGATATTGGGTACATTCGTCTCGACCCAAGCTGAGTACAATGAGACTAATTCTCAGAAAATCGATGTGTTCATGCAAGAACAATTAAAATTCAATCAGAATTCATTTCAAGCCATTAATGACTTGAAAACTTCAATGGCTAGAGTTGAATATCATCTTAGTGCCAGGGAGAAAGGCACACTTCCTGCCCAACCTCTCCCTAACCCAAGAACTCAATTTGAGATACATGACCTCGGCTCATCCTCCCAAAATACGGAGCATGTTCTAGCTATCACCACCTTGAGGAGTGGCAAAACAATTGATAAATCCAATCCGGTGAAGGCCCCAAAGCCTAATGATCCAAAAATTGCTAATAAGGATGATAACCCGAACAAAACTCCACCCGGGAAAGAACCGGAAAGGCAATTCAAGCTGGTTGCTCCGTTTCCCCAAAAGTTGATTTCACCCAAACCTTTAGATAAAAATTTGAAAATTTTAGAGGTTTTTAGGCAGGTGAAGATTAACATCCCGTTGTTGGATGCCATAAAACAAATACCATTATATGTCAAATTTCTGAAGGAATTGTGTACAGTAAAAAAGAAACATAATGTACATAACAAAGTACTTTTGACTGAAAATTTGAGCGTCATTATCAAACTAGAGGTGCCCCAAAAATAAAAGGATCCGTGTAGTCCTACCATCTCATGCATTATAGGTGACTACCGGATAAAACAAGCCTTGCTTGATTTGGGGGCAAGTGTAAATCTCATCCCATACTCGGTCTATGAACGACTTGGGTTAGGTGAATTAAAACCCACCAAAACCACACACCAACTTGCTGATAGATCTATTCGTATACCAAGAGGGATGATTGAAGATGTCCTTGTCTAAGTCGATAAATTCTACTATCCGGTGGATTTTATTATCTTGGATACACATACTGTGATAGGAAAATCGATGCTCAAATTCCTGTCATACTTGGCCGCCCTTTCTTAGCCACTTCAAATGCAATTATCAATCGTAGAAATGGGCTGGTACAATGTCCTTCGAAAATATGACACTCGAGCTGAATATTTTTATTTATGCAAGCAACTACTGGAAGTTGATGATGAGGTCCACGAAATAAATCTAATCGAATCATTTGTGGAAGATACATCCCTCTTGACGTTCTATTCTGATCTCTTGGAGGCATGTTTGGTCTACTCTCATGAAATTGATGATGACATGATACGAGAGATGGATGCCATATTGGATTCTATGCCGGTACTTGATAATAAAAGATAGAAGACACCATTTGAGCATTTACCTTTAACTGAAAACAAGCCTCTTCCATATAGTATCAAGGCTCCGAAGCTCGACCTAAAACCTTTGCCTACTGATTTGAAATGTTTACTTAGGTCGAGATTAGACATATTCGGTGGTGATTTCTTTCCACTTGGATGAGAAACAAGAGAGTAGGTTGATAGCTACTCTAATAGAGCATAAGAGCGCCATTGGGTGGTCAATTACGGATCTCAAAGAAATAGGCCCCCGAATTTGTACTCATCGCATACACCTTAAGGAGAATGCAAAGATAACTAGGCAACCACAAAGACACCTCAATCCAAACATGAAGGAGGTGGTTAAGGTCGAAGTGTTGAAACTATTGGATGTGGGTATCATCTACCTAATATCTGATAGTCAATGGGTGAGTCCAACTCAAGCGGTGCCTAAGAAATCCGGAATAACCATCGTAGCCAATGCTAACAATGAACTCATGCCAATCAGGGTCACTACCGGTTAGAGAATGTGCATTGACTATCGGAAGCTAAAACACAGTCACGAGGAAAAGACCACTTCCCCTTACTATTTGTTGATCAAATTTTAGAAAGGTTGGCGGGTCATTCCCACTTTTGCTTTCTCGATGGATATTCAGGATATAACCAAATAGATATCGCCCTAGAGGACCAAGAGAAGACAACATTCACATGCCCATTCGGCACTTTTGCCTATCGAATGATGCCGTTTGGACTGTGCAATGCCCCTACCACGTTTCAACGTTGTATGTTGAGTATTTTTTCTGATATGGTGGGAACGATTATTGAAGTCTTCATGGATGACTTCTCGGTATTTGGTTGTAATTTTGATGAGTGCCTTGGGCACTTAAAAATTATTTTGAAGAGGTGTGAAGAGAAGAACCTTGTTTTAAATTGGGAGAATGTCACTTTATGATTCAAAAATGAATAGTCCTTGGTCACATTATCAAAATGGAATCGAGGTGGACAAAGCGAAAATTGATCTTATCTCTAACCTTCCACCACCCAAGAGCATACGAGATATGCAATCCTTTTTAGGACATGCCAAATTTTATAAAAAAGTTCATAAAGGACTTTAGTTCTTCTCTCGTCCTTTATGTAACCTCTTTCAAAAGGAAAATTCATTCGAGTGGAGTAAGGATTGTCAAAATGCCTTTGTTAAACTTAAAGGTATGTTGACATGTGCTCCTATAATGCAACCACCTGATTGGAGACTTCCTTTTGAAATTATGTGCAATGTTAGTGATTATGTTATTGGGGCAGTGTTAGGCCAGAGAAAAGAGAAGAATCCATACGTCATCTACTATGTAAGTAGAACTTTAAACTCGGCTCAAGCAAATTATACCACTCTGGAAAAAGAACTCTTAGCTATAGTATTTGCTTTGGACAAGTTTTGGTCCTACTTGATCGGATCCAAGATCATAATATTTACCGATCATGCCGCGCTTAAGTACCTTCTTTCTATGAAAGATGCCAAGCCGCGCTTGTTGAGATGGATCTTCCTACTCCAAGAATTCGACATAAAAATACGAGATAAAAAGGGAGTAGAAAACGTAGTGGCTGACCATCTATCACGACTTGTCCTCACTGATTCTCCTGAGATGACTACGATTAATAACATGTTCCTTAATGAACAACTTTTCAAAGTCCCCCAATTACCATGGTATGCGGACATTGCTAACTATCTTGCTACAGGTACAATCCCGACACATTAGAAAAAGCAAGACAAGGATAAGTTTTTCACGAGGTGAGAAAGTGTCATAACCCCAGTTTACTTACCAGTTGCATGCATTTTAATATACCAGTACATGCAAAACTTAACTCACGGTAGAAATCTAGACATTTTGGAATAAATCATTTTGTTGTGTTCATGAAGAATACTTGAATTGCGAGGACGAAATTCGTTTTAAGGGGGGTAGATTGTAACACCCCGTACTTTTAGCACTTGGGTGTTATCATTTAAATCTGAATTAGGGTATGGGTGTTGGTGTGGATACACATAAGTTGCATTTGTCTTATTGCCAATATTTTATAATATAATTTGATTAAAAAGGGTTGTGATTAAATTTATGTGAATATAAATAGAAATAAAAATAAAATAGTTTATAGTAAACATTTTTATAGAATATAATTTTATTTATAAATTACTATGGTAGACAGTAATTATAATGATAAACATTATTGGTTTAAAATAATATTAATAAAAAATTTACATTATTAATAGTGTATTAAATGAATATTAGTGATAGCTATCAAGAGTATACCCCATAGTGTAAACCATATTAAATCCTAAGATTTTTTAAACCGTTGAAAATTAATTTTGAAGCAATCCAACCGTTGGTTTCACTAGAATTATAAATGAAACCAATTTTCTCATAGCATGGCCCCCCCGATCTGTAGAACCTGCTTGTCTATGGGCCATTAGCCTTATAATGATTTGTATAAATGAATGGACGGAGTGGATTTCTACGTGCATCATTGTGGACCCCACATTTGCGTTGTGCATTTGCACAGTGCGCATGCACACGCAGTGCACTAGACCAGTCAACTTGGTTGTGACTGTAACTACCTGAAGAAGGAAACCTTCTTCTGCCTTTTTATTTCCCACCCGTCAGAGACCGGACAGACGCTTCCAATTTTGAGTACCCACGTGGCCCACCTGGAGCATCATTTTGGTTAATCCAAACCGTCCATATAGTTTGCAAAATATGATTATCCAAATCCTAAGTGATTGGAAAAGTTTCTAGTCTGAGTGACGTGCACAAATCGTAGCCAAAGATGGCTTGTTGAAATCTGTTTTGTGTTTCCAGCAGCCATGTATTCCTCAGATGGTGATTTCTGTGGGCCATCTATGTTAAATCCAAACCGTTCATTTTGTAGAGCGTTATGTGTTCTATCAAACCATGTTAACCTCCTCTGTTGGGGGCCGCTCGTTACAATGAAATCTTCGGCCAAAGTCACATTTTTCACCTTGCCTTTCCAAAAACAAGAATGCCAGGTTGGCAATCCGCGTCTGTTGGATTCCGAACATCTTGGCCGTTCATAGTGGTCCTATAAAGACTGGTTTTAGAGCTATCCCAGCCCTCCATTTCTCTTCACACAAATTAGGGCTCCTCTATTTAAGATCGTTTTGAGCTCTCCTTTATTTTTTTTTTCAATTCTGAAACCTAACTCAACCTCCTGCTAGAGGCCCAAGCTCATGATCGATCCAAACCATCTAAAATCATCTTAATCATCCATTTTTGTCATCGTTTATGCAAGTGAAACCAGAAATATAGCATCCATGGCTGCTTCTTCCAAATCTTTCGAAATCGAGCCAACATCTTCTTATGTCAAAACCATCGAAGAAACGCCTCCAGAACTTCAATCTGATGAGTTCCAAACTTTGAAGGAGCACATCTACGACCTCTTTTGAGTGTATCCAGATTGTCCAGCAAGATCAAATCGATGAGATCTACTTCTGTTGCAAAGCAGTCATCAATGGTCGAAGCTTCTCTCATTCGTTTGAGCCGCGCCAATTCAAGTGGTCGGATAGCTGATCAGAACTGTCGTCCAACGGCTAGGATATCTACAGGCGTTCCTATCAGAGATTTCAGATCTATGGTAGAAGCGGGAAGAGTATGGTTGAAGGTCTAGAGCTTGCTGCATCTCCCTCCGAGTTAGTGAGTTGGCCGATATTTGATGGATCCAGATCTGAGTGCGTCCAGCTCTTGTAAAGCTGGGAGCGTCTATCTTCAGCTGTAGAGTCCTTCGTGTTGTGCGATTCAGGTAAGCGATTCAGTCATTCTAGTTTCAAGTGTTGGATATGTGTTTAACTCGATTTGGGATGTAGTTGTTAAACCGAGTCGACTCGGTTCAGTGTTGAGTTATTTCAATTACGAGATTTGTGGGTAGTGCAGAGTTTATCTGGGGTTCTTCTAGATCAATCCAGCAGCTTGCAAGAATTAAGGGTGATTGAGTTCGTATTTGAGTTCCAATTCGCATTGAGAGGGGGTAGTTTTGAGTTAAGTCAATTCAATAAGAAAATCACTGAGTTGAATAGTTGTTGCTGATCAATTGTCTTTGTGTTGATCCGTGTGACCAGATTTAATGGCCGCTAGTGTCCCCTCCATATTTAAATCTTGGAATTGGTTTATTTTTATATCAAGTTGAATTTTGATTTGAATGTAGGGAATTGGATTTCCCAAAATTTTTCATATTGGAATCTATGCTCAGTTGGAGTCTCACTCCAGGTGAGGTTCTCACCCTTCAAGCTTTCCATTCTTAGTTTATATGTTTCTCTAATTTCACTACTCGCTTACGATAACTGTCTTATTATGAAATTATTTATCTCTAACCAATTTATTGTCTCGTGATATTCATCATTTGATAGCTATTTTGTAATAATAAGTGTATGAAATTGTTTACATATAAATTTATGATTGTTAATGTAATTTGGAAAAAAAAATAGTTTCTACATTACTTGAAATTACATTGGAATTCATGATCCTTCATTGGAGGTGAGGTTCTCACCCTTCAAGCTTCCCATTTATATAATTGGATTGTGTAGTTCTTGCTTAAATACATTTTGCTAGTTGAATTATTTTGCTTATATATATGTTTCTTTACTTCCATTCTTGCTTCCGATAATTGTTTTGTTCATAGAAATATTTACTTTCAAATAATTGTCTGATGATAATCGTCTTATGATGATCGTTTTGTGATTTTAACTGTTCATGGAATTATTTACATCTAAATTGTTAAATGTGGATGTAATTTAAAGAATGGAACTGTTTTTATGTGACTTGGATAATAGTTGGGAAATTTACTGTGAAATGTTAATTATTGTGTTTTGAGAGGATGGCTTATTGCCATTTGATGAAATTTATCTTGTGGTATCCTGAATTGGACTTGATGTCCATGTGGCTTTGTTTGGGAAGATCCTTCCTTGTTGGTGTCCATCAATGGACTTGTTTCTTAGGTGGCTTAGACGAGGAAGAGTATCCTTTGTTGGAAATTTTGGAACACACACAAAATAGTAATGTTAATTGTCTAATTATAGAGAATCATAAAATTTGTACTATAGTATATTTTGATGGACGTCTCATGAGCCGGGGATGGTGTTATGGGATGCTATGCCCGAGCCGTCGGCCTATGCTGGGTTGCACACCCCCATAGTGACCGTGAGCTTTTAATTGCTTGTTTTGTAAATTGGTTTAATAAAAGCTGGTTAATCATACATACATGGCATTTGTGGGTAATGTTGGTGATGAGCTACATTACTATCGGTTTGATATGCATTGCATTACGAGTAACATTGGTGACGAGCCATGTTACTGTCGGTTTGAAATTCGCCAGTTGGATGTACATTCCCAGGATGAAGAACATGTGCATGCACACATTCATGTAAACGAGATTAAAGTTGGAATGTATGGATTGAATGTTATAATTTGTTGGTATTTGTAATATGAGTGAATTGTTACATTTGATTGTTTTATATGTCATTTCTTTTAGAATTGTATAAATTGCTTATTGTGCAATATATTATCTTTAATTGGTCTTTACTTAACTGCTATCATGCCTGGTAATTTTAGAGGGTTTTTACCTCACTATGATAGCATTTTAACACTATCGAACCAAAACAGTTGATGCAGGTGTCTTTGGATGAAAAGTTGGAAGGTGGTGCGACTCAAATCTACTTGCAGTGTTTCTTTCTTTTACTTTCCTTTTTAATTAATGTAATATTAAGATAATTGATTTGTATAATCCCTATGGGCGCCACTTATATAGTTTGATTTACATTGGACATTACATGTTTTGATTTTCTTCCATTGTGTTTTAAATTAAAAAAAAATTATACTGTAGAGTGGATCTTTGAATGTTTACACTCGGGTTTTCAGAACTTGGGCTCAACACCCGAGTAATGAAAACTGGGGCGTTACAGAAAGTTCCTATGGGATGACTCGTACTTATTCAAGTACTGTCCCGATCAAATTATAAGGAGATGTGTGTCGGATAATGACCAACACAGTATCATTTCCTTTTGTCATTCTCAAGCTTGTGGTGGCCACTTTTCGGCCAAAAAGACCACAACCAAAATTCTGCAATGTGGGTTTTATTGGCCCACCATGTTTAAAGACACACATGAGTTTTGTAAAACGTGTAAGCCTTGTTAGAAATTGAGAGTAATATCCCGTAGAAATATAATGCCACTCAATCCCATCTTACCAATTAAAATTTTTTATTGTTGGGGCATCGATTTCATAAGGTCATTCCCATATTCTTTTGGAAATTTATATATATTGCTTACCGTCGATTATGTTTCAAAATGGGTCGAGGCGATTCCATGCTGGAACAATGACCATAAAACAGTCATTAGATTCTTAAAAGAAAACTATTCTTTTTTGGTCTGGAACCCCTCGAGTCATTATTAGTGATGGAGGGTCTCACTTCTGTAACCGCCCATTTGAAGCTTTAATGAAGAAATACGGTGTCAATCATAAAGTGAGCACTCCTTATCACCCACAAACAAGTGGACAAGCTGAGATATCCAACAGGGAAATGAAACATATCTTAGAGCAAACAGTAAACCCCGATCGCAAAGATTGGTCACTTCGACTTACCGATGCACTCTGGGCTTACCATACGGCTTTTAAGACCCCAATTAGAATGTATCCCTATAGACTTGTCTATGGGAAAGCTTGTCACTTGCCTATGAAATTGGAACATAGGGCATATTGGGCGATAAAGAAAATAAATTTTGATTCTGACAAAGCAAGATCGTTACGCAAACTTCAATTAAATGAACTTACAGAACTCTGGAACGAAGCATATGAGAATGCGAGAATTTACAAGGACAAAACGAAGGTGTTCATGATAAGAACATCATTCGTAAGACCTTCACGATTAATCAAAAGGTCGTTATGTATAATTCTCGGCTACGTTTATTTTCGAAAAAATTGATGTCTCAATGGACCGATCCCTTCATTGTAAAAACTGTTTATCCTTACGGGACTGTTGAGTTGTTGAATCCAAGGAACGACAACATCTTTAAAGCAAATGGTCAGCGTTTAAAGTCGTTCTTTGAGAACTTTCCCTCGAAAGGTATGGCCATACCTCTGATTGATCCTGTGTATCAGGATATTTGATCTCCTAGTCTGATGGAGGTGTAGAGTAATTTAGGACTAGAATTTTATTACTTTTTACTTTATTTATTTTTTTCAATAGGTTTGTTAGAAGGAAGTAGAATTTCAACTCTTACTCTATCAGGTACTTTCAATCCTCAATCCTCTTATTTTTATCATTGGCTCTCATATTTTGCTCATCGCATACCTTTTACATTGAGGACAATGCAAGAATTGGTTGGGGGGTGAGACTTCTAGATGAAGTTAGTATTTTTCAAGATTTCGAACAATGTATGTAGAAAGTTTTTCAATTATTCTGAAAATTTAAAACTCCTTTGGAAAACTTCGTTTCTATGCAATTGGGATAATACGAGTATAAGAAAAAGAGATACGAAGTGAGTGATGTTGAGCATCTTAAAATATCTCTAAGATGATGGTTTTCTATGTGAATTCCCCTATTTATGTGATTGATAGAAAATTGAAACACTTTTGCGCCTAGTTCATGATTATACGATTCTCATGGTTTGAAGGGATTATGTAAATTTGTGGATTGGCTAGGCTTAGATTTGAGGTGTTGAGGAACCAAGCTGGGGTACTTTGTCCATCTTTATCCATGAGAAAATAAGAGAAAAGAACGAAAGATATGGATCTCTAAAAATTCTATCTAAAAATAAGAAAGAAAGTATGTGTTTGGGCTATCTATTACTAACCGGGGGATGGTCTACCCGTAACCAAAACCGGAAATGGAAAGTAGCGTGAAAGTTATCGAAGGGATGGTAAGGTAAATTCCTGTTATAGGCTTGTTGTTGATTTGTACACCTTCAGATCCCTAATCTAGCTGAGTCATGAAGAAGTTAATTTCGAAAATTCATGGGATGAACATTCACTATGCACACTAGGTTAAATTTGTTTGGATTCTTCTATTTATCAATCATTCAGCGGGAATTCTATACGAACACTTGTTATGTTTTAAGAAGTTTAAAGTCTCAACTTCTATCACAAAGGTTTTACAATTTTTGCACTTGCACATCTTGGAGTGTATAGAAGCATAGTTTCTGAAGGAGAGTTGGGTTTTAGAAAATTGAACTTGTTTCACGCATTTTTTGCTCGGGACTAGCAAAATGATGGTTGGGGGGTGAGTTGAGCTCTTAAATGTGTATATTCTAACCCCATTTCATCACTAACTATGCATGATTCACGTGTTTAAAGACTATTCTAATACATGTTTTGTGATTATAGGAACGAGAAGGGGACTTCACAAATTCAATGCTTAAAAGGTCACTCTGTACACATTGAAGTTCAAAAGACCAAGTGCCAAAAGAGAAAGAAAGAAGCAAGGGAGAAAAAGGAAGAAGTGCAGAAAACTGCACTGTAGACCGGTCGTCAGACCGGTCGGCCATAGCCCATGACTGGTCGTCCAACCGATTCGAACACTTTACTGCCAAACCTTGCTGGACCAAAATCGATGAAATACGACCGGTCGTCCACCATTAAGACCGGTTGTTAAATCAAAAGTTTGGAATGAATTTTTCAGAAACTCTCTAAACTGTTTTTTTGGCCTTTTACGACCGGTTGTCTGACCGGTCGACCATGGGCTTAGACTGGTCGTCCGATCGGTCGTCTGCGTAATAGAGCTTGTTCTACAAGCTCTGAAATTTGCTTCGCATTGCGCAACTTTTGGGCATTTTCTCGAAGATTCTGCACAACCGGAGGCCGAAATCTATAAAAGGACTCCTCTACCTTGTTCCTATGGTATCCTAGAAGAGAACTACTATGGTGGGAGGTTGTGAAAGACGGATTCGGAGTTCTACAACTCCCTTCTCTAGTTTGCTTTCTAGTTTTTATATTTTTAGTTGATTTCATGTTTCCTTTGATCATGATCAGCTAAACCTCTTAGCTAGGGCTAAGAGGTGAAGCTTGTAGTGGATCTAAGATGTTTTAATTCATTTTATATGGATTTTAAGTTGGATTTATTGAATGAACAATGGTTTATTAAAGTTTGAATAAAGTTCTAAGTAGTTTTTCTTAATCTTATGATGACTCATGGATGTTTAGAAGAATTGCTTTGGTTCTTAGTTGTTTTGCATGGATCTAGACCTGTACGCTCCGAGGAATCGGATTCAAGACGCTTTAGACTTAGGTTCTCATGTGGGAACTTCAAACCAAACTTCTACCTTTTTGTTCTAAAGTCTGATTTATGTGTTGCTTGTGCATGTGATTTGAATGAAGTCCAAATCATGATATAGTTAAACTTTGTGATAGGGTTTGATGATTATTATGATTGCGATCTTAACCTATTGGAACTAGGATTGACCTATGCAATTGAGTGTGCTCAAGTCCTAACTTGAATTGAGGGAATCATGTTTATGAACAACACTTGAATTGGACTGTTATGCTGAATTAACCGCTCTATCATCCGGCTAGATAGGATTTAATTTCGATTCTAGTTGTGTAATTGGAAAACCATCGCGAATTATGCATCAAGGATTGCTACAAGTGAATCCTTGAACCCCCAGTGCTCCTCTTATTAATCACTTTTAGTTTAAGACTACTTCTCTACATTCAAATTTTAAAATCTATTTAGTTCGATCTCAATTAGAGAATATTAGAAGAAGTTTTGTGAATTTCTAAATAAATCCCTAAGAACGATCTCGGTCTCTACCGAATTATTACTACATCGCAACCCTACACTTGGGGAAGTGAACAGCCCGCTCGCAGTTCCTCCTTGAAACGGCACATCTTCGTAGCCTCATCTCTCATAATGGCTGGGGCATACTTGGAGAGCTCAGTGAATTGGCTCTTATATTCCCCGACAGACATGCTCCCCTACTGGAGGCGGAGGAACTGACCCTCACGCTCATGATGATACGTGAGTGGGTAGTATTTATCATGGAATTTAGTCTCAAACGCATCCCAAGTCCATACATAGTTGTTCGCAACAAACTTACGAACGCCCTCCCACCATATGTCAGCCTCCTTCTCAAGCATGAAGGTGACCAGATTAACATGTTCTGGCTTGCTGCAATCCATTTGTCGGACCAGCTTGAGCATTCGATTCAGCCAATAATCTGCCTCCGTCGAGTTGTGGGAACCCGCAAAGGTTGAAGAACGGAGCTTTTGGAATCGTTCAAATGGGCCATCTCTCGACCCAATGGACATCTGCAAAGGCCCACATTTAGAGCTGGAGGCATTGGGCCTCTGTGCAATTGCCACGATAAGGGCCGCAAGGGTCTGCTGGTGCTGCTGAGCAGCCTGCTGCTGCTACTGAGCCGATTGTTACTATTATTGCTGCATAAGCAACAAGATCTACCCCAACACATCAGCACCTGACACCACCTGAGGAAGGGGAGGTGGAGGTGGCAATGACACGCTATCCTCGGCAGGAGGAGGGTCCATACTGGCTTCATAGTCTAAACTGGCCTTCTGCGACTCGATCTCGACCTCATGCCCCTCTTGTGGGTAAACTTGGCTATGTTGCCTCAACCAACCCGCCATGTGTAAGTCGGACATACGCGTGATTGCCTTTGGGCGGCATGACCTGATGTTAAGCACATCAAACGAGTTAACCATAGGTCATACAATTTGATCCCAATGTATGGGGTGCATTTACACATCCATCAATCAGTGCTCAGTCTAAATTCACATACATACACCATAACACAAATCAGTTTAAAACAACCCCCAAAATAGGAGCAAATCATGTAGCCATATCATGCCTGTAACAACACATTTGCTCCATCTAACCCATCATGAAAGGAAAAATTCAAACTAACATGTTCTACATAGGGGGACTAACCCCCACATAAAAAAATAAAAAAATAAAAAAAATCCACATGTCTAAACATAAACAACAACAAAAGTATCATTAAAACACAAAAGGGAACACTACTCCAACGAGACTGGAGATGGAGGCTGGGCATCATCTTTCTGGATGCAGCAGAGGATATATTACATCTTCTTGTAGAGGCACTTGTTCCAACGCTCCTTGTCGCTTCGCCTGCTCAGCTACAACACACTCTAGTGTTGAAATACGCTCCTCTAAGCCGGCAGTTGGCTGATAGTCCTGATCTTCCTCTTTTTTCTCGACATCTTCTTCTCTCTTGGCCTCATCTTCACTCTCGGAACCATCATCGCCCACGAGTCGGGGTGTCTGTGGGCCTACCCCTGAAGTTGACCCCTGCGCCCAATTTCAGGCGGTCCACCTTCCTATGGTTGATGACATCAAAATTTATGAGTCGAGTAGTGGCAGTGGCGAGGCCAAACTGTTTCGCCAATTGGCAGGCTAGAGGCCCGGATGGTAGGTTCAAGAGCTGAGATGTCGAAATTGGCTTTCGCATCTGAGTGAGGATGATAGTGGGCAGGCATACCATCTCTAGCTTCCCCACTCGGTACAAGACTTCCACCATGTAGGGCATCATCTCCGTGCGATTTCCCGCCCTGGGGCACACATTATAAACAAAAATGTAGTGGAGCTTCCGAAAAACCAGCAACAATTCGGAAAATCTCAAACAGTTGCCATTTTCCCACTCGACATTTTGTCCACATAAGAACTGCGTGTGTGTACCCCAAATACCTTTCCTCTCTGAGTCTTCGGCCTTGATTACTACAAAACCCAAGGGTACTTTGAAAGCAGTGGTGATCACATTTCTATCCACCCAATGAGTGACACCATGTACAATCACATCAAACCTCAAGGGGTTGCTCTTGGGGTTCTGGGTGGCGTCATAGAATGATTTCACAATTTGATCGTTTGCAACAACTGTATGGTGGAATATAGGATCCCATCCTAGCGTTGTCATCCAATCCTCGACCCCGTCAGTAGGAAAAATGTCTGGAATGTCAGTGATTGCCTCATAGGTATTCTTTTTACCCCCATGACGAGTCCAATCTTTCATCCGGGGGCCACCCACTAGTGCCGTCACATCCCTAAGGGGCCCATGAGAGGAGGAGGCCCCAACAATATCCTTCTTCCTTTTGCCACCAGGGCGACTAGGGCCTGCCGCACTTGAGGAGCCCTTTCGTTTGCCCATCATGGCAACTAGCAAGGGGATGAGGACAAATGAAGCAACAGAAGAAAGGAATCCAGCTATAAGTACCCTATAAGATGGAAAACTCACTAAATCTGAAGGAATAATCGAGTGAAAAGCTGCCAACGCCCTAATCCAAGCAATATCTTGCGACCCGGTGTTCGCTCGCCTCAAGTGTAAGGCTGTGATGTAGTAATAATTCTCGATAAGACCGAGGTCGATCCTCAGGGATTGTCATAACAATTCTAAACTTTATCTAAGATGGGCTAAATTCATATTTGTAATGATAAATTGAAATTAAGAACAGAAAACTATCTATTTTAGAACTAAATCAGGAAAATAAGCACTAGAGTATCAAGGATCTACTTATAATCAGTCACAATGCTAATTCAAACCATTCAAGTCAATAACCCAATTGGAGTCGGAGTTCTATCCCTATCCAATCGGAATATAGAGCACTCAAATCATCATAATGCATTTAACATAGATGGATCATCCACTGATATGGTTTTCTCATAACAACTCAGGCATTGGGCGTATTCAATCACACAGCCCAATCTTTCACAAAATAATTGAGATCACATTTATGATTCTTCCTCAAGTTTTGTCACTATACTTGATTTAAAAGCATGAATTGAACTTCTATTAAACTAATATCACTACATAAACATCTATATCAGATCAATCACAAAGATAAAAACTTCTTCTAGTTTAGTTCTAGATAAGCATTTAGGAAACTTAGTTTGTAAGATATCCTAGCATCCATTATATCATAATGGATCTAAGATCTCTACAACCCAAAATCTTATCAGCAACACCCCATTAAGCAATCTCAGTAATCAAAACATCCCATATAAGAAAAATCACAAGAGATAGAAGATTAACTAAAAATACTAACTTTATTTCAAACTTGAACTAGAAGTGTTCTTCATTAAACCCAAAAGTACTTAAACTAATTCGAATTAAGCATTGCAAACAACTATAAGCCTCACCTCTTAGCCCTAGCTAAGAGGTTTAGCCAACCATGACGAAGGTTGAACTAAAACTCAAAAGAAAAACTACTAAAAGCATAAAAAAACTAGAAAAAACGCATTCGGAGGAGTTGTAGACTCTCCACGACGATCCTCTCTACCTACCATGAACTTAGATTTCTTCTACGATGCCTTAGGAAGAGTGTGGAGGTGTCCTTTTATAGTAAAAATACCCACCGCCTCAAATTGTGTAAGAAATTATGCACTTACATCGATTATCGGGCGGCCGACGAGTGTTGGTCAGGTGCCCAAACATACCACAAAACAGTCCAATGAGTTTGGTAACTTTTCTTGGAATCAGGCGCTCGGCCAATTGTGGTCGACACCTAGCCATGTCCAGAAAAGTCCCAATAAGAAACTGAAATTTCTGTGAATTTCGAGCACCCGTTAAAGTGGTGGTCGGGCACCCAAAGGCCAAAAGTATAATTTTTCTGCTCTGCAGGGTCATCTGCTGAACTTTCTGTAATTTACTTTTCTAGCTCTGCAATTTGACTTTTTTGGCCGATTCTAGGTCTTCAATTTGATTCCTTCAAGGCTTTTTCTCCACTTCTCTGGATCATCAAAGCTTGGTCTTCTAATTACTCCAAATCCTTCAAATTAGTATTAAATCCATGTTATCTCTTTCTTTTACCTACAAACACAAAAATAAGCATAAGTCCTTATCTTTAACAACTTGAACTATGCAATTGTGCTATGAATTGGGGTTCAGATATGCACAATTCATGGCTTAACACATGATAGACCACGAGTGTTGTTGGAGGCTAATCCAAGAGAAACAAGGGCCTATGAGAGGGTTCGTGAGCTTCGGGGGTGCTAGAGTTTTAAAGAGGGAGAGAGAGGAGGTGAGTGAAATGGGTTTTAAAACCTATTTAAAAAAATTGAAATTATCGGGTTCGGTGCACCGAAGCCTAAATGAGCCATTTCTTCAATTTGATCAAAGTGCTTCGGTCAAAATCGAAGCTCCTTGGACTAACCTTCAGTGTACTAATGGTATCTTGTCAATGCACCGAAGCCATCTGTATAAACCCCCTTCGATACGATCTCGTTGGTCGATTCACAACTAAAGGGCCCCTTCGGTCCCACGAAGGTCCCTGGATAGAAATCCTTTGGACCTCAGTACGATGAGGCTCATCAGTGTGCGACCGAAGCCCACTAGACCATTCTTCGGTGTACCCGAAGGTTTATCTTCGGTGCATTGAAGCCTACTGGACAGGTTTTCCAAGGGGAGCCTTTCCAATACATCTCCCTTGGCGAACCCTCCCTATAATTTGGCTATCTAAATGATTTCTCCCTCTCTAACCACATCTTACCACCCACATAGCTTCACTTACACTGTCATAACTCGAACATGACAGTGTTCATCCCTTAATCACTATAGAACTAGCTCCTAGGTAGATCCTAACAAGCTCCACTAGGTCGCCCTAGAGTTTATCGTATTTAGGGTCCAACAACCTATCTACGTCATCGTGAAGCTTGCGGTCTGCCCATAACTCATTGCCCAACTAGTTCTAAACTCGCGCTCTAATACCAACTTTGTAACACTCCAAATTTCAAGACTCGAGTATGACCTCAATTCTCGAGATTTCGGGTGTCACTGATGCTTTGCGGAAGAGTAATTTGTATTTTTGATTTAAAGGTACCAATGTGCAAGATTAAAACCAATTTAACAGTAAGTAAAGATAGAAGAAGATAACTAGATTTCATACATTAGTTCTCCATCCAAAATGTGGGGCCCGCGCACAACAGGCTGCTCCACCCATACTAATAATGTCAAAAAAACAAAAGAAGTACCACAATGCTAATGAGCCCAAAGCTCACAAAAACCACCAAAACGGGTCGAAATATCTCACACATCAGGAATGACGATCGACCACAGCTTTATGATATACGTTCAACGGTCACTGATCATCAATTGGGGCATCGGGTTTGGGGAAACATGCGTGGATTTATTTGGAGTAGGGCCCCCAAGTTTCACAATGTTTTAACGGTTCAGATTCGACCACTTGAAAAATGTTCAAATGAACATACATAATCCACCTTTGTCGAGCAACTTGCAAATCTCATATGCCCTCACTCTAAGTCCAAGTTGAGTGCATCGACACATCGTCCTGGCTCAACGTCTGCAAGGGTCGTCAAGCTTGTCAAGGCGGAGTACCACACTTAACCTTGTGTCCTTTGGTGCTCCGACAAGGAGCCAGCAGACTAATAGGATATTCGGGGCACAACCAGGTATTTTTAGATACTGACATCGAACGCGAGCGGGGGGGGGGGGGGGGGGGTTAACACAAGCTAGCCATGCCATTTCCAAAGGCTGGCGCCTAAGTGATTAGGGGAAAGACCACATATGGGTTTAGAAGGGAACAATTCTAGGTGTACGACTTTTCTGACGTCACCACTCGAGTACGTGCTCGGGTTTCTAATATGCGAATTTACAGGACGTTACACATTCTAACTCATCATAGTTGTAGATCCAGCCATTAACAATCATGGATCACATGTTGAACGACCGAATGGGTCTAATCATCAAGAGATCAGTGGATCACGGTTCCATTATCACGGATAATCATGATCCGCATAGATCTGCCTCACTAATAACATTATCCAATGGTTAAGACACAGATCCAACGGTTCAGATTAACATATATTCTAATAGAATATACAAATTAATCATAGATCCACCACTACAAATAAGAATACCAAATCACAAATGGGATTAAGTGAGTATTTCCTTAAACTCACCAGTTTGGTGATCAATCCGAAATTCTAAAAAAATAATAATAAAATAGAAATCTGGCCATGACCCACTCGAGCGGTCACGATCACACGATCTTTACTCCACGATCCGACGGTCCCACGGACTTAATTTCTCAAACGATCTCCTCCTCCTCTTCAATCAATGGTAGAGATGATAATGTATGATGATGATAATGGACAAAATGAGATTTCGTGGGTTTAGTGATGGATGGTTAAGATAGGGTTGTGGGAAAAGTATGGACGGTTAAGCTCGATAGGGGTTTTGGAGCGTAGAGAAGTAATGGGGTTAGGGTTTTTCTTTAGTAGCTTAAATAGAGAGCCCTACCTCTCATATGATAAATGAAATAATGGTGGAGATGGGCACATGTCTCTAGTGGCCCACCTTGGGTCCTTCCGCTAGATCGGAGGCATCCATCATACTAGGATATATCTCAATGATTCATGGGTGAAATTTGGGGCCAAAAGGTCAACGAATAAACACACAATGATAAATTAAATAGACACTCTAGATTGATGCATAATAACTTGAGATCGGACGCACCCTTCAACAATCTGAAACCATCATGGCGACGGCCTCAAAAAATTGATAAAGTAAGGTAAATTTAAGGAACTTTGGTGGTATCCACACCCATGATCAAACAGGGCCACTATAAGCTTAAACGGTGGCAAAAACCACACAATAGCAAACGTTGTTAAAAGATATCTGGATGTGATTTTAGAGATGATTTGACCACTTTAAAACGAAATTAAATCACAACCATTGATAGTTGAGTAAAACAATCTGTACCATAGGTTGGGGTGTCTACAGATTATCTAATGGGCCGTTAACTTCCCGATCCTCTTACCGGTTTCAGAATAAATGGCTAAAAACACGATGGACGGTGGACATGCCTCGATTCAAGATTCTGAGAACATGTAGATGTGGGCCATCCTTGGAAACCTAAGATGCACAAAATCTGAACACACAATGACGACCACACACAAAGATGGATGGTCCACAACGAAGATATAAAACCTCTCATCTTTATCTACGTAACCAAATCCTAGAATTTTATTTTTGATTCGGTACAACGCGACGAATGGGACTTTGGTATGTCTCGATCTACATGGACACATCTAGGACCCTACGATGGAATCTAGCCCAATAGATCACCTAAGCACATGGAAAATGACATCTATAAGTGACTTCACCTTGATCGGTGGTCCACATGGCCCTATGCAACAAATCTTCGATTTAACAGTCTTGGTAGATCATCCAACGATGAAATTTCACATGGACAACTAAAATAGTTGGACAAAGGAAAGGAAAAAGTCTCACAGCTAACTGACACACCGATTAGGATAAATCATGGGGGTTCACTTTCACCATTGGTTTGGTGTTGAAATGAGGTTCAACGGCTTGATCGATTTTCGATTGGAATTTCAACGGTCACAAAGGTTCCTCTAAGGACATTCTATGGTTTCAATAGAGCAAAACTTGATTTAATCAATTCAACAGGCCGCGGTGATCAAAATAAGAATAAATGGCCATGATCTAAGGATATATGATCGAATTCAGGTTGATCAAACTATACCATTGGATTCTACATGGTTCCATCTATCACTTTACGATTTGGATCTATTCCACTGATGGTTCAATTAATTTAAAATGAATTACTAAAGTTTATGTATATGAAATGTAGTTTATAATTCTACTTTTCTACGCAATTATTCCAAACGACTATGCATCAATCATGTTATCAACCTTACACACATCATATTATTATCGTTTTAATTCCAAAAAAAATTTATCTAGATTTTTAATCAATTAAAAATGTCAAATAAAACATTAGAAAATTTATAGATATTACAGTAATAGGATGTTAATAGATGTAATGAGCAGGGGGTTGGAAAAGTAAAGAGTGTTGCACTATGCTAGATATAAGTGATATGATGTTGCTATATGAATGATTGGATGGATGGAGGTGTCGCGTAAGCTAGCTCGAGCGGCTTGGATTAAGACTTAGATGGCTTGAGAGGCTTGGACCGAGGTTAGGCTGGACCAGACTAGAGCTAGACTATTCTCACTCACTCACACTCTCCCCACTGGAGGAACGGACGAATGAAGGGTAAGAGGTGAGACGCTCCTAGGGGAAGGCTCTGAATTTTTGGATGCTGAAAATGAATGGGGGGGTGGGGTATTTATAGCTGCTCTGGATGGCAGTTCTCGTGAATAGTGATGGGTGGCCCTGTATGTTTCTAGAGCTCCAGCTTCAGACCGCTGGTACTCTGAACCTGGAGTGAAAAACACTCCAGGTTTGGGATACTTTCTTGGTTTGGTCTCTTCCGAAGCTAAAGGTTGGAGTTAGGCTTGGGCTTAGGTTCGGTTTTAGGGTTTGACTAGGTGAGTTAACTAGGTGCAAGGGCTAGTTTGAGTGGGTGAGTTGACCCGCCGAGTTGACCTACTGTGGAATTTTGGCCTGGTTTTTCATACGGGTAGTTTTTTTCGGGCTGATGATTCAAGGTGAGTTAACTGGGTTTAGGTTGAACTCGAGTTATGGATTAGGGTTTAGATGAGTGAGTCAACTGGGTTTTGACCTAGGGTTTGGGATTTGGACTGATTGATGGACCTACGGTTCGGGATCTGGATTGGATGATGGACTGGGTTATTGTAACACCCCATACTTTTAGCACTTGGGTGTTACCATTTAAATCTGAATTAGTGTGTGGGTGTTGGTGTGGATACACATAAGTTGCATTTTGTCCTATTGCTAATATTTTATAATATAATTTGATTAAAAAGGGTTGTAATTAAATTTATGTGAATATAAATAGAAATAAAAATAAAATAGTTTATAGTAAACATTTTTATAAAATATAATTTTATTTATAAATTACTATGGTAGACAATAATTATAATGATAAACATTATTGATTTAAAATAATAATAATAATACATTTGTGATAATAAATAGATATTAACAATAAAGATTGATCTTATTATATATAGATTAGGCCATGCTAGTTTTGAGGACGTTTTAACCATTGAAATTTAATTTAGAGACAATCCTACCATTGGATTGTTAGAATGCATCGTTTAGATGCATAAACTTATGATTTGAGGCCCACTTCAACTTTGGATCAGCTACATCTTTGGACCAGCTACATCTTTGGACCCATAGCCTAGAACGTCTAGCCAAAAGGTATGGACGGAGTAGATTATACATATCATCATTATGGGTCCCACTTTGTGGTGCATGTGCACCAACATGTGGTGCACGTGATGTGCATGTGAGGACCAAAATTGGTCAACAACTGCTGACCCGACTTCTCTCCAAAAAAAGGAATCTCCCTCTCTCTCTTTTTCACGCTCCCGCCCAAACGGGCAACAACGCACGGACGTACGTCCGTTTGTGTCTAGTGTGGCCCACTTTTGGGCATTGTTCTGCCCAATCTGAGCTGTCCATTTGGTTCGAACGATGGGCCTAACCAAAACCTTGGTGGAGATTTTCGCCTTTAGTTGTTAGTGTTGTCGCAAATCGGGCCTGAAGTCGGGCTGTCCAGTCGATGTATGTGTTTCCAGCAGCCATGTATTCTCCAGATCTTGATCATAGTGCCCCACCTTTGGACAATCAAAACCGTCTACTTTGTAGAGGGCTAGGGTCTCTATCAAACCATGTTAGCCTTATTTGTTGGGGGCCACCCGTTACAATGAAATCTTCAGCCAAAGTCCAGTTCCTCACCTTTCCTTTCCAAAAACGGAAGCTGCCAAGTTGGCAATCCGCGTCTGTTGGATTCCAAACATCTTGGCCGTTCATAGTGGTCTAGAAAGACTGGTTTTAGAAGAATCTCAGCCCTCCATTGTGCTTCACACGGATCGGCTATTCCATATTTAAATGGAAATATTCTCTTTTCTTTTCTTTTTTTTCCGTTTTCGAAACCTAATGCAGCCCCATCTAGAAAACCTAGATCTAAATCAATCCAAACGCCCAAATTCTCTCCCCAGCTCGCATGGTGGCTAATGAATCGATCTCAGCAGCGGCATCTCCCAGATTTCTTGTCATCGAGCGATTCCGGCCGAAGTCTTCTACTTGCAAACCAACAGGAAAACTTCCTTCTGAACTTTGAAATATCTCTTCCACAGGCTCCATTTTTCTAACATTTTTCTAAAAAAAAAAATCCTAGAAAATTGCCAAAAGAACCTTCCATTGCAAATCCCATTGGAGTAGTGTCTCACTTGTACTCATCTTCACCAACCACGACAATTAGATCGAAGTGCTCAGTAACGAATGTGAAAAAGCCAAGAGAGGAGATCGTCTTCCTCGTCGGGAATCCGCCACCGTGCAGCCACTGTTGGATCGCATTTCAAGTTCAGAAACGTCTGTCATGTGGGCTGTTGGATGTCTGTCTGATCAGATCTGGCGGTCTGGTTGGAGTTCAGATCAGATTTGGTTGTCCAAACTCTTCTGAATGCTACTTTGATGAAAGATCAGAGTGGAGGAAGAAGGAGAGTGAGAGAGGAGCAGATTCAGGTGAGTTTTCTCTCCCACATCTCTATGGGGAGTGGTCGAATCGATCCTCAGACCTGATATGGTATTGAGCTTGTAACCGAGTTAACTCGGCATTCCTTTTGCTGAGTTTAGATCGGCGATTAGGCCTGAGTTGAGTTAACTAGGTCGACTCGGATCGATCTTCCCAGTTCTTGCTATCTATTTATTCCAAGAGGAGCAGCTTGTAAGTTGTATTGATTGGGGTATAGTGTTGATGTTTACTTACAAATCAACCTGTGTAAACTCCTTTATAGCAGTGAGTTCACTGACTCAGTCCGGTGGAACTCAGTTGTTTTCTGAGTTGTAGCGATTTGCAGGCCATTGCTATTATTTGGGTCATTAGGCAATGATCTCTGGTGATTGTATCAGATTTCCAAACTATATATCAATGGCATGGAGTTAGTGGGTGAGTTAACTGAGTTAATTTATAGGCCAGTCAGTCGTATTGTAGCAGGTAAGTCGTCTTCCCTACTGTTTATGCGTTAGTCATAGATTTAGTCTCTAGTTGAATAGTCACTTTATCGAGTGACTCGAGTTGGAATATGAAATTAGGAAGGACCTAGCCAATTTAAGACCCTTGATCAAGAAGTTAAAGGCCTTTGGACTTTGAGTTTAAGTTGAAGCTACATTAGAAAATGATGAATCGGCATTAAGTCGCAGTCAGGGTCATCAATGTATCGCTTCAAGTTAGACTGGGTGGCATTGAATTGTTACCTAGTTGGGTAGGTTCCAATCTAGCAATGGAAGTAAGTCAAATTCATAGGGTTAGTATTAGAATTCAGCTTATTATAAGTTGGTCAGTATGTTGTTATGATGAAGTCCAAAAGTTATAAATTGAAATCTTAAAGCTACATGATTAACTTTCTACCTTTGACCCAATTGCAAAAATTGTGTCATTTAGGATGGAGCTTAATCTCAAGCATGTATACACAATTCTAGCTACATTAGGAGGTGACCCATATCTAAAGTGAGGTTTCTCACCCTTCAAGCTTCCCATGTATATATTAGAATTGTGTAGTTTTTGCTTAAATACATCTTGCTAGTTGAATTATTTTATTTATATGTTTTCTTTATTTTCATTCTTGCTTACGATACTTGTTTCATTATAATAATTGTTTATAGAGTTGTTACATTTCAATTGATCATCGATGATGCAACTTAGAGAATATAATTGTTTCTATATAAATGGTATGCATTCGAAAGTTTGGTTGTGAAATAATATTTCATATATTTTATATGTTTGTTGTTTTTCCATTTGAAGTAATATAGTGGAATTTATCTTGTGGTGTCCTTGATTGGACTTGGTGGCCATGTGGCTTTTGTTGGAAAGATCTCCTTGTTAGTGTCCGTCAATGGACTTGTTTTTCTCAGGTAGCTTGGACGAAGAAGAGTATCCTTTTGTTTGAAACTTTGGAACGCATATAAGATAGTAATGTTAATTGTCTAATTGTAGAGAATCATAAAAACATAATTGGTTATTTTGTACTATGGTATATTTTGTCGAACGTCTCATGGGCCGGGGATGGTGTTATGGGATGCTATGCCCGAGCCGTCGGCCTATGCTGGGTTGTGCGCCCCCCATAGTGACCGTGAGCTTTTAATTGCTTGTTTTATAAAATTGGACAAATAAAAGCTGGTTAAGCATACATACATGGCATTTGCGGGTAATGTTGGTGACGAGCCACATTACTGTCGGTTTGATATGCATTGCATTACGGGTAACATTGGTGACGAGCCATGTTACTGTCGGTTTGATATTCACCAGCTGGATGTACATCCCCAGGCTGAAGAACATTTGCATGCACACATTCATGTAAACGGGATTAAAGTCTGAATATATGGATTGAATGTTATAATTTGTTGGTATTTGTAAAATGAGTGAATTGTTACATTTGATTGTTTTAAATGTCATTTCTTTTGTAATTGTATAAATTGCTTATTGTGCAATATATTATTTTTAGTTGGTCTTTACTTAACTGCTATCATACTTAGTAATTTTGGAGGGTTTTTACCTCACTATGATAGCGTTTTAACGCTATCGAACTATAATAGTTGATGCAGGTGTCTTGAGATGAGAAGTTGGAAGGCGGTGCGACTCAAGTCTACTTGCAGTATTTCTTTCCTTTTGTTTCTTTTTAATTAATGTAATATGGAGAGAATTGATTTGTATAAGCCCTATGGGCGCCACTTATACGGTTTGATTTATATTGGACATTACATGTCTTAATTTGCTTCCATTGTGTTTTAAATAAAAATAAAATAAAAATTTATACTGTAAAGTGGATCTTTGAATGTTTATACTCGGGTTTTCAGAACTCGGGCTCAACACCCGAGTAATGAAAACCGGGGCGTTACAGTTATGGACCTCCATCCATCTAATCATTCAATCAACTATTCAGCTTAGGGTGGGGTGTCTACACATATCATGAGAAAATAAGATTGCTTAGCAATCATAACCTTCCCAAGAACATTTTTAGGGTGCATTTGGATGCAATGTTGCATTGAATTGCAAAATTTACCCTTGTGAGCTACTTGTAAGAAACATCATTCAAGGTATTAAAAAGTGGTTGCAATACAGTTGTTGTCTAATGATAATGGCGGGAATCATTATGCATTATAGGGCTTATAGCCATTACAAAAAGAAAGAAAAAAGTCAGTAATAGCCATTATGGCTTGTTATGGATTGATTAAGGTTATTTTCTTTCCAGATAAGAAAAAAGTTGGTAATGACCATTATAGCTCGTATCATATTAGTATCGGTAGCGTTAGTGTAACAGTAGTGGCGGTTCGTACTGGTAATAGCAACTGCGGTTACATATTGAATACCTTGCATTGTTTCGTGTTTGATTGTTTGATCTTAGTATACTTGCAAAAGTAGAAGGTTTGCAATTCAATTCACATATGCCTCGAAATGCACCCATAACCTGATAATGGAGCACTGCAAAGTCTATGATACAATGTCCCACTTTATGGAAAGAAAATACATAAAAAGTCCTATACCATGAAATCAAATTGACAGAAACTAACCGTCTCATCCTCTTCTTATTTGCTTTAAACAAAAATATAAAAACATAGTGTGGGAGAGCTCTATTGAGAGCCGTTAGATGAGGGTTAGGGTTTGGTGGATGGGAACCATTGGGAAAAGAAAAGAGGAGTGTTCCAATAGGAGCTACTTCAATAAGGCCTTTTTATTTTAACTCTTGTTTTAAATAAGTTGGTTTGGTAAAATCTCAAAAAAAACTCTTATTTAAAATAAGCACGTTTGGTAAAACTTTCAAATAAGAGCTTCTTTTAAGGGTAGTTGATGTCATTTTTAAATATTACAACTTTAATATAAGAGCAATCCGAATGGTTATTTTGGTGGACCGTCCATCATGTGGGGGCCAACATCAATGCTAATTGTCTTTTATGTGGGGCCCCTCAATGTCCACTACCCATCACCCATCACTTGGACTCCACATTTGATGTGTCCATAGTGTGGCCCTACCTTTGAAGTGGATTGTCCATCATGTGGGGCCCACTTTTGATATCCACCATTCATCATGAGGGGTGCACCTTTTATGGCCTCACTTTGGATATGGGTCATCCATCATGAGAGACCTTGGATGTGGATTGTCCATTAGGTGGGGCCCATTTGATGTGAACGGTCCATTATGAGGGGCCACACTTTTATGCGGGCTATCCATCATGTGAAGCCCACTCCGTCCATTATGTGGGCCCACCTTAATGTGGACCATTCATTGTGTGGGGCCCCACATTCATTATGGGCCGTTAATCATGTGGGCCCATCTTCAATGACCATCATCCATCATGTGGGTCCCACCTTTGACGCGGATTGTCCATTAAATGGGACCTACTTGATGTGCATGTTTCGTCATGTTGGGCCACACTTTGATGCGGGACATCTATCATGTGGGGCCCACCTTTGATGTGAACCTTTTGTTACGTGGCCCACCTTGATGTGGGGCCCCACTTTAATATGAGTCGTTCATCATGAGGGGCCCATCTTTGATGTCCACCATCCATCATGTGGATCTCACCTTTGTTGTGGACCATCTATAATGTGGGGCCCACTTGATGTGGATAGTCCATCATGTGAGACCCACCTTTGATGTCCACCATCCATCATGCAGGTCCCACCTTGGCTGTGGATTGTCCATCATGTGGGGCCCAACCTCTATATGGGTCATTCATCATGTAGGCCCACCTTTAATGTCAAGCTTCCATCATGTGGTCTCACATTCAATATCCACCATCCATCACGTGGGTTCGACCTTTGATGTGGAACATCTATCATGTGGGGCCCACTTGATGTGGATAGTCCATCATGTGGGACCCACCTTTAATGTCTACCATCTATCATATAGGTCTCACCTTTGCTATGGACCGGCCATCATGTGGGGCCCAACCTTCAATATGGGTCAATGTGGGCCCACATTTAATGTCAATCTTCCATCATGTGGTCCCACATTCAATGTCCACCATCCATCATGTGGGTCTACCTTTGATGTGGACCATCATTAGGTAGGCCCTGCTTGATGTGGATCGTTTATCGTGCGGGGCCACACTTTGAAGCAGGCCATCCATTATGTGGGGCTCACCTTTGATGTGGCCGTGTATTATATAAGCCCACCTTTGATATGGGTCATTCATCATATGGGGCCCACCTTCGCTATTGGTCATTCATCATGTGGGCCTTTCTTGAAGAAATTATAAAGAGAAAAGAAGAGGGTAAGATGGGAATAAGATGGGAACTACATGAAAAGTTTAATGGTAGACTTGTCCAAAAATTAGTTCAAAATGTCTACCTGCTTAAGCTAAATAAACTTTGTTTCAAAAATTAATCCATCCCCAACTTATTAAATGGGAGCTTATTTATTACTTTTAAACAAATAAGCACTTAGTTAGGCTTCTACCAAATGTCGTAAAGGCTTATTTTTATAGAAATTAGTTAATTAACTTTTAAATTTATTTATTTTTTATTATTTTTGGTAGATATGCCAAACGCCCCCTCATTGCCCTCGAGTATGAACCAGTTTGCAACTTCCCTGGTAGCACCAAAATCCGACCATCAGTTTTAATCTAACGGCTCAGGATTGGAACGCATGTAAGAGAGTCTGGTGTCGTGCGTTAGAACGCACATCTATACCCCCTCTTCTTTTTGGCCTTTGGAATTGTCTTCCGCTTCAGAAAGAAGTTGCATCCCTCCCTCCCTCCCTCTTGAATACAAGGAAATATAAAAAAGAAGAGGGAGAGAAAAATGCGCAGAAACTGCAAAAGGAAGGGAGAGGTAGGGGTAGGGGTCCGAGGCGCCTCTTCCAAACTTGGAAAACCCAAAACCGCTGCTGCTGCTGCTGCTGCTGAGGTGTACCCCAATCACCCTCGTCCGACCTCCGAAGAGTGCCGTTCTGTCAGGGACCATCTCCTCTCTCTCCACGGCTTCCCTCAGGAATTCGCCAGATTTCGAAAAAATAAGCTCATTCACGACAGTCCAGATACATCCAATCCCTTGTTCGGAGAAGACGCCCCCCATGAGTCCACCACTCGGGAGGAGAGCGTCTTGGATGGTCTGGTGAGCACTCTTCTGTCTCAGAATACCACCGATTCCAACTCAACAAAGGCGTTCGCTTCCCTCAAATCCTCATTCCCAACATGGGAAGATGTAAGCAATCTCAACTCTTCTCCTTCGTCCATAGCCCATGGAAATGTACCATTCTTGACTAAATCAAAATGGCATTTTAGGTTCTTGGCCAGGCCCCATTTCCTCCAGCCCTCTCCACAAAAGGAGAAGGTCCACTGATTGAATGTCTGAAGTTTCCGTTGGAGGACATCTTCAGTCAATCATCCGCTTACTGTGGGGCTCTCACCAGATCAATGTTCTGGGTCCATGAAAGAAAAAAAAAAGGACATTGCCTACGTGGAATGTTGCCTCAAATGAAAATGCTGCTAGCCCTCTTTGTATGAGTTGATTGCAAAAAGGGTACCTTCTCTTATTAATGACTCCAGTATGATATTGGTTTCATTACAATTATTTTGGGAGGGAAGTATCCAATATTACATTTTTGATATTTTGTCCACATTGCAGCCTGGGCTTTTGTATTGTATTTCTAGCGAGTTATTGCGATAAATTCTTGATATGATATGATTCATCCCAATATTTAACCTTGTTTTGGAACAGTGACTTCCTTTCCAAATTAGTGGATACATTTTCATGGTTTTCTTTTATATTTCGTGTCAAGGTTCTTGCAGCAGAAACTAAATGTATACAAGATGCTATAAAATGTGGGGGCTTAGCTGCGACAAAAGCTTCATGCATCAAGAATATTTTGAGCTCTCTGCTTGAGAAGAGAGGGAAAATATGCTTGGAGTATTTGAGAGGCATGCCAGTAGATGAAATTAAGGCCGAGCTTTGTTGCTTCAAAGGAGTTGGGCCGAAAACGGTACATTCCCTTTCTGTTTGATCTTTGTGGTGTTTATTTGTTGTCTATTGTGTGGTAAAATCTGGGCTTTTTGAAAGTGTTGTGGATTATCTGCTAGTCAACATCCATGAACCATTAATCTTTGGAAGAAAGAATTTCTTTTCTTGCTCTTACTTTGAAGATGATCATTATGGTATTTTAAATATATATTTTTCCACTGAAATGCTTGAGTGTTTTGCTTGTGATCATTGAAACCCACAAACACAATTCTTCCTATTGTCTTTTTGGGCAAATTGGTTGAAGTGGAATTTCTGTAGTACCAGTCGAAAAGGAAGATTATGGCATCTACTGGCCTGTCATAGATAATTAAACTTGACACTCAATCAACAATTGTGGCTCTTGATTGGCATACCAGTTGTTTCCAAACTTGCCTTTTGTCGATCGTATAAAAAAGGATTCAATAATTTCTGATGAGACCGGACGTTGACATGTCTTTGCCAAGCCCAAGATCATAGGCTACCCTTTCATGATATCTGTCAATCAGTCTTCCTCCTGGTCCCGGCAACAAGGGGTCAAGCCAGAATTTGTAAGCTTAACATTGCCCACGCAAATTTGATGATTTCCATTGCTAAGTTTCTCACATTGAGAATACTTCTCCACGGCCATGACGAATCAACTGCAATTTTCGAACCCCAACTAGAGTGTCTCTTTATTTACATTTCATCCATTTAGTCTAAAGATTTTGCCTACCTGCAGCTATCGTCCAAAGTTGCTTGAAGGTCTTCCTGATTGGAGCTTTTTAATAGAGATGATTCCACTAAACAAATGAGATCCCAATTAACAGTGTGCATTTTCAAATTTGCCCACAAAAATGTGCTCATGATTCTTTTGATGATTTCAACACAGCCTTTGGGAAGCAGAAACGCTTGCAACCAAAAGATGGGAAGGGCAGAAAGAGTAGACTTTATAAGCTCCAAACAAGCTGCAAAAGAAGAAAAGCCCTCTATCCTCCAAGCTTTCTGTAAATCTTGCCTATGAGAGAATTGCAGTCACAAATTTTCAGTCTAGCTTAGTATGGAGGAAGCCCGAGATACGGAATTGGTAATGAATCTTCGTTTATATCCAGGATGGAACTGATGGCTTCTTCACAATTGCAAAAGCAGGAGAATATGATTGAACTCTTGGCAAAGTTAATCTCAAGCCCTGAGTGAGTACTAAAAGCAGAGAAAAGCTGTTTTAATTGGAAAGCTATGACAGGGTCTGCAAATGAGAATCATTTATTTGTCAACAAACAAAAGATAATTAACCCAGATATTTCCTTTTGAGAACATGGTGTTAATTATGCTATTTTCTTGACATTTTGTAAAGTAGCACTAGCAGAGAGCATCTCCATCATAATTATGAAGAGAAATGGGGAGAGAGGGTCTCCCTGACTAATGTCCTTGGTACTTATGAAAAATCCATCTGTTACCATTTATTAGCGGAGAAAAGGTTGGGGTTGAAATACAAGCTCCAACTTAGTTGCAGGGTACTTCTAACTAGGTGTTGCTCCTACTTCAAATCCTCGCTTCGGACTCTCGCTCCAGCTCCTGCTTCGAATCCCGCTTCAGACTTTCGTTCCCGTTCCTGCTTCCTACCTGGTGATGCGTTATGGCCACACGTGTGGGCCGTCTTGGTCACATGTGTGGTCCCCTCCAGTCTCTCATGTGGTCCACATAAGTTTGGGTCTATGTTGGGCCTTAGTTATGTGCTTGGGATAAAGTCCTCAGGCCCCATTAGTCAATTATTTTATTGTTTCGCAAGAGGGTTATTAGTGTAATATCCTTGTAATCAGTGGTAATCCTATTTAATAATAAAAGAGAGGTGAGGTGTGTGGAGCTTCTAATGCTCTTTCCTCTCCTCTTCATCTTTCTCTCTTCTTTCTTCCTTTGTTCTCTTCTTCCATTTTAAACTACATAGCATTAGAGCACTAAGTGATCTGATATCTTGCGTCTCTCTCTCTCTCTCTCTCTCTCTCTCTCTATCATATTTTCCTCTTTCTTATTTTTTTAGGGAAACCCTAATGTGCTTGGGGCGGACCTAATGTATTCCCTTTCCCTCATTGTATCACCGCTTGGTGGGTGATGTAATCATGTTCAACAAAGGCGTGTAAGGCCCACTTTCATATTCTCCCCGTGTGATGGGTCAAAGTGGGCCATCTCTCATCTATAGTTGGATCTATGATTAGTTTTGAAAACGGAAATTATGCATGAAGGTTGTTGATAGTATAAATCAAAGAAAAAGTTTACGAGTAAAAACAGGTAATGACCTAGTTGATTATGTTCGTGGATTTATACATCTATATGTGTGAAGTTCAATTTTGTTGAAAGTTTTCCCCAGTGTGCATTCAAAATTCTTCCCTTTGTCAAGATAGACACCAAGGATGAATCAAAGAATAATATTATGCCTCGATCCTAGTTGATGTCCCTCTAAATCACATCAACTAAACTAAATGAAACAAATTATACAGCGGCATGGTTCTGAATGACGGTTGCCATATCGGCCTAGTGGAAAAATGATATGATACTATGTCTCGTATCAGTATCGGGGCCGTATCAGTCAGAATTTTTTTAAAGCAAAAAAATGCGGAAATATATTAGAAAAATAGGAAAACTGAGATATTTAAGAATTTATCATATATATATATTTTTTTTGTGTTTAATGGTGTATCGGACCATTGAATGTTGTCTTGGCGGGTCGACCTACTATAAGGTGTAATGTTGATTTTTTTTGTTTTTTTTTGTTTTTTGTTTTTGTATAAATTGTTGATATATGTTAGAAATTGATATCATATAGTGCTAATATGATTATCTATTAAGTAATATAATTTTTCTAAATAAAAAAAATCAGAAAATGCCTAAAAATTAACTCAAAAATAAAAAAATATAGAAAATATTTTTTAATTAATGCATTTGTGAAATCATTAGATCCATAGTCTTCTAATACTTGAGCATTATAATAACAATTTAAAAAAAAATGATTTTAAAATCTTTTTATGAAAATTTTAGAAAATACATGAGTAAATTAAAAAGAAATAATACTCAAGAATCTTCAACAAATTAGTAGATCCATATTCTAATACTCAAGAATCATAACAAGAATCAGAAAAAAACTAATTTAATTTTTTTCTGAAATTTTCATAAAATACATGCGTAAAAAAAGAAGAAGAAAAAGCACAAAATCTTCAATAAATCAGTAGATCCATAGTCTTCTAATACTCAAGCATCATAATAAGAATCAGAAAAAAACTAATCTAATTTTTTTTTTGAAAATTTCAGAAAATACCGAAGTAAATAGAAAAATAAAAAAAAGAAAAACCTCTAAATCTTCAACAAATCTCAAGTGCACCATAACACAGTTAACAATAGCTGTTGAATCCCCACGATAAAACTTCATGCAGTCCATCGGAATGTTTATTTTCCATCCAATCTGTTGGTAAGGTCACAAAGACCTAGATGAAGAGACCACACAAATATCAACTTGATCTAAAGCTTTTGTGGCCCATGAAAAGTTTTTAATGGTCGATTACCACTATTTCTTATATTATGGTCCACCTGAGATTTGGATCTACTTCAGTTTTGGGACCATGCCCTAAAATGAGTTATCAAAAAAGATGAACGACGTGGATATAAGTAAAATAAATCAAAGTGGGCCCCACGGTCAGGGATCCCACCCACCTTGGTGGATCTGGGATCCACCGAAGCCGCGCCCTCCAACTCCGTAGGAAGCATATTGCACAGTGAGTAACTCATACTGAGTAAACTCTGTGGAGCCCACCATGATTTATGTATTTTATACACTACGTCCATCCATTTTATCAGATAATTTTAGGGCTTGAGCCCAAAAAAGAAGCATATCCAAAGATATAGTGGACCACACCACAGGAAACTGTGTGAATTGAATGTCTATTGTTGAAAAATTCATAGGGGCCACAAAAGTCTTCAATCAAGCTGATATTTGTTTTTTCTCTTCATCCAGGTCTGTGTGAATTTATGAACAGGTTGGATCTCAAATAAACATCATAGTGGGCCCTATGGAGGTTTCAACAGTGGGTGTCATTGTCACCACTGTTTTTTGTGGTGGGGTTCACTTGGACTTTAGATCGGCGTTATTCGTTGGCTCATGCCCTAAAATGATCTGTCTAAATGGATGGATGGTGTGGATACAACACATACATCATGGTGGGGTCCACAATTAGGGTTCCACACACATCGTTGTTCCGTGTCGCGCACAGATTGGGCACTACTACCCCACCAGGATGGACGCGGATTGCCTACTGACGCTTGCCAATAGCGAGGTGGCTGCTGGATGGTGCTCTGTGGGCCCCACCATGATGTATGTGTTATATCTGTGCCATTTATCTATTTTTCCAGATTATTTTAGGGCATGATCTCGAAAATGAGGCAAATCCAAATCTCAAGTGGACCACACAACAAGAAAACAGTTGTGATTGTGCGACCACCATTAAAAACTTCCTAGGGCCCACTCTAATAATGTTTATTTGCCATCCAACCTGTTGATTAGGTCACAAAAACTTGGATGAAGTGAAAACACAAATATTAGCTTCATCCAAAGATCTACCATCCAATAGTTGTGGCCTCGAGAAGTTTTTAATGGTGGGCGTTCAATTACCACCGTGCTCTTGTGGTGTGGTCCACATGAGATTTGAATTTGCCTCATTTTTTGGTATTATGGTCTAAAATTATATGGGAAAATGGATGGACGGAGTGGATATAAAACATACATTATGGTGGGGCCCGTAGAGCACCATCCAGTAACTACTGTCCATTGACAACGTCAGTAGGCAATCCGCATCTCACCAGGACTTAGCTAGTGGGGCTCATGGTGGGGCCCACCATGATGTTTGTGAGGAATCCACTCCGTCCATCCATTTTTCCATAGCATATTAGGGCATGAGCCAAGTTATACAAAAACGGTTACATAATGGCTGTAACGGCCATTATGTAACGATAACGACATAACCATTATGCATTACGAGGTTGAAATGGCCGTAACAGCCCTTACAGAAAAAACTGCCTGTAACCACCTCGTAATGATCCCGTAACGATCCAGAAACATGTTTTAAAAAAAAAATGCAGTAACGGCCGTTACGACCCGTATCGTAATGGTAATGGTGGTGGTTGTTACGGCCATTATTATCGTTATCGAACACCTTGGCATGAACCCAAAAATCAAGTAGATCCAAAGCTCAAGTGGGCCTCACGACATGAAATAGTGAGGATTAAATGTCCATCATGCCGCTCTGTTTCTTGTGGTGTGGTCCACTTGAGACTTGGATTTGCTTCATTTTTGGGCCCATGCCCTAAAATGGGTTGGCAAGAAGGATGGACGGCGTAGATATACAATGAATACATCGAGGTGGGGGCCCGCATAATAGTAATTATGTCCAATGGTATTATTTTAACAATTAAATGTCCACTAATCAATGGTTAGTGTTTTTTTTTTAACCAATCTGTGTTTTGGATTGTAATTAATTGTAGTGGTTGACACAATTTCTTTGGTTTAATTTGAGTTCACATATGCCACGTGTACCATTCTAAGTACGTGCGTATCAAGTGTCATACTCATATGTAGTCCAGAGTATCAAGTAACTCCCAAGAAATTGTCTTTTTGACTTGCATAAATGGGCCAAACCAGATGTACAATTTGCAGTTGCCCACAAATTCAGTATGGGTGGGGCCCATTGATGACAATCCAGACCGTTGGTCTGATGGGAACCGTAGAAAATGGAGTGTGACTTGGAAATTTCTCATAGTGGGAAGTTTACTACTACTCAGAATAATACTGAGATATGGGGTACCCTCGAGGGAAATTACACCAATCATCAAATGATTTATACCTTAACATCATAAGGCATACTCTGTCCAATTGAACGTGATCTTGGTGTAATCATGAGACTGTCCATTTTTGGTGTCTCACTATATATTGCATGCGTCTTTGTCTTGAATTGCTTACTGCCTACTGGACAATGCTCTATGGGCCCCACCATGATTTATGTGTTTTATCCACACCATCCATTTTCCTAGGTAATTTTATGCCATCCATCTATTTTTCATGCCATCCAAAACTTTTATGGCCCCCAAGAAGTTTTTAATGGTGGGAATTCAATCCCTACTGTGTTGTCCACCTGAGATTTGGATCAATCTCATTTTTAATACCATGCCCTAAAATGATTTGGCAAAATCGATGGGTGGCATGGGTAACACATGCATCGAGGTGGGCCCCAAAAAGTTTTAACGAAATGCTTTTTTGCAGATAAAATATGTTAGGAGGAAGAGGAGGGAGACAACCTGATATAGGATGGAGATATGGCCGGCCTTCTCTCGATAATCGATTCGGGAGTATATGTAATTTATGTGGCCATGTTTTTTTTGGGGGGGGGGGGGGGGGGGGGGGGGGGGGTAATTTAGCTGGAGGGTATTGCAATGTTTTTATGTGCGAGCAAAGATGAGGGCTGTATTGAAAAAAATGTGAAGATAAGAGATGAACGACATGCGCGGGAGAGGGAGATGAGGGAGAAGTTGGGGCGGCCATCATATGTAGGTGACGAGGATGTAGTGGATATTGGTGACAATGATGATCCTAAATATAGACGCGTTGTTTAGGAGTCCCTACGGGGATGAGTGGGAGAGGGATTAGGAGAGGAGATGGGATGCAAGTAGGCTTATATTTGAGGGGTTTACCCATGAGCATGGTGGACGGAGTGGGGCAGGGGGAAGTAGGGTGGGGGAGTTCTAGGGGTGGTAGAGGGGAGGGTAGTAGGTGGGGAGGATTATGGGGTATGGGCAGGCGTAGTAGTAGCATGCGGGTTCTGGATCTACCTTCAGATCTGGGGTATAAAGAGGCGTGAGGGACACAAAAAGAAATTAAAGGACATGTTTAGTGGAGGGGATGTGAGGAAGAAAATTGAAAAGTTTATAGCGATTTTTTATTTTTATTTTTATTTTTTATCTACGATCAAATCCTCGCGAATGCCGCAGCAAGCCTTAAGAATATGATAAGTGAAATGCAGCGTGGGGGTGAGGGTGTGTAGCCGCCCACGCCCTTTAAGATAATGAAGTATTTGGATTGATGAATATGCAGAGATGAAGACATGTTGATTCATATAATCAGTTATGGGAGATGTATGGTTGCATTGTTATGTGTGACTGGTTGGACCGGACTGACGAGGATGTCGGTCATAAATTTTATAGTCTATTGTAGGGCACGAGTGGTGTTCCTAAAGTCCATAGATGCGAGTAATAAGATTAAAAATGCGGATTACATTTACAAACTAATACACAATGTCATGCACGATGTTGGGAAGAAGAACATTGTGCAGTTTGTTACGGACAATGGGAGTGCATTTATCAAGGCGGGGAAGGATATAATGGACATGTATTATATATATTGGACAACCTACACAACCCATTGCGTCGATCTCATGCTGGAGGTGATCGGGGATAGGCCGTTGATGAAGACCAGCCACACATGGTTATTAGCCATGATGCGTAAGAGGTGCGGTGGGGATATAGTGCACCTCGGGGCGACGCTGTTCGTCACAAATTATATTGCCTTAAGTAGCCTCCTCATACAAAAGAAGGGGCTACGAGAGATTTTACCTCTTAATACTACGAAGATTGGAATAGGAGGGGGAGAGTAAGTTGGAGAATCGAGGAGCTTGTGTTGAGCAACGTGTTCTAGGAGCGCGTGTGCGGTGTAGTGGGTATTCTAGTGCTCATTTATGTGGGGTTGATAATGGTGGACAACGAGATAGATTTGTCGATGGGGTCGTTGTATGCATCCAGACATCCGATGAAAGTGGCCATCAAGACTAAAGCCACAACACATATAAGTGGGTGCATATAATAATAGATGATAGTTGGGAAAATGACACTTTCTCACCCACTACATCAGGTTGGTAAGTACTTACATGATTTTTTTTTTGTCTATATGTAATAATAGACGACTGTTGTACTGATGTGTAAATTTTTTAATCATGTTGGTTTTTAGCATATTTCTTAAATCTTAAATATCACTACAGCCGGAATCTCTACGAACACAATTCATTGAAGAGGGTTATACATGAGGTGTACGATCGCTTATTCCTCGACTGTCCAGAGAAAGGCACCTTCGGTAGTGAGGTAAATATGTTTCGCACTTACATTCTTCCTATCTTTATCTTAACCATTCCATACTTACCCTTGTTTTTATATGCCATCAACAAATTGTTAGATTCCGCGACGCGGTTGGAATTTTCGAGTGCCCAACTACGGTGAGGTCAAGGAGAACCATGATGGCATGTGAGTTGTTGTGGTAAAGTTAATTTTCATATTATTTTGGAAAATCTGAAACTAATGAAAGAATTTTATAATATGCAGGTGAATGGTGGTCCATGTACGGGATTGATTGCGAGGTTTTCCAGTGACTGGCTGTTCGTGTACTTATGCAGATGATGTCCTCATCACCCAGTGAAAGGAATTGAAGAACATTCTCCCTCATCCGCACAAATAAATGCAATAGACTGGGGTACGATAGGCTTCAGAAGCTAGTGTATTGCCACCACAATATAAAGCTATGAGAGAGGCTACTTCGAAGTGAAGGAATAAAAAAATCGCAGGAGGACCTAATAGACTTGATTGCGATCGGACAACATGGATGTGTTGAGTCTGAGGAGGAGGATCCAGTTTACCAGCGGGTTAGGTCAGATGAGATGGGCAACTGGAGTCGCATGTGGCGGCGAAGGCAATGGAACAAGAGATTGAAGTTGATGCACATGTGGAGCAACATAGATCTCTTGATTAGGCATTCGACCCATTGACGAGGAGTCCGGAGGGCAGCCCACGACAATCACTATCACGCGGGAAACATGGCGGGGAGACATTGTTCGGCACAGACTGAGATAGAGAGTGATGCAGGGGGTGGGTCTGGTAATGGTGATGACAGGTATGGGGGTGATGGTGATTCTGATGGCAGTAGCGATGATAGTGATGATGGTGACGGGGATGGCGGCGGCGAGGGTGGGAGTCAGTCTAATAGGCCTCTTAGCCCTTTAACTGGGTAAGGGGATTTTGATCATGCCACATAGGACCTTGACCATAGTTTTCGTTCAGGAGAACCACAACTTTGTCTTATCTACATTAAGACATATGAGAGCCAGAGGCTACAGAAAAAAAGCAGATCCAAAAGCTTTTAGATTTTGAGGAGCTACTGGAAAAATGCATGAGGGACACAGTCGTTCGTGAGAAGTAAGGTGGCTCTAGATCTAGATCAAGGACGAGGGAGGGGGGCTCTAGTTATAGACCATAGTATGGATATGGATCACAAACACAGGAGAGTAGCTTGAGTTTTATGCCACATTATTGGTATAGTTATGGACCTAGTGGATATGCGGCGAGCGACTCCAGTAGCTATGACACATCATTTTTTTACTACGGTCAGGAGTTCAGTTGTGCATACGGGCAGAGGGATATGAGCAGCAGTGTATGGATATGGCCGACAATATGGATACCTAGGAGCTCCATCTATGCCTTTCGCAGATCCATATCAGCCATATACTTTTACGATTATGCAGTACCCATGGATGGATATATTGGTTCAGTTTAGAGAGGATGAGCACTAGCGTCATGTCAGGGAGTATCTTAATTGGTACGGGGGTACCATTCTACTATGACCTGGCACAATACCGTTGATTTGTGGAGCAATAGTACTATTCTCAGCCTCGTCGAGATGGAGACGATGATTACGAGCCACTGCGCAACTCTGTGGGTCTAGGCCATGGCCAATCACATCATTGATGGGTAGGTATATTTCTCAATTTCTACGTCTTTTGCTTTTAGTTGAATTGGTTGTGTTTTCAAACATATCTTGATACATTTATAAATGTTATGCATTCAATTTGAATATAGCTGCATTAGTTCAGTGGGACAACGCATAGCTTAGGATCCTATACAAAGGAAACCTATTATGTGCACTTCTTTTTTTGAGATGTTATGATTTAAAAGTGTGTTTTAAGTTCTTTTTTAACAATCCATGAAGTTTCATTGAAAAATTCAATTATTTCCCCAATGTTTCCCCATATTTCCCAAAAAGTGCGATGAATTACCCGATACAAACGATATACCCCACGCGATAACCGATATGTATTTGTATCCCAACGGTGCTGATACCAATATTTCAAACACTGCTTGTAGCAATACTTTCGTACAAAGGATTTAGGCTGCCTTTGATACTATCTGGGTATTGAGATAGCAACAAGGTCGAAGGTGGGAATTAACCTATTGTAATGGAAGTATTTGATTTATTAGAAGAGGTAGGTCTGCTTGAGGCTAAGCCAGTTGAAACTCCCATGGACACTAATTCAAAGCTGAGTATAGATGATGGGGAACTATTTAATGATGTAAGGAGATGTCGCTGTACACGACCGAACATCACTTATCCAACTAGTGTAGTTAGTCAGTTTATCTAGGCTTCTCGTACGTCTCATATGGAGGTTGTGTTTTGCATACTCAGATATTTGAAGGGATCTCCTGGCCATGTAATTCTCTACATGTAAAGTGGACACCTTAGAGTAGGAGGGTTTTCTAATGTAGACCGGGATGGCTCTCCTTCTAATAGGCGGTCTATTACAAGTTATTGTATATTTGTAGTGGGGATTATGGTTACATGGAAAAGCAAGAAGCAAGACATTGTCGCTCTGTCCAGTGCAGAAGTAGAGTATATGGCCATGGCCCATGCAACATGCAAACTTGTTTGGCTGAAGACGTTAATTTGTGAGATCCAGTTCGTGGTGGATGCTCCTATGAGATTATATTGTGATAATCAAGTAGCATCTCATATTGTCAATAATCCAATTTATTACGAAAAAACCAAGCACATTGAAGTAGACTGTCGTTTCATCAGGGAGAAGGTTGTTAACAAGGAAATATGCACTCTTTGTGAAGTCCCAAAATCAAGTAGTAGACATGTTCAGGAAGGCCTTAAGTTGGGCTTATTTGGACAGATTCTTTATCAAGTCGGGCATGCATGACATATATGCTCCAGCTTGAGGGGAGTGTTGATGCTTATGGCCACACATGTGGGCCGTTCCGGTCACACATGTGGTCCCCTCCAGTCTCTCATGTGGTCCACATAAGTTTGAGTCAATTTGGGCCTTAGTTATGTGTTTGGGTTAGAGTTATCAGGTCCATTAATCATTAGTTTATTTTATTGTTTAGGAAGAGGATATAAGTGTAATTTCCTTGTAATTAGTGGTTGTCCTATTTTAATAAAGGAGAGGTGGGGTGTGTGGAGCTTTTAATGCTCTCTCTCTCTCTCTCTCTCTCTCTCTCTCTCATTCTCATCTTTCTACCTTTTGTCTTCTCTTCTTCCATTTCAAACTACACCTATTTGTACTTTTTTACATTTTGAAAGAGACGCTTCCTTGCTACCGCACCCAAAATTCTTGCCGCTCTGTTTCACGGTCCATGCAACTATAAGCTCGGGTCCACTTGATCTAATGTGAAGGGAAATTTAGTACTTTAAGAGTCGGAAATTGAAGTCCCATTTGATACAGTCAAAAGCTTTTCACAAGTCTATTGTTAAGCACATCTTAGGAGGGTGTTGGTCTTTGTTAGTGCTCCTTTATAAGTGTTATAGCCAAAAAGCGGTGGTTGAAGATGTCAAAGACTCGAGGCCCGCGAGCGCCTTTTTGATGGTGTTTAACCTGTGAGCCCTCATGGTCGAGGCTCGTATATTGTAAAAGTACGATATACAACTCCCGAACATGCGAGCCCTCATGGTTGAGGCTCGCATATTGTAAAAGTACGGTATACACCCCCGAATATGCGAGCTGGCATGGTCGCTAGTCATCGGATGAAGGTATTCTCATAATTGGTCCATCTTTACTCCCTGGTCGTTAAACAAAGGTCTTGCATGCGAGCAGCTCGTCTCGTGGTCGTTGAAAGGGGTCGCATCTCAACATGCGAGCAGTTATCCCCGTGCCCGAGCATCCCCCGCTTTTTTAGTACCAGCAGCCCGTATAGGCCGGTTTTGGGCATATCTCTGTTCGTGGCTTCCGAACCTCAGAGAGTCACCATTAGGGAACGTAATCAACTGGATGTCTAACCGGATTAGGCCATCCCCTTATCTAAGGATTAATAGGATAAACACCTTATCCCCGGAAATCAGCAGTAATCTTAACGTCTTGCGTAACAGACTGGATCACCCGGATCTGTATAAATAGATGACTCCACAGAGAATAAAGGTACACAATCTCTAAGCTCATATCCCGCTGTTTACTTTACAACTACGTCCCGTCTGACTTAACCTTCGGAGGGCCAACGGCTGGACGCCGGCCACCCTTAGTTTTCTTTGGTATTCTTTCGGGTTTAGAGGGAAGCTGGATTGAAGGAAGGTGAACGTCTGGAGGATCCTGTTACAAAATCCTACGTAAACAGATTGGCGCCGTCTGTGGGATCTAGGTCACTGAATTAGCCATTCTAATCATTGATCGTTATCTCCCACCATGCCTTCTAAAAAGACGGTTCATCCCTCCACTTCAAGACAGACGTTACCTCCGCCTGACATTACTGAACCAGCACCTAATCTCCCTCAGACCGCTTCGACGGGCATACCCCAGGGAGAGTCTAACGTGCCATCACAAAATCCATTTTACGATGTATCCGGCAGTCAAGAGGACGTCATGCGTTTCCTCGGAAACACACTTCTAACTCTCAAAGCCGGGCTTCAAACCTTATCTAATCGGTTTAATCAGCACTTTCTGGAACCACAACAGCAACCTCTAGAACGGCCGCCGGTACAGCTTATACCAGTAGTTTCGAGACATTCTGAAGGAGAGCCACGAGCCCAACCAAATCCTCCTCCGTCAAATTGAATGCCACATGGCAATCAAGTCTCGGTACCCCCTCCACATTTTATACATTTCGGTACTTCTCGGCAACAACAATCTCAGGGGTTCGCCGTCGAAACTTCAAGCTACACCTTGCCATGGGAAGGAGATCTCAAGAGAATCCAGGATCGCTTCGACGATATGGAACATCGGTATCGGTCTAACCTTCCACCTATTGCTCTCGCATCAGTTCATCGATCTGAGTCTCCCTTCACTCGAGAGGTTATAGAGGCACCTTTGCCTAAGAAACACCGAACGCCTATCATCACCCCGTATACAGGCACCGACGATCCTCTCGAACATCTGGAGACATATTAGTCTCTTATGGAGCTGGAGGGACATGGCTCAGAAATTATGTGTAGGGCTTTCTCCTTAACTCTAAAGGATGCAGCACATACATGGTTCCGGGGCCTAAAACCTCGGTCCGTCGAATCCTTCTCTCAATTATCAGAGCTCTTCCTCTCTCAGTTCATGGGGAGCATCCGTACCAAAAAGCCGGCATCTCATTTAATGGATCTAAAGCAGCAGCATGGGGAGATAATCAAGGAGTTTACAGTTCGGTTCACTGCAGAAGCTGTTCAAATTGAAGGTTATACCAAGGATAAAGGCCTCACCGCCCTCATAGCAGGAATTACAAGCGAAAAATTCCGGTTCGCCCTGGACAAGAACCCTCCCAAAACTATGACAGAATTCTAAGCAAAGGCTCAAAAATACATTAACGCGGAAGAGCTCGCTTTGGCAAGTCACGGTACACAGGGTAAGAAGCGAAAGTTTGAGGAGATCTCTCTTCCTGATAAGAGATACTGGCGCGATCGACGGGACCGCTCCCCTAAGAAGCCTTACTCTGGTAAATATCATAATTATACACCCCTTAACCAATCTCTCGAGAAATTATTAATGGAGATCAAGCACAAGCCTTACGTGAAGTGGCCTTCAAAGATCAAGTCCGATCCTGAAAAAAGAGACAAGAGAAAATTCTGCTATTCCACAAAGATCATGGGCACAATACCCAAGATTGTATATCTCTGAAAGATCACATCGAAGCTCTTATTCGGAAAGGTCATCTTCGGGATTACGTAGCCCGACAGGGTCAGCCACCAAAAAGAACGGAAGCCTCATCACAACGGAAAAAGTCACCTCAACATCATCCTTCGCAAGAAGATGCTGAACCTACTGGTGAGATCCGAACCATTGCTGGAGGACCGGCTTGCGGGGAGATTTTCAAGCATCAAGAAAAGCGTACGCTCGCAAGGCGTCTAAGAAGCCCCAACATATTTATTGGTCGGAAAAGACGCCCGATGTATCGAATCCTGGTCATCATCCGATCTCTTTTTCTCTTGAAGATGCAGAAGGGATTCATTTCCCTCACGAGGACTCCATCGTGGTCGCGTTAAAGGTATCAAATTATTTAACCCATCGTATCATGTTGGATACAGGTAGCTCCGCTGATATTCTCTACTTGGAAGCTTTCAATAAAATGACACTTGCCAGAAGTCTGCTCAAGCCAGTCTCAACTCCCCTCGTCGGCTTCGGGGGCGAAGTTGTAACACCGGAAGGAAGCATTGACCTTCTAGTCACCTTTGGAGAAAGTCCAGCAAAAACCACCGTCTTCGTTAATTTCCTCGTGGTGGATCGAAGATCAGCATACAACGCTATTCTGGGCTGACCTTCGCTCAACAAGATAGGAGCAGCTCTACACCCCTTGTACCTGTGTATCAAATTCCCTACTCCAAATGGAGTCGGGGTCGTATGAGGAAATCAAAAGGAAGCTCGAGCAAGTTACGAAATCGCTGTACAAGATCGAAAGAAAGCCCAAGTAGCTCCTGTTATGTCGATCACAGGAGACTCATCAGACGCCTCGATAGCTACAACATTGGACCCAAGAGAGCGCTCTTCAATCAGATACTCCAGGTGAAGAGACAGTTGCAATCCACTTATCTGAAGGAAATTCGTCCAAGAAAGTTTACGTTGGATCTTCTTTAAGCGAGGTCTTTCGTGAAAATCTGATTCGATTCCTCACTGACTATCAAGATGTATTTGCTTGGTCCCATAGTGATATGCTAGGTATCGACCCCAGCGTCATAGTGCATCGCCTGAATGTTGATCCAAAGCACAAACCTGTTCACCAGCGACGACGTGCCTTCACCGCAGAAATACAAATGGTGATTAAAATTGAGGTCGAAAAATTGTTGACTGTCAATTTCATTGAGGAAGTTGATTACCTAGAATGGGTCGCGAACGTGGTCCTTGTTCGGAAAGCTAATGGCAAGTGGAGAATGTGCGTGGACTACTCTGACCTGAACAAAGCATGCCCAAAGGATAGCTCCCGACTCCGCGCATCGACCAGTTGGTCGATTCAACAACAGGGCACGCTCTGCTCAGTTTTATGGACGCCTACTCTGGTTATAACCAGATTATGATGCACCCGCCCGATAGTCAACACACTGCCTTTATCACTGACTGCGGCTTGTATTGCTACAAGGTAATTGCCTTTTGGTCTAAAAAATGCAGGAGCCACCTATCAACGCTTGGTCAATAAAATATTCGCCGCGCAAATCGGTAGGAATATGGAAGTCTATGTTGACGACATGCTCGTGAAAAGCGTTGTAGCGAACGACCACCTCGCAGATCTCCGAGAAGCCTTTGACTTGATGAGGAAGTATCAGATGAAGTTAAACCCAGAAAAATGTGCTTTCGGAGTTTCCGCCGGAAAATTTCTTGGGTTTATGGTTGGGCAACGAGGAATCGAGGCGAATCCTGAGAAAATAAAAGCTCTGATCGAAATGAAGTCTCCGTCCACTATCAAAGACGTCCAACTACTTGCTGGTCGCATTGCATCATTGAATATGTTTATTTCGCGTGCCTCTGATAAGTGCCTTCCTTTCTTTAAGCTTCTTCGAGCTACCGCAAAAACCGACTGGGTGTGGACTCCGCAATGCGAAGAAGCGTTTCAACAACTGAAGCAATATATGAACGTGCCTCCCATTTTATCAAAGCCTGTTTTACACGAGTAGCTCCTTCTTTATTTATCTGTATCTTCTACGGCCGTTAGCGCCACATTAATAAGAGAAGATTCCGGGGTACAGAGGCCCGTTTATCATATTAGTCGAGCGATGGCGGATGTCGAAACTCGATACTCTGATATGGAGAAATTAGCTCTCGCCTTAGTGACTGCCGCTCGAAAACTGCGACCCTATTTTTAAGCCCACGCAATATTGGTACCAACAAATCATCCATTAAGACAGGTCCTTAAAAAACCTGAAGTTTCAGGGCGCTTAACTAAATGGGCAATTGAGATCAGCGAGCATGATATATCATTCTGCCCAAGAACCGCCATCAAGGGTCAAGCTGTGGCTGATTTCATTGCTGAATTCACATATTCTCTCTCTGACGATGATCCCGCGACCAGTGACTAGACCCCTTGGTCGCTCTTTGTGGATGGGTCTTCGCGCGCTACTGGTAGCGGAGCTGGTTTAATCTTACTCGCTCCTGATGGGTCGCATTTTCAGTATGCTTTACGATTTGACACTCACGTCTCAAACAATGAAGCAGAATATGAGGCTTTGATCGTCAGCTTCGAACTAGCGAACGTTCTCGCGATTCAGAGTTTACTTGTTCATAGTGACTCCCAACTCATAGTCAATCAAGTGCTCGGCGAATTCGAGGCGAAAGAAGAGCGTATGGCTTTATACAAATCCCGAGTACTTATCCTGCTCGCGAAGCTGAAGACATGTGAAATAATTCATATCCCTCGTGAGAAGAACAAACTCGCAAATTCCCTGGCAAAGCTAGCCTCTGCATCAGAATCTGAATTATTGCAATCTGTTCCCATCGAGCATCTTCATGCTCTGAGTATTAGCCAAACGACCGTCGAGCAAGTGGTCACAGTATATTCCTCTCCATGTTGGATGGACCCCTCGTCCTTTATCTCAAAGATGGACAACTCCCGGATGATAAAAAATCTGCACGGCAAATTCGTCATTGCGCTGCCAGGTATACCTTACAAAACGGAACGCTATTACGTAAGAGCTTTAGTTTACCATATTTGAGGGGTCTTCATCCAGAAGAAGCGCATCGCGTTCTTGATGAAATACACCAGGGGGCATGTGGTAACCATCCTAAGAGACGCTCTTTAGCATATAAAGCAATGAGGCAAGGGTACTACTGGCCCACTATGAAGGCGGACGCAATCGAATTCTCCAAAAAATGTGACAAATGCCAGCGATATTCTCCAATACCTCATGTACCATCCGAGCAGATGACGCCGATGGACGGCCCTTGGCCCTTCGCCCAATGGGGAGTCGATATCATCGGACCATTGCCCACCGGGAAAGGCCAGAACAGGTTTGCAATCGTAGCAGTCGATTATTTTACCAAATGGGTCGAGGCAGAGCCATTAACCACAATCACCGAAAAACAGATCACAAAGTTCATATGGAGGAACATCATATGTCGCTATGGGCTCCCCCACACTATAATCACTGACAATGGAAAGCAGTTCGACAACGCCGCATTCTCAGAGTTTTGCGAAAAATGGAAGATACGAAGTATTCGTACCTCCCCATATCATCCCCAAGCTAATGGACAAGTTGAAGCAGTCAATAAGATCATTAAACATCATCTAAAGACCAAGATCGGCGAATGTAAAGGCATGTGGCCAGAGCTCTTGCTGGAAGTCTTATGGGCCTATAGAATTACAACTCGCACGTCAACCGGAGAAACTCCTCTCTCTTTGGCTTTCGGCACCGACTCAGTTGTCCTAGTCGAAGTCCAAGTGCCTTCGTGTTGAATCGAGCAGTACGATTCCACGAGTAATCAAGAAGGTCTGAGGCTTCATCTCGACCTCTTGGAAGAAAGAAGGAACGCATCCCAACTTCGAGCAACAACTTATCAACAACGTATTTCTCGCTATCGTAACGCCAAGGTCCGACCCAAAACTTTCCAACTCGGCGATTTGGTCCTTAGACAGAACCTCGGAATTCCTGCTCGCTCGTTGGATCTAAATTGGGGAGGCTCGTACCGAGTTATTAAAATTGTGCGACCAGGTACCTATTATCTCGAAGATATGCAAGGAAGGCCCTTACGTCGCCCTTGGCACATAGAGCATCTACGCCGATATTTTCCTTAATTCGATGAAAGTTTGAATGATATTCGAATAAAGATGGATTGTCTTTTGGTCGCTACTCCATTTGATTGGATCCGAATAGCCCCGAAGGGAACACATACATTCTATTGGCCAAATCTTCTACCCTTGGTAGAGTCAAAGCCTCAATTGATAGATCAGTCTATCTCTACGCGGACATGGTCACCAAGACCCCCGGATTGAGCGTAACTAATTGTTTCATGAGTTAAGTACTTAGGCATTCAACACACGACCAACAAAAACCAAAAGAAGGAGAAACAACATGCAAATCATGGTATCAAAAAGTTTTTCTCATTCATTTCGTTGACTAAAAAAGTCAGGATGCTTACAAATGGAAAATGAAAACTTTTACATAAGATAGAAAAGGAGAAGAAAGGAGATGATCATTCTTGCACATCGGATGGGAGATGAGCGTTACTTTCAGCCTCAAGGCCCACTTCCGAGACCCCTCCCGCTTGAGTAACCTCAGTGACCTCGTTCTTAGCGGCCGCTTTTTCCTCTGCAGTTATGATAGCCGCGACCCTCTCGAACTCTCCCATGTCGAAAGACGGAGACATCCGCTGCACCACTCGTAGTGCGAAGTCGCGACCAGCATCGTATGATTCATATATTTCATAGTCGTACAGCTGCGAAGTTCGGAACTCCATGATAGCTTGGGCCCCCTCTTCGGAGAGCATCTTGACGAGGGCCACTCTCTCCTCCTCCCAATGGATAGAGTCATCCTTAAGTTGCACAAGGGTGGAGCGCTCTTTCTCTAGATTGTCGCTGACTTCCTTTAGCCGCGACCTGCTTTCTGCGAACTGCTCCTCTAGTGAGATCTTATCTTGGCGAAAGATCTCTCTCTCTCTCTCTCTCTCTCTCTCTCTCTCTCTTCTCCTTCATCTCCGTGAGCTTGGCGAAGTTCAAGTCCAAGGCCTGATATCTATCAGTCAGGACCTGGACCTTTTCGATGAGGATTTTCCTTTCCTCAGTCATCTTCGCGATCAAGTTCTCGTGAGATTTAATGACCTGGTCCCTCCCGTGGACCGCCTTCTCCAGGGCAATCCTCTTCCCCTCAGCCTCATCTATGATACGGCGGGCGACGAGGATATCACGCCTCGTCCGTATAATGAGATCCAAGCCCTGCTAAAAAAGAAGGAAGACTATGAGATATGCACTTAAAGATCAACAAAGAAAGCAAGAAGCAAGGTCAAATAGGAGCACCCTTTACCTGGACCATCCTCACTCCCGCGTCAAGAGAGAGGTCTTCAGGACTTGGTTCGGGGAGGGCACTGAAGGTCTGGGGAGAGATGTTATCAAAAGGGAATTTACAGATCGGGTGTAGGTGGCTGGGGACGGTGAATGTCTCGACTCCGGAGGGCTGGGCTACGACTAGCCCAGTAGGACTCGCATCTTGAGCAACAGCTTGCTCGCGAGCACCTTCTGGCTCGCGAGGTTCTTCAGCTGGGGGGCAACTTGACGCCGCCCCATCGTTCCTTGGGGAGTTATCAACAATATCAATGACCGGTGGTTCCTCCCGAACCACCGGTGCAGAAGCCACCGGTGCAGCTGCCGTAGCGGTAGGAAGGGGTTCTCGCGGCTGTGGGGTTTGGGCAGTCTCACCCGGCCGATTAGATGGGTGAGATGGACCGACAGATGTCTTCTTTTGCCTCTTCGACCCGATGCCCTTTAAGCGAGGTAGCAACCCTCTTTTCTCCCCCACATTCGTCATCGCGACCTCTTCGCAAGATATCAATCCGGCAGCTGCGAGTCGGGAGGCTGACAGACAGGTCTCGATGTGCCTATCACGGGCGGGTAATTTGTAAACTTATACTATCTTTTCGTGGATTCCTCCCTTCAGGCTCAGTTTCCCCACGGTCGGAATACCTGCAAATACGAGCATGAGTCAGATAAACGAGAGATCCAAAGTCGGTTTATAAATCAGGGCAGAATGAAGCTTCGCCCACCTTCGCCAAAAAAGCGGCTCACATTATGGCCCCCAGAGGTGGATCCCATCTCAGACTCCCAATTCCCGGAAGCAAAAAACCAGCGTTTCCTCCATCCGGGGTAATTCGAAGAGGGTTTCCCCAAAACGAAATTATCCCGGTGCGAGTAACATAAGTAATACCGGCCTTCGCTGGAGGGAGCTCTCTTGAGCTGGTACATCCTGAGGAACTCCTCGGCGGTCAAGTCCTCGTTACCGGCTTGCGCCCAAAGAACAAAAGAACTCAAGACCACCCTCCAACCATTTACAATGAGTTGCCCGAGGGCAATCTTATTAGTTCGGAGTACGTCACGAATAAAAGGGTGAATGGGAAGGCGTACTCCAAGGATGAAGAGGTAATCGTAGAGGGCTACGCAACCAGGGGGAGGTGAATCCGGAGTCTCTCCCTCTCCGGGCAACCGGAAAGAGATGGAGTCGGGAACTTGATATTTTTCTTGTAACTCACTCAGACGATCCTCCATCATTATGAAGGGATACCCGGACGCAGAGTATCTCCTAGCCGGAACCCTTGTGTTATTGGAGGAAGAAGACTTCGGAGTAGCATCCCCCAGAGGGACGGTTTCCTCATCAGAATCTCCCGCCATGGTTTTTCTTTAAGATAAAAAAAGGAGGGGGATAATACCTTGAAGAAAAAAGAAGAAGAATGAAGTTATACCAAAGGGAATCGGAGGAATGGAGTTACACCAGAGGAGAGATAGGACGCCATAGGAAAGAAGGAAGCAAGGAGAGAAGAAGAATTTTCGTAAACTTCGAATGAAATTTCGAAAATCTTGCAGGCTTCGTATATTTATAAGCAATCATTCCTCAAGATTTGGTGACACGCGGCGACCATTCGTTTGGCACAACAGTCGAACAGGCGTGGTCATTAATTCCGTGGATACGTGGCGGGCGTCTCTTCATTTCCTCTCTGCCGAAAAGCTGCGGAAAGCTGGCGCTCATTAATGACGGTCCAATCATGTACGGCTTCACCTTCGAGAAATGCATTAGGCGGTTATGCATGCTGGTAAGCAAGTCCTTCCCTTAGACTCCTTGACGGCAAGGACTTGGGGGGCATCTGTTATAGCTAAAAAGCGGTGGTCGAAGATATCAAAGACTCGAGGCCCGCGAGCGCCTTTTTGACGGTGTTTAACCTGTGAGCCCTCATGGTCGAGGCTCGCATATCATAAAAGTACGATATACAACTCCCGAACATGCGAGCCCTCATGGTCGAGGCTCGCATATTGTGAAGTACGGTATACACCCCCGAATATGCGAGCTGGCATGGTCGCTAGTCATCGGATGAAGGTATTCTCATAATTGGTCCATCTTTACTCCCTGGTCGTTAAACAAAGGTCCTGCATGGGAGCAGCTCGGCTTATGGTCGTTGAAAGGGGTCGCATCTAAACATGCGAGCAGTTATCCTCGAGCCCGAGCATCCCCCGCTTTTCTAGTACCAGCAGCCCGTATAGGCTGGTTTTGGGCTTATCTCTGTTCGTGGCTCCAAACCTCAGGGAGTCACCATCAGGGAACGTAATCAACTAGATGTCTAATCGGATTAGGCCATCCCCTTATCTAAGGATTAATAGGATAAACACCTTATCCCCGGAAATCAGCAGTAATCTTAACGTCTTGCGTAACAGACTGGATCACCCGGATCTGTATAAATAGATGACTCCACAGAGAATAAAGGTACACAATCTCTAAGCTCATATCCTGCTGTTTACTTTACAACTATGTCCCGTTTGACTTAAGCTTCGGAGGGCCAACGGCCGGACGCCGGCCACCCTTAGTTTTCTTTGGTATTCTTTCAGGTTTAGAGGGAAGCTGGATTGAAGGTAGATGAACGTCTGGAAGATCCTGTTACAAAATCCAATGTTAACAATAAGATTGTGACTTTTGCAAGATATAATTTGAAATGTCTCTTCTGGTAACAAAAGCAGCTTGATTTCCACTGTTTAATTGAGGCATAACATCTTTCATTCTCCTCACGGTAATACGATTGATGATTTTGTAGAATTAATTGGTGAGAGACTTAGCATCCATTAATGAGAGAGGTTGTAGAATTCATTGGTGATTTTGTAGAATTTCATTGGCGAGAGAGCTTGGAGACTTGGGGATGAACACAATGTTAGTGGATTTTCCTGACGTAGAAGTTGAGAAGATTGGAAAGAAATTTTAAAGAAATGGGGCATTAAACCCATCAGGCCTTGGCACCTTGTATGGGTTAGAAGATTTAATAACCTCCTCAATCTTGGCAATAGTAACCAGCCTGCATAGGTTTTACTCCTTGCTCAAAGCTCAACTTTTAGAGTTGTCTATGAGGCTAAATGTGGTGTTTGAGGTGGTGTTCGGTGTTAGGATGCTTTTAAAATAGTCTGGTAGCAATGTTATCGTATCGCAAATCGTAATAGGGGTTGAATCTTATCGAATCACAAATTGTATTGTAAATCATAAGATTTTTTCCGATTTACAAGAACATATATATATATATATATATATAGAAGACATGAAAAAATATAAGTAAATCATAAAAAAGATTAAAAAATTCATCAATCATCCATTTACCATCAACATGTACCAAAAAAGTAATACACAATCATATCATGATATTATCAATTGAGAAAATGTATATGGTATACATATCATGATAGTAAAGGATTCTTGCCTTTGTCTTTCAAAAAATTGAACTTAAAAAATATACAAGAGTGCTCAGAAAATTTGTTTTGTACCTTTCTTGAGTGTAGAATCATGTTAGAAAAAATGGCATTTAATTCCATTGTGAATCAGAAGATATCTTGATTTCTTTGTTTTGGGTTTTTGTATGTCAAAATCCCCAAATCTCCTCTCTCTCTCTCAAAAAAAAAAAAAAAAAAAAGAGTGCATTTTTAATAGGGGAGAGCCTTTTTCATATTTTATGAGCAAAAGAGTACAAAGAAAACGAAAAAATTGAATAAAAAATAATAATAAATTGATTTTTCAGTATTTGTTGACCCCGGTGTTAAAAAAAAAAAACCTGTATTGGTTATGAGGCTGTTATGAGATCGTTATAGGTCAATTTTTTTTTTTCATAACAGCCATTATGGCAGTTTTGACCCCGAAGCGTATAATGGATGCCACCATTACCGTTATGTAACGGCCGTTCCACCTCCATAACGGCTGTTACAACACATCATGGCCATGAAGATGAAGAGGGTTGGATGGTGGAAAATAGGCAGAATTCAAAGGGATCATTCACTCTGTTCATCTGAAATATCCCTTTCTCATTTGAGGAAAGGGACTGTTCCAAGTGTTCGAGAAATATGATAAAGTGGCTGATGTCTTCATCCCATGGGAGAGGGATTGGTGAGAAGCCATGGATTTGCATTTGTTCATGAGGTATAAAGATGAGTCTTGGAAAGTGATAGACGTGCTATCTGTTGGGAAAGTGGGTTGTTAGATTATCTCAATATCTGAAACCAACAACCAAAAAGAGAGGGAGCTAAAAATACATTGGAGGGTCATGGATTGATTGAGGCCGAGCAGGGAGTCAAGATTGTGGCAAGGCAGATTAGGAACCACTGTGCCAAGCTGATATGTACAGAGATTTGATAGCTTAAGTTTAGAGGGGATGTTCGGGTGAGGACAGAGGAGTAAAGTTCCCAAATGCAGGAGCATAGAATGAAGGAGTTAAAACTTAGTTTGGTGGCAACGATAGCTCGATTGATATCTCCATTACATATTTGGTGGCGAATACCAGTGAATCTTTGCATGCAGCATTGATGACATCCATATCCAGGTTATCCCTTGAGAGTTTCCTTTTATCTTTCTGTTCAAAGGGAGAAATGGAGTCAGTCATGAAAGCTAACAAACTGCAACAAGCAATGTCGATCAAGAAGATTGAAGGCTACTGTTTGTCAAGATGTGGTGCATACAGAGGCTCCTGGTTATGTTTGTATGGAATACTCGTGCATGCCTGGATAGAGTTGATTTTGGTGGAGCTTGTATCCAGACATGGGAAGGAGCTTGAAATAAACAAAGTGTCTATTGATAGAACTTTTTGATGTTCACAAAAGCAAAGTGCTCCTCAGGAAAACAGCTGATTTGAGGAAGGTGTTGGACCTAGAAACAGTAGGACTATCGTTCCCAATTGTTGCTTTAGTAGCATGATTTTTAGTGAAATCTGGATCTGATGGTTTAGATATCGGAAGGAAGAATTGTTAAGCACCCTGTGTAATTACCTCTCCTACAATGGCAGTGTAGGCATTAGCAGGAGACAATGGAGTAGGTGCAAGGAGGGCATACATGGCTTGGGGGATGCATGTCGGCAACACTTGTATCGAAGATAGGTATCAGTCTTTCCACATGGGTGGGTTGAGTGTTTGAAAGGAGGAGGGTGCCATTTGAGAGACAAGTCCGATTTGGTGCCCAAATTTCATTCTTCTTCATGTTTGCATGCGTTGCTAGCCTCTACAGGACAAGTGGATTAGGTGGAGTAGGGATTAGGGAAATGTCGCGTTCATGCCTGATGCAGGTCAGGTGGCAAGCGTATGGACTGCACATGGTGTTATCTGTTCGCTCGCCTCGAGTGCAAGGTTGCGAAGTAGTACTAACTCGATCGTGAGACCGAGATTGATCCACATGGATTAGGGTAAAACCAATTCAAACTATTCTAATAACTTGAATTAAGAAGTTTAGGAAATTCAGGGTTTTAGAACTAGGATGAAAAAAGAAAAGTAATTAAGGTAAAATTAGAGAATAAAAGCTAACTAGAGCGCCAATGATCCACACGTAGTAGATTAATGCTAATCCATTCATCCAAGCATAAATACAATTGGAATTGAAGTCTTTCATCCAATTGGAAGATATTGCATTCAAACACAAACAGTCCAAATTCAATCTGGAAATTAGAATTTTTAGTTCTAATGAAACACAGAGAAAATGAACTTGTAGCCTTCGAAGTAACAGTCATACCAAGAGATCATGGCATGCTCCAGGGTTACTACAATTCAAATTTCATCAAACCATAATGACGATTCTCAGAAACTCATAAGCAACATGTGTCCGGAATACACATGCTCTCAAAATTGTCTAAAAATCTCAACTTTATTCAAACTAGAACTTGAAAAATCCAAAATTAAACTTAGAGTACTTGAATAAAAGAATTAAACATCAAAACTAACTACAAGCTTCACCTCTTATCCCTAGCTAAGCGGTTCTAGCCAACCATTATCATAATTGAACTAGAATCAAACAGAAAAAACTACTAAAAGCATAAAAAAATTAGAAAAACCCTAGTCAGAGGAGTTGTAGACTCTCCACTTTGATCCTCTCCACCTCCAGCGATTGTAGAACTCTTCTAGGATGACTGTAGACGAGAGTAGATGTGTCCTTTTATAGCAAAAATGCGCCACCGGCTTGGAATATTCAAGAATTGCGTAAGTTCTTACGTAGTCAGGGCGGTGGTCGACCGGTCGGAGCCCCCTAGTCGACCAGTCGAAGTTCAACCAGCAACGACTTTTTAACGGTTTTTTGAAATTATCTTCAGTCGACTGATCGGACGACCGGTTGAGGCTTTTGGTCGACCGGTCGAGGATGCTCTTTTTTTGTCCAGTAAGGTTTTGCAAAATTTGTCTTCCACTTCTGATTTTTAGACCGGTCGGACGACCGTTCTAAAGTGTTCCTTTTTAGTCTAGCGAGCACAACAGCTATCCTTTGAATTATCGACCGGTCAGTCGACCGGTCAACGTCTGTGGCCGACCGGTCGGATGACCAGTCGGACAGTCTGTTGATTTGCAATTTCTTCTTTCTCTCTCCTTCCTTCCTTGCTTCTTTTCTCCACCTCTCAGCTTCTCTTTCACTAGTCTTCAATGCATACTAGGAAGGGTCTTTTATCATCAAATTCATGAAGTCTCTCTCTTGTTCCTACGAACACAAAAACACATATAAGATGGGTCTTTTATCAATCAAAGCATGCGTAATGTGTGATGAATTGGGGTTAGAATATGCACAATTCAGAGCTCAACATTATCTTAGCGGCTGAGATCCTAATAGAGGACACGTGCCCATCGAAGAGAATGAGAAAGGGGAAGAAGGTGATGCGACTAGAAGATGACTGTTGTTTTGGTGGATGGAAGACTGATGATGGGGATTAAAGATCCAATATGAGCAGTGTACTATGGTGGAAGCTACTCAAGCAACTTTACTTTTTCATGCTTCTGGGTTGGAAATGGGATGTTCATACCAATACCTCCTCAATTGTTATTGGGATCCATGTTCATTTGTTTAGGCTCCCCTTCATAACTGTGCTTCAACAATGTGAATCTGGTGGTCCTGAGGATTGGTTTGCAGGTGAGTTGTTTCATGGCTGATGATGCAGGTGAAGGCTCCTCAGACAGGTGGTCTAGTGCTGGGTGAAGAGGTTGGTGAGGCAGAGGCCAGAATCGAAATCAGGTTTGCTATAGAGATCCAAAACTCGGAATGTCCAGGGGATGACATGGAAGGTAGGCATGGGGAAAGTTCAATGCTGGCTCTGGAGTTCTATAGTAAATTCAAGTGTTTTCCGAGTGCCGACCTGGAGAAGAACCATCTGTGAGTGGAAGAAGGGGAGGCAGCTGCTGTGTTGGTGTTAGTTGAGAACCAAGCCCCTGGAATCTCAAATGGGGAAAGTATAGATGAGGTGACTTGGGTAAGAAAGAAACTGGAGAAAATGGAAAAGGTAATCGGAGCGGACATATAGAGAGAAGAGGAGGAACAGTTCAGAATCATCTTGAGGAAAATTGAGGTTCAGTAAAAGGAAGGCCCACTCAGCATGTTGAGATTGGCAAGAGAAGTTAGAGGAACAAGATCCAAAGCTTGAAATCGAGCATAAATTATGATTGCAGGCATGGAAGTAGCTGTTTGGAGGGGAGCAAGGAGAAGCTTGCTTTAGTCATCAATGAATCTTCAGTGGTGGAATATCAGAGATTTAGGCAGTGTTGGTAAGAGGCTTGCAATCAAGGAGTTGGTTCTTATGTTTCAGGAAACATGAAAGGATCGACTAGTCCCTCAGAAGTCAGAGAGATCTGGAGCAGTGAAGACTTCAGATGGGAAGCCATCAATGTGATACACAGGTCAGGAGGGATGCCAATGATTTGGGATGGGAAGGTCATCCAAAGGATAGATTCGATTGTGGGAAGATGGTTGTTGTCTGTACTATTTAAGGCTGTTAGTGATGACACCCAATGGAGTCCATCAACAGTGTATCCGCCTGATGACCCTGGTTAGAGACCTGAGTTTTGGGAGGAGCTCATTCTTATCCTAACAAGTTGGAGTATGCCTCGGAGCTGATTTTTATGTAATCCAGGGTTTGAAAAAGGGGACGAGTCAAGAATCACATCTAGCATGAGGGGCATCAATGAATTTGTAGAAAAGTGAAGCCTAATGGACATTCCTCTCGAACTTGTAAAGTTTACCTAGGTCAACAAACAAACTGATCCGGTAATGTGTCAACCTGATAGATTCATGGTTTTAGCTATGCGGGAGGAAAAATTTATAGAAGCCAATTGATCTGCATCAACGACATAGTATTTAGACCACTACCCGATATGCCTGTCTTCCAAACTGGGATCATGGGGCCTGAAACCTTTCAAGTTTGCTAATGTGGATTGATCATCTGGATTTCAGCTCAAGGATGAGATAATTGTGGTGCTTTTTTTCTGTTTCAGGAGGTGCTGGTTTAGGTTCAATGAGAAGCCGAGGCCGTTGAAGCTGAAACTCAAGGCCTGGATCAAAGTGGATTTTGGGGATCGAAGCATGTCAAAAATGTCCTTTGGAGTAAGCTGGTAGTGATGGTTGAGAGGAAGAAGAGTAGGGCACTCATTCTCTATCCAATTAGGAAGAGCAGGAGGGAGGAAATGAAAGAAAAATTGGGTGCTGTACTGAGACATGAAGGGTTTTCTAGAGGCAACAGTCCAGAGGAAGGTGGATTAAAGAGTGAGACAATAACACTCCATATGAATTAAAGAGGGAGACAAGAACACACTGTACTTTCACAGGGTTCCACATGCTCGGGGAAGATCCAATGAAATCACGAAAATCAGGTAGGGGAGATCTGATCTTAGATAAAGAACATAAATGCAGTTGTTTTCTAAAACATTTCTGGATTGCATTCTAGGAAGACTTGGTATCCAGACCTTGCATCGGAGGTGTGCCATTTGCTTTTATTCCCCAAGGACGCATCAGAGGAGCTGGAATCCCATTTTGAAGAAGAGATCCAGGCAGCTGTTTTTTATACCAAGGGTGACAGAGCATCCTGGCCTGATGGCTATCCAATTGCATTCTATAAGTGTTATTGAGATACCATCAGGGGTGACCTATTGCTGTATTTTGAGTTCTACGATTGAGCTCTCATCTATAAGCCAGTTAGTGGATCCTTCATCTCTCTCGGTTTGAAAAAGGAGGGAGCTGAATCTGTCAGTTACCACCAGCTGATTAGTTGTATTGGGAATTTGGGAGCTGCTATAAAATCATTGTGAGGCTGTTGGTGAGAAGGTTGCAGAAGGTTACCATTTTGATCATTTTGGACTTTTAGAGTACTTTTGATCCTAGGAGATTAGTAACAGATGACCCTTTCATAGCCAATGGGATCATCGAGGATTGTAGGAGAAAAAGGCAGAACAGCTTCCTTTTCAAAGTCGACCTTGAAAGAGGCTTACAATTGTATGAATGAATGATTGCAATATCGATAATGTCGGCTGATATATCGGCCGATCAATATTGCATCCTTAGATATGGAACTACTAGGGAGCAGTGTTTTAAATAGCGAATAACGTGTAGCGTAGCATTCACCCCTCTGAAGCATGAGGCGTAAGCTACATAGCATGTAGCGTAAGCTACACGTTACTTCTAGATTTTTAATTAAGGTTGTTCTTGGTTGCACTATTTCCATGATATTCACCAAATTAGACTGATTAATAATGAAATTTAACAAATTTTCATGATATTTGGTTCAACCAAACACGACTTAAAAGTAATAGAAAAGGGTAATCATTAAGTGTAAAGGAAAAAGAAAGAGTGACAAAACTAATTTAATACTGTTACTTATATTATTTTTATTGAAAGCATTAAATATTGAAAATAAAAAAATGTAACAAATCATCGAAAATATTATTTGATTTTAATGTTGTAATGAAGAATAACTTGTAATGTGAGGCACATAGCATATAGCCTAGTTTATGTAGCATGTAGCGTATGCAAATTATCATGTAGCGTAGGCTACACATGACTTAAGCTATTTTCATGAGCTACATAGTGTTAAGGGTAAGCTATGCTACGTAGCGTAAGCTACACGCTACATAGCGTAGCTATTTAAAACACTGCTAGGGAGTTATAAAACTTGCTAGTATCATGCGATATATCGTGGTATCGATAATGTATCGCAATATTTCGTTAGCTCCACTTTATAAGATCCCATGTATCATCGATACATGAGATATGTATCGATGATACATGGGCAGCATCCCCTTCTCTTGAAATTTGAAAAGAAGTCTAAAAAATCTACATACCTATGTTGAAAGCTCCGCCTCCTCCTCTTCCCCTTCTCCTCTATCTCCATCTCCTTCTTCTCCTTCTCCTCCCGCTACAGTTTTTTTCCCTTTTCCTCTCTCTCTCTCTCTCTCTCTCTCTCTCTCTCTCTCCAATGTTGGTCGCTGAAAGGCTTCTTTAAGGCTTCGAGAGTTCTTAGACAGGCTGATCCTCTTTCCCCGTATCTTTTCATGGTGGTTGGTGAGGTGTTAAGTAGAATGTTGGCTAGAGGGGAGGAGCAACATATAGTCGGTGGTTTCTGAGTTGTGGATGGTGGGCCTACTATTAGTCATCTCTAGTACGCAGACGATACGATCCTGTTTTGTGATGCCAAGGAGTGTGCGGTTGATAATTTGCATAAATTCTAGTTTGCTTCGAAGCAGTTTTCGGGTTGAAGGTTAATGTCGCTAAAAGTGAAATTCTAGGAATCCATGTTTCTGATGAGCAGATGAGGTGTTGTGCGAACATGATGGGGTGTAAGATCGGTTCTTTCCCATCTTCGTACATCAGGCTGCCCCTATGCGTTGGGAAGCCCCCTATTCACCTTTGAGATAAGGTCATAGAAAGAATTGAAAGGAAGCTAGCAGGTTGGAAATGTAGACACGTTTTCGGGAGGGTGATTGACTCTCATCTATTCGGTGCTTTCGAACTTGCTCGTGTATTTTTTGTTTATGTTTAAATGCCCGTCTTTGGTGCTTGATCGGTTGGAAAGATTGAGGAATTTCTTCTGGAAAGGGGCGCATGATAGTCAGAAGTTCCATCTTCTTAGCTAGAAGGAGGTTTGTAAACCGAAATCTGAAGGAGGGCCGGGGATTAGGGACTTGAGGATGATGAATAGTGCTCTTCTTGGGTAATGGCATTGACGTTTTTCTTCTAAGGCGGGAAGTATGTGGAGAGAGGTCATTGCTAGTAAGTATGGTGTCCAAGATGGTGGTTGGTACACTAAGAGATCCTCCTTGTACTGTGTGTCAAGCGTATGGAAGGCAATCATGTTGATGGAGCACTTTGTGCGGAAGGGTGTCACTTTTGTTTTGGGCAAAGGGGACTGCATTCACTTTTGGGTGGATGTGTGGCACGGAGATAGGGCACTTCAAGACCTCTTTCTGAGTCTTGAAAATTTAGCCCTAGATTGTTTCATTCTTGTTTCCCAATGCTTTGATATTTCTAGGGGTATGTGGTGCCCTCGTTGTAGAATTTGTCTGATGATGCAACTGGGGAGTTTATTGGCTTGTTAGACCTCTTCAAGAATGTGATGCCTTTACCCCTTGAGGAGGATTCACTGTTTTGGAATAGGCACAATTCTGGGATCTTCACTGTTGTGACTTTCTTCCAGTTTATTGCTGCTCCTACTCACCGAGGTCCTTCATACCCTTACCCTCATTGGCACTATGGGGCCCCTCCTTGTGTCGCGGCTTTTGTGTGGCTAGTTGGACGATAGAAAATTCTCACTATCGATAATCTGCAGCAGAGATCCTTTGTTCTTCTGAATATTTGCTTAATGTGCATGAACAATGCAGAGACCATTAACTACTTATTTATCCATTGCGCCTTCGTTCGGAAGTGTAGGATTTCTTCCTTGCTGAATCTAATGTGGCTTGGGTTATGCCAGAATTGGTAAAGGATCTCTTTTGGGCTTGGCATAGGGGAGGAAGTGGGAAGGCCAGTAAAGTCAAGTGGAGGCTCATTGGCAGTGATTTGGGCAGTTTGGAAAGAAAGGAATGCGCGGTGTTTTCGAAACGAGAGTTCTTCCACTCATAGGGTGATTGCTATTACTGTAAAATTTGTTGAGGAATGGGCCGCTTTTGTTGCAGCAGCTTCGGCTGTCTCTTTTGCTATTAGGTCCTGATGGCACTGTATTCTTTTCCTACCTGTTATCTTCCAAAAAAATATAAAAAAAAATTGCCATTCTTTAGCCCTTTCTTCTGATTGTTAGTTTGCTGCAACTTGACTTAGTCACGCCAGTGACAGTGACTTGGTCACAGTGATTGGACAACTCTGGCCATTCATTTGTTGCGAGTGCTGCCTGTTGTTTGTGGATCATTGCTTCTTTTTGAGCTAACCATTCCTTTTGTGGGAAATTGATTTGAAGGGAAGAACAGTCTCACCCCCTTTGCTTTTGGGATATGGTCTATCCATGTGGTGTTGCACCAGGCGAATGGTCTTGATGACCATACATGTGTGCCTCATGTAGCATGAGAGCTGCGTAGATCTTCTATGACGCAAGCTGCATTCTAGTACATCTCTCATGGATATCAAAGGTCTTGAGTGCTGGTTCAGGAGAACCTCCTGAAAATCCTGATCCTGGGTCTAATAGTATTGATAAGAATTAGTAAGTCAGGTTTCATTCAAATTAATCATTTTAACTGACTGCTTTTGGTAGATTTTTTTTTTTTTTTTTCAGTTAGTCATGCAACTCACCTTCCCAGTCAATCGCGCTACACACCCACCCAGTCAGTCATGCAACGCACCCACTGGTGCTGTTAGCAGCGTGGATATTTCACCACATTAGCAACTAGAATGAACAATGCAGTAGCAATATATGCGAGAATATTTACTTAATCTCATCTTTTTTCTTCTTTTTTGCTTTGCAATAAGTTGAGGTCTAATCCCGTAGAGATAGCAAATCTTTCTCCTGAAAATTCCATGGGATGGATTGTATCCAGTGTTTTCATATGCGACAGCATAAATAATTTTGTGTATGCCATTTTGGGAGGATGGACTGCATATGCTATAGTGGCATATATATTTCACCACAGTAGCAACTAGAATGAACAATGCAGTAGCAATATATGCGAGAATATTTACTTAATCTCATCTTTTTTCTTCTTTTTTGCTTTGCAATAAGTTGAGGTCTAATCCCATAGAGATAGCAAATCTTTCTCCTGAAAATTCCATGGGATGGATTGTATCCAGTGTTTTCATATGCGACAGCATAAATAATTTTGTGTATGCCATTTTGGGAGGATGGACTGCATATGCTATAGTGGCATATGTGCACTCCCCCCCCCCCCCCCCCCAAAAAAAAAAAAAAAAAAAAAAAAAAAACTAATATAGTCTCTTAACTCCTACTCTCTTCTCTAATACTCATTCTCTCTCTCTCTCTCTCTCTCTCTCTCCACTTGAGTATGTGTTAGTTTTGACTTGTTATAGTCTAATAATAACTACAACAAATTTTTGGTTTTGTTTCGCTGCGAGTTGTATAGGTTCTCTTTTCCTTGCTTTTTTCTTTTTGTTGTTGTTTGTGTTTGTCTTTTTTGGAGTTGCTTCGGCTCCCTTTTATGTATTTTCTTTCCAATCTTCCAATACACACACACACACACACACACACACACACACACACACACATGAGTAGCTCTCAAGTCCAACCAGTTGGACTATAAATTACGGTCCACCCAACAGATAACTTCCAACCTGTGATGTGTGTCCAACATCTAACCCGTCTGACAGGTTGAACCTATCATGAGGACCGTCTTCAGAAAAATTCAGCGACATCCACTTTACAAGTGGACCACACTTATAATTTGCTATTTATTAATGGCTAGAAATTGTTTCATATGCTGTGGTCCGCCCAATGAGCAGATGGGACTGATATTTGAACTAGGTGATCCTCATTGATGGGCCAAGTCCAACCCATTAGAGGGGTTGGATGTCAAATCCTTTTAACTGGTTGGAAGTTATCCACAGGGTGGACCATAACTTGTAGTCCAACCGGTTGGACTAGAGAGTCTCTCTCTCTCTCTCTCTCTCCCACCCCCCCCCCCCCCCCCCCCCCCCCCACACACACACACACACACACAAATTTTAATCATATTGGTAGTAAAACAATAAAAAACAATTCCCTACACTTAATAGTATTTTTTCCACTTTTTCCTTTATTTTTCAGATTTAGAAAAAATAAAAAATTCAGGGGCTTCACGACCGCATATGCGATTATGTGATTGCATATGTGCACAACCCCCTAAGTCACACTTATGCCATTCGACAACATTGATTGTATCTTAATGATACTGAATCGTTTTAATATCACAAATAACAATATCTAATCTATCAAAAATCAACACCCACACCTTTGGAACAGTGGTAAACTGAGTGAAGATAACCTCGTTTCAACATTGAGGTCCTGGTATCGATTCTCAATGTGGGGGTGGCTAGCATTGAAGTGTGACTAACAACAAGGTGGGTGTGTGTACTTACAGTGGGATGTGTGTACGAACCCCCCCCCCCCCCCCCCCCCCCCCCCCCCCAAAAAAAAAAAAAAAAAAAAAAAAATCAGATTTAGGGTTGAGAATTGAACGCACCCACTACAGTGTCTAGTTACTCACTGCCAATGATTTAAATATCGGTGTCGACGCATGTATCGCACCCTTGGGATACAGAATTCTATCAGTATCGCATGGGAAATATCACATGTATTAAAGAATGCGCTGTTTGAGGGAATCATTGGGAAATGATGGATTTTTTTAATAGAACTTTATGATATGTTGAAAGAGACGTGATTACATAGAACTCGAAAAATCACAAAAAAAAAAAACAAAAAAAAAAAAAACAAAACAAGTATGCATAAAAAGTTCCCTTTGTATGGTCCTAAAACTATGCATTGTCTGAGAGAAGTAATGCAATTACATCTAAAATTAATTTACATAATTCACAAATCATACAATTTAAGTATAAAAACAGATTCCCTAAAAAATTAGAAGAACATGAATTTTTGTGGGGTTTTTTGCGATTTTTTCTTTTAGATTTTTGGTAGGAGAATGTATTACAATGTATTGCCAATATGTATGCAATGTATCACATATATTGATGATACAAGAGAATTTTATTAAGTTTTTTTTTTTTTTTTTTTTTTTTTTTTTTTTTTTTTTTGTGCAAAATATGATAATGTATTGATACATCACAATATATCGACGATACATTGCGATATTAGAGAGTTGAATAACTCTCCCTATATATCATATTGGCCACATGCGATATTGATAGTGTTTGATACTATTGATATTTAAATCACTGCTCATTACTAGAGGTATCGATTTGAGAGACCATATTCATGGGCTTTGATCGATGCTTTGGTAACTACTTTTCTCGTTGTTCCCTAGACATGAAGGATTAAGATCCGATTCAGTTACTAATTCATGATCTGGCACGTACAGAATGAAAACTTCATACTTGATTCTATAAGAATTTTTATGAAAGCGTTTCATTTGCTTCTCTTCCATGAAAGTTTTATTTTCCCATAATGTATCCTAATTTTTGTCCTAACTCTTCTTCTAATGAACAATTCAACTTTTGATGAAAAAGATATACTTTCATCTCTTCAACAAGTTTAGTAATGAGCATAACAGCCCTATGATTAGCTTTTTGGGAAATTTCCAATTGAACAATTTCAGTAAAATATTTCAATTTCTCAGTTTACCATGTTCAACTCTATGTATTCCTCTATCCATAAGATTACATTGAATGTACATAAAAGGCTATAAAAAGCTTTTGTTATTCATATTAATAGCCCGCTATTTTTACTACTTTTGTCATTCTGTGCATGTATATTTATATTAATACGAATGCTTATGAATTTGATAGCCGTCAAAATGGTGACAGGTGGCTTGCGTTTTGATGTTCTATCTTCATCAAGATGATTTCCCTGTGGACACTCACGTGAGTAGTTCTCTGTTGTGTGATTTTTTCTTACACAGCTTTTTTCTCACAGGACTTACAAAAATATGTGGCATGGGCCATTTATATATTGCAGGTTTTTCGGATTGCAAAGGCCATCGGTTGGGTTCCTTCAGGAGCAGACAGGGAAAAGGCGTATCTTCATCTCAACAAACGGATCCCAAATGAATTAAAGTTTGACTTAAATTGTCTTCTTATTACACATGGGAAGCTTTGTCAAAGGTGTGCCAAGAAAGGTTCTAACAATCAAAGAACCCCTAATCACATCTGTCCGCTATCTAATTACTGTTGAAGCATTGAATAATAGAAAGACCTATATCCTGCTTCAATCTCAGGATTCTTTAAATGTGTGTTTTGATTCTTGAGTTCAAATGGAGGGAAGCCATTTTCTATTTCATAGGGATGACATGCACCTATTTCCATTTCACACATTTGTTTGAGTAGCAACTCAAACGGACTTAGTTGTAAATGTTAGAATAATTCACGGACCGCCTTTTCCACTTAATCAAATTGAATTACTGCAATTAAATTCAAGTGAGCATCCAAACGCTTCCTATTCAATGGTGGAATTGTTACCTTTTTCTCCAAACTTGAAGAAAAGGTGGGTGTACTAAAATGGGCACTACCAGTACCGTGTAAAGAGTATTTGTTGTGTATGAATGACTGGATGTTGGATGTAGATTGCTTGCAATTGCAATTGACGCAGAGGGGTGTGGTGAGGTCAATCACTGTCTTCCTCACAAGATAACTACCTTGAATCCACAAGGCTCATTGGACTCCTTAACAGGGTTTCTTTGAATCCACGAGGGAAAATCTCAAATCCATGAGAGAAAATTAGTAAAAATCAGAATTTTATTGAACAATAATGAGAATTAACTATTGAAAAATGATTTTTTTTTTTTTTTTTTTTTTTTTTTTTTTTTTTTTTTTTTCTGTTAGTTATGTAAAGCGCCCACCCTGTTAGCTGCACAATGCACCCACACGATTAGTCACATTATATAACCTTTATAACCCTAAACAAATAGTAATTTGTACTTATTAAAAATTGTAAGTTTCTCGAAATATAAAGTTACTAAAAATAGTAAACTTCTAAGTAGGGTTTTTTTAAAACTCATTATTCAGTAAAAATAGAAACTCCTGAATAAACAAAAACTTTAGAAGGAATGAAACACACTAAAAATCGGAATTACTAAAAATAATATTTTTTTTCTAAAATCTTGTTTTTCTGTTGTAACCGCACGTTTCTACCGAAACAGAAGTGAGTCGGTTCACCACAAAATGTAATTTCAGTAGGAATCCATATGTTATGCGCCTCATAACTCTTTTCGGATAAAAAATTATGGCCGATTTACGATCCACCTTCTTTTGGTCCATCTATGTGAAGAATGTATTTGAACCTCATCTTTCATCAGGAGGTTCCTGTCCTATATCAGACCCCTCCATTTCAAAATAACTCGTCCTCGAGTTATGCATTGATATCGGGTCATGATGCATGCTTAACTTTGTACGCCTTCGTTTACTTGCATTTTCCTTGCATGTCGGAGAAGGATTAAACACAACAATCGTGAAAGTTGACAATCCTGGTATTACATTGTCTGTGATATACATGGTGTCCACATCCGCTGTTTGCTTGATTAAGGGCTCAATCATTGCTGTCTTGATTTCTTCACGCTCAATCGCCAGTGGTTTAGAAATTTCAGTACTAGGACTATCTGAACTTAGATCATCATTCAGATTGACGACCTTTTCATCGACTTGTGGCATTACTAAATTTGAAATAGAAATTTGATTGACCACCTGCTTGTTCTCTTCAACCGATTCCTCCTGTTCGGGTGCAGGAAGTGCCTCAACAGGAGACAGCTCCGCATCCTCCGATTCGAAACATGCCTGGTCTTCTTTAGGCCCACCATCTGTAGGCTTGGCTTCAGACGCCCGATCCGACTCTTCACACATGATGAATTTTTATTGGGTCATGTTAGGGCTGTAGGAGGATTTAGGCAATCCCCATCCTTGGATGTATGAGAACGTATCATCCTCGATCCACTTGGTAAATGACATGATACAAAATCAATCAAATCAACCAATCCACCCACCCACCCAACATAGTATTTCATTCACCCTAGTGCATTGTGACAAATCTTGCCGATATTTTAAAAAATCTCACGATATTTCGCAGAAATTTCATTAAATGATATCACCACGAGGTTTAAAAAATCTTAGAAGATTCTTATTTTTTCTCATTATTTTAACATAATACGTATTTAAAAGTAATAAATAAAGTTTTTTCGTTCATAAAAAACATGTCAAAATATGCCAATTTTTAAGACATTTCTTGGTTGAGAAATTATTAAGAACAAGATATGTAATATGTTTGTTGACCATCATTGTTCAAAAACTCAAAAACTGACTCAATCATGTCAACTTAAAGGCTCAACTTAGTATTTAATTATTAAATCTAGAACTATTTAAGTATAAACTTATTTAATAGGCTATGAATTAAAAAAAAACCATAAACTATGGTAGATGAAGTGCATGTCTTGTTGGGAAAGGCGCTTGACTCTCTAAAATGTCGAGGGGTTCTAATATCTGTTGTGAAAAATGTTAACCACTTTGGAGTATCATAGATAATTTACTTTTTCCCTTTTGATTCTTGCTAATGCACAAAATTCGAACGCATTCTAAATATAGGCTGTCAAACAATTTTTTTTGAAATGCTAGGTATTCCAAGTATAGGGTGCAAAACACAAATTTTTGGGAATGTTGGGTATTCCAAATATAGGGTGCAAAACACTACTGAAGTATTTCGAATCCAATGCATTCTAAAAACAAGCTACAAACGATCCTTGACTCTTTCCATTAGTATTGTAATGCGCCTCATGCCAACATCATTTAAGCCAAACTCAGTATTGCCTCGTGCAAGTCGATCATGAGAGAGAATATACTGTTGTATTTTGGTGTTTCAAAAATAATTAAAAAATATTATTTTAAATATTTGAAAACTCCTTCCAAAAGATTTTTAAAAAGCAACAAAGGCTTTTGTCTTTTTTATGATAGAAGTATAGTCTCATATTGGATAGGAATGAGAAAAATATTGAGTATATAAGAAGCGAATTTGGCATAGGGTTTAGGCACCTTTTGAAATTACTTCGGGTAGTTTAACACGACACCCTACGCATATGCGTGCGGAAGGTTAAGAAGCAACTAGAATTATGGCTAAGTCCTAGATAGGGGAGGGGGTGATTAGGACATTTTGAAATTCTTTTCGCCTACTTAATAGTTTTAACAAATTAAACTAAGTAAGCAGGGACACTTCGGCTTCCAAGCCTAAGTGGGTCCAATCAATAGACTAGAAAATGATTAAGGCAATTAACAACCTAGTCTAATCAACACAAGTAGACCATAGATGATGGATCAATAAGAGCTCAAGTCTACATGAGGGGTGAAAGTACATCTTGTGTGTGTGGATGTGCCTATCAAGTGCCTAACATACATTCCTAATTAAACATTCATAATAAATCAATTAGACACAATGTATAATGAGAAATGTGCTCAAGAACAATCACAAATATAAGCATGTATAGTGGTTCGACTACTTGTCTACTCTACTCTCGGTTCAAGTACTCAACCCCTTTGGGCACACCGGCATTCATTAGGGAGTTTAAATCTGGTTCCTCCCAACCAAGGTGTTTTAACTTGGATCCACCCAACCAGGGAGTTTACAGGTTCCTCCCAACCTACACCTTTACACCCGTGTTGGTGGCTCCCCTTGGAGACTTGTTTAGGCCCGCCAAACGTGCTAAAGAACGGTAAACGTTCCTGAATTTAGGCCCAACAAACATGCCAAGGAATGTCAAACGTTCCAACACTTTAGGCTCAACAAATAAGCCAAGGATTGACAAACGATCCAAGAATGCGAGTTTAATAAACAAACTCTACACTCAATTCCTCACAGGAAAAGAGTAGAACCGGACTCTTACAATTGACAACTTACTTTTCGAATCGAGCCCCTTTATAGTACCGCTTCGAGTTGCTTCTTCTTCCTTTCCCGTGCTTGAATCAGCTCCCCTTGTGCTCCCCCGATCTTTGATGCCATTGCTTTGCCAAGGCTTTAGCTCCAAGATCATCTCCCTTGCATGTGATGCTCCATTGGAGATGCCCAATGTGTTAGGGAATGATGAAACTTCTACAAATGATAGGAAATGGGTTTCCTAGAGGGATACACCTATTTGGATTCCTAGGTGGTGTTTAGACAAGGGATTTAACTATGATTAAGGTGTCTAAATTCCTAGGAATCAAGAGGGAATAAGTCCATTCTCATATTGCCATTGAATGGCCCAAGCTTGTGATGAAACACAAGGAGAATGACTTGCTATGAGTTTGGAACAGAGCCTCTAATGGTCTTTAGCAATAGTGGCTTCTATCTCCTCAAAATCCCCTCTCTTGACCCTAAAAACGAATCCCTCACTTTTATAAAGTTTCTCCCAACGGTCAAATAACGGGCAGATTCACGCAGGGTCGGGCGCCCGGTGGACTTGTGGTCGGGTGCCCGAAATCTAGTCCAGAAAAATATTTTGGTCACTGGATAGATTTTGAGCTGGTCGGGCGGCCGGTGGACACATGGTCCGGCGCCCAAAATTCAGTCCGAAAATGGACTGTGCTGCTTAGACAATTTTTGCACTAGTCGGGCGCCCGGACAGGTTGTGGTTGGGCGCCCGATGACCATCTATTTTGCAGGCCAACTCTCTAAACTGATTCCCCTTAAGCCGGGCTCCCGGTGGACACTTGGTCGAGCGCCTGGACAAGCATGTTTTTCTATTGTATTGGTTGATGTGTTTTGCAGCAGAACATGCAACTTCTTGGCCATTCTTTTGGAGGTCTTTTTGGGACACCTAAGGCCAATCTAAGATGACTAATGGAATGTCTATTTGGTCATGGTCATCTAAAGGTTTATGGTTTTGGATAGGTACAAGGTTAAGGCTCACCAATGCATCATTTTTACCTGTTTCTTTTTTCTTGATGCAGCAGATCTGTCTTAAGTCTTCGGTCTTTGCCTTCATCAAGCTTAACCGACACTAGACTCACTGACCAAAGTAATTGACAAATAAGGTGCACTAGTATGCCACATAAAAGTGACTAACACCTTTCAGGGGGCATGTGAATTTGGTTGTTTGGAGGGGGGACCACACACGTGCGTGTGTGCATGCGGGTCCGAGCTGTGGACGCGACACAGTGTAGTGCGAGTGTGCACGCGCGAGTATACTTGCCTAAAGCCTAAACTGCTTTTTGGAATTTGATTTTTGCAACTGTTGCCAGAACAATTACTTGTTTTGAAATTTCGAACCAATCGTCATCTTCTTTGAAAAAACCCAACAACCATGTTTGTTGGTAGGGGTGCTTCCGTACCCATTCGAGGCAATCATTGAAGTCTATAAAAGGACTTCTCTGGTTCATTCTTTTATACATATATACATGTATTCAAATCTTTGCAATATGAATTTTAGCAAAGTGTTTTCTCTCTAGTTCAATTTGGTTCTGTCTTCGGATTAGACACACAGAAGTGGTTCAGGTCTTCGTTCATCTTCTTTGAAAAAACCCAACAACCATGTTTGTTGGTAGGGGTGCTTCTGTACCCATTCGAGGCAACCATTGAAGTCTATAAAAGGACTTCTCTGGTTCATTCTTTTATACATATATACATGCATTCAAAACTTTGCAATCTGAATTTTAGCAAAGTGTTTTCTCTCTAGTTCAATTTGGTTCTGTCTTCGGATTAGACACACAGAAGTGGTTCAGGTCTTCGTACATTGAGTGCCCCGATGTGACAAGACAACAATCAAGGGTATCATGGATGTTGATTGTCCAGTATTCCTGTAGCACTACGAATACTATCCAAAGGAGGGCAAATCAACTTCAAGTCGAGTAATTATTCATACCTCAATTCAATAAGTTTTTTAAATTCCTCTCTTCCTAATTTTATTTTTCTAAACTCCATTTTCTATTTTATTTTATTTTACCAATTTTTATAATTTTGAATTTTCATAATTATGAATTTAATTATGAAAATTTACAGATCCTAAATTCCAACAATCTTGAAGTTGATACCTTGATCTTTACATCTGTAAAAATGGCAAACATTACAGTTAACCCAATTATAAAATTATCCAAGATCGGAACATTTTTTGGAAGCCATTTTAAAAGATGGAAACAGAAACTCAGCTTTGCTTTGGATGCATTGAAAGCATTATATGTGTTGTCTGATACTTTCCAATACGATGCCAATAAAGAAAATGATGTGAAGGATGATCACAATTGCAAAAATTATATCTTAAATTCCCTTTTTAATGAACTATATGATGTTTATTCTACATATGAAAGAGCCAAAGATATTTGGATTGCACATTCTCTTGCCTCGGTATATGTGAGATATTACTGTTTCGAAACTGATTAGCCATTGACTGTACTTGGTGGCAATAAGGTGATAACTCAGGCTTGCGAACCTCATATCCTATCGTCAGTTGTCCGATGACAAGCATAGAATCCCCATAGATACGTATCTCTTTAATTTGCATTTCCAGGGGCCAACCGTAACCCAATAATAAGAGCCTGATACTCTCCTTCATTGTTGGTGCATGCTGGGACTATTGTGAATGAGTAGGGCAACAAGTCTCCTTATGGACTAATGAATATAACTCCTGCCCCTGCCCCTATTGCTCTTGTTGCACCGTTGCAATACATTTTCCAATGACGCGCTTCATTAATTAGCCTAACTTGATCGTCTGGAAGGTCATATTCTATTTCCTCGATACTTGGCACCGGATAAGCGGCGAGGAAGTCCGCAATTGCCTGCCCCTTGATGGCTGGTGTTGGCATATATGTGACATCGAATTCTGATAAAAGAAGAGCCCATTTGGCCAATCGTCTGGACAACATGGGTCTGTTCATGAGGAACTTGATGGGATCCGCTTTGGATATTAACGTTATTTGATGCGAAAGATAATAATCTCTTAACTTCTTGATGGCGAAGATCAGTTCCAGGCAGATTTTCTCGATCGCCGAGTAGTTGAACTCGGCCCCTACAAGCGTACGGCTTAGGTAATATAGTGCGCTTTCCTTCCCTTCTTCATTTTTCTGGGATAAGAGTGCTCCCAGTGAGTTTTCACTAACAACAATGTAGATGATTAATGACTCTCCTTTGATAGGTGCTGTAAGAACTGGAGATTTCTCGAGCAGATCTTTCAGAGAATCAAACGCTTTCTGGCAAGAATCATCCCACTCAAACTGGACACCTTTCTTGTTGAGACGTGAAAATGGCTGACAGCGACCAGATAAGTTCGAGATGAATCTTCTTAAGTAAGCGACCCGGCCCTGGAAGCTTTTCAGCTCTTTGAGGTTCTTCGGGGGAGGCATCTCCCTAATGGCCTTAATCTTCGTCGGATCAATCTCTATGCGTCGGTGCCTGACGACAAACCTCAAGAACTTGCTAGAGGAAACCCCAAATGCGCATTTCAACGGATTCATATGGAGGCTCTTTTTTCGCAATCTTTAAAACACTTGCCGCAGATGTTCCCTGTGCTGCTCGTGTTTGGCCGACCTCACCACTAGATTGTCTACGTAACATTTGACATGCTTATGGATCATGTCCTGGAAGATCACTTGCATTGCGCGCTGATATGTTGCACCTGCATTTTTCAACCCGAAGGGCATCACACGGTAACAATATATGCCCAATGGTGTATGAAAAGCTGTTGATTCTTCATCTTCTGGAGCCATGCAGATCTTATTGTACCCCGAGTAACCATCCATGAAGGATATCACTGAATATCCAGTTGTGCTGTCAATTAGTAGTTCCAGGGATAGGAAGTGGGAAATCATCTTTAGTGCATGCTTCGTTGATGTTTCGGAAGTCTATGTAGACCTAGATCTGACCGCTCTTCTTTTTGACCGGCACAATATTCAAGATCCATCATGGGTATTTAACTTCTCGGATGAATCCGGCTTGGATTAACTTCTTAACCTCTTCTTCGATCTTGGGCACTATATCTGGATGGAACCGTCGCTGATGCTGTTTGAATGCCTTTTTCCTTTTCATGATGCTTAGCTTGTGTATGGCAATTGTCGGACTGAGCCCTGACATTTCTGAATATGTCCAGGTAAATATATCTTTGTTCTCTTTCAACAGTTGAATATATTTCTCCTTTTCTTCTTCCGAGACATTCCTGCTCAAGTAAGTATTTCTAAGCTCTTCCGGGGTTCCCAGATTTATTTCTTTGAGTTCATTTATCGTGGGCTGTCCCCCATCCTCTATCTGTGTAGGCGCGACACTGGGTTGGATGATATCGACTGCCTCCTTCGGCTGTATTTCTTCCATAGGACTGATTGTCACCATGTTCACGTGTCTAGTCTTCATCTTTGCCCCTAGTCCTCCTCTGCTTTACTAAGCTTTGGTGTTTTCTTCGAACGAGGCTAACATTCTTCTTCTCGGGGCTGATTCTGAATAATAGAAGCCCATCTTCTTCATGATATTGCGGGTGGCTTTATTGTATCTTTCTTCTTCTATCTGTTGAGGTAGATTGGATGATTTCTTAGCTTTGTCTTCAAACTGCACAGGTTCTCTTGTCACCGAATAAAATTTGATTTCTTTCTTTGCATTGGCGCTTGGTGGCACCAAGAACTGGCTAGGAGCTTTTGGAAAAGGCTTAATCATTCTTATTTTCGGCACCGGCATGTTGAAGCTGGACTTAAGCACACTTATGTGCTGATTCGATATCAACTCTAAGACGGATTGTCCTGGCTGTTGCAAGTGTCTCGGAACTACATAAAACTTATTAATGATCTGTTGAGGCTGCCCTTCTGAATAACCCGCGGTTTCTTCCTGAGCGGTAAGTTGAGAATTTTTTTGCTCGAACTTGTTGGCTTGAGATTTTGCTCCTTGCCCTTTCTGCATTACATCGGGTTTTTTCACGAGCTCTCTTTCATCAACCAAGTCATAGTATCAAGCATCAGCTAGGAATGTTTCAGCTACCGTATATGGCTTCGGGTCTGCCGCTACTCTGTACCGAACTCCCTCTCTGTTGTACTTGAAGCACTGATGATAGGTTGAAGGAATAACGCGATTCTGATGGAGCCATGGTCTTCCTAGCAGAAGATTGTACATTGTTACCGCGTCGATTACCTGACATGTTACTTTCGTCCTTAGCTCTTCGATTTCCAGCATTATGGTGATTGACCCTAGAGTACGCTGGCTGTCTTGTTTAAACCCTTGAATGATCATGATGTTGGGACACAGGGCCGATTGTCTGTAACCCAACCTCTGTAGTGTTTTCAATGGCATGATATTTACCACGAATCCATCGTCAAGCATACATCGCTTAACTTTTGTGTCTTTAATCATCCCTGTAACCATCAACGGACGATTGTGATCTGTCGTTTCTACCATGCGGTCTTCCTCTGAAAATGTGATTCCAGAGGAGTGATCTATCTGCATTGCTTGCTGAATCGGTACATGCCCTTCCCAGAACTTATCTGGATTGTTCATTTCTTCCTCGATCTCTATCATCATGATTTCTCTGACTTCACTATTTATCAAAGCGTTGATCAACATTTCCCTATATACCTTCGAGAGACATAAGGCGTCATATATGCTCAAGCAAGCTTAGACCTTTCGCAGATGTGACACCACATCATATGCTATCGGCGTTGCCCCTTATCTCGGCTCTGGCTGAATGGATGTGGCTTCAGCAACCTTCTCTTTCAACTTCTGCCCCTAGTGCCTTGTCGAAGGTTGCTACAATCCGAAGATTGCACACCCAAGTGCAGGTAGCGAAGTAGTAAAATACTCGGTAAGACCGAGGTCGATCCACAGGGATTGGGGTTAAGAACACTTAGAGGAACTAGTTTAGGTGAGTGAGATGAAATCTGGTTTATCCACGAGAGTGGAGCAAGTTGTGTGTGGTGAAAGACAAAAATAGAAAAGGGGCTAAGGCATCAGGGATCCACCTTTGATTCATTCACAAGATTTGATTTATTGGTCCAGCTATAACTCAACTGGAGTTGAATAAAGATTCATTCCAATCGGAAGATGAAACAGTTAAACCATTGCATATTTCATAAAAGATGGTGATCTGAACCGATTGATTTGACCATGAAGCACTCGTTAGTCGATCGCAGGGAATTCCAAGCATCCACTGTGCCCGGAGTTGACAATGGATCAAGGAGTTGTACAGATCAACAACTTTGCCAACAAGTCAACCGATAAGATCACAATTCATACATCAAATGCATACTTACAAGATAGGAGGCTTTGATTGATCGATCCAACCGTTAAGATCTCGTCTATCGATCGCAGGGAATCCAAAGCATCCAATGTGCCCGGAGTCTACAATGGATCAAGGGATTTTACAGATCGATGACTTTACCTGCACTAGCTCGATGACCGTAGGGAATCCAAAGCATCCAACGTGCCTGGAGTCGACGATGGATCAATGGACTTTATCGATCATGAACTAGTTAATTGGTGTGCAAGGGATCCCAAGCATCCAATGTGCCCGGAGTCGACGATGGATCAAGGGGCTTGCACAACAATAGCGTCCGCCGAGGTGGATAACCGAACCAATCAACCAAAGAGAACTCCAACATTTACACCACACAATGTTGAACCAAAAGAACCAAAGCTTGTAAATTTCTTCAAAGGCTTCACCTCTAGCTTTAGCTAGAGGTTTAGCCAACCATGCTACAATGGAAGACTAAATTCTCTACAAAGGAAAAACTACACTACTCTATACTACAAAAGAAAGAAAGGAAACTAAAGAAGAGAAGGGAGGAGTTGTAGAGAATGGGATGATGAGAATGAGAGGGAGAGGAGCTTCTTTTATAGCCTCATGAGAAGCTTCCAAGCCTCCTCCCAATCCTAGGTGGCACTCCAAAAGTTTCTTTAGGTTTGGGAATGGAGTTAGGCTTGGAGTGCCCAAAGCAACTTTTCTTTTAGGTTCGGGCTTGGAGTTAGGCTTGGATGGACATGTGGCAAGAAAAGTACTCCAATCCTAGGTGTCACTCCAAGCCTAAAGCAAACTTTTCTTTTAGGTTTGGGCTTGGAGTGAGGCTTGGATGATGAGGTGGCATTCCATGCCTTACACATGTGTGGGGAGAGGGAGAGAGAGAGAGAGAGAGAGAGAGAGAGAGAGCTTCTCTCTTGCAGCCATGGAGGAGATGATGAGAAGGATCAAGGGGTCCACTGGATGGTGGAGAGCTGGCCATAGACGTCCAATCCTAGTGATAATGGGAGCTGGTTGCTACAACGTCGGCTGCTACACGCCGGACGGCTGGATTGAGACGGTCCAATGGCTGGACGTTGAAGCTGCAGAGGAGCTGATGTGTTGCACGTGTGAGATTCTCCAGCTGCTGCCTTGGAGAGTGAACGGCCTACTTGATGATGGTGAGGATGAAGTGCTGTAGATGGTGAACTGGACGGACGTCCACTGCTGGACGTTGGATGTTTTGGTCTGAATGGGAGGTCAGCACGTGTGGTGGGTATGGACGCTGGTGCTGGAATCTGGACCGTCCAGCTGATCTGGTGTGTTGCAGCTGCTGATGGAGATGAAGGACGGCTGCTGATGGCTGGACGTGGATGATGAAGGTTGTACGCTGATGCAGATGGACGGCTGCTTCTCATCAGATGTGTAGCTGGTACACACGTGTCGGTCACTCATGATGGATGGTTGGAGGATGGACGCTGGTCCTGAATGGATGGACGACTTGGGATTTCAATGTTGTTGCAGGCGGATGCTGCTGCTTGGACGGACGGTCTTGAAGGTTTGGACTGTTGGCCGTCTGAAGATGAAGGTGGATCTGCCTTCCTTGTGCAGCACGTGTTGCAGCTTCTACTGGATGGACGGCTGAGGTTGGCTGTTGCTGATCAGCTGGCCGTTTGATGATGGTTGAGACTGGAGCTTAACTGGTGCACGTCTGATGGTGCATGATGTGTTGAGGCCCACCTTGCTGATCTAAATGGATGATGTTGATGATCCAGAGGATGTCCATCATAGATGGACATGTGATGGATGTGGGGTTTCTGATGGTTGATGACGTGGCTGAATTGCAGATGGTTGAAGACGTGCTTGTTGCAGATGGGGTCCACCATCTGGACGGTTGAAGGTTGGACGGTCCACTGGATGATGCAATCTGGATGGACGACTGCTGCTGGAGGTTGTAGGACAGACGTCCATGCTGGATGTTTGGAGGATGGTCGGTCAGGGAGGTGTTACACACGTGTGCTGAAGATGGAGGTGGTCCTGCATGATCAGCACGTGTGCTGAGCTGATGGTGGGCGTTGCTGATCATCCAGCCCTGCACGTGTGAAGAATGGTGATCTACCTGATGGACGGCTGGAGCTTTGATCATGGCCACACGTTGGATGTGGTGTCCACTTTGGATGAAGTTGATCTTCTGGAGGATGGACATGCAGATGAGAGATGAGGTCAATGTTGGCTGGATGGACGGCTGATGATGCATCTGTGTGGACGGGTAGATGGCCTCCTCTGGTGGCTGCTGAATGATCATGCATGGGATGGTTTGCTGGACGGACGTCCTGGAGATGGACTGGACGTGAGGTGACCATTGATCTCATCATCTGGACGGTTGAGATGATCCACATGTTGACCTTGATTGGACGGTGAAGATCACACCATCAGTTGGATGTGGGTGATGGCGGGTGGAGTTCACCCCAGCTACTTGGACTTGGATGGCCAGTTTGGTGGGATTCACCTTGCAATGCTTCACACGTAAAAGGTGGGGTCCACTGGCTGTTTGAATGGATGAAACGTGTTGAAGGAGCCACTTGATCTGCTGCTGATCGACGCTCAAAGGGTGGAGTCCACCTTAATGGATGGCTGAGGTTTGACGGCCTCCAGCCATGGACGGTGATGACGATGCTAGAGATGGAAGCTCCACCTTGCGCATACGTGCAGGAGCTGAGTGGGCACTTGATGATAGGCCGAGTTTCGGACATTGTAGATGCATTGGATGTTCTACATTGGAAAGTGGGGTCCACTATAGCTGATCTGATGCTCATGAAGTTGTGGCCCGCCTTGATGCATTGTCGGTCCCTCATGTGGACATCCAATCTTGACCGTCCAAACTTGTGCGATCGCCTTAATCATAACCATCATACATAACCTGGATTTTCAAATGAACGGTTGTGAGTCCACCATAGAACATGATCCATCCTTTGATCTTTAAGGTCTGATTTCCTTCCAAGCTGCCCTGATGGTTGATCTTACTTGCTTTTGGACCTTTAAACGCCCTGATTGGCTCAGATCTTGCCCAACCTCTCCTGAACACCCGAAGACAGAAAATTCACCTAATGAGGGATAATTAACCGGAACAACAATGATAATGCCCTTAACAACTCGGGTTAATTATACAATATTAGGTACTTATCAAAGGTCTATCTGGATTTGCATCTTCTTGCATCAGGTCAACCGATTCTGGTAAAGCGAGTTCTGACATCTTTTTTCGGATTGGAGCGTAACGGCGTCGACTTCCTCCTCACCTGACTGTGATGTCTCTCCTATTGCTGGCTATTCTGTGAATGATATCATCGCGTAGTGCACCTAAATCGGCTCTTCCTTTTGCCTGTTCTTTCCTCTATTCTCATCCCTTTCTTCTTACGGTTGAGAAGTCTTCGTTTATTGTCGAGCCTCTTTCTGCTGCTGACCAGAGTCCACGGCTCTTCGGGTTTGGGGAACAAAGTGTGCAAATGAACGTTTTCTTCTGAGGGAAGTGCTGAAACTACCCTAGATGTCTCTTTCCTGGTCGCTTCTGATGGTTTCATACAGATCACCCCTTGGTTGATCAACCCTTGTATTCTTCCCTTTAGACTGAAACAATCTTCTGTCTTGTGGCTCAGACATCGATGGAATTTGCAATACCGGGGATCATTCACTCTCCCAACTTCGTGCGGATGAATTGGTTCTGGTAAGCGGAGTATGCCCTCTTCTACTAGCTGTTCCATGATAGGGATCAGATCGGCCATGTCGAATGTATATAGACCATTGGCCCTTTCTCTTTCGGCTATCGTTATTCCCAGAGAAACGTAAGGTCTCTTGCCTTTGTCTTGAGTAGGCATTGTTTTCATGTCCATCTTGGATTCTATAACTGGCCGCTTCCGATCTCTTAAGTCTTTGCCCTTGTTTACATTGTGTGTTTCCGTAATTCTTCCTCCTTCTCTTTTTTGCCTTTCGGGCCTGAAATTTACCCGTGTTATAGCTTCTTCCACCAAATGTGCTTTAGTGGCTAGTTCTTGGAAAGAGTGAAAACTATTCCCAGATAATCCATACGATATCATTGGGTCTCGGGCTCGCATACACATCTTCATTTGTTCCTTTTCACTAGGTAGCTCTTGGCATTGAGCTGCTATCATCCCCCATCGGTCCATGAATTTTTTCACAGGTTCGCCTGTCTCTGTCTGATCAAGGCCAGATCTGTCACTGACATTTCTCTTTCCATAGCGAAGAATTTCACATGAAGCTGTCTCGCATCTGTTCCCACGATCTCACTGATCCAACTGATAGTGACATGTACCATTGGAAGGCTTTCCCTGTTAGCGTTGACCCAAATAATCACATACAGTACTGCGGTATGGCTGACCAATTCCCCAATGTTGTAAGAAAAAGAGTGATTTGCTCTTCTAGTGATCCTCTCCCGTCAAATTTTTTGAAGTTCGGACATCTGAAGTTAGCCGGAAACGGTATTTCTTCTATCTTTAGCGGATATGGAACTTGGTATTTGTAGCTGGTTCATTTCTCTTTCTATTGTCGTATGAGACTCGCGATCGTTTGCGATAATTCCTCTCGTGACATCTGCGCGGTCAGGACGGGCATTCACTCTGCTGAAACTCTCCTGGTCTGGGTGAGCAATTTGGCATCGGCTGGTCCTTCCGCTGCCCCTTGGGACTCTTCGACTGACTGACGCGTAGGTGATATGACACTTCTGATAGTGTTCTGAGCTATCAAAGTGGTCAAAGCTTCCTGAATAGCCCTCATTCTCTCATCGTTTCGCGATTAGTCTAAACCAATCTGTCGATCTGATCTTGGACTGAAGGTAATACTTCTGCTTCATACGGTCTTTCTTCTTCTGCTACTTGAACCATTGCAATTTGCACTAGTCGTACTTTCTGAACTTGCCCCTATGTTGCTCCTATGGATAATGTGGCGTCCACGGATTGCGAGCTCTTCTTGGGTGTTTGCTTGATCTGCTGTTATTGACGACACACTGCCTTGGGCAACGATGAAAAGTGTTCGGCTGAGAGTATGGGCGTTGAAGGCTTGACAGTTGAGGTTCGGCGGATGACGAAGGTTGCCTGATTCCTTTTCGGTTGCCACTGATATGTCTTAAGAACGTTCTTCTTTGTATATGTAGCCTTTGTTGCTGCTTTCCTTAGCTCTCTCTTCTGTTGGAGTGTACGGACTACCTGCCAGTCTGAGCCGGGCGCGACTGTCATGGCTACGGTAAAGTGGGGAAAATTGAATCCTCCTGCGGCGAGGAAAGTGCATGAACTAATTGGTGCAATTGTCATCTCTCCTGTCTTTGTTAATACTTTTGTTAATCTTGTCTGTGGTAATCACACACTCATTAGAACATTTCACAAACGCGGTCGGGAATGTAAATTCCTGATTGCGGTAATAGATTAATGTGAATAAGCAAATAGAAAGGGGAGATATGTGGGAAGTATAGGAGTCCGTGTGTTTTGAAATCCTTTTTAATTTATTGTCTATTGCCTTAAAGATGAAGGGAAGAATGTTCTCGTTGAGAGTCGCCAGTTTGGCGCCCGAGGGGTTCCGAAACATTACGCCTCACGGTAACTTTCCTATATGTAGATTCATGTTTACAAGTAATTGATCTTAGGGTGTTTCTATACTGAGAGATTCTGGTATAGTTCGATCCCCAACATAGTCGCCATTTTGTTAGAATTAGAAAATGCTTAAGGTAGTTTTCTTGTGTTTTGTTGTTCTGGGTTCTGAGTAATAGAGACATTCATAGACAATCACAAGTATTCATAAAAGTACATATGAGAAGAGATATCGCAAGACGAATTTTATTCAAGAGATTCTGAGATCTTGTACATTCCAGGCTGTGGTCTGGCACAAGCCCTTAATTACATCGAATGATCGATAACCCTTGATTAAAATACATAAGACTAGTCAGCATGGACTATGGTCTTAGAGTTCATGGTCGTAGAGACCTGTAGTTCATGGTCGAAGAGACCTGTGTATGTTTTTCTTTGTTATGGATTGATCCATCTTTGTATGAGTCAGATGTCTATGTCCCATGTTTCGACCGGAGATCTGGGCTGAGACTGTTAGGGTTTTTTAACCAAGGGGTGGGACTTTGGGTCTGTGCCCATCATTTTTTACGGGTGACTGCGGGAAGACTGATTTACAATTATATGTACCTGAGCAGCCCAACCGGCGGATGCCGTTTAGATGGGTAGGGCATCGACTGTTTTGAGGACGTCAATCTTTAATAAGCTTCATATGATAGTTTTGAACTTTTTCAATCCTGGTTTATTGTGTTAACCGCAGTCCTGTTCGCTTAGTCCGAACCTTAATCCGGGTCATATTATAGTAGTACATGTGAGAATGATACATTAGTATGATTCTGGGTACCGAAGGCCTCTTTCCGAGAAACTACTCTGTTCATCGCGTTGGATCGGATCAGATTCTGAATGCTTATATTCTGCTCATTAGATATCTAGATGGATTATTTGACTGTCCCGTTGCGTCTGAAACGCTCGAAATACCCAAAATAGGCCATAAAATGAAAATTTAGGGCTGCTGAAATTGACGTTCAGAGTGCTGATTTTTCTGATCCGCTGGCCTGATTTTACTGATGCGCTGGGGCTAGCGCATCGAAAAATAACTTTGTTAAAATGATTGATTTTTCTGATGCGCTAGGCATATTTTTTTGATGCGCTGGGGCCAGTGCATCGAAAATGACTTGTTTCGAAAATGGTTGATTTTTCTGATGCGCTAGGGCCAGTGCATCGAAAAATAACATTGTTTTGGAAATGGTTGATTTTTGCGATGCGTTGCTATACTTGCGCAATTTGAAATTATTTCTTCGTCGAACCTGCGGTGGTCGGAAATGGAAATGGGGTTACTGGTGAGGGATTTTGGTGATCGGAAAGGGATTTCGACTGTCAGAAATAGGGTTCCGGCAAGAAATTCTGGCTATCTCTCAAATACCCAGCGGACAAAGCTCTCTCTTTGGATCCGTCCGAATGAACATTGAAAGGGGGGTATTTATACCCGAAAATACCGAAAGTCGGCAAATAGGAAGCTGCCACGTGTAGCGCATCGATTAAATGAGTGGTCGAGAAAATAGGTCAGTGTGTTATGAAATTACTTGGTTTAAATAGCTGATTTTTAGGATGCATTGGTTGTCAGTGGATCCTGAAATTCACTGAAAATCCCTGATTTATTGGATGCGCTGGCTGTCAGTGCGTCCTGAAATTCATTTATGAAAACTGACTGAATTATTTGATGTGCAGGGTGAATTTACTGATGTGCTGAGGGGCAGTGTGTCCTGAAATTCATTTCTAAAAATGATTGAATTTCTTGACGCACTGACTAGGAATTTCGTGATGCGCTAATGGACATCTGTTTTATCTTTCTATTTTAATTTTGTCAAATGATGGGTTTGTGTGGCCCGCTTGGTGATGAATGTTGATGCACTGGCCATGTTTATTCATCATTGTACACACAATCCAAATTCAGAAGATTTTGATCATGATGGATGGTGGGGCCCACCCCTGGGTCAACTTTCTATTTTTAGCAAATGATGATGTGTATTGCGATTTTGGTTTGAAATTCCTGATACACTGGCCCTAAATCCAGTGATGTGATGGATTGCACACTTGTAATATTTGTTTTGAGGTCCCCGACATTTTGGGACCCCAACAGTAATACTTAAAGAACCTAATCTATGAATATGGTGCATAAATGGGTGGAATTTATCTTCCTGTTGCCCCTAGGGGAATATTGGTTTGTTGTTCTGCAAATACTTCTTCTTGCGGCCGGAATAGCCTAGTAAGGAAGACACCACAATTGCTTGACATCCTTTTCCTATAGCCATCCTTTTTCTAAGCCCTGATGGGGCGGTTACAATTGCTCGGCAAAAGTGATTGTTTAGGATTATAAGCAATCTGTGATGGGTCCTAAGTAATCTGTGACAAAAGTGATTGTTTAGAATTAGTAGATCTTGGCAAAGACTTTGCCGATTTTAGAAGATCTTTTGGATGCATGAGGGGACACAAGCTGCTAGGAACCTTTTAGGATTTCTCGTTCATCAACGGGGTATTAAAGTTTATTAGAACAAAGTTCGAGCAATTTTAAAAGCAATCTGACGCCAAACACATCTATCTACTTATACATTTGCATTACTTTCATGTTTATCTTACTTTTTCTAGTCTAATTTGCTATTGTCCAGTGGCTATCGTTGGAGTAGGTTAAATATCTGTAATCTTAAGTTGCTAGGCTGTTTATTGTATCTTCCCTTCATCCTTTTGTTTTTTTTTTAACACTCACACCCTGCGTAAAACAGGGGCCCTGTGGCGCTCACATGGATGTATGTGACTTAAATCCACACCGTCTAACCATTTTGACAGCTCAATTTAGGGCATGATCCCAACAATGAAGCGGACCCAAATCTTAGGTGGACTGCACCACAAGAAACAGTCATGATTGAATCCCCACCATTAAAATCTCCGTGGATTCCACCGGAATGTTTATTTGCCATCCAATCTGTTGATAAGGTCAAAAAGACCCAGAAGAAGAGACCACACAAACATAATCTTGATCCGAAGCTTTTGTGCAAGTTTTTAATGGTCAAGTACTTTCCTGTACTATGGTCCATATGAGATTTGGATATGCTTCATTTTTTGGATCGTGCCCTGAATGAGCTTTCAATGTGGATGGACGGCATGGATGTACTCACATACATCACGGTGGGCCCCACAGTCAAGGGTCCCACCCCAGATCCACCAAAGCCGCGCCCTAAAACATGGTGTCTACGGGCACCCTCCCCATAGTGAACCTTTACGAGCAGCAGCAGCACAATGGTCCCAGCGTTGTACAGCATAGATGGGAAGAGATACAGGCCACTAATCTGATAGTGTATGCTGTGAAAAATGTAATGGACCAAAAAAATAAGGTTGGTAATTAACTCCTAAAAAGTACTGCCGATCCCACCACCTTTTCACCCTGGGCATACATACATGCAATAAATCGTCCGTTAGCAAAAGAACGTAGCTGGTCCACTGCGATTTTTTTTTTGTTTTTTTTGTTTTTTATCCATCGAAATTCTAGTCCAAACCAACCAATTGGATGGTTAGGATCATTGGTCAATCTGTTATTTTTGGTTACTTACGGTTTGGATAGTGTGGATCACTTTACAAGCATGCATACATTCTTGGGTCTCCAAAAGGTACTATAGTTAATGAAGATTCTCCATCTGCCATTTGCAAGTGCTGTGGAGAATGCAACGGCCAGATTTTTTTTTTTCTTTTTTTTTTTTACGGAAGCTCAGGTGGACCACACTACGGGAAACAGTGGTCATTGAACGTCCACCATTAAAAACTTCCTAAGGCCCACTGTAATGTTTATTTGCCATCCAACCTGTGGGTAAGGTTACACAGCCCTAGCTGAGGGAAAAATACAAATATTAGCTTGACCTAAAACTTTTGTGGCTCATAAAAAGCTTTTAATAGTCATTGGTCATTCTTTCACGTGGTATTGTCCACCTGAGATTTGTATATGCTTTATTTTTTTGTCTCATGTCATAAAATGAGTTGGCAAAATGAATGCTTCCAGGGTAGGCCCATGGTTAGGGTAGCATCGACGTCAATGATTCCAAGGTCCCAGCTGCCAAGTTGCACCCCTTCCCGGTGTATCGAGTTGCACAAAATCACCGATCCTAAAGTTGGGCCTATCGTATTAACGGCCTAAACTATCTATCGAACCACGAGCCTCAAATTTGTAGAATTATGAGATGCCTATTACATGTAATGCAACCAGGTTATAACATGCTTGAATGATCAAGACCATTTATTTGATGGGCCCCACCATCACAAACAAAAAAATCTTTTCAAATAGAAACAATCTAGAACCTTGCAAGCTTAGATTGAGTTGAATAGGATGTTGAAATGATTTTCTTAATTTATTTTAATATTATAAAAATAATTTATAGACAAAGATAGTGTACGTATATTCTAAAGTTGTCTCCCACGATGCAATGCACATTATTTAATTAGTACTACAAAAACTGGGGTCTAAAAAGGCAACTGTCCAACACATATGCGTTGTTTGTTCAATAATAGTAGGCAGCTGGTGACTTTGATTCATCTGTCAACGTTAGCTTTTCCTATCAAATAAGGGAGTTGCCTTCTCCACGAAGATATGCTAGATTTACTTTTTAGATACACACAGACACACACACACACCGAAAAATCATCTGTATTTGGAACTCAAGTGGGCCATATCAACTGAAACAATGTAAAATAATGACTACAACATCTAAAAGCACTTGTTGAGACTCACCTGGGTTTTGGAAACGATTGAATTGAAACTTGGTGTGACCTCTTTTTTAAGTTGGACATGCACAATGGATGGACTGGATTTCTCAACTACATCTCAGTCAATCCTTCAATGGGTGCATATCCACTCTTAACTGTTGTCTATGGTGTGGCTCACTCAAGTCATGGATTGGCCTGAGTTTTAGGCCCATGGCCCACCACAGAATGGTGCATCTGATTGATGGTGTGAATGCCCATCGCACATCACAGTGGGGCTCACACTGAGGTTGAGTGTATAGTACCTTTTCTCGCCGAGAACTCGTGAGCACTTTTCATGGCTTATTGCACATGATGTGAGCCCAAAGTTTGAGCCGTCCACTGTGATGCAGCACCCCAAAAAACCCCCAGGGCCCATCTTTCAACTTGTTCCGGAACTTTGAGAGGCCCATCTTTCATCTTTCAATAATTAGCTAAAAACCCATCTTTCAGCCAATTTGACGGTTCATCTTTAGCATCAATCGAGTTGGACCATTCAAATTTGACATCGGTCCAATCAGGTTGTGGATTTTCAATGCTGGCCCAATTGCACCATTCATCTCCAATTTCGTCACAATCGGATCATTCATCTTCATCTTGGTCCAATAGGACGATGGTATTCAATTCTGGATAAATCGGAGAGTTCATCTCTGATATCGGTTAAATTAGACCATTAACCTTTTAGTATCATTTGAATCGGAGAGTTCGACTTGGACATCGGTCCAATCAGATCCTTCATTTAAATATTGGCCCAATTGGACAATTCATGTTCAATTTTAACAGAATCTGTCCGCTCATCTTTAATATCTGCCATGGATAATTGATTTTCAATATTTAGGCTAATTTGATTATTCATCTTTTAATATTAATTCGATTAACTATTCATCATTTGTATCATTTAAATTAGACTATTTGACTTTGACATTGATCCAATCTAGCCGTTGGTTTTCAATATCAACCTAGTTGGACAATTCATCTTTGATTCCAAATCAATTAGACCATTCATCATCAATATCGATCAAGTTGCATCGCTTTTCTTCAATTTTGGGCTACTTATACCATTTCATTTCTCTTTAATATCAGTCCAATCACAATGTTCATCTTTAGTGTCATTTCACAGAACCATTTTTCTGCCACATAGTCTAATTAAGTTGATGATTTTCAATATTGGCAGAATCAAACCATTCATCTCCAATTTGAACACAATTGAATTGTTTATCTTGAATATTAGTCTAATCAAGTTATTGATCTCTAATTTTGGAGTTTTTGATATATGTCCAATTTGATCGTTCATCTTTAATATGGTTCGAATTCGCCCATTTTGCTTCAACAATAGTCCAACTCAATTAGACCAATTAATGATAAAGAGTACGCAATCTTGTGGCCCCACTTATAATTACAAATCAAATGTGTTGGCCATGGACTCGGACTATCCATTATATTGGCCAACCATTATTGTCTCTTTTCCTTTGAATATGGATGGTTTCCATGAACATTGAATAATCTAAGGGTTGAGATAACTTTTACAGCTACTCCCATCCACTGCATTGACGCACCCATCATATAAACAGTTCGAATCATTGAAAAGGATCCCAACCAAATGGATATGGTCCTCATGTCTTGTATTGCAATACAATACATACAAATGTATGCCAGCAAACTTGTTTAAAATATTCTATGCATTTAAATGATTCTTTTATTCTTCAATTGCCTGATTGTCAGCTAATCTATTCTCTCTTTCAATTCTAAGACACTTTCCTTAAGCTTCAAAATCGACAGCTTTGCATTCACATGCATGCATACCCAAATGGTTGGATCAGTATCGACATGAACAGGTGGCTTGTTCAGTCAGGTCTCTATAAAATTGTATTGCCCAAGTTAGTTTGGATAGGAACCGTCAACTCTATCTTTGTTGTTTCCCCTGATTTTAAAGTAATTTTAATTAATATAATTACACCATCATAGCAATGCCATGGTTCGACCTGGTTGGAGTCTTTCACCTGTGGTCGGACCGGTTTAGACGGAACTCTCAAAAAACAGGTGCGATTCTGGTCCAGGTTTTTTTAAGACATTGATGCAGAAAGTATAGTTAAGCATCCGATGCACACAGTACATAGTATTGAAAGTACTGATAATAGTGGCTTATTTTATATATGTTTTCAGTAAAGATGGGCATTAGCTAATTATTTTAAGCCATTAAAGCTAGTGATGTGTAGGCAATTAGTTGGTCCAACGAAAAATCAATCTATTTACTACGTAGGATAGTTGTTGCACAAGACGATGAATTTGACTGACCTCTCTTGACCTTGTAAGATTGCGATAATCTTTGATGATGCTCCCCTTCTAAACATGGAATATCATTTTAAATTCTCAGTGGTACTTGATTGCTTGTTAACTTTATTATTTAAGTGCTTAGTGACGATGGATTAGTCCCTTAATAAAACAGACTGAATCCCTCCGATAAGGAAAGAAAAGTCGCGTATCTTAATTGCAATATCGAAAGTTCTAACCAATACTGTATGGGTGGCCCACCGCCCACAACTCAATCCACGGCACACCTTTTGATTTCATATTTTTATTCTTTGACTCGTTCTATTCATGATTAGAAGATAATCTTCTTACGGAACGATTGTTTGATATAAATGGAAGGTGGATCTTAGATGTACATCTTAATGAATTTTGAGTAGAGGAATGGAAAAGAATACTGGAAAAGGAGGTCCCTGTAACAATATGGTTGTTGAAGAGAAGAAGCTTCGCTTGTTTGGCTTTGAGGTAGATGCCCGTATGATTGTACAAGCGAACGACTGTGTCAACAATGCCCTGGAACATAAGACAGATGGAGTAAAATCTGCTGAAGCAAACATGAATTTGAAGGAGAAGCCTGATAAGGCCAGATGTGGGGTTGGTGGTGAGGCTGAAGGCAAGAAATACGAGTGCCAGTTTTGTTACAAGGAGTTTGCAAACTCGCAAGCGCTGGGCGGTCATCAAAATGCACACAAAAAGGAACGATTGAAGAAGAAGAAGAAATTGCAACTTGAAGTAAGAAAGGCGAGCGTCAATCGCTACCTCAAACCTTTCCATACTCATCGCTTCTTCAGTTATCCATGCTTCTATGATCCTTACCACTCCACACCTGAATTCACACTCTTTGATGAAAGCCATGTTCATGTCAGCTTCGAATCTTTGAACCAAAATACCCATCGCAACGTTTTCAACATTTCAGAGTCATCTCCTCTTCCAATCCAACAAAATGAGTGCAGGTTTGGGATAACATGCACCTATGGCTCCAATGAGAGGAGGCCTACTGTCATCAGGCCATCTCCTTTCCCATTACAAAGCAAAGGTGTAAATACCATGTACTCAAATGTCTGCTACAACTCTTCTCAAAGTGATTGTAAATGATTTGGTGGAAGCCTCGCCTCATCTTTTCTTTCTTTTATAAACAAGAAAATGTTAAGATCTCAAAGTTGATTTCATATATAATAATTTTATAGCTTCTATCCTTGTAAGTTGCCTTTGCTATGAATAAATACGGTAAGAAAATTAAGTGCAAGATTATGTTTTTTTTTAATGATTTTTAGAATGTTCTGCTCATTATGTTTTGTTGAGACTCAAATGTTACAATTAGCCATGCCTTCGCGAAATCCCAAGTGGGGGTGTTCTTAACCATATGGAAGATTGAGATTATCATGAAAATGGAGAGCCATACGCTTATAGATAATCAATGGAGCCTCTGCGTGAAAACTCAAAACGAAAAACAGAACAGTGACGGATTTGTACAGCTAGGGGACTTAGCGTGCGTTTGGATGCACAGTCAAATTTAATAAAGTGGAAATGAACCAAATTGCAATTTACTTAGCATTCACAGCTGCAATTTGAGGGCTACTCTCTCTCTCTCTCTCTCTCTCTCTGAAATTGGAGGAGGCATGGGTAACAAAAAAAAAAAAGTCTTGCAAATCAGAGCATCGTCTAATCCCTCCACCACTCTGCAGAAAATGGGGAAGTGCCAAAAATCTCCTGCTTCTTCAACAGTGGGAGTGGAAAATCGAGAGCAAGCTAATCTGATCCAATCCACTCTGCTCCTGGTTTCATCCAAATTAGCATCGTCTTCAGTTCATTGCCTCCACCATCAAAGATGGGAATGAGTAAAAGAAACCATCACAGCAGCAAAGCTCCACCTCTCTGCTACTTCCTCTAATCCCTCCATCACTCCTGAATCACCGGTGGGTTTTGATGTAGAAACTTTCCGGTCTGCCTCTGCCTCCCGGGATGAATAGATCTCCATGGTTGCTGCAGCGATTGAATCATGCTGTGGGACAGAGAGAGGCCTCTTTGGGCTCCCATGGGGCCACTTTGCCGTCATTCAGCCCAGCCTGAGATCTTCTAGTAGGCCCAACTTTTCAATCAGGCAATTGACACTGCCCCAGTGATGGGCCGCATGTTGGGCTGTCTGCTGTGGCTGGGTCTGGGCCTGCTGGATCTGCCAGCGTCTGGAGTTGACAAGCCTGTTTCATCAGGTGGCGCCTCGGGCAGTGGGGTGGGGCTTCTGGGCATATCGCTGGCTCTGCTGAAGGAGTGAGTGGCTGGGCCTAATGTGGCTGACGCCCGGATTTTCCACACAACTTCCTCTGACGGATTTTCCTAATGTAAGAAATTCATCTCATCCATCCGTTTTTCCATATCATATTAGGACATGGGCCTAAAAATGAGGCAGATTCAAAACTCAAGTGGGCCACAAGACAGGAAACGGTGAGGATTGAACATCCACCGTTGAAACATTCGTGGGGCCACAGAAGGTTTGGATCTGGCTAATATTTTTTTTTGTGTGTTTTCAGTTCATCCCAGTAGGAATGACCTTATGAACAGTATGGATGGAATATAAACATCACGGTGGACCCCAGCGAGGTAATATAAACATCACGGTGGACCCCAGGGAGGTAATTCAACGCTAGGCATATCCTAACATGACCTGGAAAAATAGATGGACAGGGTGGATTTCTCACAAACATCATGGTGGGCCCCACCTAGCTTTCTTCTGCATCTTAATGGGACATGGGCTGTGCCTTGGTCGTCTGCTGAGCCAGTAGGGGAAGCAAAGTGGGCCCTGGTGCGTGGGCCAATCTTTTTAAAAAGAGACCTGACTCTTCTCTAAGGGCTGTCTTTCATTGAACCAAAACTAAAAGAAAAATGCCCCCTTTTAGAGCTTCTTTTATGCCTGTGGCTGTGGAGGTAGCTAATGCATATGCAAGAGATGGGCTACTTTTGTTGGAAAGCGGCCAATTTTCTTGGCATAGAAAACTAATTATAAAAGGGGGTTGGAAGGTGAGGGATAGTGGTGTGGAGTTAAATACCTTACAAGAAGATGGGTTTCTACCTCTTCATTCAAATTTGGGGACTAATGATGAGAGAGGCAAGAGGTGCTTGAAAATGAGCCCTCCTCTGTTAATGGTTATCCTATTAATGCTGAAAACATTCGACTTCAATAATCAACACTATTCTACTACGGATTAAATTTCCAAACTTCAATTTCATCTTTCCCATAAATCATGGATCAAGCAAAATTTCAAGCCCAGCCATTATTAGATGACAAGCCCTTGGTTAATTAGTTAGAGCTTGTGTAGAGGTGAGGGTGAACTCACCTTTACCACTTTCAATTGAAATTAAATGTGAGGGCTTCCAATTCTGCTTGCCCCTTTCTGGGACCTCTTGTGGAAACCCTCCACTTGGGAATTGATACCAAGACCTTAGTGTTGAAATGATGTTATCTTCCCTCAATCTACCACTTAATGCAAAAGAAAGTTACAAATAGTATTACTAACCTTAATCTTTCTCTTATTTGCATCCTTCGGTATTGTATTTTGCAAATCTAACCTACAATATGGCATATGAAATTCCATTCTCCCTACCCTTTGGCAATGTATCTCTAATGTGGATCATTGTTCTAATTGCAGAATCCTTAATGCAATCCCTTAATGTTATTAAAATTACTGATAAGCTTATTTACTGCTTTCACATGTCAACTTCTTTTTTTGGCCCTCTTCGTTTCACAGGGGTGTACGGTCAAATGATTCTTTACTTAATTAGAAGGTAGCTGTGGGATGACCTCTCTTCTCTAAGTGGAAGTCCTCCTATCTAGGTCCATTGGTGAAAATCAAGGTGGAGCTCCCCCGAAAAGGCACATATTGAAGGATTGAAGACTCTGAATTTGGCAGCTATTAATGATCTGACCATTTTGGGTAAATTTTTTTTGGAGGACCTATATATATATATATATATATATAGTCCTGGTCTTCCGCGCACCGGTGCTCAGGACAACTCATGAGCACCTTTTTGAGGACTCATCATATGTGATGTAAGCCCAAAATCCGAGCCGTCCACGTGATTCAGCACCTCAAAAAACCCCATGGCCCAGCTTTCAACCTGATCCAAAACTTTCGTGGGCCGTAGCATAGAGAGGGGCAAATCAAGGGAGGAAACTATTTCATTTTTCCATGGCCCACAAAAGTTTTGGATCAAGTTGAAAGCTGAGACCTAGGGGTTTTTTGAGGTGCTGCATCACGTCAACAGCTAAGATTTTGGGCTCACATCACGTATTATGAGTCCTCAAACCGGTGTTCACTAGTTCTCATGAGCACGGGTGCGTGGGAGAGCATCTCTCTCTCTCTCTCTCTCTCTCTCTCTCTCTCTCTATATATATATATATATATATATATATATATATATATATATATATATATGGTGGGTCCCCTGTTTGTTATGGGATATCCCAAAAATCTGAGCCATACTAACTAAAAGAATGTAAAATCATGCCTATAACATCTAAAAGCACTTATTGAGGCCCACCTGAGTTTTGGATACGGTTGAAACTTGGTGTGACCGTTTGTTTAAGTGGGACATGCACAATGGATGGGCTGGATTTCTCAACCACATCTCAGTCGATCCTATAAACGATCATAAAGGTTTTAATGGGTGGATATCCACTCTTCACTATTGTCTATGGTATGGCCCACCCAAGTCATGGATTGGCCTGAGTTTTAGGCCCATGGCCTAACACGGAATGGTGCATGTAACTGATGGTGTGGATGCCCATCACACATCAAAGTGGAGCCCACACAGCTCAACCTCATGGGAACTTCCCATGAGGTCTAGCGCATAACATGTTTTCACACACACACACACATACACACACACACACACAAAGATTAATAAGGCCCTCATGTCTGACCGTGTTAACAAAATGTTTGTACTATAGCCGAAAGATATCTTTATAGTCATGGAGCATGGTTCACTAGATGTTTCAAACCATTTTGCTCATTTGTCCATTTTTCAGATGGTATGGCGGTTGAGTGACCCACAAGCTAAAGCAGTTTCGACCCAATCGAGGGAGTGAGTCCCAACGAAGAGTAAAAGGCCTCCCATGCAAGATCATATCCATTTATTTGAACTAGAGACCCTTGAAACCCTAGGTGAGACCTTACCAGATTACCATGCAGCCCATTAGTGGCCCACAAAAGTACCAACAGTCTACATTAATTCCGGTGTTGTTTTCTTCTCCATGGTCCATCTGTGTTGAATTTCGCCCTCAGTTTTTAGCCCATGTCATGAAATTAAAACCCCCATCCTCTGGATGTGGTGGATCTTTCTCCATATTAGTAAGTGGGCCACACAAAAGCCAACCAAGGCACTTACAGGATGTGCGGCCTACCGCATCAGCCTAAAATGAGTTTTTTGTTTCCTTTTCTTCCTTATGTCTTCTTCCACGTCGTTAGATGTGGGATCGTAGATGGGAATTGGATCGCGACAGAATAATGTGGATCACAAATGGGAGAGTTGGATTGCAAATGTGTATTATGGATCACATATATGAGTAAGAGTTAGATCGTAACAGGGTGTCGCGGATCGCAAATGGGATAGTTGGATTGCAAATGTATACTATGGATCGTAGATGGGAGAGTTGGATCGTAACAGGATGATGTGGTTTGCAGTAGGGTATTGTGGATCGCAACTGACAATTATGGATCGCAGATGTGTGAAGTGTGATCCACAGATGTGTAATCTACGATCCACAGTTGCCAGCTGCGATCCATGGTTCCTAGCTGTGATCCATCTGCGATCCATGGATTTCACTAAACCATCTCCCTCTCCCTCTCTCATTGATAATTTTCTCTATCCCTCTTGCATTACAATATAAGATGATCAGATTTACTAAGTTCGACCGAACTAATCTGCTTGAGCATAAATATCGAAATATAATGGATCAGTAATGCGCCTCCTTAGACGTCCCCTGATTTGTGGAGGGTACCCCCCACACCCCCTTATCGTCGGGGAAGAAGACAGAAGGAAGAGAAGAAAAGGAAACAAAAAACTATTTTTGTCCCTAGGCGGCAGGCCCCACATCCTGTAAGTTTCTTAGTTGGCTTTTGTGTGGCCCAATTGCTAGTCTAAAGAAAGATCCACCACATCCAGAGGATGGGTGTTGGGACTCAAATTCACACCCATGATAAAACAACATCTCACGGTCCATCTACAACGATTTGGTTCAATTTTGAGATCGAGAAAATTCAGAAAACGCCAGTGCAACCCTAACCACGCGGTAGCGGCCAAAATCTGTAAATAGTATTTCAGGAGCAGAACCGGACATGCTGGTCATCGCAAAATGATCTGGAACGTCCTAAAACCCTTAAATTGTAAGTTTCAAAGTCACGTGGATCATATCTTTACCTGTGCACTTCGAAATGCGTTTCGCCCCTAACCGGAGCTGACCAAAAAGGGTCCGAAAGCCTACAGGTACCATTTTAGAGTGGATCTAGACATTCGTACCACCGCCAAATGATCCGGAGCGCCCTAAAACTCTTAAATAGCAAGTTTGAAGTCCCTGCGGTGCGTATTTCCATGTGCGCATTTCCTGAAACAATGTTCCTATTCGAAGAGCTGACCCGGAGGCTCCAAATTAGGAAGTACCAAAATTTACAACATTTAGACCTCCACATTCCATACCGTTTATTCAGGAGGTCAATCCCAGCCTAAAAGTGTCTTGGCGACAGTGACCACAATACCAGAAAAGGTAGCTGTCCTCTGGAGGTCTCCCGTCGGAACCAAATCCTGAAAAAAATCTAAGTCTGAAGCAGTTTTTCTCTCACAAAGTGCAGAACCTGAAATTTGGCTAAGTAGTGGAAAGTGTAAGAAAATCCCAAGAGGGATATGCGCCCACTACCAAACTACATGCGCTCTGTTCACTCCCCAAGTGTAGGGTTGCGAAGTAGTAATAATTCGGAAAGACCGAGTATCGTTCCCACAGAGATTTATGTATGGGTATTCTCAGATTTTAACTAAAACAACTAGTAATTAAGACTATATTAAGAACTAAAGCTGGAAAATGAGATTTGGGTTTAAACAGTAAATGAGTAAGGTAATTTCAATCTAAAAAGTCACTAGAGCGCCAAGGATCCACTCTTGATACGTTTCAACGCATCAACACAACTAGGTCTCTCGTAACTCAATCGGAATCGAATTCCTTCTTTATCCGATTGGAATATAGAGCGGTTCAATCACAATTATCTGGAACAAGTGCTTAATAACTGATTTGATTCCCACAACTACGCTCAGGCCTTGGACACACTCAATTGTATAGGCCAAGCCTCTTTCTAATCTAGTTGAGATTCATAACCATAGCCTACACCAAGTCCTGTCACTAGACCTGATTACAACTCATGGTTTGAACTCTATTTAAATCAAAATCAATCGCTAAACACATATTATAGATCATACATAAAAGATAAGAATTTCAGTTGCATGAGTTCCCACATGAAAATCAGGCCATTGCATACAAGGCAATCAAAGCGTCTACCATACTCGGAGTCGATGGTAGATCAATGCATTACACATGCATGACAATGCTCAAAAGCTAAGATACTATGCTTAGAATCACTAAGAATCACATGAGCCCGGAGTCATCAAGAGATCAAAGTAGAAACCAACATAGTACTTGAATCAAACTCAAATTGAACTAAAATTCATCAATTAAAACACGAAAGGAAACCTAGGTTGCATTAATCCATCAAAAACGAATCAAGAGCTTCCCCTCTTAGCCCTAGCTAAGAGGGTTTAGTTCATCTCTAACATCCTTGAACTAAAAGCCTCTAAAAACATAGAAAAACTACTAAAACAGGAAATCCGAAGTCGAATCCGTCTCCTAAGCAATCCCCACGTCGTAGCCTCCTTGGTATGAAGAAAAGAGGTCCTTTTATAGCTTGGAGGAGTCCAATACGCAAGAAGATTCCAGATTTTGCGTAAAACTACGCACTTGCGCAAAAGAATCCGGAGCCTGATTTAGAAACAGCTTGTTTTGCACATGGCCGACCGGTCATGACCGGTCGGTCTTGAGAATTCCCTTGTCCAGCAGCTATGGCCGACCGGTCATGACCGGTCGGCCTAGGCAGTCCATCAGTCAGCAGTTATGCCCGACCGGTCATGACCGGTCGGGCTTATTCTCTGTTTAGTCCAACACATGTATGGGGTGGCCGACCGGTCATGACCGGTCGGTCTTGCTTGGCTGACCGGTCAGCCGACCGGTCTTGCCTTCTTCCTTCTCCATTTCTTTCTTTCTTTCTTCTTTTCTCTTCTCTCCTTGCTTTCTTTTCTTTGTTCTTCCTTCAATACTTCATCTATTGATCCTCAATGCTCATAAAGAGCTCCACTTAGCCTTCAATATGTGAAATCTCCATCTTCTTCCTACAATCACAAATCATGTATTAAGTTGGTCCAATAAGCATGTATATCATGCATAATAAGTGATGAATTGGGGTTAGAATATGCACAATTATGAGCTTAACACGCTCGCAACGTATGTTCGAAAGAAAACGATCCGGACAACTTCCCGGAAACTGCCTAGAAAATTCGCTGGAAAAGCACATGCGCCCGGCTTGAAAACCACATGAGCCTGGCCTGAAATCACATGCGCTCGGACCCCTGCACTCACCACTTCCGCCCGGCACATGCGTCAAAAAACGTTCCAGAAACACATGCGCTAGGAATAACCTGTCGGATCGAACCCGAACCCGATTGCACTACTATAAATAGCAGGTCTGCTTGATGACAAGCATCGACATCACCCCATTCCTGACCTCAGAGTGACGCAAGGCAACATGCGCCCGCTCCATTATCCCTCGCCGGATGCCCTCGCCAGAAAGGTTTCCCTCATCGGAAAAGGATTTTCCCGCCGGAACCCAAAATTGCACTACCGTCGGATAGTTTTCCCAGCCGAAATCCCTCGCCGGAAAGGGATATCCCCGTTGGAACCAAGTGCAAAGGGAGAAAATCCTAAAATTCTCTAAGTATTGGGACTTTTCCCATTTTGCAGAGGGACATGCGCCCACTTCTGCTCTCCGGGAGATGCAAAATGCATCAAGTCCCCAGGGCACATACGCCCACTCTTTGGAAGCTAAAAAAGTGGAAAAATGCACTAAGTACCCATCCCACATGCGCCCACTTTTTGGGGTTGGGCGCGTGTGCAATGCCCCATGCGCCGGGAACTTCGTCTCTCTCTCTCTCTCTCTCTCTCTCTCTCTATGTATGTAGGGCACATGCGCCCACCTCCTAGCCACATGCGCCCACCAGCCCTATCAAAACACCACAGGCGCCCACATGCACCCCTCCATGCGCCTGGATGCTGGTTGGAAGGGTGGACCTTCCATCGTGCGACCCGCCTTTGATCGGGATCGGCCTTTGATTAAACCACTTCTCCTAGAAGCACACCGACGGTATCTTTCCATCCCCCGGATCAGATTCTCCAACGGTTGACGATAAATCGTCCAAAATAGTGTTTTAGCAAAAAAGAACCAACACTTAGCCAATTTTGCAACTCTGAAAATCCTTTCGAAAGAATCGGAAACTGTCGAAATCGTGGAGGATCGGGCAGAATTGGATTAAGCTCGAGAGAGAAACATCTCTTCTTTATGACATGATACACTATAATCATGCACTGGGACGAGGTTATTCGATCTTAGGACTCTCGAATACCCTAATTAAACGGTCAGCAGGCCCAATACTTAGTAATTTTTAGCCCTGGGAAGTGCCCTGTCGGCTTGGAAATTGACTTGCGCTAAGAAAATTGAAATGCGACCGCATTGCGATCCTCGTGGACACGATCCATCCCTATTTGAGGATGATCATCGATGGTATTCACCGAATGTCCCGATCAGACCGAAAATAGGTCCTACTTAGTCATTTTCAGCTCTGGAAAGTGCCCTGTTGGCTCGAAAATTGACTAATGCCAAATGAAATCAACCGCAATCTCGAAGTCGCTAAGGCAAAGCTAATGCACTCAGGCTATCAAACAGCTGAGTTAAACATCCACGGGGCATTGATCCCCATTATTCATCAGAAATTGGTATGTACGGGCACCCATCGGACCCGATACTTAGCCACTTGCAGGCATAAAAAATAGCCGATCCAGCCCATTGAATTTGAATCCTCAAAGGACCTCGGCTCGATATAGCCTATTCAATCTCAAATAGATCATCAGAAAGTACTCCGAAGAAGAAATGTTCTCGAAGACGAGTCGCTCGACTCCAAGAAGGAACACATTTACTATATTGCACAAAGCTATTCATCCCGGATAAAAGGTTTGAGTCTAAACCTAAGGGATTATGGTTGTCACAAGAAACCACAAACAAAAGAGTTTTAACAAAGCTTGAAACATCCTGCTATGGATTGCCACTATGAAAAAGACAGTCAATGCACTACCCATCGACAACGTGTCCGTCGGTTGAGTTGATGAGGCAGTTGCGAAGTGCTTTCCTAAGGTCACCCGTCATAAAAATACGAGTGCGGGCCTTGGGTCATGTCGACTAACATTTCGATGCTCGTGTATTCCAGAGGCCAACGGCCCAGAGTTACACCACTCGATTAAAAATCTCGCTCAGGAAGTTGCGGAGTGCCTTCCTAAGGTCACCCATAATACGGGGAGAGGGCCTTGGGTCGTGCCAACCAATGTTCGATGCTCGTGTATTCCAATGGTTACCCGTCATAAAAATACGGGTAGATGGCCCAGAGTTGCACCACTCGAATCCTAACAGTCCTTCAACCCGGACAATCTGAAAGAAAATGGGACATAGACATCTGACTTGTCTAAGAAACGTGGCTCAGTCCATAATATGAAAACAAATAGGTCTATACGACCATGAACTCAAGACCATAATCCCCGACGGATTAGTCTTTTGCCTTTTAATTAAGGGTGATCAACCATTGATGTAATTAAAGGCTCATGACCAGTATCATAGCCTGGAATGTAAAAGATCTCAGAATCTTTGGAATAAAGTTCGCCTTGTGATACCTCTCTTGTGTACAATTTGTGATTGCTTATGATTGTTTATGAATGTCTCTATACTCAGAATTCCCCAGAATAATGAAACACAGGAAAAATTGTTGACGAGCATTTTTCTAGTTTTAATAAACTGACGACTCTGCTGGAAATTGAACCTAGAATCTCTGGTTATTTCTGAGTAAAATGACATTCTAAGATAAATCGTTTGTAGACATTGATGTGTATATGAGAAAGGTTACTGCAAGGAGAAATGTTCGGCGCCTTCACGGGTACCAAACTGGCGACTCTCAACGAGAACGTTCTTCCCTTCATCTTTAAGGCAAAAGAATTTCAAAATGATAATATGATTCATGTTCATATATTCTGTCTATCATCGAGCCGTATCGCGATTGGTAAGGTCGCATCCCCTCTCTTTTCCAAATGTACGAAATATTCTAATGAGTGTATGACTGTGCAGAGAGAGAGAGAGAGAGAGAGAGAGAGAGAGAGAGAGAAGAACCAATCAAATGGCAACTATAATGATCTTTTTGTCATCCGGAGGGTTTTACTTCCCCCACCTCGCGGCAACGTTTGAAGTCGGATGACAGATTGTTCAGAAAAGTCGGTCAGTGAAGAGACCGAGAACAAGAAGGTTATTCCAGTTGTAACAAAGGACAGGAGGACCGCTTAACTGGAGCGAAGGAAACCAGGTCACAGATTAGCAGGAGGAGACAGTGGAAGCTAGTCTAGAGGAGCGAGGTCGGTGATGTTAGCAGAATCACCGCATCAGCCAGGTCAGAGTTCTCCTTCGCCGCTACCGAATTCCCAGCCATGTTGAAGACAGCGTAGCCAGCTAGGACACTAAGCAGATCTGTTGTTCAGGAACCGACCAAGGCATCGATGAAGACGATCCTTGCTGAAGCCGCCGTGACCAAGACGAGGTCGTAGCGAGTACAAGTGATGATGGTACAGGTCGCCGAAGGAGAGGCGAGCGACGATACCTAGAGTTGCCTCCAATCCAAGAACAGATAGACGAGATAATCGAGGTCCAAGAGGACACGGCCAGAGAGATGGAAGAAGCACTACTGGCTCTAGTCGCCCAGGGGGCAAACAGGAGCCCAACTATCCCTACACGACAGTCTGGAGGAATTCCTGGGGGTAGCAAGATTGCCAGCCGCCGCCGAACCACAAGTTTGCCAGAGAAATGTCGCGTTTGAGCGTGCACCGCCACTGCCATCTCAAGCCACAAGGGAAGAGCTGTCTCAGACAGTCGCGAACCTGATGCGTCAGGAGAGAGAAAATGAGAAGAGAGGAAAATATGTATATCGGGTGCCGTATTTACCTGAGGTCAATGACATTCCATTTCCTAACAACTTCAAGTGTCCAGATTTCCCCTGATTCGATGGCAGAGGATCGCTGAAGGAACACATGGCTTAGTTCATGACGATGATGGGCAACCTGTTAACAATCCCCCAGATTGTTTGGCTCGATGCTCATGAGCAAAGCGTTCCAGTGGTACATGTCACTGTCCGCAGGGTCAGTCAAGTCTTGGGACCAGATGCAAGATTTGTTCATCTCTAAATTCTTCTCTATCGAACAAGAAGTCTCGTTGACAGACTTAGCCCTAGTCCGTTAGAGGCAAGGGGAGTCAGTCGAGAAATTCATCGACATGTGGGGGACTATAGCAGCGTAATGCCAAGAACTGCCTAGTGAATCTGAGTAGGTCAAGATGTGTATGCAGGCCATGGACGCAATGATTTCATTTGACCTATCCGGACACAACTTCTCGACGTTTCGAGATTTAGCAATGAAGGCCCACCAGGTGAAAGGAGCCACGTTCAGAGCGCAGTTCAAGGCAGAGAAGCCCAGAAGGGAAGCCAGAAGGATGATAGTGTCTAACTACGTCGACAAAGGAAAAAGTTCAAATGACAGGAAACGCTCGAATACCGAGCGCAAAGTCGAGGCTAGGCTAGTAACTATGATGCAAGACAAAGGCAAGGGTTTTTAGAGACTGCGATATACGACGATAGAAGAACACAATCACGCGAACGGACCCTATACCTTCGATATGGATGATCTGGTTCCGATCATGGAATAGTTGGTTGAGGAAAGATTGATAAGACTACCGGAAACCAAATGTCCGGAAGAAGTGAAAATGATCAATTATCCCAACTACTACAGATACCACCGTGTGATCAGTCATAAGATCGAAGACTGCTTAGTCTTAAAAGGCATGATTCAACGAATGATCAACGACGACACTATCAATATGAAGGCAAAAGAGGCGAGCTAGAATACCGCGACAGTGGTGTCTGCCCTCCTTGTACTAGCTCAAATTTGAACAGCGAGTCCATTCCCAGAGCCAAAAGAGCCGTGACACTTGTGAGTAGCAAGAATAGGCTAGAGAATAAAAGAAGACTCTTGGAAAAAGAGAGGAAGATGAAGAACATAAGAAGAAGAAATGTTAAACAAAAATAGCTGCATGCACAGTCCGTTCAGTGCACCATGATCTCCGTGACAGTTCAGCCAGAGGCGGGTGACAAAGACCTAGTCACGAAAAGAGAAGAAGTCAATGTGGTGGCCCTGCGGTACGGAAAGCAGGTCATGCATAGAGAATTCTCAAGGCAACCAGACCCCAGAAGAACGAACGTGGTCATAGGAGAGTCATCAAGAGTACCTCAAGAAAGAGAGCCAGTAGAAGTGGCCACTGAGCCAGCAACTAATCAGCGAGACCCTGCTCGAGAGAAGACACCTGTGATTTATGATGTGGTGTCCCACTTGAAGAAGGTCCCGGCCCGACTCAGCATCTATGATGCCTTATGTCTATCGAAGAAATATTGAGAAATGATGCTCAATGCGCTACTCGATTAAGAAGCTCGTGAGGTCATGATGGCAGAGATCGAGTCAGAGATGGAAGAAATGAAGATAACGGGAAATGAGAATCAACCTGCAGAGCAGGTCATGCAGATCGACTGATCGTCCATGAGAACATTTTCTAAAGAAGACAGAACGATCAACTTAATGGATCACAATCGCCCGTTGATGGTGACAGTTCTTATTCGAGACATAGAGATCAGAAGATGCATGTTAGATTACGGGTCAGATGTTAACATCATGCCTTTAAAGATGTTGCAAAGTTGGGCTTCAGGCAGACAGCACTCCTCCTGAGCGTCATGGTTATCCAAGGGTTTAATCAGGACAGTCAACGTGCCTTAGGGTCCATCATAATTATGCTGGAAATAGAAGAGTTGAGAACTAAAGTTACCTGTCAGGTGATTGATGCGATGACGACATACAATCTTCTGTTGGGACGACCGTGCATTCATCAGTACGGCATCATCCCTTTGACGTATCATCAGTGCTTCAAGTATAATAAGGACGACATCCAATATCGAGTGGCAGCAGATCCGAGGCCATACTCCGTTGCTAAATCCTTCCTGATGGATGCACAATACTATCAAGAGGCTGATGGAACCGAAGCAGCCGAGGGAGTTAGCAAGCCGACAGAAGCGACACAGGGGGCAAAGGCCCAAGTTGAAAGTTCATGACATGAAGACGATGCTCCGCAAGTGATTGTTGAAGCGACGAGGGTTCACCGAGAGAATCCGTTATGCAAAAAGAAGTTTTACCTTGTTCCAAAACACCTTTGGAAGGAGGGACAATTAGTGTTGAAACTAATGATGAGCTAGCAGATAAGCGTGCTATAGTCTAGCTTCAATATGTCGGTGCCAAAGGTTGAAAGAATTCGTCCATTCCCTAAAGCTCTGAGCCAGCTCTGTATACCACCGACGATGGGAGCCAATCACGAAATAAGGTTTCATTCAAGACCCCATAACCCACCATAGATTGAAGAAAATGCCAAGAGAGTGCCAGTCGAGATGCAACAGATTGAAGAAGAAAGGTACAGTAAGGCCAGCAGGCACATCATGAGGAATATGGGATTTATTTGTTCAGAGCCACCAGCTTGGAAAGGCATGCTAGCACCTTTCGAAGTAAAGACGAAAGAGTACAAAGGAAAAGAAGCCCTAGGGGCAAGCTGTGGAATCAGTCACGTTAACATGGTGACAATCAATCCTGTGGAGGAGACAAGGCCAGTTTGGCCGGGTGAGGTTGTACAACCAAGTGCTGCGCCAGAGCAGATTGAAGATGGAGGTCAGCCCACGATAAATGAATTGCAAGAAGTTAATCTGGAAACTCTTGAAGAGTCGAGGAACACTTATATCAGTAAAAATATTCCAGAAGAAGAGAGGGAGAACTACATTCAACTCCTGAAAAAGAACAGAGATGTGTTCGCATGGACCTATTCTGAGATGCCAGGGCTGAACCGGGCAATCGAGATGCATAGGTTGGATATCGTGAAGGAGAAGAGGTCAGTTAAACAGCCACAGAGGCGCTTCCATCCCGACATAGTCCCGAAGATAGAAGAGGAAGTGAAGAAGCTGCTTCAAGCTGGGTTTATCAGGGAAGTTCGGTATCCCAAGTGGATCTCGAACATAGTACCCGTGAAGAAGAAGAACGGCCAAATCCGGGTATGCGTTGATTTCCGCAATCTAAACGAGGCCTGTCCTAAGGACGACTTTCCTCTACCCATCCCAGAGCTTCTAATCGATAGCATGTCGGTGTACACGACAATGCCTTTCATGGATGGTTATTCAGGATATAATCAGATCCAAATGGCTCTAGAAGATGAAGAATCTACTGCCTTCCGCACTCCTCTTGGTATATTCTGTTATCGAGTAACGCCATTTGGACTGAAAAATGCAGGCGCCACATATCAGAGAGCGATGCAAATAATTTTTCAAGACATGATGCACAAGCATGTGGAATGCTACGTCGATGACCTGGTAGTGAGGTCTGATGGACATCAACAACACCACGAACATTTGAAGCTAGTATTTCAGCGGCTTAGGAAGAAAAGCCTTCGCATGAACCTGTTGAAGTGTGCCTTCGAGGTATCCTCCAGGAAATTTCTTGGCTTTGTGGTTAAACATCGGGGAATTGAAATCGACCCCGCGAAGATCAAGGCGATCCAAGAGATGCCTCCTTTGAAGAACCTGAAAGAGTTGAAGAGCTTCCAAGGGAGAGTTGCTTACCTACGACGGTTCATTTCGAACCTGTCGGGTCGTTGCCAACCTTTCTCTCGACTGAACAAGAAAGACGTCCGCTTTAAGTGAGATAAAGCATATAAAAAAGCCTTCGATTCCCTCAAAGAGCTACTCGAGAAAGCCCTGGTTCTCGTAGCGCCGATCGAGGGAAAGCCTCTGATACTATACGTGGCAGTGGGAGAGAACTCACTGGGGGCACTGCTCACTCAGAAGAATGAAGAAGGAAAAGAGAATGCTCTATATTACTTGAGCCGCACGCTCGTCGGTGCTGAGTTTAATTACTCACCAATTGAGAAGATATGCCTGGCCTTGATATTTACTATGAAGAAGTTGAGGCATTACTGTCTGTCATACCAGATTACATTGATCTCTAGAGCAGATCCCATCAAATTCCTGGTGAATCGGCCTATGCTGTTAGGGCGATTAGCCAAATGGGCTCTACTGCTATCCGAATTCGACATTACGTATCTACCGTCTCGAGTTGTCAAAGGGCAGGCGATTACTGATTTTTGGTAGCCCATTCGATACCGGATAACATGGAGATGGAATGTGATTTTCCCAACGATCAAGCCATGATGGTAAGGGTCGTGAGACAGCGGCAGATGTACTTTGACGGAGCCTCCAGAGCTGCAGATCAGGGGCCGGTGTGATCTTCATCAATCCTCAAGGCGACTTATTTCCCTACTCATTCACAATAGTGTCGTCGTGCACAAATAATGAGGCCGAATATCAAGCTCTCATCATCGGGCTGTAATTGGTGCAAGATATACAGATTAAGTCATTACAAGTCTATGACGATTCTCGGTTAGTTGTGGGACAACTTATGACCGAGTATGAAGTTCGCAAGCTAGAGCTATCACCTCTTTGCCATCGAGCTCGAGCCCTGTTTGATCATTTCCGAGATAGTACGGTGTCACATGTCTCGAGAGCCGAAAACTCTCAAGTAGATGCATTGGCTAACCTGCTTGCGGTTCTCGCGCACCCAGGGGGCAGCCCATTTCAAGTCACCATAGAAGAAAGGAGAATATTGCCATCCCTCACAGTGGCTGAAAATGTCACGAGCGCAAGCCCAGTCCATTGCTTTGAGACCACAGAAGAAGAAGATTGGCGAAGGCCGTTCACCGATTACTTGAAATACAGGTTCTTACCCGATGATCCGCAAATGCACACTCAAATCAGAAGGTGCGCCATCTCGTTTGTCCTCCTGGAAGAAATACTGCATCGACGCTCCAACGATGGAATGCTATCAAGATGCCTGGCTCGAGACGAAGTGCATTATATGTTGAGAGAGGCGCACGGAAGAGAATGTGGTGCCCACTAAGGCAACCAGAACCTGCATCATTGAGTACGGCACATGGGCTATTATTGACCCACCATGGTGAAAGATGCAATGGATTATGTCAGGAAATGTCATCAGTGTCAGATACATGCCGACATTATACATGTCTCTCCAGAAGAATTGCATCAGTCAGTGATGTCGCGGCCTTTCGCGGCCTGGGGTATGGATGTGATAGTTCCCATCAGCCCTTCTTTCTCCCAAGGACACTAGTACATACTGGCGGCAACAGATTACTTCTCTAAGTGGGATGAGACTGTAGCCTTGAAGAATGTAAAAGGTAAACAAGTGGAGGTTTTCATTCGGAACGCCATCATCTACAGACACGCTATTCCCGATCGAATCGTCCTGGATAACGGCACACCCTTTCGAAATGCCATGATCGACAAGCTGGGCGCCAATTTCAAGATTAAGCATTGCTACTCGACACCCTACTATCCTCCAACAAACGGGCTTGCCGAGGCATTCAACAAAACCATCGTGAAGATTTTGAAGAAAATGATGGCAGAAAATTAGAAAGATTGGGACAAACGGTTGCCCGAAGCGCTTTGGGCATATCGCACCATGCACTGTACAGCAACGCGGGTTACTCTCTATTCACTAGTATATGGCACAGAGGCCGTCATAGCCAATGGAAGTTCAGGTCGAGTCCCTGTGAGTAGCACTTTGGAGCTCGCTGACAGATGAACGTAATGCCGAACTCAGGATGGCCGAACTCGATGCCTTGGACGAGAAGAGGCTCGCAGCACAACAATGACTAAAGGTGTACCAGAAGCATATCTCAACAGCGTATGACAAATGAGTTAAGGGTAGATCCTTCAAGAAGGTTGACTTGGTACTGGTAATGAAGCGACCAACAGCTGCACACATTACAAGGAGCAAGTTCGACCCTAAGTGGGACTCGATATGCATCATAAAAGAAGTCTACTCCAATGGGGCCTACTGTTTAGTGAATTTTGACGGTGGGGGAGCCGGTTTTACAATTAATGGGCGATTTTTGAAGAGATATTATCCCTAACAGTTAGTCTTTTACTTTCTTTTACACACACATGAGAAGTGTAAACTCCCCAAGAGAGGGAATGTAATAAATAAAGATAGAAATGGAGAATGAAATGAAGTAGAGTATAGTAGACAAGCTTGTAGTTATAAAAACTAATCAGTTACTCCGTATTCTTGCAGGTCCTCCTTGCCCTTGTTATGGAGAAATAACCAAGAAAGAGCATTCTTCTACGACACGAGCATATCCTGAGTTTGGAAATCCAGGACACTCTTGACATCGACGACAAAGGGAAGTATTACTCTCTTCATTTCGTTCTACATTCACCATTCATTAGAATTATTATTGTTGTTAAATTATATTGCAAACCATTCTAACACACATCACACAAATATCACACGATAGAAAAGTAATTGCTATTGTCACTTCATTAACAAAAAGTATGATTGACATCTTTTCAACACCGTATACATGAATGGTCAGAAGGTAAGTATTTCTTACACCAATTACAATTATCCTAAAAGTTCAGTCAAGTTAAGACCCTATGATCATCTTTTATACATTAAAAGTAAAAAAAGAGTATCGAGAGTAAAAGATCAAAGCTTCTCCAAGCATCCCAATATCAACCTGATCACGACCACCCTGACAGTCTCCATCGCTGACTTCGCTGCAGACAACACCGCCGCAGGATCGGGAACATGTTGAAGCTCAACAGTCAAATCTTCCAGCTGCTTGCGCACTACTTCACCCTCGCTTTCAAGCCTCGTAACAGCTATCTGACCCTAAGCGACTACTGACTCAAGACGAGCAGCTTCAAAGCTTACAGCGATCTTCTCAGCCTGCAGATGCTAAATCTCGATGTCAATTTCAGCTAGGCAACCCAGGCACCCTTCATACTGAATCTTATTATTTTGCAGAGATACTCACGCGTCCGTCGTCGAGTGCGCATGATGTTCCATTGTGGGTCCCAAAGACTCCATAATCCTCCGTTTCTCCTCAATAACAGGATTGGGCTTGGCATGCTCAGCAGCCGCTACTTTCGTAAGAGAACTTTCGAATGAAGAAATGTGATCGACAATCACGAGCGCATCAGACCCAACCACTCCGACACAAGCTTTCAGCGCTTTCATGCCAGCGCTCAGCATATGACATTCGCGTGGATCAACCAGTGCCTTCGCGAGGCTAGACAGCAGACCCTTCAGCACACTCTGCCCGAAACATTCTAAATGATCAAAAGCAGGAATGTCCGGCATCGTAACGATGACAACGTCAGAATCAATGGCAGCTGCATGAGAAAGAAATACAACATGAACAAATGACACGTCAGCAAACATGAAAGCAGAAAATACAAGTCGTAACCTAATATAAGTTATGAAGGAGTCATACCGGGAACAACAGGAAGATCAATAGCAGGCCCCGAAGGCCTGACAACGCATGTTCCAGCATCAACAATTGTTTCCAAAACTTCGCCCGACAGTTCAACAATCACAACTGGAGACAATGCAACAGAAGTGGTAGAGGCGAATATCGGCTCAATAGGATCTGCAGGGATAAGATAATAATAAAAACATGGTTGGTATGATTATGCAGGAATCAAAGCAGAATTACAATCGCGTTTCTTACCTTGTGCTTGCAGGATGTCGGGTTCGACTTCGACCACAGCAAAATGTGACATATCCACGACCTCCAGGTCAACATGACAGTCTGCTTGCAATGGATAGCTTGATGAAAGGACCGAAGAAGGATCGATGTCCCCCTCACGTATCTCACGCTCAGGAACAGATTCTTCAACATTATCAGTACGAACAGGTGAACAGGGATGAACATTCGTCAGTGACCCTATGGTCGGTACCTCGACAGCCTGGGGAAGAAAGACTAAGGGCCCAGAAGAGTGCTGGACCTCGATGTTATCATAGAGTTGTGCTTCAATCGCAGCTACGACAACATCATCAAGATCGCCTGCGCCCCCGACACTGGCGTCATTATCATAATAATTCACGAGGGAATCATCGTTGCTGTGATCTTTGGCACGATCCACTTCCCAGTTGTCACCAGAATAGTTAACAGGTTCATCTTCAAGCCGTGACCCTGAATCATCAATGCGTGCCACTCGCTAACCATCACCGACTTCAGGATCGCCTTCGGTATTTTTCCCCTCAACATCTGTAGGTCTGGACTCACCTCCATCATGATTATCAACAATCCTATCTTCTTCGTCAGCAATCTCCTTTGTGGCATCGGATTGGAGCTCACCTTCTTCGCGACTATTAATAACAGTCGCGCTTATGGCATCATCGCCTACCACCTCTGAAGGATCGATCTGCAACGATGGATCCAAGCTCCCCCACTTCTTGATATGCAATTTTTCTGCCTGTTTCAAGTTTTTCTCAGGTGCTGACGGGCGAACCTTCGGCATAAGCCTTATCTTGACTCTCAACTGATCTCTCGGACGGCCCGATGGAAGATCGTTAACGAAATCATCAGAAGGTCTAACACCCGCGATGCCTTCCATAGGCTCATCCTCTTTTACAAACGGAGGAACAGTCTTTGTAGGAGGATGTGAAGATCCAACCTCCTGCTGATGTCTTTGTATAGGTACCCCGAAGTAAGACCCTCCGTTTAATGCTCCATCTTCTTTCCTACGAGTGATCGGCTCGTTCAAGGAAGTCAGATGGTTGGTACCAGAATCCCAACAGCCTCACGCTGCTCGTGAAGATAACCAAGACCGTCCTCAGGAACGTCTGTTAACCTTAGAGGAGAGAGATAGAGAGGGAAATCGACAGGCTTAGCATCTCGGATGCGCGCGTACTAATGCCCCCACCATCTCATCCAGCTGTAAGAAGTCGCAGAACGTCGACTGCGGCTAGGCAACACAAACCTCACACCAGTTCGGGTCAGCAAAAGCTGGCTCCACATCTATTCCCAATGGACAAGATTGGTACCATATGCTCGTTCTACCCTCGTCACGCTCGGAAGAGTCGATGGAACACCCTGATCGTAGCCGAACTGTTTGGCGAACATGCTCGGATAATAAGGCTCGCGCTAGAACTCCATGCCTTCGCGAAACAGGAGGGAAGTAGTCCGAATCGATATCAAGAACTCCATATTAGAAGGATCAACCGAATGCTCATCATTGACGACTTTGAGATCTTTATCAGCAATAGAAATAGGGAAATGGTAGAAATCAACTTTGTCTCCACGGCAGATCCTTGAAGACACCCACTCCGGCGTTTTAACCACCATCTTAACCCTTATAAATTTGAGAAGAGGCACTCGATCTGGAAAGAAGTAAGAATGAGGCTTCATGACATACACCCATGAGAAGTAGACGCCTAACCATCAACAGAAATAATGCCACGGACAATAAGCTGCATCCATTCCGTTTGCAGGTTTGTCAGGATTGCTAGTAACATAACCGAATGCCCTGTAAATACTGCATAGTACAGGCGGCGCTATAGCAAGAAATCGACCACTGGCAAGGGCACCCGCCATGACGAAACAAGAGAACCTGACGCCATCAGCACCCTTAGAGCTGGGAAGCACGACCGTGGACAACCAATACGTGAGGAAGTTTGCAAGTTCAGAAGTAGGAGACAATACGTTCGGGCAAGGAAACTTATGTTCGAACCGTTATCGTATAACCCTTCTTCTTTTAACGCTAACTTTATACTTCTTGTAGTTGATCCTGAAAGAGAGAGAAAGGAGAGAGAACTTCACATAAGAAACTACGCAGAAGAAAAAATATACGTCATGAAAAGAAAGAAAGAAGCATCCTATGAAGACTTACTGCAAGCCGTGGATGAAATAAACCAACCAATCTTCGTAGTGTATCTTTGAAATACGGTTGAATTATTGCAACTCATGGAACAACTCCAGACACGCCTCAGAATGATAAGCCCTCCGATCATCTTCACGTTTGAAGCCAGACAATTTCGCATCAGAAGGGATGTACTCGTGATAATATCCACCACGGATGGGTAAGCACGTCATCATCCGAAGATCCCAAAGAGTTATGCTCATCTCTCCTTGAGGAAGATGGAAAGAATTGGTAATGGAACTCCAGTAACTTAAGAAGCCCCTGAGAATCGTTGGATCCCGCGGAAAGAAATCGGCAGTCGATTCGATAGCGTAGTAGAGCCCAACCTCCCTTAACACACCCTCATGCTGGATCAAAATCTCCTTCGCCCACGGTATGTAGCTGACACGACGATTCAGATGTCCTCGTGTACGGAAGCTCAAAGTCTCCCACATTACGGACATGCTCATAGGGAGGAATCTTTGACTGACCGTCCCAAAGAAATGAGTCAGGTAAGGGGCATGAGGATCGTACGTAGGCATGAGGAAGGTCATCTCTTCAACCTCACCAACCTTCTGTTGTTTCCCATTGTTCTCCGGAGTGGCAGTGAGTAATCTCTTAGGGACTGAAGTCCATCTCTCCACTCCATAGAATTGGCAAGGCCTACGAACATCAGACGACTCAATGCTCGAAAAGGCTTACACCTCGCAAGAGACTTCTCGTGCAAGATGACCTCACCGTTGTAAGGGTTCATGATACAGAGACCACGCTCGACAACAATCTTGTTGCTCTCCCATCCGATCTTCATTCATTCATATTTTAGATCGAGGAGCTGTGTCAACCGCTCCACTTGACTGACGCTTCGATTGGTTGTTTTCCGTGTCCCCCTTTCTTCTTGCCTTTCTGACCTGCTGGATTTTCCTATGTATTTTGGATAGGTAAATCTTGAGGATCCACTTTAACGGCACTCGCAACGCCAACAAGTTGGCATACCAAAAGGCCCACTCTTGTTCCGTTCCTTGCTTTGGAGGTTCAGGCACGGTTTTGTTAACAAAAATGTTCACCAGCACTTCGTGAGGAAGCTGCTCAATACGCTCTGAGAAATCCTTTATCTTGGGTTCAACCGTAGGAAAGAAGAGAGAATTGCGTTTTGGAGAAGGAGGATTGGAAGGACCTTTAGCTGTTCTTTTCTGACTATGCTTCATTAGTGTCAGACCAAAAGAATGCGATCCAGAGGTTTCACCAGAAGATCTCATTGTCGCTATTGCAATTCACTGCAACGCGCAAGTAGAGCAACATTAGAAAGCAATCCGATTTACGCAAGCAAATAGCTTAACAAGATCATCCCGCATAAATAAAACAGCAAACACAAACAGACCGCATGCAGGTCACAAGCAACAAAGCAGGAAAGCAGCGAAATCAGAGGCATAGCATACAATCCAACAAACATATTTTGTAATGAAGTAATTGCAATCATACATATATGCATACACGTGGTCGATGCGCACACAAAATCACAGGTTAAACCCACAACACATTCATGCATTTAGCTTAAAAGCAGCCTTGACAAGTCGAGGTGCTTATAAAGAAGCGCTGAACAGAGTCTGGAAACAATTTCAGCATCATATATACACAACTGTTTGCATACAACAGCTTCGCATGCATTCAGAACGCTATGAGTACACTCTGACAGGTACGTTCCGAACTTACCTGAAATAGATAGCCGCAGGCTGTAATAGATCAAAACAGGCAATATATTATGGGCCCAAGGAACTAAGTCCCAATCATGTTCAGGTTTTAAGCAATCTGGCCGCAAACGGCACAAAATTTGACTGAGGATAGAGCAAGATATGCCATTTCTTTTCTACGGGCAAAAGCAGGGCCAAAATTGTGAAATTTCACTAAGTGTTGTGCTCACATGCGCCCAAGGTAGAGCCCCAGGCGCATTTGGCCTCTCACATGTGCCCAATCCATAAATGATGGAAATGCAAAATGCATCATGTAAGGCCCTAGGCGCATGTGCATGCTGACATGCGCCCAGCCCAAAAGAGAAAGAAGAACAAGTTCAAAGTGCCAGACACCAGGCGCATGTGCATACACCACATGCGCCCACCTCTAAAAACTTGGAGAAATACAAGTTCAGGGCAGTGCTTTGGGCGTATGCCCAGAGCTACACGCGCCTGGGACATGCGCCCACCCCTTTATGACATTTCACATGTGCCCAAGTGGGAATCTTTCGCCAAAAAAAATAGCATCCCATTGGGGCTTAAATATGCACCCATGAGAAAACAACATCCCGCGGTCCATCTACGACGATTTAGATTAATTTTGAGATTGAGAAAACCCGAAAAACGCCTGTGCAACCCTAACTATACGGTAGCAACCAAAATTCATAAATAGCATTTTGGAGCGGAACCGGACATGTGAGTCATCGTCAAATGATCTGGAAGGTCCTAAAACCCTTAATTTGCAAGTTTCAAAGCACGTAGAGCATATCTTTACCTGCGCACTTTGAAATGCGTTTTGCCCCTGAGCGGAGCTGACAAAAAAGGGTCCGAAAGCCTACAAGTACCATTTTAGAGCGGATCTGGACATCTGTATCACCACCAAATGATTCGAAGTGCCCTAAAACCCTTAAATAGCAAGTTTGAAGTCCCCGTAAAGCGTATTTCTATGTGCTTGTTTCCCGAAACAATGTTCTTATACGAAGAGCCGACTCGGAGGCTCCAAATTAAGAAGTACCAAAATTTACAACATCTGGACCTCTAAACCCCATCCCGTTCATTTAGGAGGGTAATCCCAACCTAAAAGTGGCTTGACGACAGTGACCACAATCCCAGAAAAGGTAGTTGTCCTCTGGAGGTCTCCCATCGGAACCAAATCCTAAAAAAAATCCAAGTCTGGAAGCTGTTTTTCTCTCATAAAGTGCAGAACCTGAAATTTGGCTATGTAGTGGAAAGTTTAAGAAAATCCCAATAGGGACATGTGCCCACTATCAAACGACATGCGCTCGCAACATATGTTGGAAAGAAAATGATTTGGACAACTTCCCGGAAACTACCCGAAAAATCCACAGGAAAAGCACATGCGCCGGCCTGAAATCACATTTACTTTATTGCACAAAGGAATGTGATCGAAGACGAGTCGCCCGACTCCAAGAAGGAACACATTTACTTTATTGCACAAAGCTATTCATCCCGGATAAAGGTCCGAGTCTAAACAAGGGATTATGGTTATCACAAGAAACCACAAAAAAAAGAGTTCTAACAAAGCTTGAAACATCTTGCTATGGATTGCTACTATGAAAAAGACAGTCGATGCCCTACCTATCGATAACGGGTCCATTGGTTGAGCTGATGAGGCAGTTGTGGATGCTTTCCTAAGGTTGAAATTGCGGTTTTACCGCTTGTAGAGACACTTGGAGATAAGTCTAAGGACCTAGAAGGGGTGATATGGACCTTTTTCAAATTCTTTTCGCCTACTTATGCAATTCAATAAAATAAGCTTTGTAAGCAAGAACACCTCGGCTTCCAAGCCTTGGTGGGTCCAATCAAAAGACTAGCAAGAGGATAAGCAATAAACAAACCTAGTCTAAGCATGCATAGGAAGTAAATTATACAACTAATCAAGCTCCTAACCTATGCATCTTGTGTAGACTTATGAGAGTGGATCAATGAGCTCAAGTCTACACAAGTAGCGAAGGTACATCTTGTGTGGGGATGCCTATAAAATGCCTAGCATGCATTCCTATCAATCATTCATAATTAAGCAATTAAACAAACAATGCAAAGATAGAATGTGCTCAAGAACAATCACAAATACAAGGACGTATAGTGGTTCGACTACTTGTCTACTCCACTCCCGGTTCAAGTACTCAACCCCTTTGAGCACACTGGCATTCACTATCGGAGGTTTTAAATGAGGTTCACCTCTCAACCTTTACACGGAGGTTTTATCGGTTCTCCTCTCAACCGTATCCGGAGTTTTGGACATAGGCTAACTCTCAACCTTATCGCACGTTTACTCCCGTGTCGGAGGCTCCCCCTTGGAGACTTAGTTTAGGCCCGGCTGACGGGCCAAGGAACGACTAACGTCCCTAAGGCGAGTTGACAAACAAACTCTAAAATGGACTCTCAAATGAGACAACTTACTTGTCGGATGAGCCCCTTGTTTAGCGCCGGATTGGGTAGCTTGATCTCCGCTCTCCCGTGCTTCAATCAGCTTCCCTTTGCTCCCTCGATCGTGCCGCCGTTGCGTTGCCAATGCCTCAGCCACATTCGATCAAACACCTTGCATGCGATGCCTTGAAATGCCCAAGGTGCTAGGAGGATGGGTTGAATCTCCTATATGGGATATGTAGGATGTTCTAACTAGGAGATTCACCTAGAGAGTCTTCTAGAGGTCTTGGACAAAGGATATACCAATGTGGAATAATGTCACACCTCTAGATTTGAGAGAGGAATCAAGTCATCTCTTGATAGCATTTGAATACCCATGCTTGTGTTTGAAACACAAGGGATATGACTTGAAAAACCTCCTCTTTGAGGCCCCAAATGATGTACAAGTTAAGTGTGGAATGGGCTCTCCAAAACTTCTCTGCAAATGCCCAAGAATGGAGCTCCTTATGTAGAAAAAGAGAGCCCCAACGGTCAAAAAACGGCTCTATGCCGACCTGACCCGACCGGTCATGACCGGTCGGACCCCCCTGCTGGAGAACATCAAGTGTATAGGCTCAATATATGGGCCGACCGGTCATGACCGGTCGGACCCCCTTACTGGACAGCCCAAACACTACAGGCCGACCGGTCATGACCGGTCGGCGCTCCTTGCTGGACACATGAGACCTCCAGGCCGACCGGTCATGACCGGTCGGCCATACCTGCTGGCCATATAGATGTGTAAAAGGAGCCGACCGGTCATGACCGGTCGGCTGGCCATTGCATAAAGTAGCAAGGCTGCTGGCCGACCGGTCATGACCGGTCGGACCAGCCTGGTTCCCCCTATGCAATTGCTGAACTCCACTTTCTTCAGCCTGTTTATATAGTCCTAGGTTGGGATGTTCAAATGGGACACCTAGGGCCTATCTATGATGACTAAATGTACTCCAATATGGTCAAGGTCATCAAGGATACAAAGGGAATGGGTTTTGGTCAAGGTTAAGGCACCAAGGCATCACTTTTACCTGAAACTCCTTCCTTGATACAGCTGGTCCGTCTTGAGTCTTCGGTCTTCATCTTCTTTGGGCTCAACCGACTCTAGACTCACTGACGTAAGTGATTGACAAACAAGGTGCACTAGTATGCCACGGAAAAGTGCACTAACAAAGGTCACTCGTCATAAAAATACGGGCGCATGCCTTGGGTCATGCCGACCAACATTTCGATGCTCGCGTATTCCAGAGGCCAACGACCCAAAGTTTTACCACTCGATTAAAAACTTTGCTCAGGAAGTTGTGGAGTGCCTTCCTAAGGTCACCCGTAATACGGGAAGAGGGCCTTAGGTCGTGCCGACTACTCTAATCCTGACAGTCCTTCAACCCGGACAATCCGAAAGAAAATGGGACATAGACATCCGACTTGTCTAAGAAACATGGCTCAGTCCATAACAAGAAAACAAATAGGTCTATATGACCATGAACTCAAGACCATAATCCCCGGTAGATTAGTCTTTTGCCTTCTAATCAAGGGTGATCAACCATTGATGTAATTAAAGGCTTGTGACCAGTATCATAGCCTGGAATGTAAAAGATCTCAGAATCTCTGGAATAAAATTCGTCTTGCGATACCTCTCATATGTACACTTTGTGATTGCTTATGATTGTCTATGAATCTCTCTATACTCAGAATTGCCCATAATAATGAGACACAAGAAAAACTGTTGACGAGCATTTTTTCTAGTTTTAACAATGGAGATATTAATTTCATGGCATGGACTAAAATTTGAGGGCGAAACTCAACATAGATAGGCCACAGTGAAGAAAATAACACTGGAATTAATGTAGACTATTGATACTTTTGTGGGCCACCAAAGGACTGTGTGGTAATCTGATAGGGTCTCACCTAGGGTTAAAAGGGTGGCTGGTTCAAATGAACAGATCTGATCTTCCATTGGAGGCCCTATCACTCTTTGTTGGGACCCACTCCCTTGATTGTGCTAAAACCGACTTTAGCTTGCAGGTCATTCAACTGCCATACCATCTAAAAAGGGACAGAGGGCCAAAATGGTCTGAAACATCCAGTGAACTGTACTTCAAGGCTACAAAGATATCTTTTGACTACAGTACAAACATTTTGCTAACTTAATCAAGGAAAAAGGGCTATATTAGTTGTTAAACCATATATATATATATATATATAGAAGAATGCTCACCTGCACACAGTTCTTACGAGAACTCATGGGCACTTTTTGAGAACTCATCACACGTGATGTGAGCCTAAAATCTAAGCCTTCCATGTCATGCAACACCCCCCCCCCCCCCCCCCCCCCCCCCCCCCAAAAAAAAAAAAAAAAAAAAAAAAACCCTAGGGCCTAACTTTTACCCTAATCTAGAACTTTTGTGGGCGATGGCGAAAGGAAACAGTTTCCTCCCTTGATTTGCCTCTATCTCTATTACGACCCACTACTGTTTTGGATCAGGTTGAAAGTTGGACCTTTGGGGTTTTTAGGGGTGCTGCATCACGTGGACAGTTCAGATTTTGGGCTCACATCACGTGTGATGAGTTCTCAAAAAGTGCTCATGAGTTCCCATGAGAATCGGTGCGTAGGTGATCATGCGACTGGATATTAAAGAGTTCCAAAACAGTTGATTCTTATGATGGCAAACCTATTAGATGGTTTTGATGTCATATATACATGAAAGGTTGGAAGTTACTATTGGTTGGACCTTAACATATAGTCCAACCTATTGGACATGAGACCTTACTAGCCGATACTCAATTCGGCAGTTTCTCCTCTAGTACCGACATCGGTACTAGAGGTGTTGTATGGGCTCCACCATGATGCATGTGATTTGTCTACTCCAGCCATCCATTTTTCTAAATTATAGTAGGGCATGATTCTAAAAATGAGGTGGATCCAAATCCCAAGTGGAACACACCATGTGAAATAGTGGTGATTGAACGCCCACCATTGAGAACTTCATAGGGCCCACTGTAATGTTTGTTTGCCATCCAACTTGATGATTAGGTCTCACAGACTTGGATGAAAGGAAAGACAAATATTAGCTTGATATGGCAAAATAGATGGACATCAATACATGCATCTTGGTGAGGCTCGTAAAGGACCATAGGTTCTTCTAAGGGCTCATTTGGCACATCTACTCTAATTCAATAAGAGCTACTCCAATAAGTTGTTTTTATTCTAGCTCTTGTTTTAAATAAGCTTGTTTGGTAAAATCACTATTTCAAGTAAAACAAAATCTTATTTGAAATAAGAACATTTGGTAAAACTTTCAAATAAGAGCTCTTTTTAGGGTTAGTTGACGTCATTTTTAAATATTACAATAACTTTATTATAAAAGCAATCCAAATGGTTGTTTTGGTGGATCTCATCATTGATGAACTATACCTAAAATGACAAAAGAATGGATGACTACAATCTTCATATTTTAAGACATTTGAGCCATCCATTATTTCATCCTTAGATTTGGATCAACCATCATATGGAGCCCATCTTTGATGTGGACCATCCATTGTGTGAGCCAAACCTTTGAACAAGGCCCATCTTGGATGTGGACCATTCATCATTAGGGGACAACATTGATGTAGGTCATCCATCATGTGGGGCCCACCATTAATGCTAATTGTCCTTTATGTGGGGCCCCTCAATGTCCATTACCCATCACCCATCATGTGGAGTCCACATTTGATGTGTCCATAGTGTGGGCCCTACCTTTGAAGTGGATGGTCCATCATGTAGGGTCCACTTTTAATATCAACCATTCATCATGTGGGGCGCACCTTCTATGTGGATCATCCATCATGTGGGGCGCACCTTCTATGTGGATCATCCATCATGTGGCCCATTTTGGATATGGGTCATCCATCATGCGAGACCTTGGTGTGGACCGTCCATTAGGTGGAGCCCACTTGTGTGGACTATCCATTATGAGGAGCCACACTTTTATGTGGGTCATTCATCATGTGAAGCCCACTCCGTCCATTATGTGGGCCCATCTTGATGTGGACCATTCATTGTTTGGGGCCCCACCTTTATTATGGGTTGTTCATCATGTGGGCCCATCTTTGATGTCAACTGATCATCATGTGTGCCCACCTTCAATGACCATCATCCAACATGTGGGTCCCACCTTTGTCGTGGACTGCCTGTAAAATGGGACCCACTTGATGTGTCTTCTGTCATACCGGGCCACACTTTGATGCGGGCCATCTATCATGTGGGGCCCACCTTTAATGTGAACCTTTCATTACATGGGCCCACCTTGATGTGGGGCCCCACTTCAATATGAGTCGTTCTTCATGAGGGGCCCACTTTGATGTTCACCATCCATCATGTTGGTCCCACCTTTGTTGTGGACCATCTATCATGTGGGGCCCACTTGATGTGGATAATCCATCATGTGGGACCCACCTTTGATGTCCACCTCCATCACGTAGGTCCCACCTTAGTTGTGGACCGGCCATCATGTGAGGCCCAACCTTCAATATGGGTCATTCATCATGTAGGCCACCTTTAATGTCAACCTTCCATCATGTGGTCCCACATTTAATGTCCAACATCCATCATGTGGGTCCCACGTTTAATGTGTTAGTACACTTTTCTGTGGCATACTAGTGCACCTTATTTGTCAGTTACTTAGGTCAGTGAGTCTTATGTTGGTTGAGTTTAATGAAGACGAAGACCGAAGACTCAAGATGGACCTGCTGCATCAAGGAAGAAGAAACAGGTAAAAGAGATGCCTTGGTGAAGCCTTAACCTTGAACCTATCAAAACCATAACCTTTAGATGACCGTGACCATTAGGATACCCTTAGTTATCTTAGATTGGCCTTAGGTGTCCCAAAAGATCACCAAAATAATGTCTAAGAGGTTGCATATTTTGCTGTCAAACTAAATACATAATGTAGCAGAAATACATGCCGGTTGGTAAAAGGCCCAATTTGGACAGCGAGCTATATCAGAAATATTCAGTCTCTGGGCTTAATTCGATCGATCGTTTGACTGGTTGGCCTGTCTGTCCAACCGGTCGGCAACTGGCCAAAATGAGACAACAAGTTTTTTGTCTTGGCCTCTGTAATACGACGGGTCGCCGGTCGGACAGAGCCGTTTATAGTCATTTTATAGTTGTTAGGGGCTTTTCAATTTAAAGGCTTGACTTGATTTGAGGGATTTGGAGAGTGTTTTTTAGAGGATTGAAGCTACCATAGTTGGAGATCATTATATGCTCAATTTCTAACCTTTATAAGACATCTTCCTTGTGATTTTACATAAGAATGGAGTATTCCAAGCTCAAAGAGGAAGCTGATCTTGCCTCTCTTTGATTCTCTACAGTTTGGATCTTTCTTGATTGTCATATCCTTATCAAAAGCTCTAAGATGAGATCTTTGTAGGTGAGAAACTCTAGGTAATCCATTCCCATTAGTTGTAGAGTTCTCAAACATAACCTTCTATCACTTTGGGCATCTCAAAAGCATCAATTACACGGTGATTGATCAAGTGTAGTTGATGCATTTGCGACGTAGCGGCAACACGATCGGGGGAGCAAGGGAAGCTGATTAAAGCATGAGAGAGCGGAGATCAAGCAAGCCGAAGCGGCTCTGAACAAGGGGCTCATCCGACAAGTAAGGTTGTTTTTATTGAGAGTCATTCCATAAGTGTTGAGTTTGTTTATCAAACTTGAACTAGGGTCATTTACCGATCATTAGCACATTTGTTGGGCCTAAACATCCAGGGACGTTTGCCATTCCATGGCACGTTTGTTAGGCCTAAATTAGTCTCCAAGGGGAAGCCTCCGACACGGGAGTGAACATGCGTCGGGTTGAGAGTTAGCCTATGTCCAAAACTCTGGTTGGGTTCGAGGCTGGTTTAGCCAAAACCAGACTCGCCCATTTACTAAATGGGTCTAGGTCCAAATTTTAGAACCAAACCCTTTTAATAAATGGTGGGTTTGGGTCGGGTTCGAGCCAACCCATCAGATCCATTTATAAATGGGTCTGGGTTTGGTAGAGGGAGACACCCAGATCCATTTATAAATGGATCGGGTCTAGTGGGTCTGGGTTTGGATTTAGTATGCAAGCATTTTTATAAGGCTTAAAACCGGGTCTGGGCTGGATGGGTCCCTTGAAACATAGACCAAACCCGCCCACTTACAAAATGGGTTCGGGTCGGGTCGGGCCAAATATAAAGGAAACCAGACCCAGACCCGTTTAGCAAATGGGTCTATTCTTGGACCTAGCCCCATACCATTTAACAAATGGGTCGGGTCTAAATGGGTTGGGTCTGGGTACCCCATTGGATCCGCTGACTCATTTACAGCCCTAGTCGAGATGTGAACTGGTAAAACCTTCGTGTAAAGGTTGAGAGGTGAACCTCATTTAAAACTCCTGATAGTGAATGCCGGTGTGCTCAATGGGGTTGAGTACTTAAACCGGGAGTGGAGTAGACCCAAAGTCGAACCACTATACATGCTTATGTTTGTGATTGATTTGAGCACATTCTTATCTTGACATTGTATGTTTAATTGTTTAATTATGAATGCTTGATAGGAATGTATGCTAGGCACTACATAGGCACATCCACACAGAAGATGTACTTTCACTAATAGTGTAGACTTGAGCTCATTGATCTATTCTCATAAGTTTACATAGATTGCATAGATTAGGAGCTTGATTTGTTTAATCATTTGATTATCTATGCATGATTAGACTAGATAGCTTATTGCTTAAAACATATAATAGTCTTGTGATTAGACCCACTTAGGCTTGGAAGTCCAAGTGTTCTTGCTTACTTAGTTTAATTTGATAAAACTATTAAGTAGGTGAAAAGAATTTTAAAAGGTCTTAATCACCCCCCCCCCCCCCCCCCCCGCTCTAGGAGTTAGACATAATACTAGTTGCTTTACAAGCTTCCGCACGCATACGCCTTTAATCCAAAAGGTCTAATTTCATAATGTCCACCATCCATCATGTAGGGTCCCACCTTTGCGTGGACCGTCCATCATGTGGGGCCCAACCTTTAATATGGGTCATTCATCATGTGGGCGCACTTTTCATGTGGGCCTCACCTTTGATGTGATCGTGCCTTATATGAGCCCACCTTTGATATGGACCATTCATCATGTGGGGTCCACCTTCACTATGGGTCGTTCATCATATGGTACCTCGAAGAAATTGTAAAGAGAAGAGAGAGGGTAAGATGGAAATTACATGAAAGGTTTAAGGATAAACTTGTCCAAAAATTAGTTTAAAATGTTTGCTCGCTTAAGCCAAATAATCTCCGTTTCAAAAAGTAACCCCTCCTCAACTTATTAAATTGAAGCTTATGTGCTACTTTTTAAACAAATAAGCATCTAATTAAAGTTTTACCAAATAGTCTAAAAGCATATCCTTTTAAAAATAAGCCAATAAGCTCTTATTGGTAGAGATGCCAAACGCCCAACAAATTTTTATAAAGTCTCAAGTGCAAGGGGCTAGACTAGTAGCTAAGGTCCAACCAACTGAAAATGCCCAACATTTCATGTATATATGATATTCAACCTATCTAATAGGTTGGCCATCATGAGTATCACCTTTCCAAAAACCTTAAAAGTCACTAATTGAGTAGGCCAGACTTTTGTTACACAGTTTACCAATGTTTGAATGTTTTTTTTTATACGGTACAGACTACTTGTATGCAGATACTATTGATCATTTCAATAGACGATCCACATGGTGGGGCTAACCTGTTGAAAGGTCTATACATCATATGAACTTAATACTTTGTAGTTATCACATGGTGGGGCCAACCAATTGGTCCAACCAATTGGACTTAAAAACACCTTTATTTATTTATTTTTTTAACACAGCCCAAAACGAACTACTAGGAGACGGAAGTCTGATCTTGATTTTTGATAGGCCCACCTTGATGTATACATAGATCCACTCCGACCATTAAAAGTGTAATCTCATTTTAGGGCTAGAGTAAAAAAGTCAGGCTAATTTGTGATTTAGGTGGGCCATACTAATGGAATAGTTGAGAGAGACACATCCACCCTTGATTTTTATAGGGACCACCATGATGTGTATGTGAAATCTACTTCAACCATTATATGCCACACAAAAACCTAGGCTTGAAGGTTGAGCGTTTCTTTGTATAATGTTTCCAATTGTAGTGCCCGCATGAATTAAGGATGGGGTTAATTTTTGGTCCACGGATCTAACATGGGCTTATGTATCTGATGGTCGGGTTAGATTTCATATTAACATCACATTGAGGTCCACCCTAAATCTGCCTACCCTCTTTTACAAAGTGACTTGAACTCTTCTCTCTCAACATTTATTAGCATTAATTACCCCTTAATTTAGGAACTAGTTGAACCGTACAACTAGTTGTGTGTGAGCATTAGAGCTGTACACTAGTCGAGTAAGCTCGAAAACTAGAAGTAGAACCATAATTTGATTTTAATCAAACTACAATTGATAAACAATTTCATTCATCTCATAATTTTCAAAGATATGTACTTAGGTTTGAAATAGTTCCCACATTAAGATCCATGTTATAGAGCACAGAGAATTCAAAGCATCTACCATGCTCGTAGTCTATGGTAGATCAATGAACTTTATAGCTCTAAACAATGCAAAACAATTATGAAAATAGTTTTAAAACCTCTAAGCATCAAAAGAGCCCGGAGTCATCTAAAGATAAAGAAGAACTAGAACTAGAACTTTATTCAAATTAAATCAAATCATATTTATCATTAAAGCATAAAAAGGAAGAAACTTAGGTTGAATCAACATATAAAAAACAAGCTACGAGCTTCACCTCTTAGCTCTAGCTATAAGATGTCTTAGTTCATCTCTAACATCATTAAACTAAAATCTCTAAGAAAAAAAACATAAAAAGAGAATTAGAACTAGAAGAAAACTTTTAAAATTTGAATTATAACTCATTTTTCAAGCTTCTAAGCCATTCTCCACGTCCTTGATACCTAGAAGAGAGAAGAGAGCTCCATATTTATAATGTAGATAAGAAATCAGCAACATAGCTGATTTTGTTTCACTTGGTACGGGATAACCAACGGTCGGATTACCTTGAAATTTGAACTGTAGCTTCATTAACATCTTTACTTCTCATGGATGGTTAGATCTATTAATTAATCTTTTGAGTGAGCCCACGAATCAGATAAATGACCACTTCTCCAAATCGTGCAATTCAAACACATGCAGAACCCATCATCTTGTAATTAATGATACAGAGTGTACAGAGGTTGGATTGATCTCAAATTTAGAAATTTGGTAGAAAACGTCCTCTGTACATGATAGACGGTTTATATTGTCCAAAAATATTCCATAATGTGGTCCAAAAATCAGAATATTTAGGACTTTTTTTTCAGAATCTGTGCAATTGGAATCTTCCAGATTATCCATATTCCTTTAATTGGTATGATCAATCCACACATCCGTTTGATATAAAAATTTGTATTCTACGAACATGGATGTGCTCTAGAAGATGGTCGGCTTGAATTCTTCATATCATGATTGGTGGGCCACCTAGACCATTTCCAAGTTAAGTCGGCAAAAATCAGCAAACTTGTGGATAGTTCATCTTGTTTTGGCCGCCATGGTCAATTTGTAGCTCAAATCGACGTGAAACTTGTTGGGATTTTTCGGCGTCGAGCTGCTTTTCGATATGGATGGGACGGTTCTTTAAAAATCATCAAGGTGTGCCTCACGAATTGGCCCAAAAGCCCCAAAACGGGATCAACATTTCGTTTCTTGTTTTTCTGGTTTGAAATCCAAAACAATAACCTTCTTTGTTTCTAATTTTTTTCTTTCTTATTTCTTTTTCTGGTTCTCCAAACGTGTAGCCCTTGTTTCCTTTTTTTTTTTTTACTTAATGGAAGTATGTGTGGGGTCCACCTTTTTATTTATTGAATGCACTGAAGTGGTGGACAGTTGGTCGGGAAGAAGTCCTGTTGGACGATTGGGTTCAGCGAATCTTACTTTTCATTTGTTCCCTATTGAGTTCCTTTCATTCATATATCTCATTTGTTCCTATAATCACAAAAACACATTAAAGTCAATATTTAAGCGCATTTTTATGTAATTAAAGTGTGAAATTGGGGATAAATATGTACAATTTAAGGCTTAACATGAATCAGTATGCGTATGAAAAATGGATAGTAGCTCCTCCGATGGATCAGATGATGATAGTGATGGATCCTATAGAGAATATTAAGTCGATGGTATGTTTTTGAATGATGTAATTTCGTACAATCGTAAATTAGTAATTAGAATTTGTGATTGTGACTGTATACTAGTAAATTAGTAATTAGAATGGATGATTGTGATTGTGATTGTAGATCATTAGTAATTAGAATGGACGATTGTGATTGTAGTGAATTAGTAATTTGAATGAATGATTGTGATTATGTTTGAACTTTGTAGTAAATTTGTAATTCGAACTCGGCTCAACAAATCCAACTTGAAAACTCAAACTCGAACTCATCTCGAAAGACTCAAACTCAGACTTGGACTGGACTCGACTCGACTCGTGTACAGCTCTAGTGAACATCTCTTATATATATATATATATATATATATATATATATATATATATGAGAGAGAGAGAGAGAGAGAGAGAGAGAGAGAGAGAGGAATGCTCACCTGTGCACCAATTCTCACAAGAGCTCATGAGCACCTTTTGAGATCTCATCACACGTGATGTGAGACATGAATTGAACCATCCACGTCATGCAGCACCCCAAAAAACTCCGAGGGCCTAACTTTCAACCTGGTTTAAAGCTTGGGTGGGCCGTGATAGAGAGAGAAAGAGAGGCAAATCAAGGGAGGAAATTATTTCCTTTTTCCATGGCGTACAAAAGTTTTGGATCAGGGTAAAAGTTGACCACCTTGGGTTTTTTTGGGTGGCACATCACATGGACGGTTCAAATTAAGAGCTCACATCACATGTGATGAGCTCTCAAAAAGTGCTCACAAGAACTGTGTGCGGGTGAGCGAGAGAGAGAGAGAGAGAGAGAGAGAGAGAGGAATGCTCACTTGTGAGAACTTATGAGCACTTTTTTAGGACTCATCACAAGTGATGTGAGCCCAAAATATGAGCCGTCCACATGACGCAACACACACAAAAAAAACCCCTAGGTCCAACTTTCAACCTGTTCCAGAACTTTGGTGGGCCATGGCAAAAGGAAATAGTTTCCTCCCTTTATTTTCCTCTCTCTTTGCTATAGCCCACAAGAGTTTTGGATCACGTTGAAAATTGGGCCTTAAGAATTTTTTCGGGTGTGCATCACGTGGACGGTTCATATTTCGGGCTCATAACACGTGATGAGTCCTAAAAAAGTGCTCGGAACCCAATCTGAGCCGAGCCAGCCACTTCTATATTACATGTCCCCCCCCCCCCCCCCCCCCCCTATTTTGGAAAAGAAGGGCCGTTGATATTTTGGGTGCAGAAAAGGTGTCATGCAGCTGCCAACGCAGAAAACGGAGCATGTAACACTGCCTCGATCCAGCTCATTCCAATCAAAAGAAAGGAAAAAGAAGCAAATTCCGTTTTAACGTTCTTCCTTTCTATAAAGTCGGCCAACAGCATATTTTTTTGTCGAACTCCAATGGCATCTCTCTCTCTCTCTCTCTCTCTCTCTCCTCTACTCTTTTATTTACGAGTGTCCACTAAGCCTTATGCTCCTTGATTCAAAATGGTACACCTGGCACTTGTGGACTAGATCCTGACCATTAATATACTGGCCCCACCATGGAGGTTTCTTAGCTTGGCGTGAAGACTGAAATAAGTAATCATCCACAATATTCTATCAGCAGATCTCCTTTGATTGGAGGGTTTGATTGTCTCTAGTCAATGTAAGTTTTGATTAATGGACGTGTTGCGCCAACCACATCATCCCACATCTGCCCAATATACCCATTGTAAGCCTAAGGTGGTAATGGTACCATTGGAGCACACCTTGAGAGGAAACTGATGGCACAAGATCTTTAAGAGGAAGCTAGCTCCTTGCATTGTGCCACGTTTTCAACATAGAAATAGTTTGTGTGTGCATGGCTTGAACTGTATGTCACCCACTAGGCTACAAGTTTTTTAAAATGCTTTCTAGATTCTTGCTAGTGGTCCCTGTTTGTTAGTGTCATAGTCAGCGAAACTCCATACAAAATAAATAAATAAATAGAGGCTTTTGTGTGTGTTGCATGTAAAACTCATTACGAAAACATTTTTAACTTGTATGTTTTGAAATAACCAATTATATTTGTTTTTTTGTTTTTGTTTTTGTTTTTGTTTTTTTTACAATACCCCAAGTTCCGGTTGCCATGGCCCACCAAGATCTCTGTGAGAAATCCACTCCGTCCATCAGTTTAATAAGCTCACTATAGGACAGGAGTCCAAAAAAATGACGCAGATCCAAAACTCAGGTGAACCATGTCACGCAAAGGCAGTAATGCATTCCATTGGAAACTTTGAGTGGGCTACAAAAGTTTTGTATCTAGATGATATTTGTGTTTTCAGTTCATCCCAGTGGGACTGTCCTTATGAACGGTTTGAGTGGCATATAAACATAACGGCGGGCTCCAGGAACGTTTCAGCCTAGGCATTTCCATTCTCATTATTTCCCATCCTGTGGTCCACCTTAGTTTTGGATCTGCCTCATTTTTGGACTCTTGTCCTATTGTGAGCTTGCTAACTGATGAATTGAGTGGATTTCTAATGGATATCTATGTGGGGCCCACCTAGTAACTTCCTGTTGAGAGGGAGCAGAGGCAATTGGTGTCCTTCAAATACCAAGTTTAACATGGGAGGTGCTTGCCGTTAACTAACTACGGTTGGTATAGCCTTAGAGATTTCGTTATGTCTAAGCAAAGAAAGAGAAGGGGAGTCACTTTCTTTATGTGACCCTCCCACAAACAAAAAAAGAATCAACACAAACATCTCTCTATTTCATTCATTTAATTAAAGTTCCTCGCTTTTCCAAGTGTAAAGCAATTCCACTTCAGTTTGAAATTCCAAATAAAATACACCTCCATCAATTGAATGCCTTTGTCGGAAGATTTTTTTAATAAATCAAATCCATGTGGATGTCACTGATGAATGGTTCGGATACTGTACACGTGCGTGCCCTGTAACCACTTTTGGGGTGCGGTGGATCCCTGACTGTGCCCCCCCCCCCCCCCCCCCCCCCCCCCCCCGTAATGTATATACATCACTTGCTCGCACTCCATCCGTCTTCTAGGGCGTGATATATAAAATGAAGCAGATCCAAATCTTAGGTGGACCACAATATAGGAAACAGCGTTGGTTGTATATCCACCATTTTCTTGGGGCCATAGGAGTATGTATTTTCCATCCAACCTGTTGATAAGGTCACAAAGACCTAGATGAAGCGACCACACAAATATCAGCTTGATACAAAACTTTTTTGGCCCATAGAAGTTTTTAATGTTCGATTACCATGGCTTCCCCTGGTATGGTCCATCTAAGATTTTTATCTGCTTCAACTTTTGAATCATGACGTAAAATGAGCTTTCAAAATAGATGGAGGGTGTGGCTGTAAGGTACATACACCATAGCATGCCCCACAATCAATGGATCCACCGAAGCCGCTCCCACACTTTTGCTGCTATAGTAATAATAATAATAATAATAATAATAATAATAATCACTTTTGCTGCATTATCCTGAGTGCCACTTGAGCAATTGATGTGGGTGAGACCTTGACCATAACAGTCTACTTCAATGCATGCATTGTATATTTATGCCATTTATATATTTTTTTTCAGCTTATTTTAGGCCATGGTCCCAAAACTTAGGCTGATGCTTTTTTCAGTGTTGGAGATGTATCTTAGCATCTAGAATTCAGGAAAGATGGTTCTTCCCAGATAGTTCGATAGCTTTGAATTCAAGTTTTGCAATATTCGTCATCCCTTTAAGAATTGTTCAATAAATAAAGGTAAAATTAAGAATCTACTATAGGTTTAAAAAAATAATCATGATTAATAATTCAATCAGAAATGATTGGAACTATTAGGTTCTTAATCTATTAAATTAGAACTTCAGGTGCCTTTAATTATAAGCTGACTTAATACATTAGCACTCCGGGTTCTATAGATTAGTTTGTGAAAACTTCTGGTTCTGAATATAAAATCGTTGAACTTCTAGTTCAGTATGATTTTAATATTCATAAGACTTCGGGTCTTTGCTAAGTAATCAAAACTTCAGGTTTTGAATATGTGTGTGTGTGTGTGTGTGTGTGTGTGTGATATATATATATATATATATATATATATATATATATATATATATATATATATATATATATATATATATATATATATATATATATATTCATTGGAACTTCATGTCCAATCTCTAAATAATTTTGGAAACTTTAAGTTCCAAATCTGAATAATAATTAGGGAACTTCAGGTCCCATTTAATATTAATAATTAAGTAACGAAAATAATACAAAACAATATAACTGAAAGATATGGATCGGAATAGGGCTTTTTCCAATCTTGATATTCTAGGGCACGAGCTATCCCTAGTGAGGGCCATGATCATTTGACTTGCATGAGAAGAAAAGCCTTACTTCTTGTAATCGTCTAGAATAAAAAATAGTAGTTAGAGCTCAGTTGGTTAGAGCCTGATGCACCTGTAGCTCAGTTGGTCGTGCTGATAACGTGTTATAAAATAAAAGAAAGAGGAGAGGAAAAGGCTTTTCATTTATTGTATATTACCGACAAGAAGGAGGCATGCTTATTTATAGGTTAAGTTTAGCCTCTGTACTAAACTCTTTTACCGATATGGGATTAGGTATTCAATATAAAGTAAAACTCTCTTACATGGACATTCACTTAATAATCTTATTTACAATAAAAAAGCACTTTTACTGAATTATCCCGAGTGCCACTTGAGCAATTGATGTGGGTGAGACCTTGACTATAACAGTCTACTTCAATGCATGCATTGTACATTCATACCATTTATTTACTCTCTTTTTTTTCAGCTTATTTTAGGCCATGGTCCTAAAACTTAGGCCGATACAAATTTCAAAGTGAACTACACCACAATACAATGCTTATTAACCATTAAAATCCTTTTATGGGCAAATAAGTTTTGGATTAAGCTGATATTTTTTTCCCTTTTATCAAGGTTTGTGTAACCTTATTAACAGGTTGGATGGTCAATAAACACATAATGTATGCTAGAAAGTTTTTAATGATGGGGTTTAATGGGCACTGTATCCTATGATGTGGTACACCTGAAATTTATATATGCTTCACTTTTGGGAACGTATCTTAAAATAAGTTGGAAAATAGATGGACGGCATGGATATACAATGAAAACATTGAAGTGGGCCCTACAGTCAGGGTCTCACCCATATTGTTGGTTTTGGGGTTGCAACTAATTCACACTCCGTTATCTCCCCTCTAACCAAATGCATTTGACTTGGAGTCGTCATTAGCAAATGAAACTTAGAATTTACGGCTGGCTAAAAACCGTAGAATCGCCAAAGGGTTGGAGAATCGTAAAAAATTCTTCAACTTAAGTGACTCTTGCAGTTGGTCTACGACCATAGATTCTGAGTAAGAGTCTTGATTACTAAAAATGAAAGCTATGCACTATTTTTTGCCTACACGATGTGCGGTCTCTACTTTACGAAATTTTATAGTTTTTTTATTCAACAAATTTACAACGTCAATTAATCTATTTCGCAAAGTTTAATACTCTGGGTAGGTAAAAAAAATGGTACTTAGCCTTACTTTGTAAGGTTTAAGGCCCCGAACAAGTAAACAAAATGAAAAAGAAGGAAGATAGAAGAGAGGATCACAAAAATAAAATAAAAAGGTGACTGTGTGTGTGTGTGTGTGTTAATGATGTGTTTGGAATTGTAAACTAGAATGTAAGTTGATTGGAGATGTGAGAAGGAAAATTAGATATCTGACATCCTTTTTCTACAAAGGGGATGGTTGGTTATCCCCAATTCCAACCCTACTTTCGACTTCAGAAGCTTTTTTGGCTTGTAATATTCATGCTTTTAGTTGGGAAGGGTTACGGTGCAGTTAGGCTTTTTTTAAAGTTAATAGGTCGGAGTGGATTCTGGCATGTGTAGCTTCAAGTTGGTGGCGACGTTCTGACTTCGACTTACCCTTGCTAACACCTTAGCCGGCTTAGAACAGTCGCGACGACCCTTTTCTCTCTAAAAAAAAAAAAAATGTTCACCACCTTGGGCCGAAAAGCTGATAAAGGTTAGACCAATCTCATTTGACTCAATGGCTAAACTCGAACCCTAGTCCTAACCTTAATCCTAATCCTAATCTAAAGCCTAATTCTAAACCCCAATCCAAACCCTAATCCACAACCCTAACCTAAACCCTAATCCAAAATCCATCCAAAACTCTAAACTCGACCCAGTTAACTTAATCAGTTAAATTCCAAACTATAAGTCCTAGAATGCTAAAACCTTGAGGCAACTCAACGAGTCAATCCATCGAGTCAACTTCTTAAGTCAACTCACCCGGTTAGAACACTCAATCCAGCAACCTAGTCAACTCAGTCAACTCACCTTGCCAAGCCCAAACCAAAGCCCTAGAAACGAGCCCAATTAGGGTTCCATGAGAGGCATCAACGGGGCAAACCTCAAACCAAAGCCTCCACACGCTTGGGGGAGGACTCCCTCCGAAACAGGAGGAGTCCAGCCTAGGTACCTCCAGCCACGCGACACCCCTTCTGTCAAGGGGTAGCCCACCTCGATTCATGCAATTTCTCCTTTTTCAACCCTCAAGTGTATGGAGAAAGTGTATGTACTCCGATGCCCTCCTCTTGAGCTCAATTCACCATGTTACCATCTAATCCAACCATCCACAGGTTGCATGTGGCAATCTCCAATCTCAATCATTCAACCACTTTTCACCCTTGAACTTACCCACAATTACCAAAACACCAAGGTTGGGGCTATAAATAGCCCCCTTCCCTTCTAATTTCATCATCCACAACCCATCAAGAGTCCCATATCCCTTTGCCTTAGCCATCCCTCTACCAAGGAGAGTGGAGAGAGAGAGAGAGAGAGAGAGAGAGTCCAACCCTGGTCTAACTAAGCCTAGCTAGATTTTGAGCCTCCTGAGCGACTCGACCTAGTCCTTGTGATACACCCATATATTTAGCAATCTAACTCTCAATCAGCTTTGTCCAACCTTACATTAGCATTGTGCAACATCCACTCCCTTCTCAACTCCCTTGCTCATCTTATACATACACATGGCATAACATCTTGCATCAATATTTATCTGGGCGTATGCTCTGTGGCCTGCCGATTTAATCGTATCTTGCCCATCAGAAACCCTGATCGGTACTCATCGCATCCACGCATCACCTCGTCACTCTGTCAGTACGAACGTATGCTCTATGGCTTGGCGTTTTGTTCAAAACCTGCCCATCAGAAATTCGTGTTGACTCACACATAGCACTACATTGCATTTACGCATCACACTAACACTTTGTCAGTATGAACGTATGCTCTGAGGCTTGCCTATTTAATTGGAGCATGCCCACCAAAAATTCGTGCGGGCTGACATCGATCTTAGCACCGCATAGCATTACGCATCATTAGTGTAAGAACCAAAACTAATCCTCATAATTTGTTTATGAGGGCTGACATCCTCATAAGAGACAGTACATTTGTATGGGCCGAGTGGGTGCCTAACACCCTCCATCTCAATAACCGTGGTCCTTACCCAAATTTTTGGACGCAGATCAAGGAGACATTCTTAAGATTAGGAATCTTCGAATTTCTTCTCTTTAGCATTTCTACAGGGTCTAGCCGACTGTAGATTCATAGTAGTTGGCTAGTGGTGACTCCAATCATATATAATGTTATTTTAAATGTACCAACACCCCTCACAAGCCATCGATAGAGGCAAACACATAAAAGAGCACCTCGAGGGCACTGTCCACGATATGGTCTTTAAATAGGCCAAATAACGACCCTTTAAGAGAATTTTTTTTGTCCATGGCTTTACTTTACACGTCAGGCTATCAAGTAAGCTTTTATAAAAGGTGTTGCCATTTGAAAATGCTTTCTATAATTGACCCTTTAAAGGACATTTTTTGGAGTGCACCTTTTTCGTACCAGCGCTTTATGCATCCGATGCTATGGGGGTTTTCATAGCTATGGTGTTCGTCTTGATCCCATTGTTCACCATTTTAGCACTAGCTGATTTGATCCAGTGGTTATTTGTGAGAGTTTTCAGGGACCCTTTTGGCCAGCTTTTCGTAGGTCTTTGGTACCGTTAGAGTTAGGAAAATGCATCTTAATCGTTTCATGACTCATGGACACCTTTCGGCAAGCAACCGATATCAAGTCGAACGGGTCGCGGTCCGGTCAATTCATCCCGTTGATCATTTTCAAGTTGTGTCGAGGGCTTTCCTAGGCTATCCCTTTGGGTTTTTCAAGGCCTTTATAGGCTGTTAAAGCAAAAAAATGGGTAACAAATGTTGAGGGTGGATCAACGGTAGATCTTCGCTAGATGATGGGCCTCCTGATGGACGATGTGGATTTGCAACCATAAAGACAATGTAAGGCGTCGCCGGTCGTGTCGGCTAAGGACCCTCTGATGCTTAAGTCAGCAATGGAGACTTGATAATAATCACAAGATTACTGTGTGTATAGTTGCGTCCCTCGAAGCTTTACTATTAGGTCCTTTTATAGACGGTGAATGTTTATGGGCCATTCATAATCTACGGTGTCATATATGTTAGTCCTGTTTTGGGATATGTATCTAGATGATATGCTGTCAAGATCACGTTTCCTAATTGATAGGGATTATGATAATACACTGAAGATCACACTGAGATCCCGCATATCTTGGGATTTAGAACTATCCTGCTTTGATAGCTAATGATTCTTCTCGGTATATTCTTAATGTACTGAGACCTTGAGATCGGCAGTCTTAGCTGCTCAAATATAATAAGCGTTCTTCAGATAATCGACGGAAAACTCCAGAGGCCGAAGACATGCAGTTTGCCAATCGCCGAATTGTCGGAGACGCTCAGAGGCATGTTTGCTCTGAATATTATATTACATCGAGAAGATGTTCTTAGAATATCCCGAGGACAGGTCTTCGATAATTTATTTGGCTCAGTGACCCGGGAGGTCATTTATTGGATAAGGATGAGCCAAGGGATTGGTCTTTTTGCTGCAGTGTCACTAACGCTCCTAATTGATTGGCTTAAGTGGGCTACGGATCAATGGTTGTGTCTCTTCCATGCCACATTCGAAGACATCTCTAGAATTACCCATAACAGAAGCCCCCTAAGTTTCGTGGTCAGTCAATGTGGGCTCGAAACTTTATTATATGTCCTCGGTATTTTTTAGAACAATAGTTGGATTAGGTACTGCCTTCGAAGAGCCACATGATTAAATGCCACATTAAATAATTGCAGAGTAAAACGTCGCAATCATTCCTTTTCGTACGAAATGTTGCAGCACTTTTAATGAGGCGCGTCATTTCACGTCCTTCTGTTGAGACTTGAATTGTGCATATATGAACCCCAATTCATAGCATAATTGCATGTTTAACTTGTTAAAAGTTAAGCACTTATGCATGTTTTTGTGTTTGTAGGAAGGAAAGAAAGATGTCATGAATTTAATATTAATTTGAAGGATTTAGTATGCTTGGAGGATCAAGTAAAATCATGCCAAAGAATAGACGAAAGAGGTCACGAAAGATGGAATTGAAAAGTGAAGAAAAACCTTGAAAAAATCATATTGGAAGTCCTGAATTGTCTAGAAAAAACAAAGTGCATTACTGCAGGGCCAGAAAAGTAAGATGCAAAAAGTTCAAAAAAATGGCCCTGAGTTGCTGTTGGACAGAATTCTAATCCATTAAAATTAACTTCGATCAATCGGAGTCCAATCGAAATTAACTCCAATCAATCAGAGTCCCATTGGAAAAACAGATTTTGGAATAAGTCTTTGGAAAGATTTCCGATCAATCGGAAATGGGTGCTCTGATCAATTGAAATCATATCCGATCAATCGAAAATAAGGATAAAAATAGCAACTCTCTGGACACTTTTCTGATCAATCGAAATCATGTCCGATCAATCGAACTTTACATTCCGATCAATCGGAGATAAGTTCGATCAATCAGAACCGACTACGCAAGTTCGAAAGAGTTACGCAAATCCGAGGTGGTGACGATCTTTCTCTATAAAAGGGCACCTCTATTCTCTTCTAAAGGCATCATAAGACGTGAGGAGCAAGGAGATCAAGACCTAGGAGGCTTCCTAGCCTTTTACAATTAGTTTTTCTTTCTTTTCTAGTTCTAGCTCTAGTTTTCTTATATTCTTCTTAAGTTAACTCTTAGTTAGAGTTGAGAGGTGAAACTTCTAATTTATTAATTATGTTTTATTTCTTTGATTTCAAATTATGCTTTAATTTTTGAATAATTCATTGAATGTTTGAATAAAGTTGATAATTTTAAATAATTTAGGGATCTTGTGTACCATGTACATGAGTTCTTGTTGGTTTTTTAAGATTAATAAGATTGTTATATGTAATTTTGGGTTGTGGGAGCCTTTGATTCGTTGTGATTTTCGGATACAGTGAATGCTTCGAGATCTCCATGAATCAAAACAATTGGATGTTTGTTAGAACTACTTAATGAATAGTTCATGTATCTTTTATATACATCTGAGATAGATGTTTTTGCTTGTTGATATTGGTTTAATTAGAGGTCAAAATTATTGGTTCTAATCAAGTTTAGTGATAGGATTTGATGAAGGCTATGATTGTGATATCAACTAGATTGGATAAAGTATTGGCCTATGTAATTGAGTGTGCCCAAGGCCTGAGCTTCATTGAGAGAACCAAATTAATGATCAACCATCTGTTTCAGATTGTTGGTGTGCTTTAACTGATATATCATCCGGCTGGATAGAGATAGGACTTCGATTCTAGTTGTGCAATAAATCAAATAATTGAATTAAGTATGGTTGATAACTAAAAGTGGATCATAGATGCTCTAGTATTTGCTTTAGATTATTTTTTTCTTATTTTATAATTATCTTCTTCCAAAACCAAATTCAAATTAGTTAGTTTTAAAACTTTAGAGTGTTTGGATATAGTTTTTCATATTCCTTCCCCGTGAATTGACATCGGTCTCATCGAGTTATTATTGCATCACAGCCTTATACTTGGGGCTGGAGAATAAGTTTTTGGTGCCGTTGCTGGGGATCGAACTCGGGTCACCCGCGTGACAAGCAGGAATACTCACCACTATACTACAACGACACCAAAAGCTTGTTTGCCAACCCTAAGTGCAAGGTTGTGATGTAGTAATAATTCGATTGTGCATAAGTTTTTGAGGACCAACCAATGTAGTAAACAAGGGTTGGCTCCACTCTCTTAAACCACATTCGATAGGGACATGGATTGAGATAACAAGGAATTCTTGAAAAAGTTCTTCCTAACTCATAAAACAAACACCTTTCAAAGATCAATTATGAACTTTTCAATTAAAGATGTTGAGATATTCTTTCAGAGTTGGAAAATGTTTAATGACCTCCTACTTACTTGCCCACACCATGGCTACAAAATTTCTTCAAGTGACTTGATGTAATAAAGTCATGTTAGCCCCACCATGATGTATGCGTTATATCCACATCGTCCATCCATTTTTTTAGATCATTTTTGTATACAACCCCAAAATGAGGCAAATCCAAAACCTCAAGTGGACCACACCACATGAAGTAGCAGGATTAATCGGTACCATTGAAAACTTCTTAGGGGTGACAAAAGTTTTGGATCAAGTTCATATTTATGTTTTCAAGGTTGGATGGCAAATAACATCACGGTGGGCTATAGGAAGGTCCGAACCGTGATTGCCCCGTGACTTTCTGTGGTGTGGTACACCTCAGGTTTGGATCTACCTCATATTTAGGCTCATACCTACAATGACCTCAATGACCTCGCAAAATGTATGAACATTGTTGATATAACACATGCATCATGGTGGAGACCACAAAACTTTGACACGTCAATACATGGCCGAAGTTGGGCATGGTCTAGGCAGATCCAAATCTCAGTTGCACCACACCCTAAGTATTGAATTAAAAACTGATTGGGGGCGACAAAAGTATTGGATCAAGCCGTTGTTTGTGTTTTGCCTTCATCCTGGTCGGTATGACCTTATCAACAGAGGGAAGATAAATATTACAGTGGGACTTAGGAAGATTTTAATGGTGGGCTTTCAAACACCACCGTTTTCCTGTGGTGTGGTCCACCTGAGATTTGGATCTGTCTCATTTTTTGGGTGCCATAGACTAAAATGAGCTGGCAAAAAAGATCTATGGCATGGATATACAACACATAGATCGAGGTGGGCCCCGCAGTAAGGCCTCACCCACCGAGCAGTTACCCCTGCCTCCCCCAATCCACAAATTCGAGTCAGAAAAACCGTCGTTACTTCCCTCAGAAGAAACGTCTGAAACGGCGAGGACTGGCGAAAAAAACATTGAACAGGTAATGCACGGTGCAGATTCCAACATAGTATGCATTTGAGAGATCATGACCATGTATATGGTGGAACCCCACATGCATATGATGGGTTCCAAAAATTAGTTTGTTGCATTCATCTGATGGACCACATCTGTATGTTGAACATTAAACTATTGGAAATTGCTTTTCAGCCATCCAAATTCTCAAGCATGAGTCGACTAGCCTAGAAGTACTCGATGAGGGCATTCTTACAGTGGGCCACGATTGATGAATGGCCCAGATCTCAACCACGATTGACACTATGGTACATGTTCTAGCGAATAGCTTTCTCAACCATTCCCAGCGCATTTCTGGAAAAGATACTTTGTGTCCGTCCGTGACACATGAATGGAATGGTGGGTCCCAAAAGGCAGTAAACTTTTGAGCCAAAAACATGAAGTGACAGCAAATAAAAAAGAACAGTTATTGAAATGGCACTTGGGCAGAAAGAGGGCTTTGTTGTCCACTTATATATAATTATTAAGTAGACCACCGTAATTTATTATTCATAAAAAAAAGGCTGCATTGGATATCGATCTGGATTCTCCATCTCATGGGCTGTCATGAAGAAATAAACTAAATAAATAAATTAAAAGAAAAAAATCATCCCAATTGGAAGAGATTCTCACCAGAAGCAAATGGTCAATGTCTTATATGTAGAATAAATTATCAATATTGAGTAGGGTAAGTTGGTCTAAAATCAATAATTTGTTGGGGAATCGAACAAGCATTTAATGATGCAAAATTAATTACTACAAAGGGAAAAGGGCAAAAATGATGGATTGAAATGATGATACTGATATAGTCCAATGAAATAATGCTCATTGGTTGGGATCGACCATTTCTAATGTCCAAACTGTATCTATGAAATTAGGAGTATTATAATTTATAATATAGAAAGAGCACTGGATCATTTCTCACATGCATGTTTAATTATTATTATAATAGAATAGCACAGAAGAAAAAGAAGCCTTATTGGTGAAACGGGGAGCTTCCATACTGTGGAACCTGAGCTTTTATAGGAACCTTCGCCTCTCTCTCTCTCTCTCTCTCTCTCTCTCTCTCGTGCGTCTGCCTTAGCTTGCCTCGGGGTTCTGTCATTCAAACTCATTATATTATTTCTAACTTGGAACAAAAGCTCCTCCTGTCATGAAAATATCTGCTTTTATTTAATTATTAATTTTATAACGGTTGGCTCCTATCTTCCCACGTAATTTACTCTGCGGCCGCGTATTAGGTGAGTTGGGGTAAAAGCTTGCTGGATGAGGCCCCTCACAGTGGGACCCACCTTGGAATATGTGTTGTATACCCATATCGTCCATTTGTTATTCTACTCATTTTACGGTATGAGCTAAAAATTGAAGGAGATCCAAATATCCAATGGACCACATCAATAGAAACAATAGTGATTGAACGCCCACCATAATGTTTCTTTTCCATCCAACCTGTTGATAAGGTCACACAGACCTGGATGAAGGGAAAACACAGATGTCAACTTGATCCAACACTTTTGTAGTATTTGAGAAATTTTTAATGGTGGCCTTTCAATCATCACTATTTCCTATGGTGTGGTCCACCTTAAATTTGGATCTACCTCATTTTTGGGGTCATGTCCTAAATTGAGCTGGAAGAATGGATGGATGGTGTAGATACACAACACATACATCAAGGTGGGACCCACTGTCAAGGGCCTCATCAACAAGCAGTTACCCCCGAACGCACCTAATCCGTGCCCTTACTCGGCTCCAGTTGGCGCCATGGTTCAGTAATCTGAGTCCCATTAGGTCTCTATTTTTTTTTTTTTGTTTTTTTCACAGATTGGAAGGCACCATGGGCCAGAGTGAGGACTTTCAAGTTGGACGCTGGAAGTAGATCATTGTTGTATTGTCTTATCAACAGTCCGAATAATCGAGGAGATTGTGGAGGCACCGTGCAGTATCAAGGAGACACAACAGACCAGTGGTTAGGATCCGCTAATCATGAACCCTACTTCTAACTATTGAGAACCCGTGTATAGTCTGCCAAAAAAAAAAAAAAAAAAAATGCAGGTAATTCCTCGTTTTGAATTAGTAGGGGTGGGCATGGCTAGGGGTAAGGACTAAGGCTAACAATGAATGACCTGATGTAAGCATCCATGAACTGGGCCACACCTATACATACGGAATTTACCATTCAAAGATACTTGCAACCGTTCCCATACGACCACGTAGCCTACAGATGAATGATCTAGCCTCTTTTTCATCATTATTATTATTTTGTATTTTTTTTAAAGAATCATCTGGCGTCTGAGCGTACTTTGTTCATGGACGCCCATTGATTCCATTGGTCAGAAGTTATATGGGGGCCACAGAGATGCTGGTTTCTCAAGATCACATTAGGACAGGGGTCTAAAAATCAGTCAGATACATAACTCAGGTGGACCATGCCAACAGAAAAAGTAAAGGATTGAACGGCCACCATTGCAAACTTTCAACAGTAATAACCTTATGACTTGCAGTTTATCTCAATATTAATAACCTTATGAACGGTTTTGATGACAAATAAACGTAATGGTCGGCACCATGAAGATTTCAACAGTGCATTTTTCCTGAGTTTTGATCTGCCTAATGCTGATTGATCTTCCTACCACATGATCTCACCTTCCGCGGAAGGGTTTGGCGTTCTAAGCTTTTGATAATCTATCACACTATGTGATGGCTGTCACTTGGAAATTACTATGAGACATTGAAATTAGCATACAATAAACTGTCCAGGATCTCAGCTTAGATGATGTATCAGAATCACATACTACCCTTATTTAATTATCTGACTATCGGATTTATAGACATTTATTTGGACGGTTGAAATTGAAAAGCATCCATTAATCATATTTCCAACAAAATTGAGTGTCCACAAAACAGACGTTGGGATTTTTTTCCACAAATCTGAATTTGGACTCTCACTTATAGCTACAGTTGGCTCTCACTTAATCTGTTCTCTCATTTACTGCAATAGCCCTGACATGTTGCTAGTTTTACTAAAAGTCCAATTTCTCGTTTAGTTCATCTTTTTTAGCCTTTTGATAAGAAATTAAAAATTTATGGTCGACAATGCTCCTCCGACCGATTCTCACTCGGCACTATGGATTCCACTGGGGCACGATGGATTCCCCCCGAGCGCACGGTGGTCATTCTCGACTGTAAAATTTTCAATATTCCGTCAAGAGGCCACAAGAGATGAGGAGGAGAAATTGGACTTTTAGTAAAAATAGCCACACAGCAGGGCTATCGCAATAAAAACCCCCCTTAAGAAGGAAGCTTCCCGTCGGGCGCGCCGAGCTTTTACCCGCATTGGGGAAAGCAAACGATCTGTCCACCTAAGCACGGGGCCTTCTACAGTAAGGATATGATCCGGTGGAGCCGTACGAGCCTGTTTTATAATAGAGCCATTTCTTGACATCAGATGTGGCAGGGTATTATATCTATCAGGACCGTTCATCTTGTTTTCCAAACCGTTGATAGAAAATGATTTGAAATACAGATTCATAAGATGATGTTAGCTATATGATAAGTGGCTTTCAAGTCGACAGTGTAAACAAAACACGGTTACGTCAGTCAGTACAGGAACTGAAGAAAACTGATGGATAAACTTCTGTGATGAGTTTGAATTTGAAACAGAGGCAATTGATGATAGATATCCTTAGATGGATGTATGGCTGTAAATGGGTCAGAGTAACCGATGGGGTGCCCAGAACCAATCCGTTTAGATCAGACCCATTTGTTAAATGCTGTGCGTCTGACCTAGTTGCTAAACAAGTCAGGGTCTGATTTCGTTTATATTAGGTTTGACCTGACCCAACCTGAACCCGTGGGCGGGTTTGAGCCATGTTTCATGGGACCCATCCAACCCAAACTTGTTCAGAAGTAATTTAAACCTGGTAAAAATGCTTGCGAGTTAGATCCAGAAACTTGACTTATTTATAAAGGGGCTTGGGTGGATACTCCTCTACCAATTCATTTATAAACTTATGTGATGGGTTAACTTAGACCCGAGACCCGTTCATTTAATAAAAGAGTCTGCGTTAAAATTTAGACCAGGCCTATTTAAGTAAATGGGCGGGTCTAGTTTTAGTTAAACCTGCCCAGACCCAACCATTTACAGCCCTAGGTGGACATGTGATATTGATTCATAAAGGTGAACAGACGGCTGCGCCATATTCAGCTTCTACCGCCTCAACCGTAACATCCCCCGCCTCAGAAGAATGCAACTTTAGCTGGGGAAACACAAAAGTAGATGAACTTGGTAGAGCCATCTTGCTAAAGTATACGAGGCCAAGTGGCGTGCCAATCGGTACCGTCCATCTAATGCGCCTCATCATGGATGGCTTATTTTTAAAATATCAAAAACTTTTTTAAGAAAGGTGTGTAACCATTAATTAGCTGACATTCCAACCGTTAATGGTTAACCATTCACCACCGGTTTGCTCTTCATACGGTTAGGATTATCCCAGCCGTGTATGTTGAACCATTTTCTGTTCATACCATTCATAGTTAGATCGTTAAAATAAAAGAAAATAAAATAAATGAGACATTAGATGCCCTGGCTTAGAAGTTGGTTGTGATTCCGATATTTCATGTCCCTTTTGTGAAACCCTCAGCGGAATAGTCAGAAGTCCTGCGCCCACCACGTGACAACAGGAAGACTCAGGAAAACGCTTGCGTACCACGCCGATTTACCTACGCAGTGGAAACAACGTACACGTGAATTAGATCCATCCCCGTCCATCAAGTAACTCCAACTATACCCTTCAAATGGTTAGCCTCACTTAAGAAGGAACATAAACCAAATAACTGAGCTGTGACATGTACAATATATGGATGCCTGCATATCAACCGCCACACTCTAAAAGAGTATCTAATGACCTACTTAAATTAGAAGGGCGAGGAATGCCCTGGGAAGATTTTTTTTTTTTTTTTTTTCTTTTTATTTATTTTTATTCTCTGGTTGTTATCCATCCACCCAGATGACGAAACTAATGACCGAGTCCGCGATACATGTGGATCCTTGTTGCGATTATCTCTATGTTGTATAAAGAGGTAGCGTTTGGCCAAATTTACCACTGCAGTTTGTCTTACTAACTAGTGCCTCAGCAAAGGGTATTTTTGTCCTTTCATTCTATCATTTAAGTATCCAACTAGGCCTCCTTCCCGTCCCATACAACAAAGGCTTTGTTGGGGCCACTATGATGACCGCGCGAGATCTGCTCACTACATAGGACATTTCCTAAAATTTGGCACATCCCAGCCATTCAATCTTGGTGCTTTTATTATTATTATTATTATTATTATTATTATTATTATTTATTGGAGATAGAATGTACACATATGGATTCTTAACTACCTATTTGCACACGCATCCAAAACGGGTCCCATGGTACCAACGTTCTTGATATTGGATCCCCCACTGATAGCCCCTTCTTTGTTATACAAACTAAAAAAAGCCCTTAAGATAGCATACAACTAGAGAGGCCATGGATTGCCCCGAGAGGCAAATGTGGTGAGAATGATATAAAACTGAGCTAGCGTAGCTGGAATTAACAAGCACGGGTCAGAGATCTGACCTGTCCAACAGTTTTTCTGCCTCAAAATTCACCATGAGATGAAATAAATTAGTAGGTGGACATCATAGGGCCAGGGGACAATTGGGATGAGACATGCAAAGTTAGTTATTTGTGAGGCTCTCCAATTTCCATGGTGCTTATTAACTCATATAATCCATGCATTTAATGCTTTTCATGGGGATAAATGAGCCAACCAAAACTCTAATGTTATTTAGAAACTCATATTAAAAAGAAAAAAAGAAAAAAAGAAGAAGAGAGTAGCCCATCTAGAAGGATTGATGGTATTTGTTTGAAGACTTTAAAGTCGTCCTGATCATTAGCGGTAGGCACAGTACCCTTGGTTCTAAAACGCGTTTTCAGTTGAGGACATATGATGCTATATGGATCGAGCGCTTACTCACCTGTCAGAATGCAGTGTCCAAGCAATGTAATCGCACCATCCAACTTCTTTATCAGATGCATCCCCTTAGAAAATTGGGTCTATTTTGGTCTGGCCATTCGTCTACCATGAATGAAGGGTTTGAACGGCCTTGGATTCCCCCCCCCCTTATAAATGGTGAGTGTTGTCTTTTAAAATGATCCCTGTGCTGTGGCCCCATCTGAATTATGTATCGGCATGAGTTTTGGTATATGACGGTTTCTGAGGGTGACGCATGGACGGATATGATTCCGTGAACAGCCCCCCAATTCTTCTATACAACTGGAGTGGGCCCATGTATGAATAGAACGGCTCCAATTGAAAATTTCAGAGCCCTTTTGCTTTTTCGTCCGTCAAATCAAGATTCGGATGGCTTTTCTTCTCCTCTCATCGTTCCATTACTAAAGAAACCCAAGTAAAAGAGGAAGGAAAGAGAGAGAGAGAGAGATGGGAGGCAGAGGAAAGAACCGATGGAAGATCTCCTTCCTCCGCTCTTCTCCTTCTTCCCCTTCTTCCCCTTCTTCAAACTCTAGCGACTCTCTTAAAACCCCACCAAAGAAACCACCTGCAGAATTCATCTGCCCCATCTCCTCCTCTTTAATGTCAGATCCTGTCATACTCTCTTCCGGTCAGACCTTTGAACGTTCTTTCATCCAGGCCTGTATAGACCTCCGTTTCTTCCCCAGCGCTATTTCATCGTCCTCCGCCTCCCTTTCTCTCTCTTCCCCTCTCATACCCAACCTCGCCCTCCGTTCCACCATCCTTAACTGGTGTGACGCTTCCGGCGTTCCCCGCCCCAAGCCTCCCGATCCATCTGTGTCCATGGACTTGATACGATCCCTCATGTCCTCTGCCCAACAAACAGATGATCTTCATCTTCTCCAAGGGGTTGCTGAGAAGCCTCCCGTCCTTTTCTCCCATGCCGCCACCGAGCTCAATCGCAGGCCCAACTACTTCTATTCCAGCTCCGACGAATCGGTCGCCACCACTCCTCTCCCTCTCACTACCAAACCTTCCTGCTTTTCTTCTCCTTCGTCTTCTTCTCCTTCTCCTTCGTCTTCTTCTCCGTCCTCTTCTTCTGATATAATCCCAGCCGCCTCTTCTTCCCAAGAAGAGGAGATCGTCCGCAAACTCAGGAGCGTCCTCGTCTACGAGCAAGAAGAAGCTGTCATCTCTCTGCGGAATCTCTCAAGAAGCAGCCCAGAATCGAGGGTCCCCCTCTGCACCCCACGTCTGCTCGCCGCCATCCGTCCGTTGCTTCTTTCTCGATATCCGGCCGTTCAGATCAACACAACCGCCGCGGTGGTGAATCTTTCTCTGGAGAAGCCCAACAAGGAGCGTATCATGCGGTCCGGCGCCGTCCCTCCTCTGATAGACGTCCTGAAAGGCGGGTTCCCGGAGGCACAGGAGCACGCGGCAGGAGCCATCTTCAGCCTTGCGCTGGACGACGAGAACAAGCCGGCGATCGGGGTGCTGGGCGGACTGCAGCCACTGCTCCACACGCTCAGGCACGAGAGCCAGCAGGCCCGGCAGGACGCTGCGCTTGCCTTGTACCACCTTTCATTGCTGCAGTGCAACCGGTCGAAGCTGGTGAAGCTGGGGGCGGTGCCCTTGCTACTCGGGTATGCGAGAGGTGGAGAATTGGCTAGCCGTGCAATGATCATACTGTGCAATTTGGCCTCAGGGGCAGAGGGGCGGGCAGCGCTGATGGACGCGGACGCAGTCCAGGTGTTTGTGGAAATGCTGAGAGAGAATTCAGGTGGGGAGGCGATGAGGGAGCACTGTGTCGCAGTGCTGTTTGCACTGAGCAGCGGAGTGAGTGTGTTAAGGTTCAAGGCATCAGCGAAGGTGGCAGGGGCGGTGGAGGTGTTAAAAGAGGTGGCAGAAAGGGGAAAGAGTGAGAGGGCGAGGGAGAAGGCGAAGAGGATGCTTATAATGCTGAAAGGGAAAGTGGATGTGGCAGCTACAGTTGAAGCAATTGTGGGAAGGGGAGAGGAAGGAGAGTGGATTGGAGAGGAGGAGAGAGTATCGGATTCAATAGTTGCATTTAGGCAGCCACGGCCTAAGGAAAGAACGTTTCGGCCAACTCGACCGAGTTTTGATTGTGTCGGGATTTGGGTTTCGGTTGTGATACCATTTGTAATTAGACTGAACTTTGAGGCTTTTTTTTTCTTTTGTATTTTTCCCTCTCTCTTGGTGTGGATAGAAATAGAACTTGAAGTTTTGAATGATCATTTCACTAAGCAGTGTGGTGTAAATAAAATCTGATTTACTTTATTAGATCTTTCGTTACCATCTTTTATGAGATTAAATAAAGAAAGAAAAAAAAGAAGCAATCAATAAGCAAAAGTCTTTCTACAAGCTGCATATACACCACCCTCTTTAATCCAATTCAAGAAGATCGTTGGCTAATGTAGGTGGAGCATAGAAAAATCACCATCCTCTTTAATTCAATTCAAGAAGATCGTTGGCCAATATAGGTGGAGCATATACACCACCCTTTTTAAACTCAAAGGCACACCAACATGTCCTTCTAATTGTTTGATTGGTGACTAATAATATATATAGATGATTAAAATGAAATAATGTCCCCAACCCAGAAGTCAGGAACCAATCTAGTTTTAAAGGGTACCTTAATATAAAGAGCCCGATGAGTAATATACATAGAAAAATCATGTTGGTTAATTGTCTATCTAGCCTTGTTTCTCAACCATCTATTCTTTTCTCAACCATCTATTCTTTGGACATGAATTTATCAATTACGATCTTTCCAATGTAGGAGGTTTTTTTGATATATTGACCATCCAACGTGTTGAATTATTAAAGATGGAGAAATTTCGATTTAACCCTTCAATAAGAAATGGTTGGACTTCTATATTCATGGGCACAGAAACAGATGAGACATTAGACCTCTCCTCCGGCGAATGGGAGGAATTTAACGTGCGGACTATGGTCCATTAATAACTTTCCTCATTAAATTGTCAAGGGACTTTCATTGTACGGCCAAGATCAGACTCACACCTGCCTGTCAAGTTTGTATCCCACCATCAATCACCCTTTTTTTTTTTTTTTTTTGTGTGTGTATGTGTGTGGTTGTACTGCATTTCCCACTGATTTTTGGATGTTAGTGATACATCCACCGCATACGCATGCATGTACCTCCATCAAGACCGTCCAAAAAAAGCGGGCCCCATGATAGAGCATCCAGGACCTTCATACATTTGGTTTTTCTTTCTTTCTTTCTTTTTGGCTGTACTACATTTTTCACCATTCCTTAAATGGTAGGTACGCATCCATCGTGGCAAGCATGCACATCGATCGAAAGTGTACAAATTAAGGGACACGTAATGGCTGGAAGAGGCCATCAAGCCATCAAACGAAGAATTTTAAGCAAAATCCAAAGCAATAGTTGGTAATTATATGGTTATGATGGTACAGACAGTGACCTCCATTCTGTTTTCCATCTAGAATGTGGGCCACAATTTCCATACACAACAGGTCTACGGTTTTGATGGCCTAGAATGACTTGCATGTACACGGCGCCTGTAGCGCCCAAGTCCACCATTTAAGAAAGCAGAGAAGACGCACACAGTAATCTCTGTTAATTGATTGGTTCCGATTTCTATTGACGTTTAAGTCTTGCAAACAGCTCATAATTATGAAAATAATAATTAAAAAAAAAATCAAGTAAATCTAGAACATTGGGAATTATAGGGTATAAGCTGGAAGAGTATAAACATCCATGAGAGTACACATTGCCACCGCGCATGAGAAATACAGCCACTACAATCCAAACCATCAAAATCGTGGGCCTACTGTAGATGAATCATATATATATATATTCCCGTAATTTTTACCATTTGGTATGATTATTGGGTTATGAACCCTCTCCTCTTCTGCAGCAGCACCACTATTTGAGCAGTTTGGATTTGGGTTATATGCAAGACACATGGAGATCAATAATAAGCTTGTTCATGGATGGTTAAACCCCTATTTTTAAGCTTAAAAATGCTAATTAAGGAAGAAGCACACCTTCCCAGTTTTGTGTTTTAATTCAATGTTTGAGGTCCGACCATACGTCCAAAACTTCGGTGGACTTGAGTAGGGGAAGTTGGAGGTCCGACCGTACGTCCAAAACTTCGGTGGACTAGAGTGACTCTGTCAAGACTTTGACAAGACTTGTTGAGTTGGCTGCTAAACTAATCATTCAATTGTTTTTTCATTTTAGGGCCTATCTAGTTTAAGTATAAATACTTAGAAAATACCAAAAACACAGTAATAAAAACTCACAACGGCTTCAAATATTAGGTTGAATTTCTTCTCAAATTTCAAGCAAAATTTAAAAATTTCTAAAACTAAAAACTTTTTGGGTCTCATCTTCTATCCATGGCAACCATCCATTTTCTTAAATCACTCAATGGCACTGTTATAGAATAAAATTGGTCGTCGAAGGAGCTTAAAGACCTACAAACCTTGAACGTCTTTATAGTCATGCATATACGACCCGCGAGCGCCTCTGGTTTTCACAAGTCGCGAGCAGATCAGCCGTCCAGTGAGCCTACACGGTCGCATCTCATATATTGGACAAGCCTGCTCATTAACTAGACACTCTCGTTATGCAAGCAGGACTGGTCACTGGTCATCAAGCGAGGATATTCCCAATATCCGAGTAGCCCTGGTCTCTGGTCGTCTACTAGGGACGTCCCTTGTCTCATAGTCCCAGTAGCCCATATAAGCCGGTTTTGGCTTGTTTTTGTTCATAGCTCTGAACCACAGGGGATCTCCATCAAGGAACGTAATTAGCTAGACGTCTAATTTGGTTAGGCCAGCTCCCTATCTGAGGATTAACGGGATAAGCAACTTATCTCTTGAAGTCAGGAGTGATCTTAATGGCTTGCGTAACAGACTGGATCACCTGGATATGTATAAATAAATGGTCCCACAGATGGTAAAGGTACACAACCTCCAATTCCACGTTTCACACTTTATCTTACTCTCAAGCCATTTCTAACTTAAGCTTGGGAGGGCCAACGGCCAAGCGCCGGTCACCTTTAGTTTTCTTCTTTGGCTTTCAGGTTTGGAGGAGAGCTTACTTCGGGAAGGGCGTATAGCTGGGAGGAACCTGTTACCAGAATATGACGTTAACTTATTGGCGTCATCTGTGGGAATGAGTTTTCAATTCATTCTCATTACCAATTGTTACCTCCCACTATACCTCTTAAGAAAACGACTCATCCTTCTACCTCAAAACAACGTTGCCTCCAGCAGATGTTCCTGAGCCAAATCCCAACCTCCCTCAAGCTGCACCACCAGGAATTTCTCCGGCACAGCCCAACCAACCTGATTTCATACTGCAAAACCTATTCCAAGATATATCTGGTGGCTTTGACAATATTATGCGCTTTGTCGGGGATATGCTCCTTACTCTCCAAGCTGGGTTTTAAACCCTCTCTAATCGGTTTGATCAACACTTTTCCAAATCGCAGCAAGCTCCGGAAGGACCGCCATTACAACTTGCACCTGCGACTTCTAGACACTCTCTAGACGAACCACAAGTTCAGGCAAATCCTCCTCCAAATCGTATCTCTCGCGACAATCAAATTCCTAATCAACGCCTGCAATCTATCCGCTCTAGTGCTTCTCGACAACGTCAACCTGAAGAACAACATGATGTCGAAACATCCAGTTATACCTTACCCTGGAAAGGAGATATCAGGAGAATTGAGGATCGTTTCGCTGATATAAAACAGCGATATCAGTCTAACCTCCTGACTTCCACTCTAGCATCAATCCATCGATCTGAACCTCCTTTTACCCACGAGGTAATGGAGGCTCCTTTACCTAAAAAATATCGAACACTCAGCGTGTTCCATATACCAGTATCGATGATCCCCTCGAAGATGATCCCCTCGAACATCTGGAGATGTACAAATCTCTCATGGAGCTAGAAGGATATAACTCAGAAATTATGTGCAGCGCCTTTTCTTTAACTCTAAAGGATGCAACGCGTACTTGGTTTCTTAGTCTGAAACCTCGATCCATAGTCTTTCTCTCAATTATCAGATCTTTTCCTTTCTCAGTTCATGAGAAGCATCCGTACAAAAAAACCTACATCTCATCTATTGGATCTGAAGCAGCAGTATGGAGAGACAATTAAAGAATTCACAGTCCAATTTACGGCCAAAGCAGTCCAAACTGAAAGTTATACTGCAGATAAGGGACTCACCGCCCTTATTGCAGGCATTACGAGCGAAAAATTTCGATTCGCCTTGGATAAAAATCATCCTAAAACGATGACTGAGTTCCAGGCCAAAACTCAAAAATATATTAACGCTAAAGAAGTACCTTTGGCTCGTCATGGTATTTAGAGAAAGAAGCGAAAGTCTGAAGAAATTTCTCCAACAGACAGAAAGTACTGGCATGATCGACGAGATCGCTCTCCAAAGAAGTCTTATCCCGAAAAATATCGTAATTATACGCCTCTCAATCAGTCTCCAGAAAAAGTACTGATGGAGATCAAACATAAGTCGTATATTAAATGGCCTCCGAAGATCAAATCGAATTCCGAAAAAAGAGACAAGAGGAAGTTCGTTACTTCCATAAAGATCATGGGCATAATACCCAAGACTGTATATCTCTTAAAGACTAGATTGAAGCCCTCATTCGAAAGGGACATCTTTGAGATTATATCGCACGACAAGATCTTTCACCCAAAGGATTTGATGCCCCAGGGCATCATGAACATCAAGTGCGGAGGAAAAAGTCACCGTAACATCGTCCTTCACAAGAAGACGTCGAACCTGCAGGCAAAATTCAGACCATTGCAGGTGGTTCGGCATGTGGAGGAGATTCCCAAGCCTCAAGAAAAGCATATGCTCGACAGGAGAGCCAGAAACCTCAGCACATTTACTGGGTTGAGAAATCATCTAGCACGTCAAGTTTAGGCCATCATTCAATCTCTTTCTCTCATGAAGATGTTGAAGGAATTCATTTCCCTCATGAGGACTCCATCGTCGTAGCATTAAAGGTATCAAATTATTTAACTCATCGTATTTTGTTGGATATTGGTAGCTCTGCAAACGTCATTTATCTTAAAGCTTTTAACAAGATGGCTCTCACCAGAAATCTACTTAAACCAGTCTCGACCCCCCTTGTTGGTTTTGGGGGTGAGGTAGTGACATCAGAGGGGAGTATTGACCTTCCCGTCACTTTCAGAGAAGCTCCGACCAAAGTCACTGTTCTCATCAACTTCCTTGTGGTCGATCGAAAGTCAACATACAATGTAATCTTGGGCCGACCCTCGCTCACTAAGATAGGGGCAGCTCTACACCCCCTCTACTTATGCATTAAGTTCCCCACCCCAAATGGAGTAGGGATAGCGGGGTGGGGATAGTTCGAGGGAACTAGAAAGAAGCTCGGGCGTGCTATGAAATCACGGTACAAGACCGAAAGAATGTCCAAGTAGCTCCTATTATGATAATCTCAGGAGATTCAGTGAATTCTTCGATAACAACAAACTTGGACCCAAGGGAAGACACATATTAGGCAGGAGCCCCCGGAGAAGAAACGGTCGAAATTCAATTATTTAAGGACGATCCTTCCAAAAAGGTCCATGTAGGATCATCTTTGGATTGCATCCTCCAAGCCTATCTGACCAAAGTTTTGGTCGAATATCAAGACTGTGTTTACCTAGTCTCATAAAGATATGCCAGGTATCGACCCCAACATCGCAGTTCACCGCTTGAATGTTGATTCAAAATTTAAACCTATCCATTAGCGTCGACGAGCGTTCATAGCTAAAGGGCAGATGGTCATAAAAATAGAGGCTGATTACCCGGAGTGGGTTGTAAATGTCGTTCTCATCCGCAAGGCAAACGGTAAGTGGATGATGTGAGTAGATTACTCCGATTTAAACAAGGCATGCCCAAAGGATAGCTTCCTAACTCCATGCATCGATCAACTAGTCGATTCAACAGTAGGACACGCCCTGCTCAGCTTTATGGATGCCTATTCTGGTTACAACTAGATCATGATGCATCTACCTGATCGTGAGAATATTGCCTTTATCACTGATCGAGGTCTGTACTGTTACAAAGTGATCCCTTTCGGTCTAAAAAATGTAAGGGCCACCTATCAACGCCTAGTCAACAAAATGTTCGCTACACAGATTGACAGGAATATGGAAGTTTACGTCGACGATATGCTCTTAAAAAGTGTTGCAGCCGATGATCATCTTGCGGATCTCCGAGAAGCCTTCGATCTGATGAGGAAGTATCAGACGAAGTTGAATCCAGAAAAATGTGCTTTTGGGGTCTCCGCTGAAAAATTTCTCGGGTTTATGGTTGTCAGCGGGGGATTGAAGCAAACCCCGAAAAGATTAAGGCCTTGATTGAAATGCAATCTCCCTCCACTCTCAAAGAAGCCCAACGATTGGCTGGTCGCATTGCTGAAAGTACGTCGGTAGTCTAATACGACACCTACTTATGTACGGAAGCTTAAAGAGCAACTAGAATTATGGCTAAACCTATAGGAGGGGGTGATTAGGACCTTTTTTGAAATTCTTTTCGCCTATTTACACAATTCAACAAATTAAACTAAGTAAGTAAGAACACTTTAGCTTCCAAGCCTAAGTGGGTCCAATCACAAGACTAGCATATGGTTAAGCAATAAACAATCCTAGTCTAAGCATGCATAGGTAAATAAATGATTTAACTAACCACGCTCCTAACCTATGCAACCTATGTAGACTTATGAGAATGGATCAATGAGCTCAAGTCTACACACCTAGTGAAAGTACATCTTGTGTGTGGATGTGCCAATTTAGTGCCTAGCAAACATTCCTAACAAGCATTCATAAATAAACAATTAAACTTAAATGCTAAGATATCAATGCGGTCAAATCAATCACAAACACAAGCATGTATAGTAGTTCGACTTTGGGTCTACTCCACTCCCGGTTTAAGTACTCAACTCCTTTGAGCACACTGGCATTCACTATCGGAGGTTTTAAATGAGGTTCACCTCTCAACCTTTACACGGAGGTTTTACCGGTTCACCTCTCAACCATAATCGGATTTTTTGACAAAGGGCTAAGTCTCAACCCGAACAGAGTTTTGGACATAGGCTAACTCTCAACTCGACACATGTTCACTCCTGTGTCGGAGGCTCCCCCTTAGAGACTTAGTTTAGGCCCGGCTAACGGGCTAAGGAACGGCTAACGTCCCTAGATTGAGTTCGACAAATAAACTCTAAATGGACTCTAAAAAAGGACAACCTTACTTGTCGGATGAGCCCATTGTTTAGCGCCGGTTTGGGTTGCTTGATCTCTGCTCTCCCATGCTTCAATCAGCTTCCCTTTCTCCCACGATCGTGTTGCCGTTGCGTAGCCAATGCCTCAGTCACACTTGATCAAACACCTTGCATGTGATGCCTTTGTGATGCCCATGGTAATAGGAGGGTAGGTTTGAGAACTCTACGACTAATGGGAATGAGTTGCCTAGAGGTTCTCTCCTACAACGATCTCATCTTAGAGTTTTGGACAAGGATATGCTAATGAAGAAGGTTCCAAACTCTAGAGATCAAGAGGGGATGAAGGCAATCTTCTTCATGAGCTTGGAATGCTCCAATCTTGAGTTAAAGCATAAGGAAGATGCCTTGCATAGGTTGGGAATGAGCCTCAAATGGTCTCTAACAATGGTGGCTTTACTCCTCTCGAAATCCCTCTCCTTACCTCCTCAATGAGAGCCAAGCGCCTTTATAAAAGGTGTTCAAACGGTAAAAAAACGGGCAAAAAAACGGCTCTGCCGACCTGTCCTGACTGGTCCCTACCGGTCGGCCAACGTCCAAAAAGAGACAGAGTACAATCTGTCTGGGGGGGGGGTCTGTCCGACCAGTCAGACCAGCCCTACTGACCGGTCACGACCGGTTGGTCCTATGACCGGTCGGACAGGCCTGGGTTCAGCTCAGCTATTTGCTGACCCACGTACACTTCAACCCACTTACTTTGGCCATGATGTGAGTGATGTTTTGGGACACTTAGGGCCAATCTATGATGACTAAGGAAATTCCTAAGATGGTCAAGTTCATCAAGGAGGTTAAGGGGTTGGGTTTTGGATCAGGTTAAGGCACATCAAGGCATCACTTTTACCTGTATCTTCTTCCTTGATGCAGCGGAGCCACTTGAGTCTTCGGTCTTTGTCTTCATTAGGCTCAACCGACACTAAACTCACTGACGTAAGTGATTGACAAACAAGGTGCACTAGTATGCCACCGAAAAGTGCACTAACAATTGCATCTTTAAACAGGTTTATTTCACGTGTCTTCGATAAATGCCTTCCTTTCTTCAAGTACTCCAGTACGACTGCAAAATTGGACTGGGCATGGACTCAGTAATGTGAAGAAGCATTTCAGCAACTGAAACAATATATGAGTACGCCTCCCATCTTATCAAAGCATGTTCTTCACGAGAATCTCTTTCTTTATTTATCTGTATCTTCCACGACCGTTAGTATTGCCTTTATAAGAGAAGACTCCGGGGTGCAGAGGCTCGTTTATTATGTCAGTCGAGCAATGGTGGATGCTGAAACCCGATACTCCGATATGGAGAAACTCGCTTTGGCTTTAGTAATAGCAGCATGGAAGTTACGACCTTATTTTCAAGCCCATTTTATAATAGTACCTATGAATAATCCTTTGAGGCAAGTCCTTGAAAAACCTAAAGTATCTGGGCGATTAACTAAATGGGCGATCGAGCTTGGCGAACATGATATTACCTTCTGCTCGCGAACCGCCGTAAAGGCCCAAGCCGTAGTCGACTTCATAGCCGAATTTACATATTCGACCCCTACTATTCCTACCTCTAGTGATGACCCGCTGGAGAGGGAGCAGGCACCTTGGTCGCTCTACATAGATGGATCATCATGCTCCTCTGGTAGTGGAGCTCATTTGATCCTAATCGCTCCTGACGAATCACAATTTCAATAAGCTTTGCGCTTCGACATCTGTGCCTCTAATAACGAAGCAGAATATGAGGCCTTAATTTTCGGTCTCAAATTAGCAAATATACTCACGATAAGGAACCTGCTCATTCACAGCAACTCTCAGCTCGTCGTAAATCAAGTGCTCAACGAATTCGAGGCGAAAGAAGAGAAGATGGCTTCGTCCAAATTTCAAGTACTCATCTTACTTGCTAAATTGAGCAAATATGAAATAACTCATATTCCTCGAGAAGTGAACAAGCTCACAGATTCTTTGGCAAAGTTAGCTTCTGCACCAGAGTCTGATCTGACATGAGTTGTTCTTATCGAGCATCTCTCTACCCCGAGTATCGATCAAGTCGCTCCAGAGCAAGTCGCCACATTGCATTTATCTTCATGTTAGATGGATTCCATCATCCTTTACCTCCAAAGTGGACAACTCCTAGATGATAAAAATTAGCCCAACAAATTCGCTATCGTGCTGCCAGGTACATCTTACAAAATGAAAAATTATTGTGTAAAAGTTTTACTTTACCATATTTAAGGTGTCTCCATTTAGAAGAAGCACACCGTGTTCTAGATGAAATACATCGGGGGCATGCGATAATCATCCTAAAGGACGGTCTCTAGCATACAAAGCAATGAGGCAAGGGTACTATTGGCCCACTATGAAGGCTAGATGCTATCGAATTCTTAAAGAAATGTGATAAACTGTCAGCGATACTCTCCAGTCCTTCATTTACCGTCTGAGCAAATGACGCCGATGGACGGTCCTTGGCCTTTTGCTCAATGGGGAGTCGATATAATCGGACCACTACCTATAGGAAAAGGACAAAACAGGTTCGTAATTGTGGCAGTCGATTACTTCACAAAATGGGTTGAGGTAGAACTTCTGGCCACCATCACCGAAAAGCAAACCAGTAAATTCATATGGAGGAATATTATATGCCGTTACGGACTCCCCCATACCATACTTTCTGACAATGGAAGATAGTTCAATAATGCCACGTTCTCCGAGTTTTGCGAGAAATGGAAGATATGTAATATTCAAACTTCCCCATATCATCCTCAGGCTAACAGACAAGTAGAAGCGATTAACAAAATTATCAAGCATTATTTGAAGACCAAGCTAGATGAGTGTAAAGGTATGTGGCCAAGACTCCTATCGGAAGTTTTATGGGCTTACAAGACGATATATTGCACTTCAACAGGAGAAACACCTTTCTCACTGGCATTTGGCACCTAATTGGTCGTCTCAGTGGAAGTCGAAATACCTACTCATCGAGTAGAACACTACGAAGCAGTGCATAATGAGGAAAGTTTAAAACTTCACCTCAATCTCCTAAAAGAGAAAAGGACATATCTCATCTTCGAGCAGCGGCTTATCAACAACGTATAGCTCGTTACAACAATTCAAAGGCCAAAATTAGGGCTTTTCAGCTCAGTGACATGGTGCTCAGGCAAAACATCGGAATAGCCACTCGGTCGTTAGATCCTAATTGGGAAGGCTTGTATCGAGTCATCACAGTTGTTCGACCAGGTACTTATTATCTAGAAGACATGCGAGGAAGACCCCTATGTCGCCCTTGGCATGTGGAACATTTACTCCAATATTTTCCATAAAGCATTCATGATGTAAATATTAGACCATTCCTGAATAAAGACGATCTCTTTCATCCCAGTTGTTTAGCTAGGGAATTTATTACTTGGTTGCTACTCCATTTTTTGGACCTGAATAACCCTGAAGAGAATATGAACATTCTCTTGACTAAGTCTTCTGCTCACTGCAGAGCCAAAGACTCAATTGATAGGCCAGCCTATCTCTAAGCGAACATGGTCACCAAGACCTCCCTAATTGAGCCCAACTCATTTTCATGAGTTGAGTAAATCATTCAAGCATGAATTCATTCCCATGAATCTAGAAAGAGAAGGAAAAATATTTTCTTTCCATTCAATGACTATCTAGATTACAAAACAAAAAAGGAAAGACATTTGTTTTTATCAGAGAAGGAGAAAGGAAAGAACAAGATCAGCTCGTAGTCGCTCATTCTTCAGCATCGCGTGAAGGAGGTGCTCGGTAGGGCTGTAAATGGGTCAGTGGACCCGATGGGGTACCCGGACCCAACCCATTTAGACTCGACCCAAACCCGACCCATTTGTTAAATGGTACGGGTCTGGGTCCAAGAATAGACCCATTTGTTAAATGGGTTTGGGTCTGGTTTCCTTTATATTAGGCGCCCGACCCGACCCGACCCAAATCCATTTAGTAAGTGGGCGGGTTTGGTCTATGTTACAAGGGACCCGTCCAGCCCAGACCCATCCAGACCCGGTTTTAAGCCTTGTAAAATGCTTGCATACTTGATCCAGACCCGGACCCATTAGACCCGGCCCATTTATAAATGGGTCTGGGTGGATCTCCCTCTACCAGACCCGGACCCATTTATAAATGGGTCTGATGGGCTGACTCGGACCCGACCCAGACCCGCCCATTTAGTAAAAGGGTCTGGGTCTAAAATTTGGACCCAAACCCGTTTAGTAAATGGGCGGGTCTGGTTTTGGCTAAACCCGCCCCGAACCCGACCATTTACAGCCCTAGTGCTCGGTTCTCAACTTCAGGTTCCGTCTCAGGAACTCCTGTAGCTTCGGTAGCCTTCATAAATTCATTTTCAGTAGCTGCTCTTTCCTTAGCAACAACGACGGCAGCGACCTTGTCGAATTCCTCTAAGTTGAATGTTGGAGAAATTCATTACATGACCCTGATTGCAAATTCGCGACCAGCGTCGTACGATTCGTACCACTCGTCTTCATAAAGCTGTGAAGTCCGAAACTTCAGAAGCACATGAGGGCCTTCTTCAGACACCATTTTGACATAGGCCACCCTCTCCTCATTCCAGTGGATAGAGTCGTCCTTCAGTTCAGCGAGGGCCTTCTTCTCCTTCTCCAAACTTTTGATGGCCTCCTTGAGGCACGACTTGCACTCCGCAAGCTGCTCTTCGAGAGAGATCTTATCCTGGTGAAAGATCTCATTCTCCTTCTCAACCCTCTCCTTCACCTCGGCAAGTCTCGCAAACTTGAGATCCAGCGATTGATACCTTTCGGTCAAAGCTTGGATCTTGCCAATGAGGATCTTTTTCTCCTCATTTATTTTCGCGATCAAAGTCTCGCAAGCCTTTATTACTTGATCCCTCTCTTGGATCACATTCTCCATGGCCTTCCTCTTCTCCTCAACTCATTTATAATACGACGAGCAGCAATAATGTCACGTCTCGTCCGCAAGGTGAGGTCCAGACTCTGCTCGTAAATGAAAGAAAGCATCATTAAAGGTATAAGAGCTTCCTTAAAAAGACAAAAGAAACGATGAAGTATTTCATACATACCTGGACCAACCTCACTCCTGTATCCATGGAGAGATCTTTCAGACCGAGCTCAGGAAGAGCACTGAAGGACTGTGGAGTAATGTTGTCAAATAAAAACTTGCAAATAAGATGCAAGTGACCTGGAATGGTATACACCCCAGTCCCTGAAGGCTGGGCAACTACCATCTCAGAAGTGCTCACCTCGTGAGCAAAAAATGGCTCCCGAGCAGGAGCCGACTCTCGAGCAGGAATTGGCTCCTGGACAGGAGCCAATTCGTGAGCAGTAGTAGGCTCGCGACTCCCTTCACCCGAAGGATGACTTAGTCCCGCCTCGTCACCCCTCGGGGAGTTATCTATTATATCAATTACCGGCTAGTCGCGAGGACTAGCTGGGGGGGGGGGGGGGGGGGGTGGGGGGGGGGGGGGGGGGGGGGGGGTTGCTGCCACTTCATCTTGGGGAGGGTTGTGCGGCTGCGACACGTGAGCAGGCTCATCTGCTTGTGCAGGCAAATTAGAGGGACCAGCCACCGTCTTCTTCTGCCTTTTTGAGGTGGAAACCTTCAGACGGGGCAGCACTCCCCTCTTCTCTCCAATGTTCACCATTGCTTCCTCTTGGGAGATACGGCCGGAAGCAGCTAGTTGTGGAAGTGAGAGGGAGAGGCTGATATCTCTGTTGTCCTCCGACAGCTTGAAGACTTTAACGATCTTCTCGTTAATTCCTCCTCTCAAACTGGGTTTTCTTCCAGCTGGAATGCCTGTAAACATGAGAAAAAGCAAACAAGTAACAGAAATAGAATCCTGTACATATTCACACAGAAGAGAAGATTCACCAACCTTCACAAAAGAAGCGACTGACGTTATGACCCCTAGGGTTAGACCCCATGTCAGACTCTTAGTTATCAGAGACATAAAACCACCATCTCCTCCACTTGGGATAGTTCGAAGAGGGATTCCCCAAAATGAAGTTATCCCGATGCTAGTAACACAGGTAGTACCAACCCTCACTGGACAGGGACTTTCTTAAGTTGGAACATCTTCAAGAACTCATCAGCCGTTAAGTCCTCGTTGCTTGCTTACTTCCATAGGGCATAGGCACTCAGTACAACCTTCCAGCCATTTACAATAAGTTGCTCGGGGGTAATCTTATAAATACGAAGCACGTCTGACGAAAGGATGAAGGGGGAGATGTACTCCAAGCTTAAAAAGTACTTGTACAGAGCCACACAGCCCGGCGGTGAAGAATCCGAAGTTTCTACCTCTCCGGGCAATCTGAAAATGACGGAGTCGAGAATCCGGTATCTTTTCCGTAAGCCATTTAACTGTTCCTCCATTATTATAGAGGGGTATCCAGACGTAGAATACATCCCCCTGGAACCCTCACATTGTTTGATCCGGAGGAGTTCGGAGTCTCATCTCCTAGAGGAACAACCTCAGTATCAAAATCCACCACCATGAAAGGAAGAAAGAAGGAAAAAGAAAGCATACCTTAGTAACGAGGTCACACCAGAGACAGGAAAAGAAGAAGGAAGGATTTTCAGAAATCTTCAGCAATACTTCAAAGTAAAGAAACCTTCACAGGCTCTATATATTTATAGGCAATCATTCTATCAAGATTTGAATGACACGCGGACGACTCTTCGTTTGGCACGACAGTCGAACGGGCACGAGCATTAACTCTTGAGACACGGCGAACGCCACTTCATTTCTCTTGGCCAAAAGGCTTGGCGCTCATAAATGCGAGCTTAATCATGTACGGCTTCTCCTTCGAAAAACATACTAGGCGGTTACATATGTAGTCAAGTCCTTCGCATAGCTACTCAACACTAAGGACTTGGAGGGCTTGTATTGTAGAATAAAGTTGGTCAGTCGAAGGAGCTTGAAGACTAACAAACCTCGAACGTCTTTATGGTCATGCATATACGACCCGCGAGTGCCTCTGGTTTCCATAAGTCGCGAGTAGATCGGCCATCCAGCGAGCCTACACGGTCGCATCTCATATATTGGACAAACCTGCTCATTAACTAGAAACTCCCGTTATGCGAGCAGGACTGGTCTCTGGTCATCAAGCAAGGATATTCCCAATATCCGAGCAGCCCTGGTCTTTGGTCGTCTGCTAGGGACGTCCCTTGTCTCATAGTCCCAGCAACCCATATAAGCTGGTTTTAGCTTGTTTCTATTTGTAGCTCTGAACCACAGGGGATCTCCATCAAGGAACGTAATCAGCTAGACGTCGAAGTTGGTCAGGCCAGCTCCTTATCTGAGGATTAACGGGATAAGTACCTTATCCCTGAAGTCAGGAGTGATCTAACTGCTTGCGTAACAAACTGGATCACCCAGATCTGTATAAATAGATGGTCTCACAGATGATAAAGGTACACAACCTTCAATTCCACGTTTCACACTTCATCTTACTCTCAAGCCATCTCTAACTTAAGCTTCGGAGGGCCAACGGCTAAGCGCCGGCCACCCTTAGTTTTTCTCTTTGGCTTTTAGGTTTGGAGGGGAGCTCACTTCGGGAAGGGCGTATAGTTGGGAGGTACCTGTTACCAGAATCTAACGTTAACAGGCACTAGCGCAAAAATGAGGCAAACCCAAATTTCATGAAGATAACCTCGTTTCAATACTTGAACCCCCCCCCCCCCCCCCCCCCCAAAAAAAAAAAAAGGTGGGGTTTAAATAGTGTTTTCCATAAGGACTCCCAAGCATACACAGATCACACTATGTGAAAAAGCGCTAAATTTGATGGTCCATAACCGCCGAATTTTGGGAAATTCGACGGTCCGTGCAGTCGAAATCTAAATTCGAAGTCGTAGATATCCCTTGTCCTTAAAGAAATAATACATATGACAATCGAAGACTCGATGATTGCCATACACCGTCATTTCGGTTGATGGGTAATGACTACGACACATAAAATTTTGACTTTTCGACCAATGATCCATGCTAGGATGGAAGAGTCGATGACTGCAACATGCACGAGTACGATACAAATATTTCCTACCTTTCAAGTAATGATCCTTACACAGTCGATGATTCCGATATGAGATTGCATCGAATCGTCTAACGACACCCTACGCTACGCGTGAACGCTTAACGGAGTTTACTAGAACTACGGTTAAGTCTTAGAGGGGGGTGATTAGGATCTTTTAAAAACTCTTGCCTAATTTAAACTAAATATCAATTAAACTAATTAAGCTAGTAACATTAATCTTTCAAGCTGAAATGGGTCCAGTCACATAGAATAGAAATGATTAAGCAATTAAGATCCTAGTCTAAATGCATAGATTAATCAAGGTATGCCTAATAGAACAATTAATCTCTATGAGTAATATAGACTAAAAATGATATAACAATCAAGCAACTAGTCTATAGAGTGAAACTACAAGTTGTGTATGAGAATCTACCTATCATATATAGCATACGTTCCATTCAAGTATTCATATAATTAACAATGCTAGAAAAATAATGTGCTTAAATAAATCCCAAACACAAGTATGTATAGTGGTTCGGTTTTCCTACTCCACTACCGATTGCCGTACTCAACTCATGAGTCAATCGAATTTTATTAAATGGAGGTTTTAGATAAGGTTAACCTCTTAACCTCTAATAAAGTTTTTTATAACGGGTTCACCTCTCAACCTGAATGGAGGTTTTTCAGGTTCACCTCTTAACCTGTACGTATGCACCCGTACTGGTGGAACATGTACACACCCGTGTTGGTGGCTCCCCTATGAGACTTGATTTAGGCCTAACAAATGTGGCAAGGTTCCACTAAGGAACCTGATTTTAGGCCCAACAAATGTGCCAAGGATCCATAAAGGAACCTGAGTTTAGGCCTAACTAATGTGCCAATATCCCACTAAGGAACCTGATTTTAGGCTCAATAGGGACGTAAAGCTACCAAGTAGACCAAGACAAATGTTGTGTTTGTTGTCCATCTTTGGCCATTATCAGCATGTCGACACGATTGGTCAGCCTGTCGAATTAGCTATCGGCCCATAGCACTATGAATTCTGCTGTTTTGGTATGCATTTGTACAACAACTCATAAACCTCTTAATCCTTACTTAGAGTGGTCTTTTGGGACACCTAAGGCCAATATAAGATGACTAAAAGATTACTTAATTGGGTCCAAGTCATCTAGAGGTTTAGGTTATTTTGATTCTAAAGGTTAGGGTCACTAAGGCATCTCTGATTTACCTGTTTCTTCTTCCTTGATGTTTCTTGTCCACTTGAATCTTCAGTCTTCAGCTGACCAAGGCTCAACCGATATTACACCTCATGGACGCACGTAATTGACAAAATAAGGTGCACTAGTATCCACAGAAAAGTGTACTAACACGATATCCCAGTCACCTCAGCAAATGATATGTTTGATGATCCCTTAGTTCAGTTCACCCCATCACCTCAACAAATGAAAGCGACTTCTCTCCATCTTGGGTAGACGACACCCAAAAATCAATGATGCCTTCTTGCATTAATGGGGACGTAAAGATACCAAGTACAATAAATGAAACAACAATTAGCCCTCTTCATTCCTAAAATAATATTATCATTTAAACTTAGTCTATATGCAAAAAAGGGCTTAGAATTTCATATCTCTACCATCTCTTCCTCATACCAAAAGCTTCAGCCATAGTTATAAGGTTGTTATTGAGTTTATAGAGCTTCATTGTTTGCTTATCCCTATGGTTCCCCTTGCCATAATTATGTTTCCCTTACTCTCCGTTCGAGTTGGTCCAACTAAATCCATGTGGAGAAGTTCAAGGGGTCTGGATGTGGCTAGAGAGTTTATTTTCTTATGGAAACTTCTTATTTATTTGCCAACTAGACATGAGTCACATACTTTATTTTCTTTCTTTCTTAGTTTGGGTAAGTCACGTAAGTGATCCATTTTACTCAATTTATATAAGTCTCTTGAAATTCACTTGTCCAAGTCGTTGATGCCAATATTTAGATTCATCAAGTTGGGCCATGTAACATGAATACTTCTTTGAGCAACTTTGATCAATTATATAACAATTTTTAGAGGTCTTACGACCATGTAAAATTACATGTCCCGTTTTATTTAGAATTTCACATCCGCGATCAGAAAATTTTACACTATGATTATTGTCGCAGATTTGTGAAATACTAAGCAAGTTATGCTTTAATCCATCAACATATAAAATATTTTTAAACAAAGGAAGATTATGGAGTTAAACATTACCTTAGCCAATGATTTTACAATGACTACCATCTCCGAAAGTGACAGCGCCTCCATCAATTTCGTTGATGTTTGATAATATACCTTTGTCACATGTCATATGTCTTGGACAACCACTATCCAAGTACTATTTAGAATGACTACTGGCTTTGAAAGCAGTGTGGATCACCAAACATTTATTTTTAGGAACCCACTTCATAACAGTTTTGGACTTAAGTGGATCCTTCATTTCTTAAGGAGAATGAGAAACATGTCTTTCTTTTCTCCTACTTTGTATCAAGAGTTCTTTAAGTAAGTCTATGATTCTTAGAATAAGAGAAGAAGAATCACTTTTGTTGTTGGCTGAGATTTTTAAAGTCTTTTAAAAAAGTTTTTGATTTTTAGGAATAGACTTTTTAAAATCTTTTTGAATTTCATTTTTGGAATGCGAAGATTCACCTTTTACAAAGATGGTAGGTGATGTCTTTGGCTTTGGTTTGAACTTGTTATAGCCAAGACCTGATCTATCATTTTAAAGTCTAGAAAAATGAAGAATTTCTTCTATTATGTCTTTGAATTTTTCAGAATTCTTCGAGTTCTTAAGAATGAAAAATTCAGATTTTAGAGAATTAAAATCAGTTTGAAGTTTTTCAAAATCTTCATTTATGATTTTCAAGTCTAATTTACATTTTTCAAACCAGTCAGAAAAATGCGATTTTTCCAAAATACATTTGTCAAGTTTAGATTGCAATTCATCACACTTTTTCTTTGAAATTAAAAGTTTGGATGCAATTTTACAACTTTCCTTGTACAGGACTTTGTAAGCTTCTTGAAGATCTTCTTCATTCTTAGATTCACTTATGGATGTCTCATATCTAGAGTTATTATTGTCTTCGAAGGAGAAATCTTGCAATGGTCATAAATGCATTCTGAATTTTTTATTCTTCTTGATTTGATTCATCGGAGTCTGAATCAGATTCAGATTCTAATGAATCATTCCAAGTTGCAACCATTCATTTCTTCTTTGATTTTTCCCTTTTAGGACAATTTGTAGCTAAGTGCCCATAACCTGAACAGTTGCAGCGTTGCGTATCCTTGGTTTTAATTTTTCAAAAACCTGATTTACCTTTCTTCTTTCCCAAAGGTTTTTGAATCTCAAATTTCTTTTTATTTTTGAAAATCTTATAAAACTTCTTAGCCAACAATGCCACATCATCCTCATCTTCTTCATTATTTAAATTTTCATTGTTTGAAATAGATTTTGAAGATTTGAGAGCAATGGACTTACTTTTAGGACATTTGAAAGTCAATTCATATGTTTGAAGGGATCCAACTAGTTCTTCAACTTTCATTATATCAGTGTCTCTCAATTCTTAAATAACAATGACTTTGGAATTGAATCGATCTGGTAGAGAATTTTAGCACAGACTTTGCTTTCTGAAATGCTCTCTCCAAGACCTCACATAGAGTTCACAATATCATTTAATTTTGTATAAAAGTCCATAAATGTTTCATTTTCATCCATACAGATTTCCTCAAATTTGGTTGTGATGAGTTGGATTTTTGACTTCTTTACAATATTAGTGCCCTCATGGGTTATTTCGAGTATAACCCAGGTTTGCTTAGCTGATTCACATGAAATAATTCTTTTGAATTCATCAAGTGAAAGAGCGCAAGTTATAGCATTCAATGCTTTAGCATTTGCACTATTTTCATTTTTCTGAGTAGTGGTCCATTGGTTATAAGCTACTCGTCTCATAGATTTAATTCCATCATCATCTGTTACTTCAATAATTGGAGGAGTCCAATTTATTAATGTGGCTTGCCACACACTTTCATACATGGATCTTAGAAATATCCTCATTCTTGTTTTCCAATAAGAATAGTTAGTATCATCAAAAGGAGGTGGCCTAGAAATAGATAAGCTTTCAAATTTAGACATCTTATAGCTCCGGATCTAACTCTTTGGATTGAAAATCCAGAAAAGAGAAAACCCGCTCTGATACCACTTGAAAAAGGATGGAACTATAAATGTCCTAAAGGGGGGGATGGGGGTGAATAGGACAACTCAATTCAATTTTGCCTCTTGCAATCTTAAAATAAATAAGAGTATCAATCACAAGACTGACAAGAATAGATATGCAATTAACCAATTTGAAAGCAAATAGAGAGCAATATAAAAACCTTGGATTAAATCGTAGGATAACCTTTCACTTAAAATTTAAGTAGGACAACCTTCCACTTAGTAAGCTAAGTAGGACAACCTTATGTCAAGATTTAAGGTTTCACAAACAATTAGACACAAAAAAGGATAAACAATAGAACAATCACCACGACACAAAGAGTTATATTAGTTCGGTGCTAAAATAACTTGCACCTACTCCACTCCCAAAATTACTTTTCCTTGTAATTTTGGCTTTCCACTATATAAAGGTTTTCACAGGTTCACCTTTAAAACCTGATATAAAGATTGTGATTTTCACAGGCTTATCACAACAAAACCTCAAATGATTTTCACAGGCTAATCAATAACCTTAAGTGCTTTTCACAGGCTAATCACTAACAACCTGATTTGAGATTTTTACGAGCTACTTCAAATAAAATCCAAAGTAGGTAAAAGATATTACCATTCTTTTTGTAGAAGATGATGAAGCTTAGTAGAGATGAAGCTTTAATGGTGCAGCGATCTAATCTTTGAAGAAGATAAACCAATATAGCTCGAATAAGATGGATCTAGGAATTTCTAAAAAGAGTTTCCTTAAAACTGCAATTTCAGTTCTCTTTTCTCTAGTATGAGAATGATCTTCTCTTTACACAATCAAATTAAATGAAAAGAGAATTAAGATAGCTATAAAATAAACTAGAAATTTAGAACAGATAGCTAGCCTATAATGGAGGGCTTTTTCACCAAAGAGATAATATTTTCATGCTTTTTCTTGATGAGAAAATATAGAGAAGAAAGCCATATTTACAGTAAAAAAGCTAGTTCTTCAGCTAACCTAAGATTGCCTTCGGCTGACCTAAGATTCAACCGTTTTATCCCAACGGCTATCAGATTTTGCGGGATAAAATTTTGTTCAAACTTCAGCTGACTCGAGTGTTGGTTCGGCTAGCTCGAGTGAGCTTTGGCCGACTTAAGTTCTGGGTCCAGAAAATAGTTTCATATCTGGAAACTTGACCGAAGTTTCTTAGGATGACTGAAGCCTGTTCAGCTGGCCGAATACAGGGTTGGGCTGACCGAACATCTCCAAAAATTTACAATCAAGCTTGCTGGAAACTTGACCGAAGTTCCCAAGCTAACCGAAGATTCTTGGGCTGACAGAACACAGGGTTAGGCTAGCCGAAATCTCTTGAAATATGACTTTAAAAAATATTAGAGTGACTACCTTAAAAGTCATATGAAATCACCTAACCTAGGGTTATCCCTATGATATTACCTTGGCATATATGGTTTATCTTCGTAGCTTTGCCGTAATCTGTTGTAGAGTCGATAGTCTTGATCTTGATGTATTTGTTGAGGTAGACTCTTGTCTTCTTAAAGAACTTGGCTTGCACACACAACCTCATGTACTAAACTAATGTCTATGAAATTTAACAATACTATGCTTAGCACTCACATTTTGTGCTTAGCACTTACAATTTGTACTAGCCCATTTCTACAATTGATAATTGCATTTGAAGTGGCTAAGAACGGGTAGCCAAGTATGATGGGAATTTGAGCACCGACACCAATCACAGGATGTGTATCCAAGACAATTAAATTCACTAGATAGTAGAATTTATCAACTTGGACAAGAACATCTTCAATCATCCCTCTCAGTATAAGAATAGATCATCAGCAAGTTGGAGTGTGGTTTGGTGGGTTTCAATTCACCTAAACCAAGTTGTTCATAGACCGAGTATGGGATGAGGTTAACACTTGCCCCCAAATCGAGTAAGGCTTGTTCGATCCGGTAGTTACCTATGATGTATGAGATGGTAGGACTACCCGGATCCTTATAATTTTGGGGTACCTCTTGTTTTATGATGGCGCTCAAGTTCTCAGTCAAAAGTACTTTATTGTGTACATTGTGTTTCCTTTTGACTATCTAAAGTTCCTTAAAAAATTTGGCGTATGAAGGTATTTGTTTTATAGCATCTAATAATGGAATGTTGATCTTCACTTGCTTAAAAACCTCTAGAATTTTCAGAATTTTGCATAAAGGTTTAGGTGAAATCAACCTTTGGAGGAAAGGAGCAACACGCTTGTATTGCCTTTCCAGTTCTTTCTCATGTGGAGTGTTGTTAGAGCTATCATCCTTGTTAGCATTTTTCAGATCATTAGGCTTTAGGACCTTCATCGGATTAGATTTATCAATAGTTTTGCTATTCTTCAAGGTGGTGATAGCTTGAACATGCTCCATATGTTGGGAGGATGAGCTGAGATCTTGTATCTCGAATTGGGTTCTTAGGTTAGGGAGAGGTTGGGCAAGAAGTGTGCCTTTCTCCCTAACACTAAGATGAGAGTCAACCCTAGCCATTGAAGTTTTCAAATCAATGATGGCTTGAGATGTGTTTTGGTTGAATCTTAGTTGTTCTTGCATGAACCCATCAATTTTCAGAGAATTAGTCTTGTTATATTCAGCTTGAACTGACACGAACGCACCCAACATCTCCTCAAGCGTAGATTTTGGTGTGATTACTAGGGATGAACCTAGTAAAGGTTGAGCTTGAGGGGTGTTATTTGCATTCGCAGTTGATCCATTCCTCCAACTGAAGTTGGGATGGTTCTTCCAACTTGGATTGTACGTGTTTGAGTTTGGAGCACTAAATGGTCGTTGATAATTGTTTATGGCATTGGATTATTCTTGCAAAACTTCTTGAAACACATGAATTGTAGGACAATCCTATGTTTCATGTTGATTTTCAGCACAAATTCCACAAACACTATCAACTTCCTTTGAGTTAATCGTCTCTTCTTTCTTCAATTCCATAGCCTTAAATTTTCTTGTGAGGCTAGCCACACGTGCACTTATGTTCTCTTCTTTTGAAATGACATAAATTCCTCCTTTTTCTCTTTGTTGGCTTGTCTTGGGATTTGCTGGTTTAGATGTATCCCAAGATTGTGCATTCTCGGCTAAGACATCAAAATATTCTCATGCTTCCTCGGCTTCCTTATTCATAAATTCTCCATTACACATCATCTCTACGAATTGGCACATGGGCAAAGTCAGTCCTTCATAGAAAAAGTTTATTAACCGCCAACTTTCGTAGCCATGATGTGGGCATGTATTCAACAAATCCTTGAACCACTCCTAACATTGGAAGAAGGTCTCTTCCTCTTTTTGAGCGAAACTCATGATTAAGCGCCTTAGTATGATGGTTTTATGAGTACGGAAAAACTTTTTTATGAACTCCCTAGTCATTTCAGTTCATGTACCAATTGATCTTGGCCTTAATGCATGAAGCCAAGCCTTAGCTTTCTCTTTAAGGGAAAAGGAAAATAACTTAAGTCGCACAACATCATCTGACACGTTTGTAAAGTGCAACGTGGCTATCATCTCATTGAATTCCTTAAGATGTTGATAGGCACTTTCATTGTCTAATCCATAGAATTTGGGAAGGAGTTGGATCACTTCAGGTTTGAGATCTATATTCCCTACATTATATGGAAAGATTATGCACAAGGGAGTGCTCACTCTTGCAAGTTGTAAGTAATCATGTGGAGTTCTTGGTCGATGAACATTCTCAACTTTATTCTCTCCCATTTTTGTTTGATTTTGGCCTCAGATTTTGATTGGTCCTTGGATCGGGTTGATTTTCAAGCATATTTTCAGAAAATTTTGAAAATTTAAGTGTTTCTTAACACGGGGTTCCTTATCTATTCCCTCAACAATCCCCCCTTTACTGATTAATCGGTTATTTGAATCCTGAACCCAATGTGGCATGCAATTTTAGAAAAAGAAAAGAATAGAAAAGAAGAAAAGACAAAGTTAGAAAGATAAAACCTGATTTCAACTAACCACTTCAACTCCTAGAAATTCCTACAAAAACAAAACAAAACAAAACAAACTAAGTTAGTATAAATGAAAGGCTCCTAAAAATTTCAAGTAAAAAAACTACTTTTAGAAATCCTGTAAAACCATCAAAGTCCCCTACAACGGCGCCAAAAATTTGTTTGCTTCCCCAAGTGTAGGGTTGCGATGTAGTAATAATATCGGTAAGACCAATGTCGATCCATAGGGACTAACTTAGGAATTCACATAACTACTTTCAACAGTCTCTAATTGAAATCAAACTAAACAGATTTAGAAATTGAATGTAGATGGGTAATCTTTAACTAGAAGTGAATGTAACAATCTAAAAGAAGCACTAGGGTGCCAAGGATCCACTTGTAGCTATCCTTGATGCATAATTCATTCTGGTTTCTGATAAGTACCTAATATTGTATAATTAACCCTGGTTGTTAAGGGCATTATCATTGGTTTTCTGGTTAATTATCTCTCATTAGGTGAATTTTCTGTCTTCAAGTGATTAGGAGAGGTTGGACAAAATCCGAGTCAATTAGGACGATTAAAGGCCCTAAAGTGATCAAGATCAAGTGTGTGACGATCCTGAAGGAAATTAAATCATAAAGATCAAAGGATGGATCATGTTCTATGATGGACTGCATCACAACTGTTCATCGGAAGCCCAGGATGTGCATGTTTGATGGTAGAGATTTGGAGATCACATGAGTTTGAACGGTCAAGATTGGGTGTCCACGTGAGGGACCAACTGCGCATCAAGGTGGGCCACACTTTTATGAGCATCAGATAAATGACCCTGATCATCCAGCACTGTGGACCATACCATCATCACCATTGTCCACGGCCGTCCATCCAACACCGTCTCTTGCCTCATCACTGTCAACCATCAATCCCACTCATTCCCCAGCAATGGACGTTCCAGTCGTCCAACCATTCAGCCCAAGTCCATCTTCCAAGCCCGCATCAAGCACGTGCCAATCATCTCAATCTGGCCGTCTAATGAGCTGGACCCCACCTGTTGAAGTACAACAACGTCAGCTGATGGAGATTGCATCTCCACCGTCTACACAAGCAAGGCTGTGCTTCAGGTGACCATCAGCAACAAATCATTCCAACCGTCCATCCAGAAGCTGATCCTCACCATCATCAAGTGGACCGTCCAAAAATCATCAGCCGTCCATCCAAGTCCAGCTGGTGGATGTCATCAACTCCATCAGCTCCCCACCTGTTGCACGAGCAGCAACCCCAATCCAGTGGATGTTCAGGTGCTGCACATCAATGCCGTCCATCAAGCAGGTGGACCCACCTTCATCTGCAACCGTCCACCAGGGCTGGACGTCCAAAACCAACTCCACTCCAGCCATCCATCAGTTCAGCAAATGGACCCCACCTGCAACAGGGCTAGACGTCCAAGGAGGGACCCCACACCTGATGATGATCCAGCGCCCATCTCCAGCACGTGTAGAGTTGAACATCACACCATCCTCCCAGCAGCATCCAACCCTGGACGTCTCCAAATCTGCTGGACCCACCATTTTCAGCTCCAATCTTCAGTCATCCATCACTGCTGCCCTCATCTGATGTGCAGAGCTTCAGCTGTCCAAGCACCTTCCATCAGCGACATCCTCATTGTGCATCAACACCCAGCAGAGGCAGCGTCCATCAATGTGGAGCCCACGCCCATGCACAATGTCCAGCAGATCCACCACCGTCCAAACCATCATCCAGCAAGGTGGGCTGCACCATCAATGCCAATAATGGAGAAACCTCCCATCTCCCAAACGAGCAAGAGAGGAGCTCTCTCTCTCTCTCTCTCTCTCTCTCTCTCTAGCTCTCTTCCCAACACATGTGTAAGGCTTGGAATGTTACCTCATCATCCAAGCCTCACTCCATTCCCAAACCAAAAAAAAAATCTGCTTTGGGTTTGGAGTGCCACCTAGGCTTGGAGTACTTTTTTGCCACATGTCATTCCAAGCTTAACTCCAAGCCCAAACCTAAAGGAAATGTTTGCTTTGGGCACTCCAAGCCTAACTCCATTCCCGAACCTAAAAAAAAATCTGCTTTGGGTTTGGAGTGCCACCTAGGCTTGGGAGCCTCTCAAAAGTCTATAAAAGGAGGCAATCCCTTCTCATTCTCATCATCCCACTCCTCAAATCCCATCCAATTCTCTACAACTCCTCTCTTCTCTTCTTTAGTTTTCTTTCTTTCTTTTCTAGTGCAGAGTAGTTTTTTTCCTTCGTAAATAATTTAGTCTTCCATTGTAGCATGGTTGGCTAAACCTCTAGCTAAGGCTAGGGGTGAAGCCTTTGAAGAAATTTGCAAGCTTTGGTTCTTTTGGTTCAACAATAGTGTGTGAATGTTGGAGTTCTCTTTGGTTGATTGGTTCGGTTATCCGCCTCGGCAGATGCTATTATTGTGTAAGCCCTTTGATCCATCGCTGACTCCAGGCACGTTGGATGCTTGGGATCCCTTACACACCAATTAGCTAGTTCATGATCGATAAAGTCCCTTGATCCATCGTCGACTCTCGGCACATTGGATGCTTTGGATTCCCTACGGTCATCGAGCTAGTGCAGGTAAAGTCATCGATCTGTAGAATCCCTTGATCCATTGTAGATTCCGGGCACATTGGATGCTTTGGATTCCCTGCGATCGATAGACGAGATCTTAACGGTTGGATTTGTCAATCAAAGCCTCCTATCTTGTAAGTATGCATTTGATCGTATGAATTGTGATCTTATCGGTTGGCTTGTTGGCAAAGTTGTTGATCTGTACAATTCCTTGATCCATTGTCGACTCCGGGCACAGTGGATGCTTAGAATTCCCTGCGATCAACTAACGAGTGCTTCATGGTCAAATCAATCGGTTCAGATCACCATCTTTTATAAAATATGCAGTGGTTTAACTGTTTCATCTTCCGATTGGAATGAATCTTTATTCGATTCCAGTCGAGTTATAGTTGGACCAATGAATGAAATCTTGTGAATGAATTAAAGGTGGATCCCCGATGCCTTAGCCCCTTTTCTATTTTTGTCTTTCACCACACACAACTTACTCCACTCTCGTGGATAAACCAGATTTCATCTCACTCACCTAAACTAATTTCTCTAAGTATTCTTAACCCCAATCCCTGTGGATCGACCTCGGTCTTACCGAGTATTTTACTACTTCGCTACCTGCACTTGGGTGTGCAATCTTCGGGTTGTAGCAAGTTTTTGGCGCCGTTGCCGGGGATTGTAATGGTTCAAGAATATTTTCGGAATTTGTTTTTTGTATATATATTGTTAATAGTCTACTAACTTCTTTTATTTTGTTGCTCTCAGGAATTACTCATAGCCAAGTGTTCTTCTTTCCGGGTAACCTCTTTCCTTATCTCTTTGCTTAGTGTTTATGCGTAAGTGGACTCGTGATCACACAAGACGTCTTCTAAGCGACGGAATTTTGGTTGAAGGTCTATCCAATCACTGTATTAAAAAACTTCCTGATACTCGTGAATTAACCATAAACATGGCCGAGAATGAAAACGAATATGATCAAGATGAGAATGAAGTACACAATGAGCCACCATTTAGGAGTTTATGTGATTACTTGCAACCTGCAAGAACGAGTACTCCTTCTTGTATGGTTTTTCCGGTGAATGCGGGCAACATTGATTTCAAACCTGGAGTGATACAGTTACTTCCTAAATTTCATGGACTCGACACTGAAAGCCCCTATTTACATTTAAGGGAATTTGATGAAGTAATCGCTACTTTGCATTACGACAACGTTTCTGATGACGTGGTTAGGTTAAAACTATTTCCTTTTTCTTTGAAGGAGAAGGCCAAGTCTTGGTTGCACTCCGTAAGGCCCAGAACCATAGGGACATGGCAAGAGATGACTAAGGAATTTCTTAAAAAGTTTTTCCCTATTCATAAGACCAACACCCTGAAACGAGATATAATGAATTTCTCCCAAAGGGAGAATGAAACTTTTTTTCAGTGTTGGGAACGTTTCAAGGAACTCTTACTTGCCTGCCCACATCATGGGTACGAAACATGGCGCTTGGTTAGCTCCTTCTATAATGGATTGAGCCCAGTCATGCGCCAATTCGTAGAAATGATGTGTAATGGGGAGTTCATGAGCAAAGGTTCTGATGAGGCTATGGAATACTTTGACTTCTTAGCAGAAAATTCCCAATCTTGGGACACATCTGACAAACCTGCTAAGACCAAGCCTGGGCCCAACGAAAAAAGAGATGTTTATCTTTTAATCGAGGATGACGATGTCAATGCAAAGATAGCAGAGCTCACACGTTAAATAGAAGCCATGGAATTAAGGAAGGTCAACGCTATTAAAACCAGGGAGACTGAAAGTGTTTGTGACATTTGTAAGAGCGATGCACACATTACTAAGGGTTGTCCTACAATCCCATCTCTTCAAGAAGTGTTGCACGAACAAGCCAATGCCATGAATACTTATCAAAGACTTTTAATGCCCCAGTGTCAAACACGTATAATCCTAATTGGCGGAACCATCCAAACTTCAGTTGGAGAAACAGACCGACTGCCAATGCTGGGAATAATCCTCATGTGCCTTCCACTAGTACTCCTTATGTGCCCCCACAAAGGAAGACTCCGGAGGACACCGTGCAAAATCAAATCAATCAGAGCATCATGCAAACCCTCCAAGAGCTTAAAACTTCAATGAAAAGATTCGAATCTCGCCTAATTGGACTCGAGTCATACCAGAATGTTAGGGAGCGAGGGACCTTTCCGGCCCAACCTCAACCTAACCCGAGGGGACAGTATGAGGTGAATGATTCGGGTTCTTCCAACCCTCATGTTGAGCACGCTAAATCTGTCACCACCCTAAGAAGTGGTAAGGTGATTGAAAAAGAAATTCCTAGGACAGTTGATAAACCTAAGGAATCATCTAAATCGAAGAGTGATGACAGATCTAGTGATGATCAACCTGAGACAGAGCATGTTTTCGAACCAGTGGTCCCGTTTCCCCAACGCCTACTCTCATCTAAAGCAGTGGTTAAAGCTCAAGATGTCTTGGAAGTTTTTAAATAAGTAAAAATCAACATACCCTTGTTGGATGCAATCAAGCAAATACCTTCATATGCCAAGTTTTTGAAAGATCTTTGTACTATTAAGCGCAAGCTCAATGTACAAAAGAACGCCTTTTTGACTGAACAGGTCAGTGCTATCATTAACCAAAACTCTCCCCCAAAATACAAAGATCCAGGAAGTCCTACTATTACTTGCATAATAGGGAACTTCCGGGTCGAACAAGCACTTCTTGACTTAGGGGCGAGTGTCAATCTTATACCCTTCTCGGTGTACGAACAGCTGGGACTCGGTGAATTGAAACCCACCAGGACCACCTTGCAACTTGTGGATCGATCTGTACGGATACCGAGAGGAGTAGTGGAAGATGTGTTGGTACAGGTCGACAAATTCTACTTCCCAGTAGACTTCATTGTCTTAGATACCCAACCTGTAGCAAATGTTAGCACCCAGATACCTGTTATTCTTGGCCGACCATTCCTGGCAACTTCCAATGCTGTGATCAACTGCAGGAATGGGGTTGTGAAGTTTTCATTTGGCAATATGAAGTTAGAGCTAAATGTTTTCAACATGTGTAAACAACAAGGGAATGATGATGAGATCCATGAGGCCAACCTGATCGATACCCTCATGGAAGAAGAATTCCTTCTAACCTCTTTGTCCGAACCCTTAGAAGCATGTCTAGCCCACTTTGCTGATTCTGATGATGAGACAATTTTGGAAGTGGTGAATGGATTGTTAGAATCCGCCCTTGTGCATGATACAAACCAGTGGAGGCCTCATTTTGAAAAACTTCCTCTAAATGATTCACGACCTCTACCATCAAGAATTGAAGCACCAAAGCTTGACCTGAAGCCATTACCTTTGGAACTGAAATATACATACTTGGGTCAAGACAATACTTTTCCTGTGGTTATTTCATCTCACCTTGATAAAGACCAAGAGAACAAATTGATCAATGTTTTCAAGGAACACAAGGATGCCATAGGTTGGACAATTGCTGACATCAAGGGAATTGATCCCCTGATTTGTACCCATAGGATACACCTCGAGGAGAATGCTAAACCCTCTAGACAACCACAAAGGAGATTGAATCCAAACATGACTGAAGTGGTTAGAGCCGAGGTCCTCAAGCTATTAGATGTGGGTATCATCTACCCTATTTCAGATAGCCAATGGGTAAGTCCAACCCAAGTGGTACCCAAAAAATTTGAAGTTACCATAGTTGCGAATGCAGACAATGAGTTGGTGCCAACTAGAGTCACTACTGGTTGGAGAATGTGTATCGACTATAGAAAACTGAATATTGTTACTAGGAAGGACCACTTTCCTTTACCATTCATTGATCAAATGTTAGAGAGGTTAGCTGGTCACTCCTATTACTGTTTCCTAGATGGGTACTCTGGATACAACCAAATAGAGATTGCCCTAGAAGATCAAGAGAAAACCACATTCACTTGTCCATTTGGCACCTTTGCATACAAGAGGATGCCTTTTGGACTATGTAATGCTCCTGCCACTTTTCAGAGATGCATGCTAAGCATTTTCTCTGACATGGTTGGACATTTCTTGGAAGTCTTCATGGACGACTTCTCGGTATTTAGTTGTTCCTTTGATGAATGTTTGAACCATTTACAATTGGTCTTGATAAGGTGTGAAGAAAAGAATCTTGTTTTGAATTGGGAAAAGTGTCATTTTATGGTTCAAAAGGGAATTGTTCTTGGACATAATATTTCGTCCAACGGAATAGAAGTAGACAAGGCAAAGATCGACTTAATTGCCAACCTACCACCCCCCATAAGTGTACGAAACATTCGTTCTTTTTTGGGTCATGCAGGATTCGATAGGAGATTTATAAAGGACTTCAGTCATATCTCTCGTCCATTATGCAATCTCCTGCAAAAGGATGCTCCATTCGAGTGGACCAATGATTGCCAAGAAGCTTTCACCAAGCTTAAAGGCATGTTGACCAGCGCACCGATAATGCAACCACTTGATTGGACTATACCTTTTGAAATCATGTGTGACGCAAGTGACTACGCTGTTGGGGCAGTTTTGGGGCAAAGAAAAGACAAGAAGCCCTATGTTATATACTACGCAAGTAGAACCTTGAACAGTGCGCAAGTAAACTACTCTACTACGAAAAAGGAACTCCTTGTCGTAGTCTTTGCACTTGACAAGTCCAGGTCCTACTTGATTGGGTCCAAAATTGTGATTTTTACTGATCATGCAGCTCTCAACTATCTTCTTTCTAAGAAAGATGCTAAGCCTCGCTTGCTCAGGTGGATCCTTTTGCTCTAAGAATTCGACCTTGAGATCCGAGACAAAAAGGGAGTAGAAAACGTAGTGGCTGATCACTTGTCTCGCCTAGTACTCTCTGATTCCGTAGAAATGACACCGATAAAGGACACTTTCCCTGATGAACAGTTGTTTGAAGTGTCTTATCAACCTTGGTTTGCTGATATTGTTAACTATCATGCTGCAAGAAGAATTCTGAGTCATTGGACCCCACAAGATAAAAGGAAATTTTTCACAGAGGTACGCAACTTTTTTTGGGATGATCCGTATTTGTTCAAATACCGCCCAGATCAGATCATAAGGAGGTGTGTTCCAGATAATGAACAAACCAGTGTCATCTCCTTTTGCCATTCTTATGCATGTGGTGGTCATTTCTCTTCTAAGAAAACCGCTGCCAAGATTCTCCAGTGCGGTTTCTACTGGCCTTCAATATTCAAGGACACCCATGTTTTTTGCAAAGCATGTGACCGTTGTCAGAAGTTGGGAGGAATCTCTAGTAGAAATATGATGCATTTAAATCCGATATTGATCATCGAAGTTTTCGACTGTTGGGGCATTGATTTCATGGGACCATTCCCTTCCTCATTTGGATATCTGTATATCCTATTGGCTGTCGATTATGTCTCCAAATGGGTTGAGGCAATCCCGTGTAGAACTAATGATCACAAAACGGTTCTACGATTTCTAAAAGAGAATATTCTATCAAGATTTGGGATGCCTCGAGCCATTATCAGTGATGGGGGTACACACTTCTGTAACAGACCTTTCGAGGCTTTGATGAAGAGATATGGTATCACACACAAGGTGAGTACGCCCTATCACCCACAAACAAGTGGTCAAGCAGAAGTTTCCAATAGGGAAATCAAACACATCTTGGAAAAAACTGTGAATCCAGACCGCAAGGATTGGTCTCTAAGACTAACCGATGCGTTGTGGGCTTACCGTACAGCGTACAAAACCCCGATTGGAATGTCTCCCTATAGACTTGTCTATGGGAAAGCTTGCCATCTGCCTGTGGAGTTGGAGCATAAAGCCTATTGGGCTATAAAGAAATTCAATTTCAATCTTGACAAGGCCAGCTCGCTTCGCAAACTCCAGCTGAATGAGTTGGAGGAAATCCGGAATGAGGCTTATGATAATGCCAGAATATACAAGGAACGAACGAAGGTATTCCATGACAGGAATATCCTTTGAAGATCTTTCGAACCATCTCAGAAAGTTCTCTTGTACAATTCTAGGCTACATTTGTTTCCGGGAAAGCTGAAATCTCAATGGACCGGCCCTTTTGTAATCAAAACTGTTTACCCTCATGGGGCTGTTGAGATTGAGAACCCCAAAAATGGAAATGTATTTAAAGTGAACGGGCAGCGTTTGAAGCCATTTCTTGAGGAATTTGCCCCAGAGGAGGAATCCACCCCTCTGGAAGATCCTGTTTATCAAGATTGATCTCCTAGTCTGACAGAGATCCCCTTTTGTATACTAGTAGGATAGTTTGTTTCTTGTATTTTGTTTTGGCAACTTGGAAAACTCCAGCGCTTACGAGTATTCAGCCTCTCAGGTACTCTTTACCCTTTATTCTTTACCATTTTGCTCTCATGTTACATTTGTTTATGCATTCATTTTTTAACATTGAGGACAATGTTACATTTAGGTTGGGGGGTGTGGAATTCTTGTGAAAAATCTTTTCAATTGTCTATCTCTTTGCTATTTTTCCTATCTCTTTGCTATTTTATGTCAATTAAAAAAAATTTATTAGGTTTTATTGGAAAATCCTGTTCGTGTTGAACGAACCGTGATAGAGGACCTTAGTTGGAAATCGCTGTTGAAACCTACAGATATTCCTTGTTCTCAGAAATCATGAAGGGGATTAAGGCAGCTGAGAGGTGAAGCACACTCTCATGGTATTATGAGCAGCATAAGACCCCAAACTGAATTGATCATGGGAAATGTGAGGATGTGGCCCATCTTGTGGCCGAAGGAGTTTGTCGGATGATACGTGGTCTATGTGCATTGCACACAAGGAACAGGAAATTCTGTGGTTGTATTGACTGTAAATTATTATTTCTTTAGCCTTAAAAAAAATCTAGGGATTTATGTGATTTATGTGATTTTGAAATAATTTGAATAGTAGAATGAAAAGGCATTTAGTGATGACAATGTTAAAGCTTAGAGTTTAGTTGCTTCAGTAAATTTCAAAATTGAGTTCTTTCCATTAATTTTCTATTAGAAAATGATAAACATTGATTGAGTCATGAATTTTCACAAGTTCACATCTAGCTTGTACTGCCAGGATTTGAGTTTGATACTATAATGTTGACTTGATGATTGTTGATAGTGATAGAAATCAAGCCTGGAGATCCTTGTTTACTTGGTTCATAAAAAAAAGTGAAAAAAAAGGAATATTCATAGTAATTTGGGGCAAGGAATTTCATCCATTGTCGTTACCATTACAAAACATTACCATAGTACGAAGTGAGCCTTTTGGAGTCTTCGGCTATCGGTTATTAATTGATAAATAAATAAAAATAAAAAATAAAAAAAAGAGCTGGAAAAATATTAAAAAGAACAGTAGCAAGGTTCGGAATCAGTGACTTGATTGATCTGACCATTCTCTTCAATCATCAGCGTTAACATGAAAGTAGAAGACTGAACCCCTAGTTGTGTGGAGGGTAGATTTCACTATACACCATGATACTCAATATTTAGAATGCTTCTATTGAATCATTAATGCTTTGAACTCAATTAAGTTGTTTACTAAGTGACTAGAATCTAGATTTAAATATTTTCAAAACTATATGCCTTGGAACCTCTACTGTTTAGATAACTTGAAGGATCACATAAATACATTGAATTTCTTTTTCTTTTTCTCTTTGTTTCATTAGGAAATAAGAGAAGTCTCGAGATGGTTTCGATTGGTGAAAACTGTCAAGGATAAGATTGATTGTAGTACTTTGAAAAATCCTTCGATGATTTTCGCATGTTTTGCTAGAGACTAGCAAAATGCTGGTTGGGGGGTGTGATAAGTACCTAATATTGTATAATTAACCCTGGTTATTAAGGGCATTATCATTGTTTTTCCGATTAATTATCTCTCATTAGGTGAATTTTCTTTCTTCAGGTGATCAGGAGAGGTTGGACAAAATCCGAGTCAATCAGGACGATTAAAGGCCCTAAAGTGATCAAGATCAAGTGTGTGACGATCCTGAAGGAAATTAAATCATAAAGATCAAAGGATGGATCATGTTCTATGATGGACCACATCACAACTGTTCATCGGAAGCCCAGGATGTGCATGTTTGATGGTAGTGATTTGGAGATCACATGAGTTTGAACGGTCAAGATTGGGTGTCCACGTGAGGGACCAACTGCGCATCAAGGTGGGCCACACTTTTATGAGCATCAGATAAATGACCTGATCATCCAGCACTGTGGACCATACCATCATCACCATTGTCCATGGCCGTCCATCCAACACCGTCTCTTGCCTCATCACTGTCAACCATCAATCCCACTCATTCCCCAGCAATAGACTGTTCCGGCCGTCCAACCATTCAGCCTAAGTCCATCTTCCAAGCCCGCATCAAGCACGTGCCAATCATCTCAATCTGGCCGTCCAATGAGCTGGACCCCACCTGTTGGAAGTACAACAACGTCAGCCTGATGGAGATTGCATCTCACCGTCTACACAAGCAAGGCTGTGCTTCAGGTGACCATCAGCAACAAATCATTCCAACCGTCCATCCAGATGCTGATCCTCACCATCATCAAGTGGACCGTCCAAAAATCATCAGCCGTCCATCCAAGTCCAGCTGGTGGAAGTCATCAACTCCATCATCTCCCCACCTGTTGCACGAGCAGTAACCCCAATCCAGTGGATGTTCAGGTGCTGCACATCAACGCCGTCCATCAAGCAGGTGGACCCACCTTCATCTGCAACCGTCCACCAGGGCTGGACGTCCAAAACCAACTCCACTCCAGCCATCCATCAGTTCAGCAAATGGACCCCACCTGCAACAAGGCTAGACGTCCAAGGAGGGACCCCACACCTGATGATGATCCAGCGCCCATCTCCAGCACGTGTAGAGTTGAACATCACACCATCCTCCCAACAGCATCCAGCCCTGGACGTCTCCAGATCTGCTGGACCCACCATTTCCAGCTCCAATCTTCAGTCGTCCATCACTGCTGCCCTCATCTGATGTGCAGAGCTTCAAGCCGTCTAAGCACCTTCCATCAGCGTCATCCTCATTGTGCATCAACACCCAGCAGAGGCAGCGTCCATCAATGTGAAGCCCACGCCCATGCACAATGTCCAGCAGATCCACCACCGTCCAAACCATCATCCAGCAAGGTGGGCTGCACCATCAATGCCAATAATGGAGAAACCTCCCATCTCCAAAACGAGCAAGAGAGGAGCTCTCTCTCTCTCTCTCTCTCTCTCTCTCTAGCTCTCTTCCCAACACATGTGTAAGGCTTGGAATGTTACCTCATCATCCAAGCCTCACTCCATTCCCAAACCAAAAAAAAATCTGCTTTGGGTTTGGAGTGCCACCTAGGCTTGGAGTACTTTTTTGCCACATGTCATTCCAAGCTTAACTCCAAGCCCAAACCTAAAGGAAAAGTTTGCTTTGGGCACTTCAAGCCTAACTCCATTCCCGAACCTAAAGAAAATCTGCTTTGGGTTTGGAGTGCCACCTAAGCTTGGGAGCCTCTCAAAAGTCTATAAAAGGAGGCAATCCCTTCTCATTCTCATCATCCCACTCCTCAAATCCCATCCAATTCTCTACAACTCCTCTCTTCTCTTCTTTAGTTTTCTTTCTTTCTTTTCTAGTGTAGAGTAGTTTTTTCCTTTGTAAATAATTTAGTCTTCCATTGTAGCATGGTTGGCTAAACCTCTAGCTAAGGCTAGGGGTGAAGCCTTTGAAGAAATTTGCAAGCTTTGGTTCTTTTGGTTCAACAATGGTGTGTGAATGTTGGAGTTCTCTTTGGTTGATTGGTTCGGTTATCCGCATCGGTAGACGCTATTGTTGTATAAGCCCCTTGATTCATCGTCGACTCCGGGCACGTTGGATGCTTAGATCCCTTACACACCAATTAGCTAGTTCATGATCGATGAAGTCCCTTGATCCACGTCGACTCCGGGCACGTTGGATGCTTTGGATTCCCTACGGTCATCGAGCTAGTGCAGGTAAAGTCATCGATCTGTAAAATCTCTTGATCCATTGTAGACTCCGGGCACATTGGATGCTTTGGATTCCCTGCGATCGATAGACGAGATCTTAACGGTTGGATCGGTCAATCAAAGCCTCTTATCTTGTAAGTATGCATTTGATCGTATGAATTGTGATCTTATCGGTTGACTTGTTAGCAAAGTTGTTGATCTGTACAATTCCTTGATCCATTGTCGACTCCGGGCACAGTGAATGCTTGGAATTCCCTGCGATCAACTAACGAGTGCTTCATGGTCGAATCAATCGGTTCAGATCACCATCTTTTATGAAATTTGCAGTGGTTTAACTGTTTCATCTTCCGATTGGAATGAATCTTTATTCGATTCCAGTCGAATTATAGTTGGACCAATGAATCAAATCTTGTGAATGAATCAAAGGTGGATCCCTGATGCCTTAGCCCCTTTTCTATTTTTGTCTTTCACCACACACAACTTGCTCCACTCTCGTGGATAAACCATATTTCATCTCCCTCACCTAAACTAATTCCTCTAAGTGTTCTTAACCCCAATCCCTGTGGATCAACCTCGGTCTTACCGAGTATTTTACTACTTCGCTACCTGCACTTGGGTGTGCAATCTTCGAGTTGTAGCAGTTTCTTAATTACATAACTAGAATCGAAATCAAATCCTATCTAGCTGGATTATAGAGCCGTTATGCTATCAAAACAATCTATCACATGTGTTGTTTATCAACATGATTCCCTCAATTTAAGTTAGGACTTGTGCACACTCAATTGCATAGGCCAATCCTAGTTCCAATAGATTAAGATCACAACCATTATAATCATTAAACCCTGTCACTAGGCTTAACTAATATCATGGTTTAAACTTGATTCAAATCATATAAACAAGCAACACATATTTCAGAATTTCTGGAAAATATAGAACTTTGGTTTGAAGTTCCCTCATGAAGATCCAAGTCTAGAGTGTCTTGAATCCAATTCTTCGGAGCGTACAGGTCTAGAGCTTTGCATAATAATTAAGAAACTAAGATAATTCTCCCAAATATCATGAGTCATCATAAGATTAAGAAAAACTGCTTAGAACTTTATTCAAACTTAAGCAAACCATTGTTTAACATTAAAAATCAATCCTTGAAACCATAAAACAAATTAAACCATTTAAGATTCACTACAAGCTTTACCTCGTAGCCTTAGCTAAGAGGTTTAGCCGACCATGCTAAAGGAAAACATGAAATCAACTACAAATATGAAGAACTAGAAAGCAAACTAGTAAAAGGGAGTTGTAGAACTCCGAATCCGTCCTTCTCCACCTCCCACCGTAGTAGATCTCTTCTAGGATGCCCTAGGAATGAGGTAGAGGAGTCCTTTTATAGGCTTTGGGTCCCAGCAATGAAGAACCTTTGAGAAATCTCGCAAATTTTATGTTTTACGCAGAAAAATTTAAACTCCAGAAGTTTTTGGACGTTGGCCGACCGGTCGAAGCTTGAGCAACTAATAGACCAATTCTCTGAACGTTGGAGTGCACTAGCCGACCTACTAGCCAGTCGGTCAGGTCCATCCGGTCTATTTGTCTTCATAAAATCTTTCCAGAGAAAAGTGGGTTTCTGGAGGGTTTGGCCGGCAGGTCGGCAGCTGTGGCCGGCCAGCCGGACAATATGAAAAATGTGATTTTCTTTATCTTTTCTTCCTCCATCTCCATTGCATGTTTCCTCCACTCTTATCCTTTCTTCCTTTGATCTTCAAGACATGTAGTAAGTGTCTCTAAGCCTCCAAATGACGAAGACTCTCTCTCATTCCTACAATCACAAAATTATGCATTAGGTAGGTCTTTAAACAAATAAATCATGCATAGTTAGTGATGAAATGGGGTTAGAATATGCACATTTAAGAGCTCAACAATAGCCCCTTATTTATATGGGAAGGTAGTAATAGACGCTAACCTGATCTACATGTGGCCCACAATACCTTAAAAATGGTAACACTGACCGTTCTATACTAAATATTTTCTTTTGTTATGGTCTATATGAGTGGTGGATGTTGATCATTCTTATATCCATGGCCTAAAATAAAATTCTAAGGATAATTGATGGATTGGATTCTACTCAAAAGTGATAGTGGGCCCCACAAACGGTATCTAAAGGCCCTTTATGGATTGGATTCTTCTATCCCTACCCTTTATAGATGTCAACACGACCCTTTGTGGATGGTTATCACAACCCTGAACTGTATTATGTTTGGATTGTCTATCCCGACCCTTACTACATGATAACCACGACCCTTTGTGTATGACTATCATGACCTTGGACTGTATTATGTTTGGAATGTCTATCCTGACCCTTACCACATGACAATCGTGACCCTTTGTAGATGGCTATCACAACCATGAACTAAATTATGTTTGGATTGTCTATCCTGACCCTTACTACATGACAACCACAACCCTTTGTTGATGACTATCATGACCCTGAACTGTCCTATGTTTGGACTGTCTATCCCGACCCTTACTACATGACAACCATGACCCTTTGTAGATGGCTATCACAACCCTGAACTGTATTATGTTTGGACCATTTATCCCGACCCTTATTACATGAAAATCACGACCATTTGTAGATGGCTATCACAACCCTAAACTGTATTATGTTTGGACTGTCTATCCCGACCCTTACTATATGACAACCACGACCCTTTGTGTATGGCTATCACGACCCTGAACTGTAAAAGCGATATGGGTGCTATTATGTTTGGATTTTCTATCCCGACCCTTTGTAGATCGCAATCACGACCCTTTGTAGATCGCAATCACGACCCTTTTGTGGATGCCAATCTCGACCCTTTTCTGTCTGCAAGGGTTTGGGTGTTAAAATGTTTGGACTGTTTACAAAGGTTTTGGGAGATTTTTTCTTGTGGCCAGTTTACTCAACATCGGCCTCTTCTGGGATATGATAATCTGAATATCTTCCTCTTCACCTTCTCCATCCTCTTCAGCTTCCGTACCAGGTAGTATTTCGATGGTACAAGAAGGATGATCGGAGTTGGAGAAGATTCGTCCGAAGGAAACCATGCCTAAAAAATGCCAATGGAGGAGGAGGAGGTGGTGGGTCCAAGAGAAGAAAGCCAAAGAAAAGGGGTTGAGATCGGAATTGTAAATGAGGTTGGGATCGCATTTAGGAGTATGTACTCCTTTTGTACGATCGGAGTGGTCTCCATCTTCGACTTTTCGTCAAATCCAATCCGTCAATTCTCTCCAGAATTTGGAGGAATGTAATTGTCTAGCAGACGATTGAAAGTTTCGATCAGTTTACCCACAACACAATAAAGAAGAACGTATTGTTTTAAAAATCGTTTATCTTTTTCCATCATTGTGGGCGACTAGTGCCTTGAAAAGTTGTGAATCTAACACTAATTCGACAACAATTTGGGCCAGGGACATTATGAACGGATTGGATCTACCATTACATGGTCTACTAAATCAAATGGGTACAAAAATTGGATCGGGGAAAGGTAACTGCCTTAAATTCCAACGAAAAGTATTCTTTCTTGGTCTATACTAGCGACGAACAATAATGGTACATGCTACATTTTGTGAGGCCCACAGTGATGTTTATATGTTATCTAATCCGTTCATAGTAACACAGATATATGGGTAAAAGGGAAAAAAATTAATATCATATTTATTGAAATGGTTTGGCGCCACCAATAAGTTTTCAACGGTCTCAGATAAATTACCTCGTTTCTTGTGCTATGATCCACTTACTTGAGCCTGAATTTTGCCATTATGTATTATAATTAACTTTTGAAAGGGTAAGAAGGTGTGGACCGAAAATGTACCTCACAATGGACCCCACTGTAACTCTCTTACTATCCAGCTCAATCTATCATGTATACATTAATACTGTTAGGCGCAAGGCTCAATACGCAAGGGTATTTTGGTCTACATCAAAGTTTAAAAAGTATAAGGGGGCTAGTCAAGGGAAATAGTTTAGCAAGAACAAACATGAAATTTGCCAGAAAAGGAGACCCGTACGGTCAAAATCCCTTTTTTTACTTCTTGTGTTTGAGTCGGAGTATGTCTTCCAGTGATGGCTGAGATCAGCCCAACTCTGATCAGTGTGGTCCACTTTGGTGTGATCCAGACCGTCCAAGAAGAAGGCCACGCACCACCAAATCCGCACGTGCATCCATGTGCGTCCGTGCGTACAGACCGAAACAACGGTTTCGCGCGCGAACTTGGTTTGCAGTTAGAAGTTGCAGATTTTCAGCTCGATCTGGGATGGATTTTCACTTGTCATCTCAGCCGTTCACCGGAGAAATCCCAGCCTTTCGTTACAATTCTCACGGATCGCAAGTTTCTTCAACAAGAAAACGCCATGTGCGGAACAGTCGGCTGTTGCAGTTTGTTAGAGGAGCGGGGGCCGGGTTTCAGATGTATCTAGACCGTTCATGGGATTCCAGATCATCTCTGTGATTGAGAGAGAATATTCAGGAGCGTCACTGTAACTGAATCCGTTTCCCTTAATGTGTTCGCGCGGGAAGAGTGTGAAATCACAAATCTCGGATACCCATTGGGTTTTCAATCACAGATATTCAAAAAAAAAAAAAAAAAAAGTCCACACATCCTCTTTGGGATCATGAATCTAGACTGTCCACCATCGATGGTTTGAAGGAAAACCCGGTGGATCAGATTCCGCAATGAATGGGTCATCATCTTCCCCGTTAAACCACCACCAATAAAAATATTGATTTAACACTTGATCATGGATCAGAAGCGTGCCTTAAGTGGGCTACGGTACCTGCATTGCACCACCAAAAAAACCAGGAGAAAACTGAGTTTGGTTCAGCTGCACCAGGGGTTGCTGCCGAGTCTTGTGTATTCAATGCACCAAGGAGAAAACTCAGTTTGGAACCGTGTTGGGTTGCTCAAGTCCGGGGCGATTTTATGTTTTCTCACTGAGTCGAAACTGAGTCAAGTGAGTTATCACTAGAATTCTTATAATTCTAAACCAAATTTGTTTTCAAGTTGTTTAATCTTGAATTTTTATTTAAAATGTAGAAAATTTGATTTTCCAAACACTACATTTAGATCCCCCTTGTTCGAGTCCGATTTTGGACCAAATTCAAACCGAGTCGGATCATCGAGATGAGTTGATCTCAATTTCCTTTAGAAACTTCAATTGAAATTGAAGTGTATGATTTTCAGATTTTCTATTATAACATAGGAGATTAAATTTCTTGTAGTGAAGGGAATCCTTCCATCACAAATCGGGTTTGAAAGGGGGCGACTCGGATCGCCTCGACTTGAATGCAACTCAATTGAGGGTGGATGTAAGTGTGGAATTTGTGGGAAACAAGAAATTGATTTTCAGATTTTCTATTATAACATAGGAGATTAAAACTTTGCGTATTCGTTGCTGATATACGTTTTTTCGTCAGCAAAAAGAATTACCGATGAAATTTATTGTTGCAAGAAGGTCATGGCTAAAGAAGTTTTACCGATGAATTATCACGTCGTTGGCAATTACTAAGTCATTACCGACGAAGCAAATCGTCGGCCAAGTATGTAACTTTTGGTAGCCAAAAACTAAAAATTTTGTCATAAAACTCACAAATATCTACGAAAAGTTTCGTCGGTATAAGTATAATTCATTTTACTACCTACGACCAATTTCGTCGGTATAAGTATAACTCATTTTATTACCTACGACCAATTTCGTCGGTATAAGTATAATTCATTTTATTACCTACGAATAATGTTGTTGACGCAGGGAGGACGTGCTAGGTCGATCACCGTCTCCCTAACCGATTGTTTCTCGAATCTACGAGAAGAAATAAAAGGATAAAAAGAGAAAATTAATTCCAAATAATTGTTTTTTTTTATAATTGAATGAATAAAATAGGAATTACAATACATATAAATAGAAATTAAACCCTAGATAAAGTACTAGACTCCAACTCAAACTCAAACTCCTAGAAAACGCAACTTACTATAAATAGTAAACTTACTATTTATAGAAGTCGTTCAATCTTACTAGAACTCTTGGTTTTTGGCCAAAAATATAAAGCTATCAAACGGGCCCAGCCATGTTGTTCTACTAAATAATCTAAGCCCTTTTCATGTTGGGCACTAACTCTAAAACCCAACGGATCCAAAGTTATGATCGAATTAAAACTTACTATAAATAGTAAAACTGAAAATAAACTAGCCTAATGACCGTCGATACGGTCGAATCTCGTCATTCTGGCCTGGGCAACCTGGTGTAACGGAATTGGGTGGCTAAAGTTGCTCGACCTACCCCAAAATGATATTTATATGTCCAAAAACTCATTCCAGATTGTGAGATACGACCGGTTTATGGTCCTGACGGTTCGGATCACTTTCGACCCCGACCGATGTTCTTTTGGTCCATCTGGGCCATGAAATAATCAGCGACCTGTTCTACATCAGTTGTTGATATAAATTTTTACCTACAATTACTGACAATTTATATCCGTCGGTATAAACATTTTTTAAGATGTTACCGATAATAGCTTACTTCCTCCCGATTTCATTTATTTTCCATATTTAGAAAAAAAAATTCCTGATATACACTTGTTATAGTACATTTTCATCATATCCACATTCACACACAAACCCATATCCATCCACACACAAATTCCACATCCATCAACACACAAACCACATAATGAAAATATTAATAAATACATCTAATATATAAAATCAAATAAATACTATATGTAAGTTTAACATTTAAATATCAATCGAAAATGAAATAAATCGAATAAAAAAATAAAAATAATGAAGATGAAGGTAGAGGTGGTGGGGCATCGATGCCTAAGCGTGCAGCGAGAGCCTGAAACATCTCCTACATCCGTCACTCATGCTCCACCCGCATCTCCTCCATCCGCCTCTCCTCCTCCTCCCTCCTCCTCTCCTCCTTCTCTCTCCGTCTCTGCTCCTCCTCCATATGCCTTTGCTGCTCTTACCTCTACCTCTTCAGCTGGTCTCTGATCTCATCGACGACAACAAGTAGCTACTGAACTTCTCTCTCTGCAATATCAACTCGGCGTAGAGCGTTCTCCCCAGCGACAGAATGGCTGGAGGCAACTTTAGCGAGTGTCATGAGCTTGACACCATAGCCAAGCCTACGCACATATCCAGAATGGGTGTCAAGCACCTTGCTCACAATATCTAGCTCACTCCATTGAGTATCATCGAGAGTGGGCTGACTGCGTATGGTGTCCATCGCCACCTGCAATGAAAACATATTAATTTTCAAAACAAATGACATTATTATAAATCAATGCAAGTATATTTTACAGTGTAAGGATTTTTACTCAATGCTCACTGACTCTAGGATGAACCCAAGATCTCGTCGCCTGCCGACAGTGAGTCCCTCAGTAAAGGTTGACTAGTCCAGGCTCCCGGCCGATGATGGGATCTCACTGCGCAATCGAAAGGACAATAAAGTTAGTATAAATGTATGGAAAGAATATGAAAACTTGATAATTAACAGTAATTTCTTATCATGTTGTAACGATGTTGTACAAAGGACTTTGAATTAGCTACGTGGTTCACATCTAATATCATCGGTAAAAATAGCATTCCCGTCGTTATAAATGGCATCGCGAGAAGGGTATACACCTTTTACTGACAAAATGTTTATTTCGTTGGTAAAAAATATCTTTACCGACGATAATGGTAGTCGGCAAAATACTTTTCACCGACGATATTGTGTATCGTCGCGAAAAGTATCCTTCCCGTTGTTATAAATGCTGGCGGAAACAAATTTGGTGGTGGCGGGAAGGATGTGAACCTTTTATCGATAAAATATTTATTTCGTTGGGGAAAATGATATTTACAGACAAAAAAAATTTCATCGAAAAAAAGTTCGTCGGTAAATAACCAATTTCTTGTAGTGCTTCAAGCTTTCTACCTAATTTCCTAGTCTAGTTGTAATTTATTGAAAATTACATTTTTAGTGGAAATATAATATCATGTGATTAGACCTCTTAATTTGTATAATTTAAATATTGAACAACTCTAGTTTATGCTTAATATTTATTGATTAGACCTTTTGATTTGAATAATATACGTGTCATTTCAATTCTAGTATATTGATTCATTAAATGTTTAGCTGGTTGCCACATGTTATCTCAACTCTAGAAAATTTTAATTTTGTTAAACAATTAAGTTGTTGTTGATGTACCCTATTACTGGCCAAGCTCAGAAAGACGAATAAGGAAAGGACACGCGTGCAATCCATAAAATCGTAGGGAGCAAATTTTTTAGAGCAACATATGGTGGCAGGAGATTAGAACACGTCATCTAGAAGTTGAGCGGTCGAGGCAAGCGTTGGAGAGTTTGAATTATCGCAAGAAGCTGAAGGGCCTTAAGGGATTTCAATAATCACAACAATCAAAATAAAGAGGGGATCTATATGGTTCTCCTTAGCCATAGGAAATATATAAATAGTAGCAGAAGTCGACAAGGAAAAGGGTCTCATACTAAACAAACAAACAAACTCTCTTTATCCTTTCCTTAACTTATCTTAGAGTAGCCCATAATTTAGGAGTAGCTATAATTGCTCGTCCACGCTCACTGGACAAAATTAGTTGTAATTGCTGGTCCACACCCTGTTGGACAATCTATCTTAATACAATTTGTTCTCTTTCTGCAGGACCGTTTGTTAGACAGTTGATCTGTTTGACCGTATGTCACTGTTATTGATTTTCATATTTGAATAAAGTCCTTTCTAGAAAAAGACGAGGCGCAATCCATTTCTGGAGGACGAACCCTACCCTCCGTTAATCGCTTGATAGCTGTGAACTTATTAGTGAGTAGATGGATAGGCGACCGACCTCTTCAGGTTTTGGTCATATACGATCAAGCATGATGAATTTTCCTATTTCGGCGTTTAGGGTTGAAGTTAAACCTGTTGGAATCGAGTTGCACAGTCGGTTCTAAAATGCTTGTGCACACACCACAATGCATGCTGGAGGCGTTGATCTGATAGAGGACCAACATTTTTTTTGCACGCCCTGGTGGGACTCGAAGTTCAGGTATACATAACGATCTATTCTAATTCCTTGTTATTAAGAATATGAGTCGTCGAGGTGGTTGAGCATCTGCAGCCAATAAGCCTGCGATACCTATTGTGGTCCCTACACAAGAGGAAGGTCTCATTCAGATGGCACCTGTACCCTTAACCTTATACCAGAGGTAGCTAATGATCCTTCAAACAGGGCATCTACTTTGCAAAATGACCTTATTGAATCCATTTCACATGGATTACATGAACTGCATACTGGGGATCCAACTTATCGTGGAACAAGGAAGGACAGAGGCTGAGATGACATGTCTGCAGGCTGAGCAATCGCGGGCCCAAACTGAAATATTTAACAAATGGATGATATCCCAGGCTGAACATATGAATTGGCTAATGGAAACCATCAGTGAGAGGGTACTAACAGCACCTCAACCAAATGCTGAGGTTAGCTCGGTCGGGAATCTACCATTACCCCAGCCTATGTCGATACCTCCATTAAACATTACTCTACCTCCGACTCAAGAAGCACAGAACATTCTAATGCCTAATGATTTTAAGAGACCTAATCGGGAGCCCAGGAACATTGTTCATGAGGAAAGGAACCAAGCAATCCGAGGAGGGCAATTGTTCCCTAGAAATCAGCCATTGAGGTTGGTAATAATGAAATCGACCCGGAACTACCACAACTGGCCGAACCATGGCATTTGGATCGCGACCAAATCATACAACTGATTTAGGAAGTGGTAGGCCTGGTCGTTGGTTGAACCACACCATCGGTCTATCATAAACCATACCTAGAGTGGATTGATCGACAATATCCATTACCTAGAAATTATTGATTGGATTTTTCTTTATTTACAAGAGACATTAGTTAGTCGACCATTGAACACATAGGTTGATTTATTATGCAATGTGGAGAACTGGCTAATAATGATTATTACAAGTTACAGTTGTTTGGCCATTCTTTAACAGTAATAACATTAACATGGTATTCAAACCTGCCCGCCAATTCTATCCAAACCTGGTAGGAAGTGGAAGAAAATTTTCATGCACTTTCTTTTACAGGGATAGAAAAATTTCTATGGTAGACCTTGCTCGATTCCGTCAGTTGCCAAATGAATCTTGCAAAAGTTACATTGCACTCTTCAAAAGAGCAAAAAGTCGATGTAAGGTAGTGATGACTGAGGCTGAGTTTGTGTAACTCACTCAAGACGGTCTAGAGTATAAGCTCCATAAGAAATTCATTATAATGAAATTTGTTGATTTAAATGATTTGACTAAAAAAAGTTTGCGATATGAGGCCCTTCTTTAAGAAGGATAAAGGTAGAAAAAATTATTGCTCAGAATGTATTACTATGATCCTAATTATGACGTTTTTGTTACCAAAGTCATGGCCAAGAAGCCGTTGTATATTCATTTTTAATTAGGGCTAAACCTACCAGAACCATGACTCAAAAGACGCCTAGGATATTTTCTTTTGACATTACTAAGGCTGATGAAATTTTTTATTTATTGTTGACTGAAAAATTTATTAAGTTACCCAACAATCATAAAATGCTAGCCAACGATGAGATTAAGGAGTATTGTAAATGGCGTGGAACCCGTACGCATGCTACTAACAATTGTGTGGCTTTTAGGAACATTATCCAGGACAACATTGATAAAGGTCTGCTCAAGTTTCTAGAAACAAAGAGCGAGGCAATATTGATCAATACCGATTCATTCTCACTCAACGTAGAGGTCAATATGACGGCAATCAACCTACAGAGCTTGTCTCGATCTCAGCGTATCACAAACAGTTGTTCGGATGGTTCAACTTAATGTTTTCTCAATCAAAGAAGCCACATCCAGTCAGTTGTCAACAATGGTGAGCAATGGCTTCCAAAAATATTACGACACTACGGCAAACGATACCAAGACCTTCAGTTTTGAGATCGATGCGCAGGTTTCCTACGATCGACCATAGCATTGGTTGTTAGTGCACTTTTTCATGGCATACTAGTGCAGCTTGTTTCTCAATCACTTAGGTCAGTGAGTCTTGTGTTGGGTGAGCTTAATGAAGACGAAGACCGAAGACTCAAGTGGCCCTGCTGCATCAAGGAAGAAGTAACAGGTAAAAGTGATGCCTTGGTGTGCCTTAAACTTGACCAAAACCTAACCCTTAACCTCTTTGATGACCATAACCATCTTAGGAATACCTTTAGTCATCATAGATTGGCCCTAGGTGTCACAAAAGACCATCCTAACCTTGGCCATAGAGTGGGGTTGTGAAAAAGTTGGGTCAGCAAACAATCTGGCTGAACCCAGGCCTGTCCGACCAGTCCCGGCCGGTCGGCTGGACTGGACCGACCGGTCAAGACCAGTCGGACTGGCTGCCAGTCCAGACAGCAAGCTGCTGTGTGCTCAGGCCTTTGGGCCGACTGGTCTTGATCGGTCGGCTGGTCTGGTCTGACCGGTCGGACAGACCCCCCTCCAGACAGTGAAGTCCACTATCTTCACTAGCCTTTGGCCGACCGGTCGGGACAGGTTGGAACTAGCCAGTTTTCTGCCAGTTTTATGTCCGTTTGGACCAATTTTATAAAGGAGCATGGCTCATTTTGAGGGGCAAGGAGAGGGATTTTGAGAGGAGTGAAGCCACCATTGTTGGAGACCATTTGAGGCTCATTCCCAACCTATGCAAGGCATCTTCCTTGTGCTTTAACACAAGATTGAAACATTCCAAGCTTATGAAGAAGATGATCTTTATCCCCTCTTGATCTCTAGAGTTTGGATCTTCCTTGATAGGCATATCCTTATCCAAAACTCTAAGATGAGATCGTTGTAAGAGAGAAACTCTAGGCAACCAATTCCCATTAGTTGTAGAGTTCTCAAACCTACCCTCTTATCACCTTGGGCATCTCAAAGGCATCAGAAGCAAGGTGATTGATCAAGTATAGCTGAGGCAATAGCGATGCAACGGCAATACGATCGTGGAAGCAAGGAAAACTGATTAAAGCATGGGAGAGCAGAGATCAAGCAACCCAAACCGGCACTGAACAAGGGGCTCATCCGACAAGTAAGGTTGTCTTTATTGAGAGTCTATCCACTCAATTCCCTGTGGGAGTTGAGTGTAGAGTTTGTTTGTCAAACTCGAACTAGGGACGTTGACCGTTCCTTGTCCTGTTTGTCGGCCTAAAGACTAGGGGTTGTTTAGCACTCCTTGGCCTGTTTGTCGGGCCTAAACAAAGTCTCCAAGGGGGAGCCTCCAACACGGGAGTGAACATGCGTCGGGTTGAGAGTTAGCATATGTCCAAAACTCCGTTCGGGTTAAGAGTTAGCCCTTTGTCCAAAACTCCGGTTATGGTTGAGAGGTGAACCGATAAAACCTCTGTGTAAAGGTTGAGAGGTGAACCGATAAAACCTCCGCGTAAAGGTTGAGAGGTGAACCTCATTTAAAACCTCCGATAGTGAATGCCGGTGTGCTCAAAGGAGTTGAGTACTTGAACCGCAAGTGGAGTAGACCCAAAGTCGAACCACTATACATGCTTGTGTTTGTGATTGAATTGAGCACATTGTTATCTTAGCATTGTATGTTTAATTGTTTAATTATGAATGCTTGATAGGAATGTATGCTAGGCACTAGATAGGCACATCCACACACAAGATGTACTTTCACTAGTTGTGTAGACTTGAGCTCATTAATCCATTCTCATAAGTCTACATAGGTTGCATAGGTCAGGAGCTTGATTAGTTAAATCATATGTTTACCTATGCAGTGCTTAGACTAGGTTGTTTATTGCTTATACCATATGCTAATCTTATGATTGGACCCACTTAGGCTTGAAATCCGAAGTGTTCTTGCTTACTTAGTTTAATTTGTTAAATTGTGTTAGTAGGAGAAAAGAATTTCAAAAGGTCCTGATCACCCCCCTATAGGACTTAGCCATAATTCTGGTTGCTCTTTAAGCTTCCGCAAATACGAAGGTGTCGTGTTAGACTACCGACGTAACTCTCATTGGTTTCGCATACCCAGTCGAGACTGTTGTAAGTGGTCGATGATCATGGTCGATGTCTTCAGCGTGAAGAATGTTGAGCTCTTAAATTATAAATATTTTAACCCGATTGCATTACATTTTATGCATGATTTCCATGTTTAAAAGTCTATCTAATGCAAGTTTTGTGATTGTAGGAATGAGAGAGAGACTTCACCTATTTGAAAGCTAAAAGACCACTTTAGAAGCCAATCGATGATGTAGAAGATGGGCCAAGAGAAGAAGAAAGAAGCAAGGGAGGAGAGAGAGAGAGAGAAAGAAAGAGAGAAGACAAAAAGAAAATAGGTCTGACCGGTTGGCAAACAGGTTCGAACCAGTCAAGACAGGTCGGCCACAAGGCGGCCCCCCTCTATGCTTACTGGACCAAGGCCCAAGCCGATCCGACTGGTCAAGACCGGTCGGCCGGTGCAATTTTTTAATATTCCCAGCAACTTATTCAGCAAGCACCGATTTTTCATGCATTACGCGACCTATTAAGCAATTCTGGAAGTTTCTAAGTCGGTGGAGCTTCTCCATTATAAAAGGACACCTAGGGCTCATTTCTAGAACATCATAGAAGGCTTGGAAAGTTGTGGGAGGTGAAGAGAATCGCTGTGGAGTGTCTGCAACTCCTCCAAACTCAGTTTTTCTATGTTTTTCTTTAGTTTTCCTTTGATTTTTAATTTAACCTATTTATGATTGGCTAAACCTCTTAGTTAGGGCTAAGAGGTGAAGCTTATACTTGTTTACATTGTTTAATTCAAAATTAGTTCAAGTATTTTTTTGTTTAATGAAGAACACTTCTAATTCAAGTTTGAAATGGAGTTAGTATTTTTAATTAATCGTCTCTCTTGTGATTTCTCTTACATGGGATGTTTTGTTTACTAAGATTGCTTAATGGGGTGTTGAATGATATGATTTTAGGTTGTAAAGATCTTAAACCCATCATGATATGTTGGATACTAGGGGATCTTACAAACTAAGTTTCCTAAGAGCTTATCTACAACTAAACTAGAATGGGTTCTTATCTTTTAATTGGATCTGAGATAGGTGTTTATGTATTAATTTTGGTTTAATAGAAGTTCAATTCATGCTTCTAAATCAAGTCTAGTGACAAGGCTTGAGGAAAAATCATGACTGTAATCTTAATTGTTTTGTGAATGATTGGGCTGTGTGATTGAATATGCCCAATGCCTTAGTTAATTATGAGAGAACCATATCAGTGGATGATCCATCTATGTTAGATAAGTTATGATGATTTGATTGCTCTATATTCTGATGGGATAGGGATAGAAATTCGATTCCAATTGAGTTATTGGCTTGAATGGTTTGAATTGGCATTGTGAATGATTATAAGTGGATCATTGGCGTTCTAGTGCTTATTTCCTTAATTTAGTTCGACAATAGATAGTTTTATGTTCTTAATTTCTATCCATTGATACAAATTTGAATTTAACCCATCCTAGTTATAAAGTTTAGAATTGTTACAATAATCCCTGAGGATCGACCTTGGTCTTACCGAGAATTATTACTACATCGCAGCCTTACATTGAGGTGAGCGAATAAGTTTTTGGCACCGTTATCGGGGATTAAGTTAACGGTTCTGAATTTTGTAATTTGGGTATAGTTAAGTTAGATAGGTTGGGTTAGGATTTATTGTTTATTAGGTTTTTCTCATAATTTTTCTACTAACATATTTTGTTTATTTTGTAGGATTCTCTTCACTAACCTAGTTCTTCAAATCCGGTAACACCATTCTAACTTAGACTCTTTTATTTTTTATTTTTATTTTCAGAATTAGATCTTTAGGTTTAGTTTAGTTTTTATGTGAATTTATGCCCCATTGGGAGCGTGATCATACATCACGACTTCTAAGTGGGGGAGGTTTAGTTGGAGGATTAATTAATCACATACGAGTTAGAAAATGTCTAGGAAACTCTGAATCCTCTGAAATCATGGTTGAGAATGTTGAGCATGATGCATCAACGATTAGGTTGAAACATAATGAGAATGAGGAACACTATGTTCCTCCGGTTAAAACATTGCGAGATTATCTACAATTGAAGAGAAAAACCATGTCTTCCTGCATTGTCTTTCCACTTAATGTAGGAAACGTGGATCTTAAACTGAGAATTATCAAGTTACTTTCGAAGTTCCATGGACTTAATTTCGAAAGTCCATATGCGCACCTGAGCGAATTTGAGGAGATAGGCAATACCTTTCAACTTAATAATGTCTCCCAAGATGTAATCAAACTAAAATTATTTTCTCTCTCTAAAGGACAAAGCCAAATCATGGCTTTAATCACTTAAACCTAGAACATCAGGACATGGGCTGAGATGACCCTGGAGTTCCTTAAAAAGTACTTCCCGGTTCATGAAACCAATGCACTAAGGCGGTCCATTATGAACTTCTCCAAAAAAGGAGATGAAACATTTTTTCAATATTGGGAGAGGTTCAAAGATTTTTTATTAGAGTGCCCACATCATGGTTATGAAAAATGGAGCTTAATTGACTTCTTCCATGACGGATTAAGTTCAAACATGTGCCAATTTGTCCAAATGATGTGTAATGGTGAGTTTTTGAACAAAGCACTCAAACAAAGCACGCTCACGGGTCGCATGTCCTTCATACTTGTTAAAACTAGAAAAATGTGTGCTCTATCAGGTGTTTTTTCCTATGTTTCATTATTCTGGGGGGAATTCTAAGTATAGAGACATTCATAGATAATCACAAGCAATCACAAAGTATACACGAGAAAGCACCGCGAAGTGAATTTTATTCCAGAGATTCCGAGATCTTTTACATTCCGGGTTGTGAACTAGGTCACGAACCTTAATTACATCAATAGATGATTACCCTTGATTAAAAGGCAAAAGTAAATGCATGCATGTACCATAAATGAATTAAATAAAGAGTTAAAAGAGCATAAATATAAATAAAGCACAACATAGACAACACAGAGATTTTTACGTGGAAACCCTTATGGGAGAAAACCACGGCACAAAGCGACAAGATTCCACTATGAATTGTAGTTATACAATAGATGGAATATCAAAGGGATGAAGCCTGGCTAGATCGAGCAAATAGTTTAAATCATTAGGGATTATAGTCTCGAGTTCATGGTCACAAAGACCAAGTTTAGGATTCCTTATGGACCAAGCCATTGTTAAGACCAGTTAGATGTTGGTCCCATACTCTTTCGGGCATTTCTAGTTGAGTAGCAACCAGGATTTTAACTAAGTCGTATATCTCGGTGTCATCGTGCGTCTCTGTGGACGAAATGACTTTCAGGAATACACCCCACAGTTCTCATTAAGTGCATCCAGTGCCAGTGATCGTCTCCATTTAGACGGGTGACTTAGTGGATGACACCCCATGGTTTCTTAGTGCATCCAGTGCCAGTGACCGTCTCCGTTTGGATGGGTGACTTAATGGAGGACATCCCATAGTTTCTTAGTGCATCCAGTGCCAGTGACCAGTCTCCATTTGGACGGGTGATTTAGTGGATGACACCCCATGGTTTCTTAGTGCATCCAGTGCCAGTGACCGTCTCCGTTTGGACGGGTGACTTAGTGGAGGACATCCCATTGTTTCTTAGTGCATCCAGTGCCAGTGACCGTCTCCGTTTGGACGGGTAAATTAGTGGATGACATCCCATAGGTTTCTTAGTGCATCCAGTGCCAGTGACCGTCTCCGTTTGAACGGGTGACTTAGTGGATGACACCCCATGATCTCTTAGTGCATCCAGTGCCAGTGACCGTCTACGTTTGGACGGGTGACTTAGTGGAGGACACCCCATGGTTTCTTAGTGCATCCAGTGCCAGTGACCATCTCCGTTTGGACGGGTGACTTAGTGGATGACACCCCATGGTCTCTTAGTGCATCCAGTGCCAGTGACCATCTCCGTTTGGACGGGTGACTTAGTGGAGAGCACTCATTACCTTAGCCACTCAACTGACAGATCCCGCTTTGGATAGGATGCATATCAATTGGTCTTAACGTTGAAGTATTTCAGGCGTTTTAGAACTCTTTGATTACGATTTTCGATGATAACCATAGTCCCCTTTGATTTAGTTTCATATCTCAATCCGGGATGAAATAAATTCATGCAATGGATGCAAATGAGCACAGTACAAAGTAAATATGCTTTATGCATGCTCGAGAGAGGATCGCATTTATACTACATATTCAGTGTATCAGACATATTATGCATTTGATTTGATTGATCTCCTTCGTATATATCTTTGTGTCATCGATATTTTTACCTTCACGTCTTTGAGATCGCAATTGATTTCATTTGGCATTAGTCGGTTATCGGGCCATCAGGGCACTTCTCAGGGCTGAAAATGACTAAGTAGTGGAACTGTTTGCGGTCTGATCGAGGCATTTGATAGATAACGTTGATGATCGTCTTTGAATAGGGACGGATCATGTCTACGAAGGTCGCAACACGATCGCATTTCGATCTACTTAACGTCTGTTGATTTTCGAGCCGGTAGAGCACTTTTCGAGGCTGAAAATAACTAAGTAGTGGGCCTACTGACCGCTTAATTAGGGTTCTCGGAGATCCTAGGATCAGGTAATCTCGTTGTAATGCATGATTATGATATATCTTGTTATGGTGGAGAGAAGTCTCTCTCTCGAGATCGGTCAAATTCCGCCTAGTTCCCCTCTGTTCTGGCCATTTTCGGCTCTTTCGAAAGGATTTTCAAGATTTGCAATTTTGACTAAGTGTTGGCCTTCTTTTATCAAATTGCTGATTTGGCCCACTTAACATTGACCATTGACGAATCTGGTCAGGAGGATGAATAGAGGGCATTAATGTGTGTCTAGGAGCGTCATCTTGATCTGAAGGCGGGCGACATCACAGAAGGTCTAGGGCTCAAACTAGCATCCAGGCGCATCTCCCATGTGGTGTAGGTGCATGTGGCCCTAAGTTGGGTGCATGTGATCCCACCAAGCGCAGTGTGGGAGAACGAAAGTAGAGAGAGAAAGTTAGAGAGGATAGGCGCATGTGGCAAGGCACATGCACCTACTCTCCTCCTCCCAGGCGCATGTCTTCAATGACTTAGTGCATTTTTGCACATTTCCCCTCCGAAGAATGGGCGCATGTGATATGACTTTGGAGAAATTCTGAGAATTCTCTTTCTGGTGGGAGAAATCCCTTTCCGGCGAAGGCATTCGACGAAGGGATGGGCGCATGTCCCTTTCCAGTGAGGATTCCGGTGAGAATTCTACCTTAACAAAGTCATCCCCTGTTCAACAAGTGAGTGGGGTATTTATAGCATGTTAATCGGGTATTTGATCGGGTCTGCATGTGAGATTGAGCACGGGCGCATGTGGGAACAAGAGGGGGGCATGCGCATGTAGAGGTGTGTGTAGGCGCATGTGGCTTGTGGCTTGTGGCCTGTGGCATGCTGCATGCCATGGTGTAGGCGCATGTGGAACCAGGAGCATGTACTTGGTGTGGGCGCATGTACCCTCACTTAACCCATACTTTTATGATTTTTGTATTTTTAATATTTTGAAAATATTGAAAAAGGAGAGAGAGGGCTCTCATGAGCATGTTGTATGGGTGTGGGCGCATGTCTTCTCATGTCATCCACATGTGGAGAGAGAGTGGTGTATGCACATTCTATCACTTAGAATATTTCAGGTTTTAGGCTCCGACGGGCGACCTTCAGATGGGGGCTATCTTTTCGGAGACCGAAGTCACTGACGCCAAGCCGCTTTTAGGCCATGATCGACCTCCTAAGTGAACGGGGTGGGGAGCCGATGGTCATCTACTATGAATTTTGGTAGTTCTTTACCTATTTGGACCCTCTCGATCGGCTCTTTGCATAGGAATATTGCTCCGGGAAGCGCACACATGGAAATATGCATCGCAAGGACTTCAAACTTGCCACTTAAGGTTTTTCAGGGCATTTCAAATCATTTGACGGCATTACAGATGTCCAATTCTACTTAGAAATGCTACCTGTTGGCTTTGGGTCCTTACAGTTGGATACGATCAGGGCAAAACGCATTTTGAAGCGCGCGGGTAATAATACGAGTCACCCGACTTTGAAACTTACAAGTTAGGGGTTTTAGGGCATTTTGGATCATTTGCCAGTGATCCGCATGTCTGATTCTGCTTTGAAATAACATTCGTAGGTTTTGGTCACAATCGCGTGTGTTAGCTTGCACTGGAACTTTTCAAGTATTTTGGATCTTAAAATTGGTCTGAATCATCGTAGATGGACCGCTGAATACTATTTTTATAATGGGTGTGAATTTGAGCCCCAACAAGTGCCCCCCCCGGTGCGCTGCGATGGATGCTTACGTCAGGCTAGTGCGGTGCACCGGTCCCTAGGCTCAAGTATAAATACGGGACTCACTGAGTTATTTCCTCATTTTCAAGTCAGAGAAGCAAATTTTCAGAGGTGAGAGCTTCTCATGAGGGAGTGGGCGCATGTGGTTCCCCCACGGGCGCATGTAGTATTCCAGCCATTTCTTCCAGCGAAGGGTTTCCACACTGGGCACATGTGCATTGCCATAAATGGGTGGGCGCATGTCTTAGGCGCATGTTGCTCTGAACATGCACCTAGAGCACTACTCAGGACTTAGCTTTCTCCAGCAACATGGAGATGGGCACATGTGGAGAGGCCACATGAGCTTGGTGCATTGTATTTCGAGCTTGCTTTATTTCCCCTATTGAGCTGGGCGCATGCTAGCATACACATGTGCCTGACACATGATAAAGTGGACTTGCATTCTCGCAACTTATGGATTGGGCACATGTGAGATACCACATGCTCCTGGGGCCTCATCTTGGGCGCATGTCAGCCCAACACTAAGCAAAAATCTTAGTTTTTTAGCCCTCGTTTGCCCTATGTGAAGAAATGGCATATCTTACCCTATTCTTGGTCAAATCTGGTGCCATTTATGACCAGATTACTTAAAATTTGAATATGATTGGAACTTAATGCCTTAGGCTGGTGATATACTACCTGTGTTGGTCTTTTATGGCCTACAACTGTTTGTTTAAACAGCTCTATAATGTGCACTTCTAAGCAGGTGCATATGCATAACTAGGGGTTAACACCAATTCGCACGCACTTCGAGTGTACATGCAGGGTTGTTATTGTATTTGATTGTGCTACAACATGCATGCACTTCTTTTTCGGATGTGCGCTTGAATTCTACTGTTTCTGTATTCCTATGGGTCATGACTTTATGCATGTATTTATTGATGTGTTTTGTGTGTGAAATCCGTGATTGAATGATGCGATGCTTACTTTATTGTGTTGCCTGTTGCATGCGTTGGTCTTCTGTTTGATGCACTTTTGTTTACATGTTGTAGTGAATCATGGTGACAGCAGCAGGATCTTCTGGTGAAGCTTCTAGATCGCAAGTTTTCAGCTCTTCGTCTGTACGATGCGGGAAGAAGAGGGTAACTGAAGATGCTGTTGACCCATCTTCGGTAGAGTGTCGCTCGCAATCCTTTGGGACGATCGAATCCAAAGTGAAAGATTTCTCCGATCGTATTAAGCAGCTCTCCAATGAAGTATTACTGTGTATCTATGTGGATAAAACCACATCTGTGTCTCTGACGCAAGGGACTGAAGAGGAATGGTTCGCCTGGTATTGTCAATTCAATGATGTTGCCAATGTTGTTGAGGCAGGTCCCTCTAGTGTGCGCGGCTAACATTCCGAGGATGATCAGGAAGGTCAGAAGAAGAGGAAGAGATGGAATCGAGGTAAGAAGCCAGCTGAGGAAGTCGACCAGGTGGAGCGATCGCCGCAGCTCGTTGATCCGAAGAATGATCGGATGAAGATCGGCTGGAATAGAAACAAGATCATCAGTGACATGCGGTTTCTCCATTGTAAACCCTTATACCGACCAAGTGATCTTGCATGAAAAATCTCTTACGAGGCACAGGCCCTTCCCGAGCATCGAACCATCCAACGTTCAAGGCCCTTTTCAGTTCTACGGAGTTGAGAGGTGGACATCTGTTCCTGAGTAGTTGTTAACTACCTTACTGGTCGATGATGGGAGAGAGCAGCGGGTAGGTCTCCCGAGAGAAATGGTTTTCCTTATGCCTACTTGTGATCCTCACGCTCCTTCTCCAGTCCATTATTTTGAGACAGTGCAGCAAAGGTTTCGGCATATGGATAAGACGACGATGTGGGCGACGAAGAGCTTTCGTATGCGAGGTCATTTGAGCGAGCGAGTTGGTTATGAGCCGTGGGCAAAAGATATTTTGATCCGCCACGAGAGAGTTCTGAAACAAGTCAGCCTGTATCAGGCTATCGATGCGACCTCTGAGCATTTCTCCCGAGATCCAACAATTCTTCGAAGCTTCTTGAACTACAGGTCTTCTGTTACCAATTCGTTTTACTTTCCATTTGGAGAGATGAGCATAACCTTATGGGATCTCTGGATGATGGTTGGGCTTTCCGTGATAGGAGAATATTACTAGGAATATGTCCCAACTGATGAAGAGTTGTCTTCGACTCGGCTCAAAAGTCCTCAAGATGCTTATCATTCAAAGGCTTGTCTAGAGTTGTTTGCTGAGTTGTCACAGTTCGACAATATTACAAAGATTCACTATGACGACTGGTTGATCTACTTCAGCTAAAGGATGAAGTAATACTTCTTCTGATGCCTTCTTTTGTACTTCGTGCTCTGCGTACTTTAATTTCTTTGTTTCTGACATGGGCACTTCTTTCTTCTTGCAACATTGATTACGAAAAGTATGAGATCTTACCCGAAGACCAGGCTTTAATGAGGGAACGTTTTAAACAAAAGTTTCACAATCCAAATGAGCTTACGCCATCTTGTGAACTGGCAGGCTTCTTAGCATACTGGTTGTCGGTGGTTATATTGCCTAGCTCTAAGAGTGCTGATGGTGTCAGGGTTTCTTGCATCGTCGTGGTGGGAGCTCTTGCAAATGGTCGTCGATTTTCTCTAGCACCGCAGGTGCTATGCAGTCTATATAGGGCTTTTGGCAATATTGCGAGTAACAAGGACCAACCCTGGCGAGGGATGAACGCGGCTTATTGCCCATGGCATTTCTTCTGTGGATGGTTGGGCATATATTTCCCGTGGACATACGGAGTGGATCTCTTCCAATATCTCTATGCCGATCACGCACCTCTTTATCGCTACAGAAAACTTAACATGATAACGCAGTCGTCTGATTGGATAGCTTCCAAAATTGGCAGTTAGGCGGAGATTTATTTCTACCAATTTCCTTTTTCTAATGTCGGAGAGGATCGAGAAGTCGTTGACGATGAACATTCTGTGAATACCATTGATAGGGAATTTCTGGCGTCTATTCGTTCTGCCTCACTTCTGCTGCGCGAAGGAATAGAAGTGCTGGCGAGAACCTTATTACCCTAGCCGATTTTTCAGGCAATTTGAGTACAATCAAGGTGTTCCGATAACGCTACCGGATGTGGCCAAAGTAGAGCGGGCGTACGGCACGGGTCCTGCTCACTGGGAGTGGATATGGCATCAACTTTTGATGACGCGAACTGGCGCGAGGTTCATTCTTCCAAGCCTCTATCAGAAGACTGGCGTTCCTTTGGTGGGTGCATCATTATGCTCTGGTTTGGAACAACAGCTCTGTTGATGATCCACTCTACATTCCTCTTCCAGAGCTGACAGAGGTCCTCGCTGACGAATTGGGTTATTATAGAGAGCAGACTGAAGCATATTTGTCGTCAAGTATTAGGCATAAGATCTCCCTAAGTGTGTCAATTGACCATCGTAAGGAGGATACTGTGTTTAATGGCTGGGATACTTTCGGAATACCTTTAGCGAAATGGTCTCAAGAAGCCGGGTTCACATGTCTTCTGGTGGTTGAAGGTGATAAGGATGTCGGTCGGTTAATTAGTGAAGATGACCCGACGATGACTGCGCCGGTGAATGAAATATCAAACCATGCTGGCGTGAGAGAGTAGGCCGGGCCTATTGGAGAGGATAATCTGTAAGGGTCCACTATGCCAAGGAATGACACGACTGTATCTATGGCCCTTGGTGCTTTCGGTGTTGGGGGTATGGCAGAGTCGCCGGTGGTAACTGAAATGATCGATATTGATAGTGATACTACTAAACTTCTGGATGTGACCTCCACATTACTGACCGAGATCATCAAGCCGTTCACGGATGCGACGATATATACTGTGGATTCCTTAGAACCTGTCGTCGACTCAGCTACTAATACGATTCTTTCATAGCTCCTTGGTGTGTTCTTTTTCTATACTTGTCATTTCATTGCATACTTGCTCTATTCCTTTTGTTGTAGATATTATCAGTTCTGATGCTGCTGCCCACGGAGCATTCGACGTTCCTTGTTTCAATCGTTTAGACTATTTTGGACAAAGCGTACTGAGGGGTCTACTATCCAGCATTTCAAAGGCATTGGGTAAGCCAAGCGAGTGGCATACACTAGGAGCTGGGGTCAAGGCATTGGAAGCTTGCGCATGAGTAATCAGGGCCTGATGTATCCAAAATAGTCTGTCGCGTTTCTTCTTTCGAGGATTCTGTTGCGCAGGTTATTATGACTAAACGGATTGAACCTGACCCTACGACTGAAGAGAAACGGCGAGTGTTGTCTTCTTTGCGGCTTGTCGTAGAGTAGCGAGAACATTTGGCAGTTAATGCTAGAATAACCTTAGAAGATAGTGAGACTCAACGTCACGGGTGTATTAATCATCTTGCTGATGTCAAATCTGAGATCGTGCGGCTGCATGCGAAAGAAACGACCATAAATCTTGAGGTTGCCCGCCTTGATCTTGTCGTTAATCAGAACCGTGTCGAGGTCGCACAACTCGAGAGTGAAGGAGAGGCAATGCGCAAGCAAATGGCAGCCTTAGAAATCAAACTTCGTGATCTTCTGGATCCTGCGCTGACCCTAACGGAGGCAAAGGCTACCATGGAGGCAACGCGGAAAGATGTGATGAAGTTCATAACAGGGTGCTTGGAGAAGCTGTAATTCTGTTCTTTCACTCTTTACGGTCATTGTCAGACAAAAGTGGTATTAGATAGCTGTCGTGAATACCTAACTGCTACTTGTATCCGGTGTAACCGACATCAGAGCTTGTTAACTGTGTGCTTCATGATATAAAATAATGACAATGATTCTTTTGCTAAACCACTACTTGGTGTTATGTGTTTGAGACTAGTATGCATAAAATGATGTATTATGTATGAGTTTAATGTAAACTGAGTATATCAAAGCATAAAAATAGAAGAACTCATAGGAATAATACTTCTCTTTTTACTTAACTTGTGTACCCTTGGGTCATTGCTTTCGAGAGACGTTCGTGTCATAAGTCCAAAACTTTCTTCTAGCTCCATGTTTTCAGGTTTATCTGTCATCTTTCCTGGCCTGCCCCTAGTCATTTCTTTCTGCAGATTTGAGATTTTAATAATATATTAGGGCTTGCCCTCGATGCTTCTTCTTCTTATAAACTTGAGTTTCTCATAATATATTGGGGCCTGTCCCCAGTGCTTCTGGCTCGTCACTTTGTAAGACCACTTCATTCTAATGAGACAGATCTTGTGCTTTAAGAATCCGTGCCGAATACTCGTCCAATCATAATATTTAATTGCATATTTTTATCGCAGAGTTCTTCATAAGAGAAAGTTGTCGATGTTTTCAAGGCGAAGTGATGCATAATAGAATGCCCTGAACATCTTCATATAAGGTCGTGTGTGTGTGTGTGTGTGTGTGTGTGTGTGTGTGTGTGTGTGTGTGTGTGTGTGTGTGTGTGTGTGTATAGGAGACTCCCAGCCTTGACTTATCTTTATATAGACTAGAAGAACCACACAATAGTGAGGAGGGGACTCATGATAGAACATAAAAAGCTGAATATATAGCAATGTTCCGATTATCTTCATACAGAATTGCATATGTAAGTATAAGAGATTGCTAATAATAGAATATCCCAGTTGTCTTCATATAGAACCATATATGTATATATAAGAATCCATCAATTCTGAAGCATTTTCCTATTAAGCAAAGGGATACCAGAATAAGGGAGCCTGCGACGAAGATGTAATAATACGAGGATGTTGTGCTTCGTATAGACTTCCTATGAGGTATTTTCTCCTGATTCGACTTGTCTGATGAGGATATAATAAGTCGGTTGATAATTCGTGGAGTCGATTCTTTGATATCCTCTAACTATGGTTCATGTCATTAAGAAGAGCTCCACGAACATTTTATATTCATATGCGTAACAGTATGATGTGAGTGAACATGTGAGTGAATATGGAGTGCAGCATATAGATAAAATAGATGCATGAGTGAACATAAGTATATCCCTATCTACTTTATAAACCGTCAGAACTATTTGTAAGCGTTCACAATTATTGAAGTTTAGGAAATGGAGTCCTTGAGCGAACGTTCTCCCTAAGTGATATCTATTGGAATTGCACTGGCCGGGGCTCCATCAGACCCTTCCATCTTCAGACTGACGATGCCTTGATTTATCATCTTTTATATATTTCCTTTCAGAATGAAGCATTGCTCGGTCTTATGGCCTATGCATCTGTGATATTCGCAGTAGTTGAGATCATCCATGCGTCCTACTTCTGTTGGTCGAACAAACTTTGGGATTTGCAACTTTCCTTCTTCGATTAGCCGCTCCATAATCGAGACAAGGTCTTTAATGTCAAATGTATATGGTCCGTTCTTTTCGTCTCGTTCACTGATTGTCATGTGCTGCGAATTTTAAGGTTCTTTGCCCTTGTCTTGTGTCTTCATTACCTTGGTCTCTGTCTTGTGCCCTGGATTCGGTCGTTTTCGGTTCTTAGGGTTCTTTCTTGCGTCTACCCATGTCCTCTTTCGAATTTCGTGTCTTGACTTTTCTGCTTGAGATCGTGCTTTCGAAACGGATTGCTCTATCATGCGAACCTCTGCAGCCAGGTTACGAAGGGTGAAAGAGATATTGCCTAGCAGCTTGTATGGGATCATGGAGTATGAACCCGACATACGCACATTTGTTTGTTCAGTGTGGATGTGTTATCTTACTTCAACAACATTACGGGCTGCCCCCGGTGCTTCTTCTTCCAACTGTCAAACAGGCAGAGCGATACTAAGGGTCACTTTCTGTGAGATCAAGATGGCTAAAGCCTCCTGAACTTCTCCCATCTGCTTGGATAGCTCCCTATGGGCTTGGACCAATTCGCTGATTTTCTCTCGGATTGCTAACAATTTGACATCGTGTCCTGCCAATTCCCTTTCTTCGACAGCCTATACCATTGTTGTTTGTACCAGTCCTTCATCATGAACCGGTGGTATCGTATGTGCTTTGTCACTACGGCTGACGTAACCCGATTAATTTCTTCTGTCATTAGCTTAATGGTACTCTGGTTGATCAATCTCTGTACTTTCCCTTTCAAGATGAGGCATTCTCCCGTCTCGTGTCCCAGGATTCGATGATACTTACAATAATTGGGGGTGTCCGTTTGCCCTACTTCCTCTGGTCGAATCGATTCTGGTAATTGTAGCTCCCCTTCTTCGACTAGTCGTTCCATTATCGGAACGAGGTCTTCCAGGTCAAACGAGTAACGTCCTTCTACCCTGCCCCATCCGACGATCGTCATCTTTTTCGATTTTCGTCACCCTCTGGCTCTGAATTGAGTTTCTGTTGCTTGCCTTTAGTCTTGTGTTCTAGACGTGAGCGTTTTCGATCTTTTGAGGTTTTGCTTTTGTCGACATAATTGGACGTGACCATCTTCCCGATCTCACACTTTGGTCTTTTGGCTTTAAACTGCGTTCTTAGCGCGGCTTCCTCTACCATATGAGCCTTTGTCACTAAATTCCTAAATGTTGAGAAATTGTGTTCGGATAAACAGAACAAGATTGTTGGATCCATGGCTTGCATACACATCTTGACTTGCTCAAACTTGCTAGGCAACTCTCAGCACTGTGCCGCTATGGCTCCCCATCTATCAATAAACCTCTCGACTGACTCTCCTTGCCTCTGATGGACTAAGGCTAAATCTGTTGATGAGACTTCTCGCTTAGTGGAGAAAAATTTAGAAATGAACAGCTCCTGCATTTGATCCCAGGTCCTGATAGACCCTGCGGGTAATGACATGTACCATTGAAATGCCTTTCCAGTCAACGTTAACCCAAACAATCGGAGGCAATATTGAGGTACTACAGACAAATTCCCTAGCACCGTCGTGAATTGGGCCATATGTTCCTCTGGTGACCCTTTGCCGTTGAATTGCGGGAAGTCGGGATGCCTAAAGTCGTTAGGGAACGGGATTTCGTTAACTTCAGATGGATATGGTATCCGATAGACATATTTTCCTCTTTTCTCCTTCTCTTTCTCCTGACGTATCAAATTCACAACTGTCTGGGATAGCTCTTCCTTCATGGCATGAGGTGGTTGTGGTGGTGCACGCTCGAACGTAACATTCCTTGGGCAACTTTGTGGTTCTACGGCTACCGGTTCTCCTATTGCCTCCCGTGACTCTCCTAGTGGTTGTCCAATGAGAACAGTTGGCCTTCTGACTGCCCCCTGGGCGACTAGAGCCACCAATGCTTCTTTTATTTCTCTGATTTCTCTGGCCGTGTCTTCTTGGACCTAAATGATCTCATCTATTTGCTCTTGGATCGAAGGTAGCTTTGCATCTTGCTCGCTCGCCTCCCTTTCTATGACTTGCACCATTGCAACCTGCACTCATTGTGGTCTAGCCCTGGTCATGGTGGTCTCAGTAGAGCATGCCTTCATTGCATTCTTGGTCAATTCCCGGATAGTGAACTGATTCGGTGTCTTGACTAGTAGCGTTGTTCACGTCATTACTGAGAAGTAGGCAGCGGTGAAGGAGAATTCTGGTCTAGGTGACACGGTAGCGCTGCTGGCATTGTGGGTATCATCCCTGCGAACCGGCTTCCACTGTTTCCTCAGATTGCTTTGTGTCTTCACTATTTCTGCTTTGACTGAAGTCACTTGTCTGTTTTCAGCCCTCTTTAGTGATCGGCGTCTCTAGACAAGTTGCCAATTGGCTTCGGGAATCACTGTTTCTATTGTCGCGAGGTGAGGGAAGTAAAACCCTCCAGAAGCTAAGAAGATCATATCGGTCGTCATTTCTATAATTTTGATGGTTGATTCGTTTCTCTCTCTCTCTCTCTCTCTCTCTCTCTCTCTCTCTCTCTCTCTCTCTCTCTCTCTCTCTCTTTGCACAATCATACGCACATTAGAACACCCCGCGCCCTCGAAAAGGAGAGAAGATGCGTCCTTACCAATCGCGATATGGCTCAACGATCAACAAAAATATATAAGTACAAATCATATGCATGCAATGCTAGATTTTGAAATTCTTTTAAAAAACTTTTGCTTTAAAGATGAAGGGAAGAACGTTCCCGTTGAGAGTCACCAGTTTGGCACCTGTGAAGGTGCCGAACATTTCTCCTAGCGGAACTTTCTTATGTATACGTCTGTGTTTGCGAACGATTTATCTTAGAACGTTTCTTTACTCAAAGATAACTAGAGATTCTGGTAGGTACGATCCCCAGTGGAGTCGCCGGTTTGTTAAAACTAGAAAAATGCGTGCTCTATCAGCAGTTTTTTCCTGTGTTTCATTATTCTGGGGGGGAATTCTGAGTATAGAGACATTCATAGACAATCATAAGCAATCACAAAGTATACATGAGAAAGCACCGTAAGGTGAATTTTATTCCAGAGATTCCGAGATCTTTTACATTTCGGGCTGTGAACTGGTCACGAACCCTTAATTACATCAATGGATGATCACCCTTGATTCAAAGCCAAAAGTAAATGCACGCATGTATCATAAATGAATTAAATAAAGCGTTAAAAGAGCATAAATATAAATAAAGCACAACATAGATAACGTAAAGATTTTTACGTGGAAACCCTTACAGGAGAAAACCACGGCACAAAGCGACAAGATTCCACTATGAATTGCAGTTATACAATAGATGGAATATCAAAGGGATGAAGCCTGGCTAGATCAAGCAAGTAGTTTAAATCGTCAGGGATTATAGTCTCGAGTTCATGGTTGTAGAGACCAAGTTTAGGATTCCTTATGGACCAAGCCATTGTTAAGACCAGTTAGAGGTTGATCCCATACTCTTTCGAGCATTCCTAGTTGAGTAACAACCATGATTTTAACCAAGTCGTGTATCTGAGTGTCATTTCACGTCTCCTGTGGATAAAATGACTTTCAAGAATACACCCCATAGTTTCCATTTAGTGCATCCAGTGCCAGTGACCGTCTCTGTTTGGACGGGTGACTTAGTGGATGACACCCCATGGTTTCTTAGTGCATCTAGTGCCAGTGACCATCTCCGTTTGGATGGGTGACTTAGTGGATGACACCCCACGGTTTCTTAGTGCATCCAGTGCCAATGACCGTCTCCGTTTGGACGGGTGACTTAGTGGAGGACACCCCATGGTTTCTTAGTGCATCTAGTGCCAATGACCGTCTCCGTTTGGACGGGTGACTTAGTGGAGGACACCCCATGGTTTCTTAGTGCATCTAGTGCCAGTGACTGTCTCCGTTTGGACGGGTGACTTAGTGGATGACACCCCATGGTTTCTTAGTGCAACCAGTGCCAGTGATCATCTCCGTTTGGATGGGTGACTTAGTGGATGACACCCCATGGTTTCTTAGTGCATCTAGTGCTAATGACCGTCTCCGTTTGGACGGGTGACTTAGTGGAGAGCACCATTACCTTAGCCACTCAACTGACGGATCCCGCTTTGGACAAGTTGCACATCAACTGGTCTTAATGATGAAGTATTTCAGACGTTTTAGAACTCTTTGATTGCGATTTTCGATGATAACCATAGTCCCCTTTGATTTAGTTTTGTATCTCAATCCGGGATGAAATAAATTTATGCAATGGATGCAAATGAGCACAGTACAAAGTAAATATGCTTTATGCATGCTCGAGAGAGGATCACATTTATACTAGATATTCAGTGTATCAGACAGATTATGCATTTGATTTGATTTATCTGCTTCATTTATATCTTTGTGTCATCGATAGTTTTGCCTTCGCATCTTTGAGATCGCAATTGATTTCATTTGGCATTAGTCAGTTATCGGACCATTAGGGCACTTCCCAGGGTTGAAAATGACTAAGTAGTGGACTTGTTTGCGGTCTGATCGAGGCATTCGATTGTTACCGTCGATGATCATCTTTGAATAGGGACAAATCATGTCTACAAAGGTCGCAACGCGATCGTATTTCGATCTGCTTAACGCCGGTTAATTTTCGAGCCGGTAGAGCACTTTCCAAGGCTGAAAATGACTAAGTAGTGGGCCTACTGACTGCTTAATTGGAGTTCTGAAAGATCCTGGGATCAGGTAATGTTGTTGCAATGCATGATTATGATATATATGTTATGGCGGAGAGAAGTCTCTCTCTCGAGATTGGTCAAATTTCACCTGGTTTCCCTCTGTTCTGGCCATTTCTGGCTCTTTCGAAGGATTTTCGAGATTTGTAATTTTAACTAAGTGTTGGCCTTCTTTATCTCGGAAGGATTTTCGAGATTTGCAATTTTAACTAAGTGTTGGCCTTTTTTATCAAATAGCTGATTTGGCCCACTTAACATTGACCGTTGGCGAATCCAGTCCAGAGGATGAATAGAGGGCATTAATGTGTGTCTAGGAGCGTCATCTTGATCGGAAGGCAGGCCACATCGAAGGCGGGCCATATCACAGAAGGTCCAGGGCTCAAACTAGCATCTAGGCGCATCTCCCATGTGGTGTGGGCGCATGTGGCCCTAAGTTGGGTGCATGTGATCCCACCAAAAGTGCATGTGGGAGAAAGAAAGTAGAGAGAGAAAGTTAGAGAGGGATGGGCGCATGTGGCAAGGCACATGTGCTTACTCTCCTCCTCCCATGCACATGTCTTCGATGACTTAGTGCATTTTTGCACATTTTCCCTCCGAAACTTTAGAGAAATTCTGAGAATTCTCTTTCCGGTGGGAGAAATCCCTTTCCGGCGAAGGCATCCGATGAAGGGATGGGCGCATGTCTCTTTCCGATGAGGATTCCGGTGAGAATTCTACCTTACTCTAGCGATCTTTTTCAAAAACGAAGCCGTCCCCTGTTCAGCAAGTGAGTGGGGTATTTATAGCATGTTAATCAGGTATCTGATCGGGTCTGCATGTGAGATTAAGCATGGGCGCATGTGGGAACAAGCGGGGGGCATGCACATGTAGAGGAGTGTGTAGGCACATGTGGCTTGTGGCATGAGCATGCCATGGTGTAGGCGCATGAGGAACCAGGCGAATGTACTTGGTGTGGGCGCATGTACCCTCACTTAACCCATACTTTTATGATTTTTTATTTTTAATATTTTGAAAATATTGAAAAGAGAGAGAGAGGGCTCTCATGCACATGTTGTATGGGTGTGGACGAATTTCTTCTCATGCCATCCGCATGTGGAGAGAGAGTGGTGTATGCACATTCCATCACTTAGAATACTTCAGGTTTTAGGCTCCGATGGGCGACCTCTAGAGGGAGGCTATCTTTTCGGAGACCGAAGTCACTGACGCCAAGCCTACTTTTACACCATGATCGACCTCCTAAATGAACAGGGTGGGGTACCGATGGTCATCTGCTATGAATTTTGGTAGTTCTTTCCCAATTTGGACCCTCCCGATCGGCTCTTTGCATAAGAATATTACTCCGGGAAGCGCACACATGGAAATATGCACTGCAAGGACTTCAAACTTGCTACTTAAGGTTTTTTGGGCATTTCGGATCATTTGGCGGCATTATAGATGTCCAATTTTGCTCAAAAATGGTACCTGTAGGCTTTCGGGCCCTTATAGTTGGATACGATCAGTGCAAAATGCATTTGGAAGCGTGTAGGTAATAATACGCAGTCGTCCCGACTTTGAAACTTGCAGGTTAAGGGTTTTAAGGCATTTTGGATCATTTGGCGGTAATCCGCATGTTCGATTCCGCTTTGAAATAGCATTCATAGGTTTTGGTCCACGACCACGCGTATTAGCTTGCACTGGCACTTTTCGAGTATTTCAGATCTTGAAATTGGTCTGAATCATCGTAGATGGACTGTTGGATACTATTTTATAATGGGTGCGAATTTGATCCCCAACAATAGTTCTTCGACAACCAACTTTATTCTACAACAGAAACAAATACCAATTCTTCAACGCATCCTCATGTGGAACATGTTCAAGCCATCACCACTCTTGGAAGTGATAAAACAATTAAAAAATCTAACCGGTGAAGGCCATAAAGCCTAATGATCCAATTGATTCTAAGAGTGATGGTGAATCAAGCAATGCTCCACGAGATGAAGAGCCAGAGCATGTGTATAAACCTATAACCCCATTCCCCTAACGTCTTGTCTCTACCAAAAGGCCAAGTGAAAATTACGACATCCTAGAAGTCTTCCAATAACTTAAATTCAACATTCCCTTGTTGGATGTAATTAAGCAAATTCCTTCATACGCCAAATTTCTAAAGGACATATGTGCCGTAAAACGTAAGCAAAACGTGCACAAGATGACATTTTTTACAGAACAAATGAGTGCCATCATACAACAAAACACTCCCCCCAAATTTAAAGATCCCGGAAGCCCTACAATCTCTTGCATGATAGGTAACTTCTGGATCAAGAGAGCACTTCTTTATCTAGGGGCCAGTGTTAACTTGATTCCTTACTCGGTATATGAGCAACTTGGACTTGGTGAATTAAAACCCACCAAGATAACTTTATAACTTGCGGATCACTCCGTTAGAATACCTAGAGGAGTGGTTGAGGATGTGTTAGTCCAAATCGATAAGTTCAACTACTCGATAGACTTTATCGTTTTAGATACATAAGTGGTTACAAATGTATGCACACAAGTTCTCGTCATTCTAGGCCGACTATTCTTAGCAACCGTCAATGCTATAATCAATTGTAGGAATGGAGTCATGAAAATATCCTTTGAAAATATGACAATGAAGTTGAATGTGTTTCATTTACATAACCAATAAGAGGATAAGGATGAAGATGAGATCCACATGATTAATTTCACTGATACAATTATGGATGATGATGAGTCACCCTCAACTAAATTTTTCAAAACCTTGGAAATTTGCTTGGCTCATTCCAAGGAAGAAATAAATTTGGATATTCATGAGGCCTTGGAAGAGCCAAATTCTGAAAATTTGATTAACGAAATACCAATCACTTATTTGAACAATTTTGTTGTGCAGGAATTTGATGGATTGGTGCTTGATTTGCCTATGCAGAGGCCAATTTCTAAATGTGTAGTGGTTGATGACTTATTTCAAAATACACAAATGACCGAGAATGTCGAAGTTTCCTACACTCTAGAGGAGTGTTTGGCATATTTTGAGGATTGGGATGATTCTATGATCCGTGACATTGTCAATGCCTTAAGGGGTGCCCAAAAAGACTCCTCTCACAGAGTGTAAAACTGAATTATCAATAGTGGAAGTACCGGTAGAATCTGAAAATGTGGAGACCATACCGACTTGTGAAGAAGAATTCCAAGTCTTCACATCACTTTGGTTTATTCAAACCAAAGAACACCATCTCTGGCATGATCCTTATTTGATTTTTTTTCCAGACAAGCTCGAAAGAAGATTCACAATTGATGATTTCAAATCGAAGAAATTCTCCTTTCCTAACATATGGGGTGATAACTTTGAGAATCCCGCTGAACCTTTTCAGGAGAATTTTCAACTGATTAGCACAACAAACATCATCTATGTGTACTATCAAGCAGGATGGTGGATGGTATTACTGAATTTATTTTTTTACTCCACCTCATAATCCTGCTAGATTTCATTCCTTTGGATGATCATGTGTATTGAGATTGACCTCCTAGTCTGACGGAGGTAGAGAGTAGTTTTTACTAGTTTAAATTAGTTTAGCTATTTGGAGTTGTAGACTTCCATGATCGACTCTCTTAGGTACTCACGTTCTTACTCTCCTTTATTTATATCATTGATCTCATGTCTTTGATTATTGCATATCTTTTTACATTGAGGACAATGCAAGATTTGGTTGGGTGGTGAGATTCCTAGAATCTAGTAATTTGTGACATTTCGAACAATGTTTTGTAGAAAATTTTCAATTTTTCTGAAACATCAAACTCCTTTGGAAAACCTTGTTTCTATGCACTTGGGATGCTATAAGTATGAAATGATGAGAAATTAATTGATATGATTTTAAGATTTCTAAATTATTTTCAAGGTAAAAGTCTTCTATATGAATTCCCCCATTGAGTTGATTGATAGAAAATTTTAACATCTTCGAGTCTAGTTCACAATACATGATTCTCATGGTTTGAAGTGATTATTAGATTTATAGATTGGTTAAACTAAAGGTTTGAAGTGTTTAGGAATCAAGCCGGGGAACTTTATTCATCCTTGTTCATTTGAAATAAGAGAAAAGAACAAAAGATACGGATTTCTAAAAATCCTATCTAATTTTGAAATAAAAAGTACAGTTATTAATTAAATATTTGATAAATTTTTTGAAAAGGGCTACCTATTACCAACCAGGGGATGGTCTACCCGTAACCAAAGCTGGAAATGGGAAGTAAAGTGATAGTCGTCGACGGAACGATAAGGCAAATTCTTGTCAGAGGCATTTAGTTGATCTGTACACTTTTAAATCTTGTGTTTTGTTAATTTATAAAGAAGGTAATCCTGGAAATTCATGAGATGAACTCTCACAATGCACACTAGATCATACATGTTCGGATTCTTCTATTTATCAATCAATCGGTGGGGATTCTATGTGAACACTTATTATGTTTGGAGAGTTCAGGATTTTAATTTCTTATCACTAAGTTTTTCTAAATTTTACACTTATATTTCTTAAAGTTTATAGAAGTATAGTTTCCAAGGGAGAGTTGAGTTTTTAGAGAAGTGAATTGTTTCACGTACGTTTTGCTTGGGACTAGCAAAATACTGCTTTGGGGGGGGGGGGGGGGGGGGGGGGGGGGGGGTGTTGAGCTCTTAAATTATACATATTCTAACCTCAATGCATTATATTTTATGTATGATTTTCATGTTTAAAAGACTATCTAATGCATATTTTCTTATTATAGGAATGAGAGAGAGACTTCACCTATTTGAAGGCTAAAAAGACTACTTTAGAAGTCAATCGATGATGATAGAAGATGGGCCAAGAGAGGAAGAAAGAAGCAAGGGAGGAGAGAGAGAGAGAGAGAGAGAGAGAGAGAAGATAAAAAAAAGGTCCAACTGGTCAGCCAAACAAGCTCCGACCGGTCAAGATCGGTTGGCCAACCATCTCCGACGGTCGGTCAATGCAATTTTTTAATATTCCCAGCAGCTTGTTCAGCAAGCTCCGATTTTTCATGCGTTGCGTGACCTATTATGTAATTTTAGAAGTTTCTAAGTCGGTGGGGCTTCTCCATTATAAAAGGACACCTAGGGCTCATTCCTAAGACATCATAGAAGGCTTGGGAAGTCGTGGGAGGTGAAGAGGATCACTGTGGAGCGTCTGCAACTCCTCCAAACTTGGTTATTCTATGTTTTCCTTTGAGTTTTAGTTTAACCTATTAATGGTTAGCTAACTAAGAGGTGAAGCTTTTAGTTGTTTACAATGTTTAATTCAAAATTAGTTCAAGTATTTTTGGTTTAATGAAGAACACTTCTAGTTCAAGTTTAAAATGAAGTTAGTATTTTTAGTTAATCCTCTATCTCTTGTGATTTCTCTTACATGGGATGTTTTGATTACTGAGATTGTTTAATAGGGTATTGATTGATAGGATTTTTGGTTGTAGAGATCTTAGATCCATCATGATATGTTGGATACTAGGGGATCTTACAAACTAAGTTTTCTAAGAACTTATCTAGAACTAAACTAGAATGGGTTCTTATTTTTTTGATTGGATCTGAGATATGTGTTTATGTATTGATTTTGGTTCAATGAAAGTTCAATTCATGCTTCTAAATCAAGTCTAGTGACAAGGCTTGAGGAAGAATCATGAATGTGATCTTACTTATTTTGTGAAGAATTGGGCTGTGTGATTGAATACGCCCAACGCCTTAGCTGATTATGAGAGAACCATATCAGTGGATGATCCATCTATATTAGATAAGTTATAATAATTTGATTGCTCTATATTCCGATTGGATAGGGATAGAACTCCTATTCCAATTGAGTTATTGGCTTGAATGGTTTGAATTGGCATTGTGAATGATTATAAGTGGATCCTTGGTGCTCTAGTTCTTATTTCCTTGATTTAGTTCTACAATAGATAGTTTTATGTTCTTAATATCCATCCATCGATACAAATTTGAATTTAGCTCATCCTAGTTATAGAGTTTAGAATTGTAACGACAATCCTTGAGGATCAACCTCGGTGTTACCAAGAATTGTTATTACATCACAGCCTTGCACTTGAGGTGAGCGAATGAAGAACAGGGTAGACCTACCTAGGCAACAAGGCCTAGAATAATCAAACCAAAGTTGGATCGCGAAAATGTCTAAAAAAGGTTAAATCATTCTAAGTTCCCGATCATGCCAGAAGGGATGACTCGTACTTAAAAGCGCTATTGGCAACCACAATAGATAAGATGAGAAAGAAAGCTTATGTGGTCGACGGCCAATCTTAACCACAACAGACTTTACAAGTTGTTCATCAAGATGGAGAACATATAACAATTAATGCGGTTGAATTATAACTCGAACCACAGCTGATGAAGCTAATCAAAATAATCCATTCAAACGACAATGGCATTGTTAAAAATGAAAATGCTACAGGAACATTTTCTGTGTATTATTGCTCTAAGGTTCTGAGTAACGAGAACATTCAGAGACAATCACAAGCATTCATAAAAGTACATAAGAAAAAGATACCACAAGGCGAATTTTATTCTAGAGATTCTGAGATCTTTTACATTCCAGGCCATGATCTGGCACGAGCCCTTAATTACACCAAATGATTAATGACCCTTAATTAAAAGGCAAAAGACTAAGCCAGTGGGGACCATGGTCTTTGAGTTCACGGCCATAGAGACCGATGTATTTTTTGTTATGGAGTAATCCTTCTTTTATATAAGTCGGATGTCTATGTCCCATGTTTTAACTGGGGATATAGGCTAAGACTGTCAGGGTTCTTAACTGAGGGATACGACTCTGGGCCCGCGCCTGTCATTTTGGACGGGTGACCTTGAGAAGACCGATCTGCAGTTGTATGTACCTGAACAGCCCAACCGACAAATGCTATTTTAATGGGTAGGGCATCGATTATTTTTGAGGTATCAATCCATAGCAATTATTGTGTAACAGTTTGGAACTCTTCGGTCTGATTTATCATGATAACCATGGTCCCATTTGTTTAATCTGAACCTTAATTCGGGTCATATTATGATAGTACATGAAATAACATTGCATTTGTGTCATTCTGGATGGTGGCGGCTTCTCTCCGGAAACCTACTACTTTCATCACATTGGATCGAGTTTGCTTTCAAAAGTCTTCTTGTTTTGCTTATTGGTTATCCCAGAAGGACTATTTGACTATTCTATGACGTTCAGAGTGCTCAAAATACCACAAATAAGTCAAAATGGGGTCCAGCGCACCCTAGAAATGAAGTCTGAAAAGTGCTAATTTTATGGGTGTGCCACCCTTGGAGCACCCTGAAATTGATTTCATCTCGACAATTAAATTTATTGGTGCGCTACCTGTAATGCACCCTGAAATTAAGTTCTCTCTGACAGTTGAATTTATAGGTGCGTTACCTATAGTGCACCTTGAAATTAAGTTCGCTACTACAATTGAATTTATGGGTGTAGTGCACCCTGAAATTAAGTTCGCTCCGACAGTTGAATTTATGGGTGCGCTACCTGCAATGCACCCTGAAAAATGACTAAATCTAGAGGCTGAATTCATGGGTGCGCTGGTAGTAGTGCACCTTGAAAAATGACCATGTCACGCCCCAAACCCGGGGACCGGGCTCACTAAATTCCCGATGGCCGACCTTGGTGCCAACAGCCTTTGTAGTACCCCAATCTCGGCTCCTAGCTCTCCTATGCCAGGTTCCGATCCTGGGATCCCACCAGGAGGATTTTTAGGGTAATTTTTTTTTGTACAGGAGCATAATCAAAACCATAAACATCATCAGATATCCACTAATAGTTTGTTGAGTACAGTGTTGGAAAGGGAAATACAAAATGTAGCAAAAGCCTAACATATCAGGTACATGAACCGAGCTCAATGCTGCTGATGTGCCCTAGTACTTGTAGTGTAAACAAACGCGCATAAGCTTCCTACGAAGCTTAGTAGAGTGTGTGTGATGCATATGACAAGTATACAGATATCAGAGTAAGCGAAAGTAATAGAGGGTTAAGTTACCAGATTCATGAATGCTATCAACCATCCCAAAGCTATGTGATGTAAAGGCCTACATGGCCGAGTGTTACATGCTAGAGATGCAATGCAAACACGTCAATCCTCAACTAATCCACATATCAAAATGGTTCTCATCTGGGACATCACCGGGGTCTAGTACACTCTGATACTGGCCGTCGCACATCACGCGCATAACCAAGCGAGTAGAAAAAGACCTCACTATTCGCCTCGTCAATGGTATGCCAATGCCCACCCGGCTCACCGATAGCGGACCCATTTCATGAGTTGGTCAGACTCGACCTAGCTATAGCCCACTGCACCCGGGCGGATAAGGTCACACCCCTTTCCAACCGACCTCGACACAGTGGGAGACGCGGCCTACTGATATTTGGCACTCGGACGCTCATGTTATCCACTCGGTCTCGACATTGGAGCATTTTACTGATACCACAGGGTTTAGGGACTTTCACCCAAGGACATCCATAGCGCCCACGTGCTAGAACAAGTTTCCGATGTCCATTACTGCCAACCACGATGTGACTATGGTAGGCCACCACCCCGATGCTGCTAGGGTGTGATAGCGATCGTGACATACATAATGCAAAATGCATGAGTCACATAATCCAAGTCATGCACCAAACTTACGCATACTGCGTAATCATGTGGGGCGACCTTGTCTCGCACGGGTCCCCTAAGTATAAGAAGCCAAAATAGCATGTGCTATGATTATTCATGATCCACAACAGGCATACAAATGATGCGTATGGGCATATGAATGAGCAGGGTATTCATTATACTAAGCATGTTATCAGTGTGACATATCAAGCCAAGTATACTAGCATGTTACCAAATGTATCATGTGACGTTGGCCTTAAATGGCCCAATATATGTAGAGAGTGGTACCCGGACTGTGGGCCCCATTGGAAATGTAAAGGCCTTCGTAGCATAGCCCACTTAAGACCACATTGGCCCCATACATGGGCCTGCACATACAAAATAGGCCGACAAAATAGGCGTACGTTATGGATAAAACATATATATCAAAGGAAGGACCATGGTGGGCCCCGCCCACTGGTCGGATAGCAAATATAGATCATCAGTCTTAGAAAGTCTCAGTGGTAGGTATTCAATCACCACCATTTCCTAAGTGAAGCCCACTCAAATCGGGCCCCACGCATTGGTCAAGACGGGTGGTATGATACACAATGCATCCATCAAGGTGGAACCCAAAGATGGGCCCAAACCTCTATTTGGATGAAAAATAAACACTAAAGTGGCCCCAAGGAAGTTTTCAATGGTCGGCATCAATGACCACTATTCCCTGCGGGTGTGGTCCATCTAACGTTTGGATCTGCCTCATTGTTGGGGCCATATCCTAAAATGGCATGGAAAAATAGATGGGCGGCATGAATAAAACAATACATCATGGTGGGACCCACAGGGTGGGCCACCTACTAGGCAGCGTGGTACCCAGCTGGGTCTCAAGAAGTTTTGGGATCAAGCAGATATTTGTGTTTTCCCCTCCATCCATATCCATGTGATCTTATGAACAGGTTGGATGACAAATAAACATCACTGTAGGGCCTGGGAAGGCTTCAACGGTAGAGTCACTGTCCTCGCTGTTTTCTATGTTGGGTAGGGTCCTCTTGAGATTTGGATCTGTCTCATTCTTAAGACCATGCCCTAAAATGATCTCTCCAAATGGATGGACAGTGTGGATATAACACATACAACAAGGTGGGGCCCATAGAAGTTGGTGACGTCACTCCAGTAGCGAGATAGCTACTCAACTGGTCATTATCCAATCCAGCGTCCGCTGGTTACTTCTAGCGTCAAAGACGTTGGGAGCCTTGCCTCTCCTTTTTTTTGTTCTTGGTTTTCTTCAAGTGGGGCCCACATGAGGATGATCTACTCCGTTCATTAGGTTCCCCATCTCATGGGGAACCCAATGAGCCCAATATTGGGTATGTGATTTAGTCTAGAAACCTCAAGGTGGGCAAAAGAAGTTTCAGTAGTGCACATCATTATCTTCACTATTTTCATGTGGTGCGGTCCACTTAAGATTTGGATCTCGTTCATACTGGGGTCCTGGCCCTAAAATGATTTGGGAAAACAAATGGACGGTGTGGATACAACATAAACATCAAGGTGGGTCCCACGAGTGGGGACCCCATTCAAACTGCCCCAGCATGCTGACGTTGGACCGTTCCAGCGTCTCTGACGCTGTGAACGTCCACTGTCTGAGCCCTTTTCTTTTTTTTCTTTTTTCTTTTTTTTTTTTCTTTCTTTGTTTCTTTCAGGTGGGGCCCAAATTAGTATGATCTCCACCATTCATCATGTTCCCCAGCTCATGAGGAACCCTTAGAGTCTAATATTGGACAGGTTACAGGGTCTACAAACATAACGGTGGGCCCAAGAAGTTTCGTCAGTGGGCTTCATTATCTCCACTATTTTCTATGGCGTGGTCCACATGAGATCTGGATCAGTCTCATTTTTGGTATCCAGCCCTAAGACAGGTTGGAGAAACAGATGGACGGTGTGGATAATCCACAAGCATCAAGGTGGGACCCACGAGTGGGCCCCGTGGTTAACACCCAATATTGGCTTGCCCAGGCGCTACTGGGCAGCAGCGTCCTTTGGACGCTGTCTGTCCAGCGGCCATGCTTGTACTTTTTATATATATATATTTTGTGTGGTGCCTTGACTAGTGGTGTCCACGCATGCAGATCCACTCCATTCATCAGCTGGGCCTTCTCATGGTGGGCCCAAAATAGCATTGTATCAAGATAATCCTTACATTTTTCCTTCATCCAGATCTCTATCATCAAGTCCACAAGTTAAATGGCAAATAAGCATCATGGTGGGCCACACAAGGTGGTCCACTTTGTGGCAGCGTGCAAGGCACGCTGTCCCACAGCATGGCCCACTTGTGGGCCTAAAAATTGAAAGGCAAACAAGGAAAGTAGGGGTTTATGTCCCCCTTGCACTCACAATGATGGTTGGACGGTTGGATGGGGTTGGATTGACGATCGGACGGTCCAGATGGTGATCGGGGTCCTCCAAGCTAGGTTCCACCCTTGATCTCCTCTACTTCTCACACAACTCCCTCTAATCTCTCTTTTCTCTCTTCTAATCTCACTCAAACCTCTCTCTAATTCCTCTCAAATCTCTCAAATCTTTTTCTTCTCTCTCTCTCTCTCTATCTCTCTCTCTCTCTCTAGCAAGAATGAGAAAGGCCAAATATATGGAGCATTAATATTGTAGAGAAATTAGGACATGAAGGGAATTTTAAGAAATGAGGGGGTAGGATGGTATGGTAGATATGGCTTAAGTTGACTTTGTAGTGAGAGAGGGATGGGGTGGGTATGGTGTGTGTAGACTAGGGTGATGAGAGGGGTACGGGTGAGGGTGAGGGTGATTGATTGATTGATTTGACCTTTTCTTGGGATTTGTGCAAGTGGGGCCCGCGCCACAAGCGCGTTGCGCGGCTCGCCTCGGATTGCGCAAATGATCACAACTTTCACACCAGGTATCGCAATGGGGCATGCCACGCGGCGTCGGAATCGCAGCGCCTACGCTGTCGTCGGGGTATAGATCTTAGGTCGATGTGATACTAAAATAGGGTCGCGATCAAAGCTCGCTAATCTGGTCCATTCGGGACGTACCGGCATCAAAAACTAAGCGTTCGGAGGGCAAATCAGGGTACGGGTCTTACAGACTCAGTCTGGAGGCTGAATTCAAGGGTGCGCAGACAGTAGTGCACCTTGAAAAATGACTAAGTCTGGGGGCTGAATTCATGGGTGCGCTACCATACTTAGAAAATTTTTTAGAGGGTCTCGAGTTTGTAAGTTTCGAGACAAACCTACAATGGTCGAGAATGATATTCGATGATCGAAAAAGGGATTCCAGTGGTCGACAAAGTTTTCCGGCGGTGTTTTTTTATGAAACTCTCAAATACCCAAAGGTCAATAACTCTCTCTCTCTCTCTCTCTCTCTCTCTCTCTCTCTCTCTCTCTCTCCCTGTACGCGTACAAATGAATAGGACGACATGGTATTTATACCCAAAAATCTCGAAGGGCAACCAATAAGGGGATGCCACGTGTAGCTGTTTACACAACAAAATTACCTTTGTGTATATGGGGGAAGTAAGAGTCACATTTCAATATTAGACAAGAGAGACAGAAAAGCATTCATCGCTTCATTTTATTCATTTACTGAGTTGTTCGTACATTCCATATTTACATTATACCTTGATTCTAAAATATATTGTACATTGTACAAAATGAAATATATTCATAAAGTAATTTCGACAGAGCTTCGCTCTATTCTTCTTTTATCCTGTCGAAATAACAAGGGAATGACTGACTGATGATCTGAGCCAAAGTTATTCTTCCATTCAAGACTGAAGCGAGTCAACCAAACCAGACTAGACTTCGTTCCTTTGTGACCTTCACGAAATTCCGCCATAGTATCACCTAACATGTCTACCACTTCTAGAGATTGTACAAAGTATGCTTAACCTCAAGGGAGAGAGAAGGGATTTCTACTCTATATTGATATCATCTACACAAATCATCCGCTTACGGGGATTGTACAAAGTACGCTCGACCCGAAGGGAGAAAGATAGGTCTTCTGGTTCACAAAGAAACAAACTCTCTAATCTGGATTGTTCTCTCTGCATCATTCGTCTTTGCCACAGTCCTAGCTTTCAATGTCCTTCCCAATTGGAAGGGAAACAGAAGTTCATAAGATCCTGAAATCCTTCGCGAAAGGGGAAAATAATTAGCTTCTGGACAACTTTCCGCGACCCGCAGCAAGTTTAGAAGCTTGCCGTAGTCCGCAGAAAGCATCTCTCAAGTCGACTCTTCGAATTCTTCATTCTTTCATTCCCTATTCCGATAGCATCTCCCTCTTGTTCATCTTCGATCCTCGGGGTCCGCACTCTATGTGTTCAACCCAAGGAGAAGAGAACTTGAGGTCCGCCCCGTACCTCTGAAATCCTCTAGAGCTCTGAACTTCAAAAGTAAGTAACAAATGAGGATCCCTGAGGGGGTATTTATAGGCAAAATGCGGAGATTTTCACTGCAAGAACAAGTCACCAAACAGACACTTTCCACGACCCGCGGCAAGTGCACATTTTTTGTACTTCTCTCCTATTTCCATTCTGATTCTCCCCAAATCTTCTTTGATTCTTTTCTTTTCTTTTCTCTTGTTTCAACATTTTCATGACTCAACAGATGCCCCTTTTCAAGCTTGATCTAAAAAAATCATTATTTCTGAGGATCCGGGTTGAAACAACCTTGATTTGTGATTTTTCCAGAGCTTTCCACAGACGTCTATAAATATATCGTCACTCCATCACTTCTTCATTTTCTTTCTTGCGGCGAAGCCCTATTGCGTCCTCCCTGTTAGTGCACTTTTCTGTGGCATACTAGTGCACCTTGTTTGTCAATTACTTAGGTCAATGAGTCTAGAGTCGATTGAGCTTAATGAAGATGAAGACCGAAGACTCAAGACAAACCAGCTGTATCAAGAAAGAAGAAACAGGTAAAAGTGATGCCTTGGTGAGCCTCAACCTTGTACCTATCCAAAACCATAAACCTCTAGATGACCTTGACCCAATAGATATATCTTCAGTCATCTTAGATTGGCCTTAGGTGTCCCAAAAGGCCACCAAAAGAATGGCCAAGAGGTTGTATAATCTGCTGCAAAACAGCAGAAAATCATGCCTAGCCAGGCGCTCGACCTAGTGTCCACCATGCGCCCGACCTATAGAGAAATCCGTCTAGAGAGTTAGCCATATATCTAGATGATCATTGGGCGCCCGATCCAGTGTCCACCGGGCGCCCGACCAGTGCAAAACATGTCCAGCAGCACAAACCCAATTCTGGATTGAATTCTGGACGCCCAACCAAAGTGACCACCAGGCGCCAGACCAGTGAAAAGTATGGTCATCGGGCGCCCGACCACACCTTGATCGGGCGCTCGACCAACTCTAAATGTGTCCAACGTTTAAATTTTTAAATTGGACCGGATTCTGAGCACCTGACCCTGCGTGAATCTACCCGTTATTTGACCGTTGGGAGAAACTTTATAAAAGCAGGGGGTTTATTTTTAGGGCGATGAAGGGAAATTTTGAGGAGATAGAAGCCAGCATTGCCAAAGACCATCAGAGGCTCTATTCCAAACCCATCGCAAGTCATTCTCCTTGTGTTTTCATCACAAGCTTAGGTCATTCAATGACATATTGAGAATGGACTTGTTCCCTCTTGATTCCTAGGGTTTTAGACACCTTGATCATAGTTAAATCCCTTATCTAAACATCACCTAGGAGTCCAAATAAGTGTAGTCCTCTAGAAAACTCATTTCCTACCATTTTAGAGGTTTCACCATTCCCTAGCACCTTGGGCATCTCCAATGGATCATCACATGCAAGGTAGCTGATCTTGAAGCTGAAGCCTTGGCAAAGCAACGGCATCAAAGATCGGGGGAGCATAAGGAGAGCCGATTCAAGCACAGGAGAGTAAGAAGAAGTAACTCAAAGCAGCGCTACAAAGGGGATCAATCCAACAAGTAAGGTTGTCTTTGTTTGGAGTCCATCCACTCAATTCCCTATGGCAGTTGAGTGTAGAGTTTGTTTGACAAACTTGAATTAGGGTCGTTTGCTGATCCTTGGCCTGTTTGTCGGCCTAAAGTCTATGGACATAAGCGGTTCCTTGGCCTGTTTGTTGGCCTAAAGACTAGGGGTTGTTTGGCACTCCTTGGCTCGTTTGTCGAGCCTAAATTCAAGGACGTTTGCCATTCCTTGGCATGTTTGGCGGGCCTAAACAAGTCTCCAAAGGGAGCCACCAACACGGGTGTGAGCGTGTAAGTTGGGAGGAACCTGTAAACTCCTCGGTTGGGTGGATCTGATTTAAAACACCTTGGTTGGGAGAAACCAGATTTAAACTCTCCAGTGAATGCCGGTGTGCTCAAAGGGGTTGAGTACTTGAATAGGGAGTGGAGTAGACAAGTAGTCGAACCACTATACATGCTTGTGTTTGTGATTGTTCTTGAGCACATTTCTCATTATGCATTTTGTTTAATTGGTTAATTATGAATGCTTAGTTAGGAATGTATGCTAGGCACTTGATAGGCACATCCACACTCACAAGATGTACTTTCACTCCTCATATAGACTTGAGTTCTTATTGATCCATCCTCTATGGTCTACGTGTGTTGCTTAGACTAGGTTGTTAATTGCATTTATCATTTGCTAGTCTTTTGATTGGACCCACTTAGGCTTGGAAGTCGAAGTGTTAATCGCTTACTTAGTTTAATTTGCAAAAACTGTTAAGTAGGAGAAAAGATTTTAAAAGGTCCTAATCACCCTCCTTCTTGGACTTAGACATAATTTTAGTTGCTCCTTAAGCTTCCGCACGCGTATGCGTAGGGTGTCGTGTTAGACTACCCGACGTAATTTCATTTGGTATCAGAGCGGGTTGCTCTTCAAAGACTTAACCATCTAGAGTAAGATCCGATACCGGAGCACTAGAATCATGTCTAACCGAGATGGGAATACTGTCAACCGTCCACCATACTTTGACAAATCCAACTACACCTATTGGAAAGCTAGAATGAGGATTTTTCTCCAATCCATCGACCAATCCATATGAGCAACAACATTAAATGGATATTCCTTACCCACTAAACAAGTGGAGGTTGATGGTCAGATCATTGTCATTCCCAAAGATGATGAGAAATGGAATGACAATGAGAGAGCTCAATATGTGGCAAATGCCAAAGCTCTCAATGTGATTTGCTGTGGTGTTTTTTCGAAAGAATTTCAACGCATTCTCAAATGCGCAACCGCAAAAGAAGCGTGAAATATATTTGAAGTAACCCACGAGGGAACTAGCACAGTAAGACGCTCGAAGCTTCAGCTCTTAACCACCAAACTTGAAAACATTAGGATAGAAGAGACCGAAACCTTCATGGAGTTTTATACTAAACTTTTTGATATTTGTAACTGCATGTTTGTCTTAGGGAAAGGGTTCCAGAAGGAAGGTTATGTAGAAAAATTCTTAGATCCCTCTCAGAAAGATTCGGTACCAAGGTAGTAACCTTAGAAGAGTGTAGAGACATCGATAACATGAAAGTAGAAGAACTTATAGGTTCCATACAAACTCATGAACTACACTTTAAGGCCCCCTCTAAGAAGAAAGACTTCTCCTTAAAATCTTCACATAGAGACTCACATAGACAAAAGAAAATTAAGAGTGAGTCGTCCGAAGATAGCGATGATGAGGATGATGATCTTAACAAAAGATTCAAGAGATTCCTCAAATTTAATAGAAGAAGTAGTCGTGACAAGAAGGACAAGAAGGGTGATAAACATAAAGGGAAATCATCCAAAACTTCATCCATCCGATGTTACGGTTGCGGTCAACATAGCCATATTGCCCCGGATTGTCCGAAAATACCTAAACCGAAAGCTAAAAAGGCCATAGTAGCCACGTGGGATGATACGAAGGAGTTAAATTCTGAATCTAGCGACTCCAATAGTGATGAGAGCCAAGATATAGTACGAGCTCTCATGGGTTCCACCACTACCTCTCTTCCCACTAATCTAAGAGAGGGTCCCGACCACTTTCCCTTTTAGAAGAAGAAGGAGTTCCCAACCCCTCACCTCATGCAACATTTTATGAGGGTGTTATGGAAATTATTACCCTTAGGCTAATCAAACTAAACATAGTTAGTAAGGGTAGCTAGAAATGCTTCAATAGGAAAATCTGAGGATTTCAGCCTCATTTCTATGTGTATGGGCAAATCAGAGGATTCAAGTCTCATTAGCCCAAATTTTGATAATTTAACCTTGCTTTTATTTGAATATATTTGCTGCTAGATTATCTTCCTGCTTAGATTAGCTAATCTTGCTAAATTTTACACTTAATTATATGTTAATCTTTGCTTAGTTTTGGTCATGATGTACATCAATTGGGGAGGTTGGTTGATTGGGCTATAAGCCCTTGAGCTTTCAATACTTAATGTATATCATAGATGACCAATTTTGCATGATTAACTATACTTAGAATAGTACATTTTCTTGTTAATCATGTTCTCATGCATGCTCCATGTTTTATATGTTCATGCACCCTATACTCTCTCTAGTTAGCATGTGCTTATAGTTATAACTGCGACATACTATCCTCTCTTACCTTAACCTAAATTGATGTATCATTAAGGGGGAGAGAATAGTTTGTCAATTGCTGACAAAAAGGGGGAGAAAGATCAAGTCCCACCAAAACTAGTTTGCTATGTTTTGTGATGCAAGGATTGACAGGTTATGGGGGAAAATTCAAGAGGAGCTTTCTTAGTTACATGTCTTAGTGTTTCGAGTTGTAAAATTTATTTAAATCTTGACATGTAATGTATTCTGTTTTAGTAGGATAGGTTTTTGTAAGTAATTGACAAATGGAGAGATTATTAATGCACTTTTTTATGGCATACTAGTGTACCTAGTTTGTCAATTACTTAGGTCAGTGAGTCTAGAGTCGGTTGAGCTTAATGAACACGAAGACTGAAGACTGAAGACGGACCAACTGCATCAAAAAAGAAGAGACAGGTAAAAGTGATGCCTTGGTGAGCCTTAACCTTGTACCTATCCAAAACCATAAACCTCTAAATGACCATGACCCAATAGGTATATCTTCAGTCATCTTAGATTGGCCTTAGGTTTCCCAAAAGACCACCCAAAGAACGGCCAAGAGTTTGCATGATCTGCTGCAAAAAAGCAGAAAATCATGCCTAGGCCGGGCGCCCGACCTATAAAGGAATCTATCCAAAGAGTTGGCCATATATACAGATGGTCATCGGGCACCCGACCCAGTGTCCACCGGCGCCCGACCAGTGTAAAACATGTCAAGCAATACAAACCCAATTCTGGATTGAATTTCGGACGCCCGACCAAAGTGACCACCGAGCACCCGACCAATGAAAAGTATGGTCATCGGGCGCCCGACCACACCTTGATCGGGCACCTAACCACACCTTGACCAGGTGCCCGACCAACTCTAAATGTATTCAGCATTTAAATTTTTAAGTTGGACCGGATTCCGGGTGCCCGACCCTGCTCCAATCTGCTCGTTATTTAACCGTTGAACGAAACTTTATAAAAGGGGGGGGTTTGTTTTTAGGGCGATGAGGGGGGGATTTTGAGGAAATAGAAGCCACCATTGCTAAAGACCATCAGAGGCTCTATTCCAAACCCATAGCAAGTCATTCTCCTTGTGTTTTCATCACAAGCTTGGGTCATTCAATAGCATATTGAGAATAAACTTGTTCCCTCTTGATTCCTAGGGTTTTAGACACCTTGATCATAGTTAAATCCCTTGTCTAAACACCACCTAGGAATCCAAATAGGTGTATTCCTCTAGAAAACTCATTTCCTACCATTTGTAGAGGTTTCACCATTCCCTAGCACCTTGGGCATCTCCAATGGATCATCACTTGCAAGGTAGCTGATCTTAAAGCTGAAGCCTTGGCAAAGCAACGGCATTAAAGATCGGGGGAGCACAAGGAGAGCTGATTCAAGCACGGGAGAGCAAGAATAAGCAACCCAAAGCGGCACTATAAATGGGCTCAATTTGACAAGTAAGGTTGTCTTTGCTTGGAGTTCATCCACTCAATTCCCTGTGGAAGTTGAGAGTAGAGTTTTTTTGACAAACTCAAACTAGAGTCGTTTGCCGATCCTTGGCCTATTTGTCGGCCTAAAGTCTAGGGACATTAGCCATTCCTTGGCCTATTTGTTGGCTTAAAGACTAGGGCTTGTTTAGCACTTGGCTTGTTTGTCGAGCCTAAATTCAGGGACGTTTGTCGTTCCTTGGCACATTTGGCGGGCCTAAACAAGTCTCCAAAGGGAGCCACCAACACGGGTGTGAACGTGTAGGTTGGGAGGAACCTGTAAACTCCCCGGTTGGGTGGATCTGATTTAAAACACCTTGGTTGGGAGAAACCAGATTTAAACTCCCCAGTGAATGCCGGTGTGCTCAAAGGGGTTGAGTACTTGAACAGGGAGTGGAGTAGACAAGTAGTCGAACTACTATACATGCTTGTGTTTGTGATTGTTCTTGAGCACATTTCTCATTATGCATTGTGTTTAATTGGTTAATTATGAATGCTTAGTTAGGAATGTATGCTAGGCACTTGATAGGCACATCCACACTCATAAGATGTATTTTCACTCCTCATGTAGACTTGAGTTCTTATTGATCCATCATCTATGGTCTACGTGTGTTGATTAGACTAGGTTGTTAATTGCATTTATCATTTGCTAGTCTTTTGATTAGACCCACTCAGGCTTGGAAACCGAAGTGTTAATCACTTAGTTTAATTTGCAAAAACTGTTAAGTAGGCGAAAAGATTTTAAAAGGTCCTAATCACCACCCCCCCCCCCCCCCCCCCCCTTTTAGGACTTAGCCATAATTCTAGTTGCTCCTTAAGCTTCCGCACGCGTATGCGTAGGGTGTTGTGTTAGACTACTTGACGTAATTTCACTTCCGAACTTTAAGCGACCCGCAGCAAGAATCTGAGGTTTATGCGGACCGCGTCAAGCACCTTTTGGTTTGCAAAATTTTCTAAGTGTCGGAACTCTGCCGAATTTTTTCTTCAAGTCACATTTTCCCTTTGCTGAGGTACTTCTTTCTCTTAGTCTCAGACGAAGGCTTAATCCTTCGAAAACTATATTTCCTCTAAGCCTTTGAATGTATCTTCATTTCTTCACCTTGTTAGTGCACTTTTCCGTGGCATACTAGTGCACCTTGTTTGTCAATCACTTACGTCTATGAGTCTAGTGTCGGTTGAGCCTAATGAAGACGAAGACCGAAGACTCAAGACGGACCGGCTGCATCAAGGAAGAAGACTCAGGTAAAAGTGATGTCTTGGTGCCTTAACCTTGACCAAAACCCCACCCCTTAGTTTCTTTGATGACCTTGACCATATTGGGGAACATTTTGTCATCATAGATTGGCCCTAGGTGTCCAAATTGATCACCCTAACCTTGGCCTAAATGGATAGGCTGAAGAAAGAGGAGTTCAGCAAAATGTAGAGGGGATCCAGGCTGGTCCGACCGGTCAAGACCGGTCGGCCAGCAGCTTTGCTGCATTTTCAATAGGCAACCGACCGGTCAAGACCGGTCGGCCTTCTAAAACTCTCAGAGTTCAGCAAGGACCGGCCTGGAGATCTCTAACGTCCAGCAAGGGTGTCTGACCGGTCTTGACCGGTCGGCCTGGAGCTTCAGGCCTGTCCAGCAAAGGGCTCCGACCGGTCTTGACCGGTCGGCCTGTGTAGTTGGCCTGTTCCTTCAGCAAGTGGATCCGACCGGTCGGGACCGGTCGGGACAGGTCGGCTCTAGCCGTTTTATGCCCGTTTTATGACCGTTGGAGCTCTCTTTTCTTACATATAAAGCTCCGTTTTTTGGCATTGTGAGAGGGATTTTTTAGGAGTGAAGCCACCATTGTTGGAGACCATTTGTGGCTCATTCCTTGACCTAAGCAAGGCATCTTCCTTGTGCTTTAACACAAGATTAGAGCATTCCAAGCTCATGAAGAAGATGACCTTCATCCCCTCTTGATCTCTAGAGTTCGGAAGCTTCTTGATTGGCAAATCCTTGTCCAAAACTCTAAGATGAGATCATTGTAGGTAAGAGACTCTAGGCAACCCATTCCCACTTAGTTGTAGAGCTCTCAAACCCATCCTCCTAGCACCTTGGGCATCTTAAAGGCATCGCATGCAAGGTGTTTGATCGAGTGTGGCTGAGGCATTGGCGACACAACGGCGGCACGATCGTGGGAGCAAGGGAAGCTGATTGAAGCACAGGATAGCGGAGATCAAGCAACCCAATCCGGCGCTAAACAAGGGGCTCATCCGACAAGTAGGTTGTCTTATTTGAGAGTCCATTTTAGAGTTTGTTTGTTGAACTCGACCTAGGGACGTTAGTCGTTCCTTGGCCCGTCAGCCGGGCTTAAACCAAGTCTCCAAGGGGGAGCCTCCGACATGGGAGTAAACGTGCGTTAGGTTGAGAGTTAGCCTATGTCTAAAACTCCGTGTAAAGGTTGAGAGGTGAACCTCATTTAAAACCTCCGATAGTGAATGCCGGTGTGCTCAAAGGGGTTGAGTACTTGAACCGGGAGTGGAGTAGACAAGTAGTCGAACCACTATACATCCTTGTGTTTGTGATTGTTCTTGAGCACATTTATATCTTTGCATTGTTAGTTTAATTGCTTAATTATGAATGCTTGATAGGAATGAATGCTAGGCACTTATTAGGTTCTTCACACACAAGATGTACCTTCACTAGTTGTGTAGACTTGAGCTCATTGATCCACTCTCATAAGTCTACACAAGTTGCATAGGTTAGAAGCTTAATTAGTTAAATCATTTACTTACCTATGCATGCTTAGACTAGGATTGTTTATTGCTTAAACTTTTGCTAGTCTTGTGATTGGACCCACCTGGGCTTGGAAGCCGAAGTGTTCTTGCTTACATAGCTTAATTTGTTGTATTGTGTAAGTAAGCGAAAAAAATTTCAAAGGTCCTAATCACCCCCCCCCCCCCCCCCCCCCCCCCCCCCCTCCTCTAGGTCCTTAGACATATCTCCGAGTTTCTCTACAAGTGGTAAAACCGCAATTTCACACCTAACTATTCTTCTTTTCATTCTTAATAGATTAATCATGCCCCCGAAGAATTCTTCTGAAGCTTCTTCCTCTCGTCAGTGACCAGTCTTCCAAAGAATCCCCAATTCTTATGCAGCTCGCAGGCTTTTTCAGAGATTTCTTGATATTCTTAATCATCTGGATTAGTGGAAACAACTATCAATTCTATACAAAGACATTTCTTTTTCCGCAACTCTTCTTCGTATTGATCCTTCCATTTTTATCGCGGCCATCTCAAATTTACTGCTTGAGGTTCAGAAGCTAGAGGAAATGCAAGACAATTCTGTTGGACTATCTTCATTAATATCTGCGGAAGACGAATTGTTTTTGCTAGAGGGTGCTGAACCATTTGTCATGGACTCCTTCCTTGACAAATGGGACGATGTACATATCACGTCTTCTCTTGCCAATCACAGGGCTCATCATAACCTTTTATTCAATGACGTTCAATTGATGGCTGCAGAGATCCTATAATTCTAGATGCTGCTCGTCGCTCTGAAGATATTTCTACCTCTTTAAAGGAAGTCTTAGATGATCGTGAATTTAAAGCTACCCTTGAACAGGAAACTGCTGAAGATGTTCAAAAATGGATTAAAAGTATCCAGAACATCACTTCTCAGAAGTTAACTATAGAAGCCAAGGCAGAGATGTTGCAGAAGAATATATCTCGTCTATTGCAAGATTAAGCTCCTTATAGTCTTATTTAGTGATATGTCAACATCGACTAAAGTTAATTTTGGTACCAACGAACTAGTGGCTTTCTTTCTTTTTTTTTTTTTGAGGAATCCAATTTTGCGCTTTAACTTTGAAACTAGTTTTAGAGTTTCCTAACATCCAAGAAATAGTCATCTAATGTTTCTACTTTAAGTAGATATCACTGTACTTGAACTTTGATTATGAATTTCATGTATTTCATATTTCTTTACGTGAAATAGTGTCAAGATTACTTCCCTTTTACTTTGGCAACTCTGCTTTACGCTTTGTTGCATTTGCCTAATTTTTTTAAGCGGCTTAAAGTTTAGAATATGATGATATCATTTATCACTTTTCCCTTCAAAAAATATCTTTCCATGTAAGGATGCATGTATTGTTGCCAATATATTTTCAAAGATGTCCTTGATGTAATGCGGAGACTGCCCGCGGTAATATTGCATCTCGCATACTTGTACATAAGTTAATTCAGAATACTAAAGTTGTAGTATATCATAGAAATTGATCCAAAGACATAACGACCGATGAGAATGCTGATATTCCTTGATGCTACCATCATATCTAATAATAGAAATGCGATTCTTTTCAAGTGCATTCTAGAATTCTTGAATAAGCTTCAATTTTCATGAATAAATAGCTGGCCTAGACGAGTATACCTGATAGTCGAATAACTTCATTAATCAAAATTCCATATAGCATAAATAATGCTGAGGAATATTATAAAATGGTATATGCAATTTTCAGAGCTGCTATAATTCCATATAGCCTGTATTGTTGATGATATAATAAAGCCTTAAAAAAGCAATATCGTTCATATATGTTTCCTGTCAATTTAAGGCATTTGACAATATTATAGCATATGCAATTTCCACAATATATAATTGCAAGAAATTTTCCTATAAACATGTTGTTATTACATGTGAATATTTCATTGTGATATTCGTTTGTTTTCCCTTTTTAGCTGCGCAGCATTTTATGTTTTGTTCCTTTTTTCTTTATGATGGGCGGAACTACCATAAAGTTCTGTTAGTAGGCGCCTCTAATAGAAACACAATTTAAGCTCATGAGTAGTTGGAGCGTTGGTCTCACGCGTGGTTGGTCCTCATGGAGCACTCATCGCAGCCAAGGAAGTGGCCCTCAGGGAGTGCACTCCTCTACTAGTGGAAATGATCCTTATAGAACATATTCCTCTACCGAAAGTGACCCTCATGGAGCACACTCCTCTAAGGGGAGTTTCCGTACCACCGATCCATCAGAGGGGCCGAATGACACAACCGGGGTGGTGAACTCAAAGGTTTTATACTTTTGGTTGGCCATTTCGGCTCTCATGGCGACCTCGAGTACCAAGTTCATGGCCGACGGTCTGACAATAGGGGGAGAATCTCAACCTTCCTATGCGTTACTACCAGAAATGGTCCCATAAATTTGGGGGGAATTATGCACGGTTGGCTGTGATCAGCAGCGTGCAATGCAACCCTCTTTTTTCACTTCTATACCAATAAGTCCATACATAAGGAACCAAATTATAGACCTTTTTCCTATTCCTTATGGCACTACTATAGTAATAGGAGTGGCAGGTCTCACGCATGAGGTTGGCCCATAGGACTTTTAGCATTCTTGTCCTTAGGATTATTCTCTCAGCTGCCTTGATTTACAGGGCCTCTCAGTTGGCCTGTAAAGTCTTTACCCATGGAGTTCTTAATCGACTCGTAAGGGGATTCTTGTTCGGGGAGCTCTCAATTGGCTCATAACATTTTAGCCTCGTAAGGTTGGAGTATTTATCAGTGATCATCTTTTCGTGGTTCTGGTACTTCTCTTTTCAACCCTTCCTTCTTTATATATATGTACTAGTCTTTTGCTTTTTTGTGGATCACATCAGGGGTGATCGCTCTACTCGAAGGAAACAAAGGTCTTTTTTAGAGAAGAGAACTGCATCGCTCCACATTTTTTTTAATAATCTTTGATAATTGTCCTTTTAAATCAACTTCTTTTAGAAACTTCGATCAAAGGAAGATCATGCTTCATGAGCTTTTCAGTATTTTCTTTCGAGACTATATTGACTTTTACATCATTGACGCTTGTGACTTGACTATTCCTGCCCCCTTTTGATTGGGAGAAAGCTCGTTCATACGAGGATTCTGGCGATTGAATATTTTGCTTGCGCCTTCATGAATAATATTTCTTGATAAATCAAACATTAATTGATATGCCAATTCCTTTTCCGTCCTGATCTGCAATTCTATATGCCCCATTGGAGAAGACTTTAATGACAACATATGGGCTATCCCATTTGGGTTTAAACTTGTCTCCTGTTTTGTGGATCATTATGATGGGTCTTTTGAGCATCATGACAAAGTCTCCCTTTTTGAAAGATAGATGCTTCACTGTCTTATCGAATGAAGCAAATATTCATGCTTGATATAATTGCAAGCGTCACTGTGCCACAGGTCTTTTTTCATCTAGTATATCCAACTCTCTCAATTGGAGTTTTGCATTTTCAACTTCTGTAATTCCCTGATGTACTGCCACCCTTAAATAAGCGACTTGTATTTCGATTAGGACTATACTAAGTATGGTGCATCTTTTATGGTCATACGATGCGTTGTACGATAAGCCCATAATGTTTCTTGCAATTTATCATCCCAATCCTTTTTATTTTCGTTCACCGTTTTCTTCAATATCTTGGCGATTGTTTTATTGAATGCCTCCGCCAATCCATTTGCCACTGGATAATATGGCGTGGAATAAGAATGCTTTATACTGTACTTTTGGCACAACTTGTCTATTAACTTATTTCTAAATGACATGCCATTGTCTGTAATAATTTTCTGCGACATTTTTTCTTTCAAAAGTGAACCCCTTGTTGTTCTGTAGGACCTGTCTGACGAATCCTGCTGATCATATTTACTTGTGCAGCGTTTCAAGATACCCCCAGCCCTAAAAGTTTTTCACATTTCTGAATAGTTATGGGCATTGATATCTCCTTGCCATTATTCAAGCTGGTCAGGTCTTCGCAATCGAAACTCATCGACTACATTATCTTTCTGCTCACTAGGCTATACCGCCCAAGTTCTTCTAGGTTTAACCTGTATGGTTTATTTTCCTATATCGGTACCTCATTCTATTATTCGATTATTTTTATTCCTGCAGAGTAAAACAATATTGGTATGTGCTCTTCACTTCCTGATACTTGGGATTCACGGGGTGCTTTTACAAGGGGTTTAGTTTTCTCTATTCTTGGCGCTGAATAATAAAATTGGCTTTAAGAGTTTTTGTTTGTTTTACCAAAAATAACACTAGTGGAGGTTGCCCTGGTTGTCGCATTCTTTTCGACACAAAGTAAAATCTTTTCATCTTGGGCTCTTTCATCTTTTCTTAATGGATTTCCACTACTTACGGGCTTATTTTGTTTCCCTGTTCTTCACTAGCAAATGCATCATAATACCGTGCATCTATAAAAAAAAATGATTCTACAATCGCGTACGATTTTTCATCGACTAAAATTCTATGCTACACACCCTTCTAACAATACTTGAAGCACTAGTACAAAGTAGAAGGAATGATTCCGTATCTGTGTATCCACGGCTTTCCTAGCAACATATTATACATCATTACTGCATTGATTACGTGACAAGTCACTTTGGTAACTAGATTCTCGATCTCCATCATCATGGTAACTATGCCCATTACTTTCTGTCCGTCCTGATTTAATCCTTGTATCATCATATTGCTTGTCCATAGATGTTGTCACTTATATCCCAGTTTAAAAAGCATATTTAATAGTATCAAATTCACAGCAAACCCATTATCGATCATGATACGCTTTATTTGTCTGTCATTGATGTATCCTATAAACATGAGTGGCCGATTGTGCTCTTTCTCACTTAACATCGTATCATCATCTGTGAAAGTTATTGTCGACATACAGTAGGCTGCTTTGGCTTTCTCTGACATCACGTTTCAACTCTTGTCCTCATCTTTATTGATGTCTGCTGTTTCCATTTCTGTTATCAAAGCCTCTCGTATATTATCGTCTAATAAGGCTTGTATCAGATTTTGTCGAAAGTTCCTAGACAATTTCAGTGCATCATAAATGCTCGGTCTTGCTGGAATTCTTTTCAGATGACTGATCACATTGTAAATAACACTTGACGTCGATAGCTATTCTAGCCGTGACGGTCTATCAGTTCTTTCATCGATCCTTTCTTGACTGGATATCTAATTGAAAATATCCCTTTGGGATTCTTTCTAAGGTTTTTGTTGCAGCTGTTTTCCTACCTTAATGTTATTATATTACTTTCCATTCCGCTGTCATTGAACGAGTTGTTTGAAATTTCTGATTTCTCTATGGCTTGGACTGTCGCAACATCGCACAATTCATAAAACCGAAGCACCAATTTTTTCAACAATTGCTGGACGCTTCGTGGGATTCCTTGATTCTTTAGTAGTAGCTGTTCTTTGAGTATGGTTGCTCGAATGCATTCTCTTACCATAACATCTTCGATCAGAGGCAATGCGTAACTGCAAGCTCGTATGTTCCACCATTGACGTATGAAATCCAATACATCTTCACCCTGGTGCTAGATTATTTTTTGGAGTAATTCCCTTGATATTCTTACGTCATATCTATAAAACCGCATTACAAACATTTCTTTCATATCCTGCCAACTTGCAACGGTTCTCTTTGGCAGAGTGAAATACCAAGTCATAGCATTGCCTAAAATAGCCAACGAGTATACAAAGTTTCGCAGTAAATATTCCTGAAAAACATTGCCTCTAACGTAAGTAGCTTTTTCGTAATTCACCAAATGTTCTATTGGTAACTGGGTTTCTCCTTTGAAGGGTATAAACTTTGGGAACTCTGGAATCCATTCTTCTTTTCGAGAATTTATTTGTTTCAATGGATTATTTCGGGCAGCGTTTAACATTTGTTTGACTTTATCGGCACGCGTATTGCTGAAGAAATGTATCAGTTCTCGCTCTCTGTTCAATTCGAGCCCCATCATTGTGGCTTCTTTTATCAAATTGAACATAGTACATCGCTTACATCTGTCTACGGCCTTCATTTCCATACTTTCAGCGCATGACCCAGCTATCTCTATTTCTGTATGTTCAAGTGATTTATGCGTACTTGTTATTACGTTCCTACATTTCATAGTGTATTGATACAGGTATTCTCCTAGAGCAATTTCCTATCTTATCAGTTCTATTAACGGGACTTCTCTTCTTGGTACCCAAAATCTTAGAATTAATAATTCGCTGAGCTGTTCCCAAGTCCTTACTCCTTGTAAGGTATTTGAATTATACCATTCTTCGGTTGGCCCAACCAACATCTCTTTAAATTGTTTTGTCATTTGTTCCTTGTTTATCTCACAGTGATCACAATGTCTCTCGTATCGAAGCAAATGATCGAGGGGAGAATCATGTATTGAGAATGGGACCATTTCGCTATCTGAGGTCTTGTGGTTTCTGCAACTGCCTAGGCAAACGACAAGCTTTGACCTTTAACATGGCATCAATCCTTTTCTGTCTATGACTTTCTCTTGAAGTAACAGACACTGTCATACTCTATACGAGCTGTATTTCTTGTTTCTCAACTCCCGGGATGAATCGCCCTGGAAGGAGTACTAAAGATAATCGTTGTTGCCGTTCCATGTTTCTTACAGATATAACATTCGTGATCTCTTTCTTTCCTTTATCTTTTTCTTTCCCCATGATTATTTCTCCTCTGTCAATCATACTCCATAGAATAACTTTGATGATGTAACACCTGTGAGTAGGATGTCCTAACATGCGGTAGTAATGACAATAGTCTCTATCTTCCGTCTTATCTGCTTCATCGAGCCGTTTTAGTTGTGGCAACTCAATCGTTCCTACTGCCACTAGTTGATTCATCATAGAGACGATGTCTTCAGCTGTGAAAGAATATTCCTATTGGCAACTAAATCGCCGATATCTCTTATCAATGGGCATGTTAATGGAATATTTCTGTCATTCCCTTCTATTGTCCCTTGATTTATTCAGGAGTTCTTCCTTGCCCTTCCCTTTATCTGTAACATTCGCTGAAGATCTATTAGAGGTCCATCAGATAGACTCTACAGGGAAATCTTTCTTAGTGAAGGATATCTCTGCCACTCCTGGATATAAGGATGGAGGAGCCATAACTGGGATTCGTTTAGTTATGCTTCATGTGATAAGCCTCTAATAAGTTCAAGAATGAGGTCCATTGGCTGTGGTTTTAGAAGAAGCTTTGAATGATATCCTTTTTCTTTTCGATTGCACTGTTACCCATCCACACTATCATCTGCAGCGATGGGTGAGGCAGAAATCATCATAGCATTTGCTTTAGTTGTCATGTTTTGATTCGCTTTCGTCTGGCACTTACTTCTTGTACTTTAGTTGTTGTAGGAGATGGTAAATCCTCCCTCTGGCAAGAAATTAAAAATGATCTTGTGAGTTGAGCAAGTCATTTGCGAGTATTCGATTGAAGGATGTAATGTACCTAAGATTTGAAAATAAAAATAATTAGTGATTTGAATTGTCTATATATATAATTTATTCTAGAGATAAAGGGTGGAATGTTCCCGTTGAGAGTCGTCATTTTGGCGTTATAAAGCGTAAAAAGATGACGAATTGTTTTCTTATAGTCTCCTATCAATGTTAGAACATAATTCTTATGAATTCCCAAGCAGAGTCGCCATTTTGTTTACACAACAAAATTGCCTTTACGTATATGGCGGAAGCAAGAGTCACATTCCAATATTAGACAAGAGAGACAAAAAAAAAATTCATCACTTCATTTTATTCATTTACTTAGTTCTTCGTACACTCCATATTTACATTATCCCTTAATTCTTGAATAGATTGTACATTGTACAAAATGAAATATATTCAGAAAGTAATTTCGGTAGAGCTTCGCTCTATTCTTCTTTCAACATGTCGAAATGACAAGGGAATGACTGGCTGATGATCTGAGCCAAAGATGTTCTTCCATTCAGGACTGAAGCAAGTCAACCAGACCAGACTAGACTTCGTTCCTTTGTAACCTTCACAAAATTCTTCCATAGTATCACCCAGCACATCTACCACTTCTAGAGATTGTACAAAGTATGCTCAATCTGAAGGGAGAGAGAAGGGGCTTCTACTCCATGTTGATATCATCTACACAAATCATCCACTTACGGGGATTGTACAAAGTATGCTCGACCCAAAGGGAGAAAGATAGGTCTTCTGGTTCACAAAGAAACAAACTCTCTAATCTGAATTATTCTCTCTGCATCATTCGTCTTTGCCACAGTCCCGGCTTTCAATGTCCTTTCCCGATTGGAAGGGAAACAGAAGTTCATAAGCTCCTGAAATCCTTCGCAAAAGAGGTAAATAATCAGCTTGTCCGCGGAAAGCATCTCTCAAGTTGACTCTTCGCTCCTTCCATATTCCGGCAGCACATCCCTCTTGTTCATCTTCGATCTTGAGGTCCGCACTCTGTGTGTTCAACCTGAGGAGAAGAGAACTCGAGGTCTGCCCCGTACCTTTGAAATCCCCTAAACCTCCGAACTTTGGAAGCAAGTGAAAATGAGGACCCATAAGAGGGTACTTATAGGTAAATTTGGAGATTTTCGCAGCAAGAACAAGTCACCAAACAGACACTTTCCGCAACCCGCGGCAAGTGCACATTTTCTGCACTTCTCTCCTGTTTCCATTCTAATTCTCCCCAAATCTTCTTTGATTCTTTTCTTTTGTTTTGTTTCTTCATTTTCATTACTCAACATTAGCGCACCCCGAAATTGGTCGAAAATGGGCGTAGCGCACCCTAAAAATAGGTTGGGGCACCTTAAAACTACGCAGAATGTGTTGTCGGACTATGATGAATTTGTGGGTGCGCTACCTCTGAATTTATGGGTACACTAGCACTATAGCAGTTGCTAGAACTAGAAAAATCATGCTCTATCAGCAGTTTTTTCTTGTGTTTCATTATTCTGGGGGGAATTCTGAGTATAGAGACATTCGTAGACAATCATAAGCAATCACAAAGTATACACGAGAAAGCACCGTAAGGTGAATTTTATTCCAGAGATTCTGAGATCTTTTACATTCTAGGCTATGAACTAGTCACGAGCCCTTAATTACATCAATGGATGATCACCCTTGTTTAAAAGGAAAAAGTAAATGCATGCATGTATCATAAATGAATTAAATAAAGCATTAAAAGAGCATAAATATAAATAAAGCACAACATAGGCAACACAGAGATTTTTTACGTGGAAACCCTTACGGGAGAAAACCACAACACAAAGCGACAAGATTTCACTATGAATTACAGTTATATAATAGATGGAATATCAAAGGGATGAAGCCCGGATCAATCGAGCAAGTAGTTTAAATTGTCAAGGATTATAGTCTTGAGTCCATGGTCACAGAGACCAAGTTTAGGATTTCCTATGGACCAAGTCATTGCTAAGACCAATTAGATGTTGGTCCCATACTCTTTCGGGCGTTCCTAGTTGAGTAGCAACCAGGATTTTAACCGACTCGTATATCTCAGTGTCATCGCGCGTCTCTGTGAATGAAATGACTTTCAAGAATACACTCCACAGTTTTCACTTAGTGCAACCAGGGCCAGTGACCGTCTCGTGTTTGGACGAGTGACTTGCTGGAAGGCACTCCATGGTTTCTTAGTGCAACCAGGGCCAGTGTGTTCACTTCCCCAAGTGCAGGGTTACGATGTAGTAATAATCTCGGTAAGACCGAGGTCGATCCAAAGGGACTTGTGTAGGGATTCACAAAACACTTCCAATGGTTTCTACTTAAGAACTAACTAAACAGGATTTAGTAATTTGATGAAGATAGCAATTTTGAACTAAACTAAAGGTAATTAATTAATAAAACGCACTAGGGGTTCAAGGATCCACTTGTAGCAATCCTTGATGCTTAATTCGCTATGGTTTCTCACATTCTCAACTAGAATCGAAATTAAGTTCTATCTAGCCAGACGATAGAGCAGTTAAAACAAACAATCTGCCATATGTGTGACACATGATTCTCTCAATTCAAGTTAGGAATTGAGCACACTCAATTGCATAGATCAATCCTAGATCCAATAGGTTGAGATCACAATCATAATCATCATTACCTTCTGTCACAAAGTATAACTAGATCAGGATTTGAACTCAATTCAAATCATATAAACAACCACACATAGACAGAAATTCCAAAAAGAGTATGAAGTTCCCACATGAGGATCATAGATTTAGAGCGTATTGAATCTAATTCCTCGGATCATACAGGTCTAGCATAATTCAAAACAATTAAGAACTCAAGCAATTCTTCTAAACATCCATGAGCCATCATAAGATTAAGAAAAACTACTTAGAACTTTATTCAAACTTCAACCATTGTTCTTCACTAATAATCCAAATTGAAACCAAATCAAACGAATTGAAACATCTTAGATTCACTACAAGCTTCACGTCTTAGCCCTAGCTAAGAGGTTTAGCCGTTCATGATCCAAGGAAACATGAAAACAACTAAGAAAAATATAAAACTAGAAGAACAAACTAGGAGGAGTTGTAGAACTCTGGATCTGAATTTTGCCGTCACCCACCGTGCTAAATCTCTTCTAGGATGACTTAGGAATGAGCTAGGGGAGTCCTTTTATAGCTTTGGAGCCCTAGGTGAGAAGAAACTTTGAGAAATCCCACATATTTGCGTTTTGCGCAGAGATTTTCGGAGCTTGTAGCAGAAGTTTTGTTACGCAGCCAACCGGTCGGACCCCCTATCCGACCGGTCTGACAAAGTGATTGTAATTAAAATTTTCACTGGAGTGTTTCTTACACAGTCTGACCTACCAGCCAACCGGTCGGCCAGCCGGCCGGCCGGTGGACATGCTTCAATCTGCTTGAAATCTCTGGATATTACAGTGCATAGGCCGACCCTTCAGGCCGGCTGGTCAGTCAGTGGATCGGCCTTCATAAAATATGTCCAGAGGTTTTGCTATTTCTGGAGGGTTTGGCCGGCCGTCCGGTGGTCATGAAATTGGCTGAAATCTTCAGCTTTTCCTCCATCATCTTCAATGTGCTTTTGCTCCACTTTGGTCCTTTATTCCTTTGATCTTCAATGTGTGTAAACAGCTCCTTTAAGCCCTCAATTGATGAACTCCCTCTCTCTCTCTCTTATTCCTACAATCACAAAACCACGCATTAGTTGGGTCTTTAATTACTTATTTCAAGCATAGTTAGTGATGAAATGGGGTTAGAATATGCACATTTAAGAGCTCAACACACCCCCCAACCAGCCATTTCCTAGTCCCAAGCAAAACATGCGTGAAACAAATTTCATTCTTCAAAACCCAACTCTCCTTCAGAAACCATATTTCTATATACTCAATGATATGCAAGTGTAAAGAATTCTAAAATGCCCAGTGATAGAAGTTGAAACCTTGAATTTCCCAAAATATACCAAGTACTTATATGAAATTCCCGCTGATTGATTGATAAATAGAAGAATCCAAACAATTTAACCTAGTGTGCTCGATGAATGCTCATCTCATGGATTTTCGGGGTTACCTTCTTCGTGAATTAACTAAGGTATGGACTCAACGGTGTATAGATCAACAATCAAGCCTATGACAGGAGTTTGCCTTACCGTCCTTCCGACGGCTTTCACACTACGTCCCATTTTCGACTTTGGTTATGGGTAGACCATCCCCTGGTTGGTAATAATTCGCTATGGTTTCTCACTTTCTCAACTAGAATCGAAATTAAGTTCTATCTAGTCGGATTATAGAGCGATTAAAACAATCAACCTGACACATGTATGATTCATGTACATGATTCACTCAATGCAAGCTAGGACGAGCATACTCAATTGCATAGGTCAGTCCCAATTCCAATAAGTTAAGATCACAATCATAACCATCATTAAATCCTGTCACAAGACAAAACTAGATCATGACTTGAACTTAATCCAAATCACATACACAGTCTCACATACTTCAGAATTTCCAGAAAAGTAGACGTTTGGTATGAAGCTCCCACATGAAGATCATAAATCTAGAGCGTATTCCAATTCCTCAGATCATACAGGTCTAAAATAGTTCACAACAATTAAGAATTCAAGCAATTCTTCCAAACATCCATGAGTCATCATAAGACTAAGAAAAACTACTTAGCACTTGAATTAAAATTCAAACCATTGTTCTTCAATAGAAATCCAACTTGAAACCAATAAAATGAATTAAACAATCTAAGAAAACTATAAGGTTCACCTCTTAGCTCTAGATAAGAGATTAGCTAATGAAAAGCATATTAAAAACAAACTAGAACTAGAACTAGAAGAAGAAGAAAACTAGTTGTAGGAGGCTAGGAAGCCTCCTAGGTCTTGAATCCTTTGCTCCCCACGATACTAGATGCCCTAGGAAGAGAGTGAAGGTAGCATTTTGTAAGTTGGAGCAGAAGATTCCAGATTGCAGCAAGAAATCACGCAATTGCACAGAGAAAATCGGAGCTTCACGGACAAGCTCTGTTACGCTGACAACCGATCGCACGACTAGTCTAAGCTCATGAACGACCGGTCGCACGACCACTCTCAAAACCTCAAAAACAGTCCAGTGAGTTTTGTGTTTCTGGACTCATCTCGACTTGTCTGGCGACCAGTCTAAGGGGAGAAAAACAGTCCAAAAATGCACTGTAGACTTGACTATCGACCTGTCTAGCGACCGGTCTACAGATAGGTCTAAGAACAAAATTTCAGATTTTCTTCTTTATCTCTTCTCTTTCTTTCTTGCTTCTTTCTTCCACCTTTTGGCACTTGTTCTATTGATCTTCAATGCATACAAAGTGACTCTTTTAACTATGAATTGGTGAAGTCTCCTTCTCATTCCTACAATCACAAATCCATGCATTAGATTAGTCTTTAAATCATGAAAACCATGCATAGTGAGTGATGAATTGGGGTTAGAATATACACAATTAAGAGCTCAACACACCCCCCCAACCAGCATTTTGCTAGTCCCGAGCAAAACATGCATGAAACAAGTTTCATTCTCTAAAACCCAACTCTCCTTTAAAAACTATGCTTCTATCCATTCCGAGACATACAAGTGTAAAATTCAGAAAAATTAGGTGATAGAAGTTGAAACCTTAAACTCTCAAAACATAATAAGTGTCCATATGAAATTCTCGTTGATTGATTGATGAATAGAAGAACTCGAACAAATTCAACCTAGTGTGCATAGTGAAAGTTCATCTCATGAGTTTCTGGACTTATCTTCTTCATAGATCAACTAAACTATGGATTTCAAGGTGTATTGAGCAACACCAAGCCAATGACGGAAATTTGCTTTACTGTCCTTCCGACGGCTTTCACACTACGTCTCATTTTCGGCTTTGGTTACAGGTAGACCATCTCTCGGTTGGTAATAGGTAGCCCTTTTCGAAATTTTCCACCATGTTTTCCATCATTCCCAATTTTCATCCTTCCTTTTCCTTTTTCTTTTTCATTAGATAGGATTTTTAAAAATCCGTACCTTTCGTTATTTTCCCATGGACAAGGATGAACAAAGTACCCCGACTTGGTTTCTCAACACCTTAAATCAAAGTCTAGCTAATCCACAAATCATATAATCCTTTCAACCCATGAAAATTGGGTAATGTGAACTAGGTGTAAAACTCACATAAATAGGGGAATTCACATATAAAACCATTATATTAAGAGAAGTTCAAAGCTTGCAACATCACTCACTTCGTATCTCCTCTTCTTATACTCGTATCATCTTGAATGCATAGAAACAAAGTTTTCCAAAAGAGTTTTGAATTTTAGAAAAATCGAAAACTTTCTACATAATTGCTCGAAATGTCACAAAAGCTAGTAGATTCATCTGAGGAATCTCACCCCCCAACCAAAATCTTACTTTGTCCTCAATGTAATAAGATATGCAATATGCATGACATGAGAGCAATGACATAAAATAAAGGAGAGTGAGAACGAGAGTACCTGAGGTAACAAGTAGATCAATTCTAGCATCTTCCATTGTCTTAATGAGACTTATTCAATCCTAAATATAGAAAAGAAATCCTAACCTACCTACCTACCTTTGATTAGTCCGATCGACTACATGATCAAATTTGAGCAGGATCTTCATGAATTTCAATAAGTTTCTCATGAGGACCATCCAAAGTCCTGCTCGAATGTACACATGGGTGCGTTTCTTCATGAAGGTCCAATCATAGTGTGCACCACATGCATGTAAGGAGGAGATAAGAGCAGCAAAAAGATATCTCATCAAGTTCTGAATTGGGTTGTAATTGATTAAAAACGAGTCCTCCCAATCAAAATTTTCAATGGGCTGAAGAACCCATAATGGTGGAGAGACATTCATTAAGTATTTTTCAGTTTGAGTTGTCTCCTCCACAAATTCAGAATTGCACGATGTTTCCACAAATAATGATAAAGAGTGTAAATCAGTAGAATGGTGTTCTTCAGGCACCGACACCATGTCTAACAAACTATCCAACTCCTTAATCATCTCATCATCTAGATCATAGGGGTGGGTCATGCATTCCTCTAGGAAATCGAGAGAGTCGGATGAAGGGTCCTCGTTCTTCCTAAGTGATTGAGGAAATTTTGTTTCAAGGGTAAGGATTTCCTCCTCTATAAATGGGAGGTCTTCCAAAGAAAATTTTTCAGATTCAGTGGTAAGCACATCATCTGACATTGATTGATCTAAAATTTCAGATTGTGCCACCACATCATCCAAAGAAACAGAATTTTCAGTCAAAGGGAGATCTTCCGCAATAGAATTGGTCATGTTATGTTGGTGGGAGGACTCAAAGAGATCCACTTCGGCCATCTCTCTAGCAAGAATATCTTTTGGCGATTCAAAAACATTCAGCCCTTTGGAAGTAGAAATCATGGATTCACAATTGTCATTCAAATCCTCATTGTAGGTAATCAAACTATCGCTTTCAGATTTTGTAGATTCCTCGGGTTCGTCAACCGTCCTTGAAATCTCTTCATCATTCATATTGAAATAGCTAAAAGAGATAGTTGATTCACCATAATCGATGGCAATGTTGGGATCACTAAGATCTACATCCTCTAAAAGTTTAGTCATTAAATCGGAATAGGGTTGGGCTTGGATAGCCTCATCCTCCTCATTATTGGGGATTGATTCGGTGTTCCCAATGTTGAGTTTAGGATTTTGAGATGGAGAGATGTTTTTTATGCATTGCTCAGTTATTTCCATAAACTCTCGCAGCGTATCCTCAAGAGATTGTGTCAGTTGTGGCTCATGAGAAAGAACCTCTTGAGGATAATTGTTGGCATCCATGGGAGGCTCGTCTCCCAAGATGAAATTTTGATGCTCCCACCTATTAGGATGATGCATGTCACATGTTGTGCTATTAGATGGTTGTTGATATTTGTAGCCAAACAAGTGATCATACATTATCCTAACTGGTGGAACATTATTCATCTCTTTCCGATACTCTCCCATTGTCTTACTTGGAGAAAAGTTATGCACATTGTTGTCATTCCGGTAATCTCACAAGGTCTTACGTGGGGGAGTATTAGAAGTAGATTGGGTCATAGAAAAATATTTATGCTTGTAATGGTTCCAATCATAATGATTTTTTATTTGATTCGACCTCTCATCTTCCAAAAGGTATTTAGACAATCCACCCGTCCAATCATTCATAATGAAATTATAAGAAGTTGAAACAGTCCCAATCTAGAAAAAAAAAAAAAGAAGAAGAAGGGGAGATGGGGAGATGTTACCTGTGGAAGTGAGAACTATGTCAGCAACTAAGTTCCTACAAAATACAAAAACAGAAAATTGTTAGTAATCTAGAAAAAATCAGAAAACTACTTCCAGAAAAACTGAAAATGCTACCTAACTAAGACTACTCTATAGCTACTAGAATAATTAGAACCGTTTAACCTCTTCCCCGCAACGGCGCCAAAAACTTGTTCGCTTCCCCAAGTGTAGGATTGCGATGTAGTAATAATCTCGATAAGACCGAGGTCGATCCACAAGGAAGGAAGTAAACAATTCAAACTATCTTAATAACTAGAATTAAAGAGGTTTGTGAAATTGGTTTTGAACATAAAATAGAAAATATGATAATGAAAAGATAACTAGAGCATCAAGGATCCACTTATAGCTCTCCTTAGATGCATAATTCGCTATGGTTTCTCACTTTCTCAACTAGAATCGAAATTAAGTTCTATCTAGTCGGATGATAGAGCGATTAAAACAATCAACCTGACACATGTATGATTCATGTACATGATTCACTCAATGCAAGCTAGGACGAGCATACTCAATTGCATAGGTCAGTCCCAATTCCAATAGGTTAAGATCACAATCATAACCATCATTAAATCCTGTCACAAGACAAAACTAGATCATGACTTGAACTTGATCCAAATCACATACACAATCTCACATACTTCAGAATATCCAGAAAAGTAAACGTTTGGTATAAAGCTCTCACATGAAGATCATAAATCTAGAGCGTATTCCAATTCCTCAGATCATACAAGTCTAGAATATTTCACAACAATTAAGAACTCAAGCAATTCTTCCAAACATCCATGAGTCATCATAAGACTAAGAAAAACTACTTAGCACTTGAATTAAACTTTAAACCATCGTTCTTCAATAGAAATCTAACTTGGAACCAATAAAACGAATTAAACATTCTAAGAAAACTATAAGGTTCACCTCTTAGCTCTAGCTAAGAAATTAGCTAATGAAAAGCATATTAAAAACAAACTAGAACTAGAACTAGAAGAAGAAGAAAACTAATTGTAGGAGGCTAGGAAGCCTCCTAGGTCTTGAATCCTTTGCTCCCCACATTGCGAGATGCCCTAGGAAGAGAGTGGAGGTGGCCTTTTATAAGTTGGAGTGGAAGATTCCAGATTGCGCAAGAAATCAGGCAATTGCGCAGAGAAAATCGGAGCTTCACGGACAAGCTCTGTTACGCTGACGACCGGTCGCACGACCGGTCTCAAAACCTCAAAAGCAGTCCAGTGAGTTTTGTGTTTCTGGACTCATCTCAACCTGTCTGGAGACCGGTCTAAGAGGAGAAAACCAGTCCAAAAATACACTGTAGACCTGTCTGTCGCCAGACAGGTCTAAGAACAAAATTTCAGATTTTCTTCTTTATCTCTTCTATTTCTTTCTTGCTTCTTTCTTCCACCTTTTGGCACTTGTTTTATTGATCTTCAATGCATTCAAAGTGACTCTTTTAATTATGAATTAGTGAAGTCTCCTTCTCATTCCTACAATCACAAATCCATGCATTAGATTAGTCTTTAAATCCTGAAAACCATGCATAGTGATGATGAACTGGGGTTAGAATATGCACAATTAAGAGCTCAATAGTAATAGGTATCCCTTTTCGGAATTTTCCACCATATTCTCCATCATTCCCATATTTTCATCCTTCCTTTCCGTTTTCTTTTTCATTAGATAGGATTTTTAGAAATCCATATCTTTCATTATTTTCCCATGGACAAGGATGAACAAAGTACCCCGGCTTGGTTTCTCAACACCTCAAATCCAAACTTAACCAATTCACAGTTCTACATAACCCTTTCAAAGCATGAGAATTGTGTAATGTGAACTAAGTGTAAAAGTGTTTAGAAATTCTATCAATCATAAAAATAGGGGGATTCGCATATAAAACTAGTATCTTAGAGATTGTTCAAGATATTCAACTTCACTAACTTTGCCTCTCTTTTTCTTATACTCACAATCCCAAATACATAGAAACAAAGTTTTCCAATAGAGTTTTTAATTTGTAGAAAAAATTGAAAAAGTTTCTAAATAATTGCTCGAGATGTTACAAGACACTGGATTTATCCTAGTGATCCCACACCCCCAACCAATTCTTGCATTGTCCTCAATGTAGAAGATATGCAATTAGCAAAACATGATAGCAAAATAAAATAAAGGGGATGAGGGATGAGAGTACCTGAGAGAACAAAAACTGGAATTCTACCACCTTCTAACAAACCTATGAAAAATAAATTAAAAGCAATAAAATCCAAATCCTAACAACTCTATACCTCCATCAGACTAGGAGATCAATCATCCTAATACACAGGATCAGTCAGAGGTATGGACATACCTTCTGAAGGAAAATTCTCAAAGAACAATTTTAATCGCTAACCATTGGCTTTAAAGATATTGTCGTTCCTTGGAATTAACAACTTGACTGTCCCGTATGGATAAACTGTTTTTACAATGTAGGGACCGGTCCATCGAGATCTCAATTTTTTCGTAAATAAATGTAGGCGAGAATTATACATAAGGACCTTTTGATTAATCGTGAAGGTCTTACGAAGAATGTTCTTGTCATGGAACACTTTCGTCTTGTCCTTGTAAATTCGCGCATTTTCATATGCCTCATTCTGGAGTTCCGCAAGTTCATTCAATTGAAGTTTGCGCAACAATCTTGCTTTGTCGGAATCAAAATTCATCTTCTTTATCGCCCAATATGCCCTATTTTCCAATTCCACAGGCAAGTGGCAAGTCTTCCCATAGACAAGTCTATAGGGAGACATTCCAATGGGGGTCTTAAAAGTAGTACGATAAGCCCAGAGTGCATCGGTTAGTTGAAGAGATCAATCCTTGCGATCGGGGTTCACTGTTTTCTCCAAAATATATTTAATCTCCCTGTTGAATATCTCGACTTGTCCACTTGTTTATGGGTGATAGGGAGTACTCACTTTGTGATTTATGCTATATTTTTTCATTAAAGCTTCAAACGGGCGGTTACAAAAATGAAATCCTCCATCACTTATAATGACTCGAGGCGTTCCAAACCGAGAAAGGATATTTTCTTTTAAGAAACAAAAGACTGCTTTATGGTCATTGGTCCGGCATGGAATCGCTTCGACCCATTTTAAAACATAATCGACGACTAGCAATATATATAAATTCCCGAAAGAAGATGGGAATGGACCCATGAAATCGATGCCCTAACAATAAAAAGTTTCGATTGGTAAGATGAGATTGAGTGGCATCATATTTCTACGGGATATTCCTCCCAATTTCTGACAACGCTCACACGTTTTACAAAACTCATGGGTGTCTTTGAACATGGTGGGCCAATAAAACCCACATTACAGAATCTTGGTTGTGGTCTTCTTAGCCGAAAAGTGGCCACCACACGCCTGAGAATGACAAAAGGAGATGATACTGTGTTGATCATCATTCGGCACACATCTCCTTATGATTTGATCAGGACAATACTTGAATAAGTATGGGTCGTCCCATAGGAATTTTCTCACCTCGTCGAAGAACTTATCCTTATCTTGCTTTTTCCATTGTGTCAGAATTGTACCTATAGCAAGATAGTTAGCAATGTCCGCATACCATGGTAATTGGGAGACTTCAAAAAGTTGTTCGTCAGGGAACATGTCATTGATCGCGGTCGTCTCAGGGGAATTGGTGAGGACAAGTCTAGAGAGAAGGTCGGCCACGACGTTTTCTACTCCTTTCTTATCACTTATTTCTATGTCAAATTCCTGGAGTAGGAGGATCCATCTTAACAAGCGTGGCTTAGCATCCTTCTTAGAAAGAAGGGACTTAAGCGCAGCATGGTCCGTCAATATGATGATTTTGGATCCGATCAAATAGGACCTAAACTTGTCTAAAGCAAAAACTACGGCTAAAAGTTCTTTTTCTGTAGTAGTGTGGTTTTCTTGAGCTGAGTTTAAAGTTCTACTTACATAGTAGATTACGCATGGCATTTTCTCCTTTCTCTGGCCTAACATAGCCCCAATAGCGTAGTCGCTCGCATCGCACATAATTTCAAAAGGAAGGCTCCAATCAGGTGGTTGCATTATGGGAGCACATGTCAACATACCTTTTAATTTGTTAAATGCATTTTGACAATCTTCAGTCCACTCGAATGAGTTTTCCTTTTGAAGTAGGTTACATAAGGGATGAGAGAGTGAACTAAAGTCCTTTATGAACCGTCTATGTCCCAAAAAGGACCGCACATCTCGTACGCCCTTGGGTGGTGAAAGGTTAGAGATAAGATCGATTTTAGCTTTGTCCACCTCAATTCTATTTTGTGAGATGATGTGACCAAGTATTATTCCCTTTTGAACCATGAAGTGACATTTCTCCCAATTTAACACGAGGTTCTTTTCTTCACATCTTTTCAATACAGTTTTTAAGTGCATAAGGCACTCATCAAAGTTACAACCAATTACAGAGAGATCGTCCATGAAGACTTCGAGAATCGTTCCCACCATATCAGAAAAAATACTCAACATACAACGCTGAAAAGTGGCAGGGGCATTACATAGCCCAAACAGCATCCTTCGATAAGCGAAAGTGCCGAATGGACATGTGAATGTTGTCTTCTCTTGGTCCTCTAGGGCGATCTCTATTTGGTTATACCCTGAATATCCATCAAGGAAGTAAAAATGGGAATGACCCACCAACCTTTCTAAAATTTGATCAACAAACGGTAGGGGGAAGTGGTCTTTCCTCGTGACTGTGTTTAGGTTCCTGCAGTCAATGCACATTCTCCAACCGGTAGTGACTCTGGTTGGCACGAGTTCATTATTGGCATTGGCTACAATGGTTATTCCGGATTTCTTACGCACAGTTGAGTTGGACTCACCCATTGACTATCGGATATTGGGTAGATGATACCTACATCCAATAGTTTCAATAACTCGGCCTTAACCACCTCCTTTATGTTTGGATTAAGGCGTCTTTGTGGTTGCCTAGATGTTTTCGCATTCTCCTTAAGGTGTATGCGATGAGTACAAATCAGGGGGTCTATGCCTTTGAAATCCGCAATCGACCATCCAATGGTGCTCTTATGCTCTATTAGAGTGGCTATTAGCCTACTCTCTTGTTATTCATCCAAGTGAGAAGAAATCACCACCAGATATGTCTCATCTCGACCTAAGTATACATATTTCAAATCACTTGGTAATGGTTTTAGGTCGAGCTTCGGTGCCTTGATATTGGATGGAAGAGGCTTGTTCTCGCTTAAGGATAAATGTTCAAATAGCGCCTTCCATCTTTTGTTCTCAAGTACCGGCATAACATCCAAAATGGCATCCATCTCTCGTATTGTGTCATCATTCATCTCATGAGAGTGAGCCAAACATGCCTCCAAAGGGTCGAAATATAATGTCGAGGGGAATGTCTCCTCCATGAATGATTCAATCAAGTTTATCTCATGGATCTCGTCATCAACTACTCGAGGTTGTTTACATAAATCAAATATATTCAGCTCGAGTGTCATATTTCCAAAGGACATTTGTAGAAGCCCGTTTCTACAATTGATATTCGCATTTGAAGTAACTAGAAAAGGGCGGCCAAGTATGACGGGAATTTGAACACCAGTGCCTATCACGGGATGTGTATCCAAGACAATAAAGTCTAATGGGTAGTAGAATTTATCAACTTGAACTAAGACATTCTCAATCACTCCTCTCGGTATAGGAATAGATCTATCAGCAAGTTGGAGTGTGGTTTTGGTGGGTTTTAATTCACCTAACCCAAGTTGTTCATAAACCGAGTATGGAATGAGGTTAACACTTGCCCCTAAATCAAGTAAGGCTTGTTTAATCCGGTAGTCACCTATGATGCATGAGATGGTTGGACTACCTGGATCCTTGTATTTTTGGGGCACCTCTTGTCTGATAATAGCACTTAAATTCTCAGTCAAAAGTACTTTATTATGAATAGTGTGTTTCCTTTTGACTGTACATAATTACTTTAGAAATTTGGCATAGGATGGTATTTGTTTTATAGCATCCAACAACGGGATGTTGATCTTCACTTGCTTAAAAACCTCCAAAATTTCCAAGTTTTTGTCTAAAGGTTTGGGTGAAATCAACCTTTGGGGAAACGGGGCAACTGGCTTGTATTGCCTTTCCGATCTTTCTCATGTGGAGTATTGTTCGAGCTATCATCCTCTTTAGAGATTTTCAGATCATTAGGCTTTGGGGCCTTCACCGGATTAGATTTATCGATTATTTTTCCACTTCTCAAAGTGGTCATAGCTTGAACATGCTCCGTATGTTGAGAGGATGAGCTTGCGTCTTGTATCTCAAATTGGGTTCTTGGGTTAGGAAGAGGTTGGGCAGAAAGTGTGCCTTTCTCCCTAACACTGAGATGAGATTCAACTCTAGCCATTGAGGTTTTCAAGTCATTAATGGCTTGAGATGAATTTTGATTGAATTTCAATTGCTCTTGCATGAACCCATCAATTTTCAGAGAATTAGTCTTGTTATATTCAACTTGAACCAATACGAATGCACCCAACATCTCCTCTAGCGTAGCTTTTGGTGTAATAACTAGGGATGGACCTAGTAAAGGTTGAACTTGAGGAGTATTATTTGCATTCGCAGTGGGTCCATTCCTCCAACTGAAGTTGGGATGGTTCTTCCAACTAGAATTATACATGTTTGAATTTGGAGAACTAAATGGCCGTTGATAATAGTTTATGGCATTTGATTGTTCTTGTAAGATATCTTGGAATGCTGAAATTGTGGGACAATCTTGTGTTACATGCTGATTTTTGGCACAAATTTCACAAACAGTTTTAACGTCTTTTGAGTTGATCGTCTCTCCTTTCTTCAATTCCATGGCCTCGACTTTTCTTGTGAGGCTAGCCACATGTGCACTTATATTATCTTCTTCTAAGAGGACATAAATTCCTCCTTTTTCCTTTTGTTGGCTTGCTTTGAAATTTGTTAGTCTAGATGTATCCCAAGACTGTGCATTCTCGGCCAATTCATCAAAATAGTCTCATGCTTCCTCGGCTTCCTTATTCATGAATTCTCCATTGCACATCATCTCTACGAATTGGCGCATGGGTGAAGTCAATCCTTCATAGAAAAAGCTTATAACCCGCCAAATTTCATAGCCATGATGTGGGCATGCATTTAACAAGTCCTTAAACCTCTCCTAACATTGAAAGAAGGTCTCATCCTCCTTTTGGGCAAAATTCATGATAAGATGCCTCAACATGATCATTTTGTGAGTAGGGAAGAACTTTTTAATGAACTCCCTGCTCATCTCAATCCATGTACCAATTGATCTTGGTCTTAATGCATGAAGCCAACCTTTAGCTTTCTCTTTAAGGGTAAAAGGAAATAATTTGAGTCTCACCACATCGTCGATTACATTTGCAAAGTGCATTGTGGCTATCACCTCATCAAATTCCTTAAGATGTTGATAGGCACTTTCACTATCTAGTCCATGGAATTTGGGGAGGAGTTGGATTACTCCCGGTTTCAAATCTATGTTCCCTGCATTTTGTGGAAAAATCTATGTTCTCTTGCTGGTTGCAAGTAATCACATAATGTTCTAGGTCGAAGAACATTCTCAACCACATTCTCTCCCGTTTCGGTTTGGTTCTGGCCCAGATTTTGATTAGTCATAGGGTTGGGTTGATTTACAGCCATACTTTCAAACAAAATTGGAGAATCTAAACGTCTCTTAACACATGGCTCCCTATCAATTCCTTCAACTATTCCCCCTTAACTAATAAGTTGGTTATTAGAATTCCGAACCCAATGTGGCATGCAAATCTCAGAAAAGTAAAAAGAAAAAGGGTTAGAAAAACCTGATTTGAAGTGACTACTTTGACTCCTTGAATTCCTGAAAAAAAGTAAAACAAAGCAAACAAACTAAGTTAGTAAAAGAGTCCTAAAAATCTCAAATACAGACTATTTTCAAAATTTTTGTGAACAATCGTCAAAGTCCCCGGCAACGGCGCCAAAAACTTGTTCGCTTCCCCAAGTGTAGGGTTGCGATGTAGTAATAATCTCGGTAAGACCAAGGTTGATCCATAGGGACTTGTGTAGGGATTCACAAAACACTTCCAATGGTTTCTACTTAAGAACTAACTAAACAGGATTTAGTAATTTGATGAAGATAGTAATTTTGAACTAAACTGAAGGTAATCAATTAATAAAAAGCACTAGGGGTTCAAGGATCCACTTGTAGCAATCCTTGACGCTAAATTCGCTATGGTTTCTCACATTCTCAACTAGAATCGAAATTAAGTTCTATCTAGCCAGACGATAGAGTAGTTAAAACAAACAATCTGCCATATGTGTAACACATGATTCTCTCAATTCAAGTTAGGAATTGAGCACACTCAATTGCATAGATCAATCCTAGATCCAATAGGTTGAGATCACAATCATAATCATCATTACCTTCTGTCACAAAGTATAACTAGATCAGGATTTGAACTCAATTCAAATCATATAAACAACCACACATAGACAGAAATTCTAAAAAGAGTATGAAGTTCCCACATGAGGATCATAGATTTAGAGCGTATTGAATCTAATTCCTCGGATCATACAGGTCTAGCATAATTCAAAACAATTAAGAACTCAAGCAATTCTTCTAAACATCCATGAGCCATCATAAGATTAAGAAAAACCACTTAGAACTTTACTTTAACCATTGTTCTTCACTAATAATCCAAATTGAAACCAAATCAAACAAATTGAAACATCTTAGATTCACTACACGCTTCACTTCTTAGCCCTAGCTAAGAGGTTTAGCTGTTCATGATCCAAGTAAACATGAAAACAACTAAGAAAAACATAAAACTAGAAGAACAAACTAGGAGGAGCTATAGAACTTTAGATCTAACTTTCGTCGTCTCCCACCGTGCTAAATCTTTTCTAGGATGCCTTAGGAACGAGCTAGGGGAGTCCTTTTATAGCTTTAGATCCCTAGGTGAGAAGAAACTTTGAGAAATCCCACAGATTTGCGTTTTGCGCAGAGATTTTCGGAGCTTGTAGCAGAAGTTTTGTTACGTAGCCGACCGGTCGGACCCCCTATCAGGCCGGTTCGACAAAGTGCTTGCAATTGAAATTTTCACTGGAGTGTTTCTTACACAGTCCGACCTACCAACCGACCGGTCCGCCAGCCGGCCGGTGGACATGCTTCAATCTGCTGAAAATCTCTGGATATTACAGTGCATAGGCCGACCCTTCAGCCGGCCGGCCGGTCGGTCAGTGGGTCGGCCTTCATAAAATATGTCTAGAGGTTTTGCTATTTCTGGAGGGTTTGGCCGGCCGGCCGGTGGTCATGAAATTGGCTGAAAGCTTCAGCTTTTCCTCCATCATCTTCAATGTGCTTTTGCTCCACCTTTGGTCCTTTATTCCTTTGACCTTCAATGTGTGTAAACAACTCCTTTAAGCCCTCAATTATTGAACTCTCTCTCTCTCTCATTCCTACAATCACAAAACCATGCATTAGTTGGGTCTTTAATTACTTATTTCAAGCATAGTTAGTGATGAAATGGGGTTAGAATATGCAAATTTAAGACCTCAACACAGTGACCGTCTTGTGTTTGGATGAGTGACTTGCCGGAAGGTACTCCATGGTTTCGTAGTGCAACCAGGGCCAGTGACCATCTCGTGTTTGGACGGGTGACTTGTTGGAAGGCACTCCATGGTTTCTTAGTGCAACCAGGGCCAGTGACCGTCTCGTGTTTGGACGGGTGACTTGCTGGAAGGCACTCCATGGTTTCTTAGTGCAACTAGGGCCAGTGACCGTCTCAGGTTGGACAGGTGACTTACTAGAGAGCACTCATTACCTTAGCCACTCAACTGACGGATCCCGCTTTGGACAGGATGCACATCAACTAGTCTTAACGATGAAGTATTTCAGACGTTTTAGAACTCTTTGACTACGGTCTTCGATGATAACCATAGTCCCCTTTGATTTTGTTTCATATCTCGATCCGGGATGAAATAAATTCATGCAATAGATGCAAATGAGTACAGTACAAAGTAAATATGCTTTATGCATGCTCGAGAGAGGATCACATTTATGCTAGATGTTTAGTGTATTAGACAAATTATGGATTTGATTTGATTGATTTGCTTCGTGTATATCTTTGTGTCATCGATATTTTTGTCTTTGCGTCTTTGAGATCGCAATTGATTTCATTAGGCATTAATCGGTAATCGGGCCATCAGGGCACTTCCTAGGGCTGAAAATTACTAAGTAGTGGACCTATTTACGGTTTGATCAGGGCATTCGATGGATACCATCGATGATCATCTTTGAATAGGGACGGATCATGTCTACGAAGGTCACAATGCGATCGCATTTCGATTTGCTTAGCGCCAGTCGATTTTCGAGCCGGCAGAGCATTTTCCTAGGTTGAAAATGACTTAGTAGGCCTACTGACCGCTTAATTAGGGTTCTTGAAGATCCTGAGACCAGGTAATCTCGTTGTAATGTATGATTATGGTGTATCATGTTATGGCGGAGAGAAGTCTCCTTCTCGAGGTCGATCAAATTCCGCCCGATTCCTCTCGATTTCGGCCGTTTCTAGCTTTTCCGGAGGGGATTCCGAGGTTTGTAATTTTGACTAAGTGTTGACCTTTTTTATCAAATTGCGGATTTGGCCCGCTTAACATTGACTGTTGGCGAATCCGATCCGGAGGATGGATAAAGGGCATCGGTTTGTGTCTAGGAGCACTAACGCGATCGGTAGGCAAGTTAAATCGAAAGCAGACCACACCGTGGACGGTAATACCTCCCCATCAGCTTCCAGGTGCATGGGAGAGGTGGTGGGCGCATGTTTGAAGGTGATGGTGGGCACATGTGCCCAGAGGTGTGTGCATGTGCCATCTCCCGGGCGCATGTCCACCAACACTCATAAAAGAGGCAGAGAGAAAGGATCTCAGGCACTCCAACTATGGGTGTATGTCCTTACGGAACTTGGGGATTTTTTATTTTTTTTCTCCCAAAACACAAAGGAGTGGGCGCATGTCACCATGTGACTTAGGGGATTTTGCTCCGGCGGGAGAAATCCCTTTCCGGCGAAGGCATCCAGTGAAGAAAATCCTTTCCGGCGAGGGTTTTCGGTGAGGATTCCGATGAGGAATTTTACCTCTACAGAGCTCTGGATTAGTGATGTCGTCCCTCTCTCAACGAATGGAGGGGTATTTATAGTACTTAATCAGGTAGCTAATTGGGTACCGGGCGCATGTGAGATTGAGCATGGGCATGCGCATGTTGTATGGGGTGTAGGCACATGTGTCCATGCACCAGGCGCATGTGCTCTGGTGTGGGCGCATGTCCCACTGTGGTAGGCGCACGTGCCCCTAGTATGGGTGCATGTGGCCACACTTAGCATCATTTCGATTTTTTTATTATTTTTATGATTTTTCTCAAATCAAAACAGGGGGAGAAAGTCTTCCATGCGCATGTGGTATGGGTGTGGGGGCATGTCTCCCATGCCATCCGCATGTCTCCAATGTAGTGTGTGCACGCATTCCCCATACTTAGAATATTTCAGGTTTTAGGCTCCGACGGGCAACCTCCAGAGGAGGGGCAACCTTTTTGGAGACCAATGTCACTGACGCCAAGCCGCTTTTAGGCCATGATCGACCTCCTGAATGAATGGGGTGGGGTACCGATGGCCATCTGCTATGAATATTGGTAGTTCCATACCAATTTGGACCCTCCCGATCGGCTCTTTGCATAGGAATATTGTTCCGGGAAACGCACACATAGAAATATGCACCGCAAGGACTTCAAACTAGCTACTTAAGGTTTTTCAGGCATTCTGAATCGTTTAGCGGTAATACGGGTGTCTAATTTCACTCCAAAATGGTACCTGTAGGCTTTCAGGCCCTTTTGGTCAGCTCCGGATAGGGGTAAAACACGTTTTGGTGCCCGCAGGTAAAGATGAGTATCGCGCAATTTTGAAACTTACAGGTTAAGGGTTTTAGGGCGTTCCGGATCATTTGGAGGTGATCTTCATGTCCGATTTTTCTCCAAAATGACATTTATAGGTTTTGGTCACGATTGTGCATGTTAAGGTTGCACTGGAGTTTTTCGAGTATTTCGGATCTCGAAATCAGTCTGAATCGTCGTAGATGGACCGTTGAATACTGTTTTATAATGGGTATGAATTTGAGCCCCAACAACAGTGAAAATCATAAAGTCTAATCAGGGCTAATTAGTTGATGCACTACCCTTGGAGCACCCTGAAAATCCCTATCTAGACTGTCTGAATTTATAGGTGTGTCGCCCATGAATTTCTGGTTGTGCTATTGGTAGTGCACACTAAAAATTTCTGTCGAGCTCTATTGAATTTCTTGGTGCCCTACCCATGAATTAATGGGTGCGCTGACGTACTATTCCTTTTGTTTATTTTATTTCAACGCTTAAAAGTGGATTTGTGGGACCCGCTTGGTGATCGGTGCCTAAGCACTGGCTGTAACTATTCGTGCTCATGTTCATAACCTTATTTTGAAGATTTTTTATCATGATGAGTGGTGGGGTTCACTAAGAGTCTCATATAAATGGCTAAGTAAAGCTGACCTAACCTAAATTTCACCTACATTAATGGGTACGTTGGGCCTGAATTTATGAGTGCACTGATAGCTTCGCTTGTGTAATCTTTGTTTTGATAATTCTAACATTTTGGGACCCCAACAAATGCCCCTTCGGTGCGTGGCGTTGGACGCGCGGCCGTTCAGTGCAGAGCACCGTACTCTGGGTCCCAATTATAAATAGAAACGTTCTTTTATTCTCTCATTTCTCGTTCATTATTATGTCTAACATGTCCTACTAGGGCACCCAAAAAATCTCCAACACACCCAAAAAATATCGCCCACACACCCATTAATTAGCGCGTGCACCTCAAAATTCCAGGTGGACTTCGGAGTTCAATTTTATGGGTGTGCTACCACCCTGCAGGGCTTGGGGGAAATTTTTGAATATTTGGGTGCACTAGGGCTAGTGCACCCATGTTTCAAAACTTGGCCAAATTTATAGATTTTGAGGTGCGGTACTACTAGCGCACCCAATTTTCTAGCCTTGGGGAATTTTGTTTGCTTTCGGGGGTGTGTTATACCCAGCGCACCTTATTTCCGACCTTAGCATAATTTTTTGCCAAATCAAGTGATTGGGGTGCACTACGGCTAACACACCCTTTTCTGGACTTAGGAGAATTTTTTGAATATCTGGGTGCACTACCAGTAGTGCAACCTATTTTCAAACTTTGGAAAATTGCTTGTTGTAGGGCGCGCCTAAATTTTTACTTAAGGAATTTAAACTTTCAAGATGGTTTTGGCCTAACTATCTTAGGGGCAACCACTATACTTATGTTATGGCCCAGTCAGTCCCCTTTTTATGGTATTAGGGGTTGTTATTTCAGGATGTACAGGGTTCAGCGTTCCCCTCTCGAGCTTTTCAAACGTTTAGTCATCATTTTGAGCAGACGTTAAGCCCTGTACATCTTGCCGAACCCAAACTATGCTAAGCTCAACCTCTTTAGGCAGGGTTTTAGATGTACCTATATATGCTTCCCTTGCTTTATTTCATGTCTGATCTTTTCACATACTTTGGCAGATCATCATGGCTGGAGGTTCTTCGAAAGCAGGTCCGTCGAAGGTTTGTCCTTCAGGTTTTCCTCCTCTCAGCGCAAGCGTAAGTGAGCTACACCCAAGAAGATCAGTATACCATCCGACCAAAATCCTCAGTGGTTCCATCCACTAGAGACTTTCAATTTCTACGAGCGTATCCTAATACTTCCACAGTTCATACAACTCATGATTCATCGTGATAAAGTCGTGCCAGCTCCCCAACCCAGAGGTATCCATTGATCGGGTAAATTATTTATGGGATGCATTTAGTTTTTATTTTTTTACAACATAGCCTTGTCACAACAGGATCCATTTGTTAATTAATCTTAATTAATTATATATTTTTTCTAAAACCTTTACTTCAATGTGTTTCAATAAAAAAGCTCATCAAATTGGTAACAAAGTGGTTATGTTTAATGATTGTGCTTGTTGCGTCCCAGATTTGATTTTTGGGGTGCTCATACATCAAGCCAACCAACTAAATTCCTTCAGGTACCCAGATTGAGAAATCTAAGGGTTTCAATTTCCTGTACCATCAACGATGTAAATTGGGTGGATGATCAATTTAGGAACATAAGAGCTGATCTAAATGGTTTGATTCATTAAATGTGCTTGTGGCATGGCTATATGATTTATGATGGTTGATGATTATGATGGATGGCTTAGTTTGATTTTCTTTTAAAAATTCCATTACTTCTTATTCTCCTACACCTCAGATAAATCTGGGAGAGACTCCATACGTTAGGAGAGCGGCATTGATATCAACGTCATAATCCCTTCTTCCTTACAATACTTGTTAAATTCCCCAAAAGTGAACTCACCTCCATTGTCGATTCCAAAACTTTCAATTTCTGCCTTAACTTATTTTTCATCATGGCCTTCTAATGCTTGAAAGTGGTGAAAACACCATATTTATTTTTTAGAAAATAAACACAAACCTTCCTACTAAAGTCATCTATAAATGACACGAACCACGATGACCCTCCAATAGAAACTACAGGCGATAACCCCCATACATCAGAGTGGACATATTCTAGCACCCTTTTACATATATGTTTTCCCCGTTTAAACGATAATCTAGATTGTTTACCATACATACAATACTCGCATATACTCAAGTCTAGAGATTTAAAAATAAGAATCAAAGATCGTTCAGAGAGTACCTCCATTCCCCGCGCTCATGTGGCCTAAATGAGCATGCCACATACGTGCAGACAATTATATTTTGAGCCATTTCGAGTTGCAAATTTTGTATTTTTTTTATGTTTTTGATTTGTTCTTCAACGTGGATAGCTAGGATTGAACATATTATTGACCTAAATCGAAGATCCAATAAGCTCCATCTCAAGTCAGTAAAAGATCAATCATAGATTGTGTGGCAACATCGGCATTAATGGCAAGAGCCTCTAAAGGAGATAAAGGTGGATAGTTCTTGTAATCTATGGACACCCCACGTAGGGTCCACCCCTTATGTACCTATAACTTTTCGAAAGGCTCTCTCCTCTCCCTTATACTTTTTTTCCTTAACTTCTCTCTATGTTTTTTTATTGGTTGATGCCTTATCATATAATTTCCTAATTAGTCAATTTAATTAAGTGATTTTTAGATTTTATGAAATTCCTTGCGCGTTTAAAATTAGAAAAGTGAGTCGAAAGTAGGAGGAGAAAATGTATCAACCCCATCTCATATTAGAGATGTTCCACACAGTCCATCTCCCAAATGTGCCACACGTCCATTAGCTTGAGAGTTTTTCAAATTTTAGAATTTGTAATTTTTTATCAGCCCATGACATGTGGAAGGGAGAAAGTGAAAAAGGTGTGGGGTCCTTTTAGAAATTTTTCCTCTCTCCTATGTACACACAGCCAATCCCTTTGGGAGTTCCTTAAACTCCATAAATAATAAATCATGGCAACATAGGATGTGTGGTATTTAGATTTTTTAAAATCTAAAAATGATTTGATTAATGGAAATTGTTTCCCCCTATGTGTATCTCAACTATTATTTCATGTATGTATGTGTATATGATGTATGTGGACCATCATTTTGGTCTTTGTGATTGAACATCCACATGTGTCGAATGTGTGGGGTCCACCCATGATCGTGGATGGTGGCAACACATGTCTAGTTGTTACACGTGTGGGGCCCGTGGTGTTCTGTGTGTGCTCACTCAATTGTGCCATCTAGACTGTTGAAGTTAAATCGTCGTAAATCATATGGCCATAGGCTTGGCCAAGCTACATGGTTGATCGTGGGATGATCTATGCTGGACACTTAGTTATGTGGATTCCTAATTGTTTGTTTTTTAGGACGGTGATGATACCTTATATATTGTGATCAGATCATATCTCACTCGTTTTAAGTTTGATCAACTTGAAATTTGGCGTGGAAGTGTTATTCATATGCGAAAGCTCGTAGATGGTTTGGATGTGACCTTAAATGGTCAGATCTATCCAAAATTTAATCTAGATTGTCTTTTTTTTTCGCAGATATCATCCGTTTGAGGTCTGATTGGGCTAAAACTTGGTGTGTAGCCCAATCAGCATGTGATAATCACATCTAGCAATTCAAATGAGAAAGTGGGAAGCACAATCTAGTGTTTTCAACGTGTGAGTCCATTTTAGGAAAGAAAACGGGTTTTCTTCGTAGTAGGGTACGAAGGATTCCTTAGGGTGGGGGAAACCCTTTTACTCCCTTACAACTCTATCATCCTCCTATTTAAGTTCCTATCCAGGAGGAAGAAAAGAGAGGAGTCTTATAAGCCCAAGACCCCTCAGATAATTCACCTTTTGAGTAGAAAGTAAGAGTGAAGAGAAAAGAGAGGAGAGGGATTAGATATTACATCTCTCCCATCTCTCATCCATACCGTTCATACACCTCTAGTCGTGGAGCCTACTCTTTAGACTACTCTAGTCAATTCTTGGGCCCTACCAGGACTCCGTCATAACTTCTCATTCCCTACACCTCGAATAAATCCAAGAAAGACTCCCCACATTAGGAGAGTAGCATCAACATCAGATCTGGTATATCCATCAGGTAAATCATCTATGGAATGTATTTAGTTTTTCGCAGCATGGTCTGATCACAACAAGGATTTATTCATTGATTAATCTTAATTAATTTATATATGTTTTCTAAAACCTTCATTTTGTTGACTTTTAATAATAAAAAATCCCATCAACTTATATGTTATATATGTAATTTCTCAACAACTTGTTACTAGCGGCGTATCATTTATCACACGCTGCCGTAATATCATAGTATTTTTCTTTTCACAAAGGCAATTTTTGTAAAATTTCATCTTTTTATTTTTTGCATAATTAGCAGAAACACTCACGAAGAGTTTTTAGATGTTAAAACTGACATTTCCATGGGTTTCTTTCTTTCACCCCTTTAGCAGTTGTTTGACTTTCCAAATGCTAGATGTAATTAATAGTAAATACATAATTAATGTCATGTACCGCTATTTGAATATCTTTCCTCCCATAGAAGATTTCGTTATGAGGAAATCTTTAATATCCTGACGAAAAATATCGAGTAAAGATTGAAATAGATGGAAGGAAGTCAGCGTTGTATGTCTAATGGCGAAGTGACTAACATTACATGTCGTGGTCCACAGGACCATCGTAATTGGTACACCACCATCTCCCCATCTATAAAAACAAGAGTTAAATAATAGACGGAAGGAAGTCAGCACTGTGTGTCTAATGGAGAAGTGACTGACATTACATGTCATGGTCCACATGACCATCATAATTGGTACACCACCATCTCCCCATCTATAAAAACAAGAGTTGAATCAAAGTAATACCCCTCTCCTACCAACTCTTTTCCTCAGCTCCAAGGTCAGTCCCCTACAGATGTCACAATTTCTTCTTTTATAAAAAAAAAATTTGTAAGCTTTTGCAGATTTGGACTAATGTTTCTATTTGATTTGGGAATATCCTCTCAACAAGGTGAAGCAACCAAGTAAGGGGAATGTGAAGCAAGAAAACTGTCAAGTAAGAGAAATCAAACTCTATCGTTACAAATCCTACTTTCTATCACTATATGTTAATTCAAAGCTTTTAATATGGGAGATGGCAACAAAACTTTTGGATTATAATGGGAGCCTAACATAAGAAGTTGAAAAGGATGGACGATGTAGACATCACACATACAGCCGATAGAACTTCATTATTTGTAAGGACCTATGATGTTGGGCGCACACCGCACAATTTGCTTCTTGGATAATAACCCCACCAGCACCTACCTATTTTTCGGAGATGCAATGGATCCTCCGAATGAACGTGGATTGCATCCTACCATCACCCATCTCCAATAGTGAACAAGCAGAGGCTCCTCATGGCCTCCGTGATGTGTGGGTTTTACCACACCGTTCATCCATTTTTCCATACCATTTCAGGTTATAGGCCCAAAACTCAGGCAGATCTAAGACACAAGTGGACCACATGATGGGAATTAAACTCTTACCTTTTAAAACTTCTTGGGGACCACAAAAGTTTTGGATCAAGCTGATTTTGTATTTTCCCTTCATCCAAGTTTATGTAACTTTATCAATTGGTTTGATGGTAAATAAAACATCACGGTGGACCATAGGAAAGTTCCAATGGTAAGCATCATTATCACTATTGCTTCATGTGGTGTGGTCCTCTTGAGGCTTAAATCTGCGTAAATTTTTGAACAACTTCGTAAAATGCAATGGCAAAAATGGATGGATGGTGTGAATAAAACTCATACATCACGGTGGCCACTTATAGTGATAGCCCTTGCCCCTTCGCAGCTAGACACGAGCAGGGATAGGACGCAATCCACATTCTGACATTTGTGGATAGGAGGTAATCCACATTCCGACGTTCGTGGGAGTGGATAATGTGGTCCCCGAATCTGTCGAGCTGGGTGGGACCATTAACTGTGGGTCCACTATGACAATGATGTCCCTACTACGAGAGTAGATAATGGGGCCACTGTAGGGCTGCACACAAACCGAGCTAGCTCAAAAAGCTCGCTCAGGCTTGGTTCATTTAAGCTCGGCTTAGCTTGGCTTATAGGGCAGTTCAATCAAGCTCGAGCTTAATTTTGAAAGCTCGTTCAAAAACAAGCCAAGCTCGAGCACGAGTGAGCTTGGCTCGAAGCTCGAAGCTCAGAAAAAGCTTGGCTCACTTGAATATATTATATATTATAGTATATAAAAAATTATATTTTAAAATATAAAAAAACCCTAATACGACCCCACCCATCCCCTTTTTCATTTCACTTTCACTCCAACCCAGCCCGTCGCACGCCTGCCTCTATATATATTTCACAAAAAACTACCCAGTTCTGGCTTCCTCCCCGGCCATCGGCACCACACAACCCACACCGCACCCGAGCGTCTCTCCATTCTAGCTTTCTCCTCGGCCACCGACACCGCACCCAAGCAGCAAATGCTCGACCTAGACTAGATGCCCAGTCTGCTCGCACAAGTCGGGACACACCCACCTAGGTTTTATTCTTCCCAACACAGGTAGGTTTTTGTGGATTTTTTTCTTATTTTATGTCTATTTTGTTTAAAATAGGGAATACCCTAAAATGGGACTAGTTTTGAGAATTTTTTTTTATCAGATTGGGGTTGGGTCAGGTGCCTCAGGACAGCGGGTTGGGTTTGGTTGGGTTAAGTCAGCTGGTTGGTTCAGGTAGGGTAGGGTAGGGTTAGGTCAGTGGGTTGGGTCGAGTCAGGTTAGTGAGTCGGGTAGGATTGGGTTAGTGGGTTGGGTCAAGTGATCTGTCGGGTAGGGTTGCATCAGTAGGTTGGGTGAGTCGGTCAAGTTAGTGGGTCGGGTAGGGTTGGGTCAGTGGGTTAGATCAGTTTAAACTTTAGATAGTTGAGTTGATAATTATTGAATTGTTTACAATTATGATTTGTTTAAATTTATAATTTGATAGTTATTGAATTGTTTAAAATATTATAGATTTGTGAATTATAGGAATTGTTTAAAATTTTATATTATTGTTTAAAATAGTTTACATTACATACATTGAGTTATGACTTATGAATTGTTATACTTGTACTTGTAAACTTGTAGTTATACTTGTAATTATTTTAGTTTGTAGTGTACACTTCTATAATAAAATAAAATAAATAAATAAAAGACAAAGCTCGACTTGGATTGATAGAGTCGATCGGCTTGGCTCGAACAAAGCTCGCTCGGCTCGACTAGCAAGCCAAGCTCAAGCAGCTGTTTTGAGCTTGATGCTCAAGCCAAGCCAAGCTCAAGCTCAGTAGGCCCCAGATCAAGCCAAGCTCGGCTCATGTGTAGCTCTAGGCCACTATTCCCTAGTATTTAAGTAAAGTTGCATTTACATGCTCTTGATGTGACATTTCACACAAAAATCAAACATCTACATTGATATAATGATGATTATTTCCAACATTCTACTGTGTTACCAAACATTCTCTAACAAGTACAAATTCAGGTAAATAATTATAACTCATTTGCACATATTTATTGCGGAGCCACACTTTGAAGTAGGTCATCCATCATGTGGGGCTCACCTTTGATGTGACCGTGCATTATATAGGCCCGCCTTTGATATGAGCCATTCATCATGTGGGGCCTACCTTCACTATAGGTTGTTCATCATGTGGGCCTACCTGAAGAAATTGTAAAGAGAAGATAAGAGGGTAAGATGGTAATTACTTGAAAATTTTAAGGACAAACTTGTCCAAAAAAAAAAATCCAAAATGTTTACCTGCTTAAGCCAAATAAGCTCCGTTTCAAAAAGTAACCCCTCCCGAACTTATTAAATCGGAGCTTATTTGCTACTTTCTAAACAAATAAGCACATGATTAGACTTTTACCAAACAATCTAAAGGCTTAGTTTTTTTAGAAATAAGTCAATAAGCTCTTATTTGTAGAGATGTCAAACACCCCCTAAGTCATTGCGATTAGCTTATTTCTAAGCACGAAGTGGCCATATCTTTGAATATATCAATGAAAGGATCAATCAAAATCATTGTCCATCATTTTGGAATGTTTGACAACCTTGAGTAGTCTAGATCACGGTCTAATGTCTTAGAAGAGTTTAGAGCCCTATCCACGTACTTTTAAACTATACATAAAGTTGTCCACCAACTTCTAAACCATCCAAATTGCTAACAACCTAGTATTGAATGGCTCATGTGGCTGTCCACTATCTATAATGATCCAGGTCATTGTCTTCGTACTTTTGAATATCTATATCACTACCTACAATTACTAGTTTTTAATATATATTTTTTCATTTTTCAAAATAAGATAACAACCATGAATTGAATGTAATGGGTCTTTTAGTAGCATGGGTTTCATATGAATTGGAATCTAAATCATAATTACCATCTAATTCATGTGAATAAGAATCCTAAGTTTTGTTTGGCAACCCGTAAGGTATCGTTTGGCAGCATGGATTTCATGTGAATTGGAATCCTCTGTTGTGTTTGATATTATGTAGATGGATTCCACTTGAATCCAAAAAATGTATTTGATACCTTCCCAGCATGCATGATACGAACTATACCAATTCACACACGTGGCCCACTGTGATATTTAAGTGAAATCCACACATACTTAGATGAAGGGAAGACACAAAAATCAACTTGGACAAAGTGATAGTTATTAGCTATCCAACCAGTCCATCAGGTCACAAATGCTTGGACAAAGTGACCACACAAATTTCAATCTAATCCAAAATGTGAACCCCCGTGGTGCGTATAAGTGATCCACACCGTCCATTTTCTGGACCTCACCACACACACCGTCCAGAGGGACGCCCAACCCTCTGTCCTTTATGTGGGGCCCACAACAGGCCCCACCATGTTGTATATGTTAGATCCACACTGTCTGTCCATTGTACCAGCTCATTTTAAGGCATGGCTCCCAAAACAAGGCAAATCTTGATCTCAGGTGGGTCCCACCACACGAAAACACGGTGGTTAGCCCCCACCATTGTAACCTTCTTGGGGTCCAGCGGTGGACCCCACCTTTATAAAAGAAAAGAAAACAAACAAAAATAATAATAATAATATAAAAAATAAATAAATGAAGTAGATACCAATCTTTGGTGGATCATACCATAGGGAATAGTAGGGCCAGGTCCACCGTTAAAAACCTCAGACGGCCCACCTTGATGTATATATTTTGTAACCACTCCGTCCATCTGGTGGGGCCTCTATGACTCACCATAGTGTCTGGGTATTATCCACCTCGTCCATTAGGTGGGCCACCCCAAAATGAAGCAGATCTAAATCTAGGTTGGCCACTCGCTAGTTGTAATGTTTATTTGCTATCCAATCTGTTGGCAGGTCCACTTGGAAGTGGGATCCACTGGATCGTATGAGTTTTATCAACGCCGTTTATCATGCGGCCCACTTGACCTATGTATTGTATATGCCGCCGTCGATCATGTGAGACTCACTTGATGAATAAAGATGGCATAAGCCCACGAATGAGCTGATTATTGTGTTTATAGAGACCTTTAGGGCCGTTTGGTTGCAAAATCCAAGTTCTAGATAAAAACGAGATTCCACTGTTGGAATCCAAAATTGCAAACCAGGTTAATATGGAACTTGCTGCTTGGTTGAAAATTGTGTAATCTAGATTGTGTTCCAACCGTTGCTTTTGGCATGGCCCACTTGGGCTTTGGATCTGCCTGAGAACCTAACCCCTCGCCTATTGTAGTCCCGCAAGATAGATGGCCGGGTTGGATGGCAAATAAACACTATAGTGGGCCCTAGTAAGTTTTTTTATGGTGGACGTTCAATTAACATTGTTTTCCTATGGTGTGGTCCACTTGAGATTTAGATCTACCTCATCTTTTGTCTAATGCCCTTAATTAAGCTTTCAAAATGGATGGACCGTGTGGATATAAAACACATATGTCATAGATGTGCAACGCATATATGGCATATATTGAGGTGGGTTACGCTAACTTCTGCCTCTTTTCCTTTCCGATAGAATTGGTGTAGGGAACATTTCCACTAATCCTGTTTCCAGCCAAATTAAGCTTCCGTGCGGAATCCTGTTTGGCTAGAACTTGTCACCAAATACACTGGTTAAAATTGGATTCTACTGGAATCCCGATTTTAAGCTGGAAACGAGTTTCCAAGTGCTAACCAAACGGGCCCTTAACTATTTTTGCTGGGTATGCATGGGGACCATTAAATTGACCCATTCATATTTGGGCCTATAATCGGCTGAAGCCGTTAAAGAAATACTCACCTTGTGATGAATGGAGTATGGTTGTGAATGGATGATAATGTTAAATGGATGTGTAATTGTGATGATAGACTATAGTTATAGATTATGGTAATGGTGTTGATGATCATGGATCAGTAGAGGTAAGTGATTAATGCCTTGATTAACAAGGTTCTACTTCCTAGCATGCCAATCTAGTTACTTAAACATATTGATGTTGATTATGTTCACGCATCATGAAGTGTGGCATGTTATATGTGCAATATTGATCATGGCATAGTCATGTGCATGTGTATGATATGGATTACTTATACACATAAAATGGACCATCGGGCCACGATTACTTAATCGTCGATGAAGGCATTGTTTACTCACATCAAGTGCAAGGCTGCGATGTAGTAATAATCTCGGTAAGACAGAGGTCAATCCACAGGGAAGGAGGTAAACAATTCAAAGTATCCTAATAACTAGAATCTTAAAAGGGGTTTATGAAATCGGTTTTAAATATCAAATAGGAAAAATCTGATAATAAGGAATAACTAGAGCATCGAAGATCCACTTATAGCTCTCCTTGATGTATAATTCGTATAGGTTTCTCAATTACTCAACTAAAATCGAAATCAAATCCTATCTAGCCGGATTATAGAGCGGTTATATTATCAAAAATCTGTCAAATGTGTTGTTCATCAACATGACTCCCTCAATTCAAGTTAGGACTTGAGTACACTCAATTGCATAGGTCAATCCTAGTTCCAGTAGATTAAGATCACAACTATGATAATCATCAAACCCTGTCACAAAGCTTAACTAATACCATGGTTTGAACTTGATTCAAATCACACAAACACCCAACACATATTTCAGAATTTCTGAAAAAGATAAAACTTTGGTTTGAAGTTCCCACATGAAGATCCAAGCTCTAGAGCATCTTGAATCTGATTTCTCGAAGCATATAGGTCTAGATCTTTGCAAAACAATTAAGAAACTAATGAAATTCTTCCAAACATCTACGAGTCATCATAAGATTAAGAAAAACTACTTAGAACTTCATTCAAACTTAAGAAAATCATTGTTCAACATTAAATTCAAACTTAAAACCTTAAAAATGAATCAAACTATCTAAGAAAACTATAAGGCTCATCTCTTAGCTCTAGCTGAGAGATTAGCTAATAAAAAGCATATTAAAAACCAGAACTATAACTAAGAAAATGAAGAAAAACTAGCTATAGTAGGCTAGGAAGCCTACTATAATTTTAACTCCTTGCTCCCCATGTCCTTGCTTGATTTGGAAGAAAAGAGAGAACCTCCTTTTATAATGCAGCAATAGTACGGCAACATAACAAATTTTGTTTCACTTGGTAGGCCTAACCAATGACCGGATTGCCTTCAAATTTGATTTATAGCTTCCTTGTAATATGATCTTCCTCATAAATGATTTAGATTTCAAGATTATCTTCTGAATGGGCCCACCAATTAGATCAATAGCAAGAGAAGAGAACACCTCCTTTTATAATGTAGCAATAGTACAACAACATAGCAGATTTTGTTTCGCTTGGTACGACTTAACCAATGATCGAATTGCCTTCAAATTTGATTTATAACTTCCTTGTAACATGATCTTCCTTATAGATGATTTAGATTTCCAAGATTATCTTCTGAATGGGCCCACCAATTAGATCAGTAACCACCTCTAAAAATCGCGCAATTCGGGTACCTTCAGAACCAATCATCTTGCTTTCAACGCTACTGAGTGTACAGATGTCAAATTGATCTCAAATTTTGAACATTGGTAGAAAACTTCCTCCTATACATTATAGATGGCTTAGATTGTCCTAAAACAATTCCAGAATATGGTCTGAAAATTAGAACACTTAGGGCTTTTTATAAAATTTGGGCAGTTGGAATCTCTCTAAATGGTCCATCTTTCTTCAACCGGTACGATCAAACCACACATCCTTTTGACCTAAAATTTGTGGTTATTCATATATTAATGTGCTCTAGAAGATGGTCAGCTTGAATTTTTCATATCAGTACTAATGGGTCACCTGGACCAGCCCAGTGTTGAGTAGGCGGAATCTGGAAACTTTCTGGACAGTTCGTATTATTTTGGCTTCCACGGTCAATCCATACCTCCGATCGACATGAAACCATTTAGGTTATTTCGGTGTCGAGCTCCTCTTCAACATGGATGGGTTGGATTTTCAAATATCATCAAGATGGGCCCCACAAACTAGGCTGAAAAATAAAAAAAATGGGACTGCCTCTGTTTGAAATCTGAATTCAAAAAGTGCATGGGCGACCTGTCGACCTTCATAAAATTGGTCCAGAGAATTTGTTGTTTTTGGAGGGTTTGGCAGGCCAGCCGGTGGCTATGGCCTGCTGGCCGACTAGCATGAAAAATGTGATATTTCTTTATCTTTTCTTCCTCCATTTCATTGCATCTTTCCTCCATCTCTTGTCCTTTATTTCTTTGATCTTCAAGGCATGTAAAAAGGGTCTCTAAGCATCATAATGACAAAGTCTCTCTCTCATTCCTACAAGCACAAAACTTTATATTAGATTAGTCTTTAAACTATGAGAATCATGCACAATGTGTGATGAGTTGGGGTTAGAATATGCATAATTCAGAGCTCAACAGGCATACATCGGTTTACATGACCAAGACTTAAATATGAACATGCTTAGTTAAGTGACTACTTGGTTGTGAATTCTCTCATGAGCATGCACCAGAAGCATGGTACATTTGATATGTGTGACATACTGTACATGGATGCGCTTGCTTTTAGTAATATGTCTTAGCATACATATAAACAAATTGGTGAGACATGAGATGTGGATTTCTGCACCATAGTTATATTCGTAGTTGCATGAGACGAATATTACAACTGTGATTGTAGTTTATGGTTTGGATACCCCAGATGCGTATTGGGTTGCAGAACACCGAAAATGTAAAAATAGTTAGGGAGGGAAAGGGCCCCATAGGTTGAAAGTCCTTAAAGGCTGATGGTACCTGAGATGCTTTATTTGTCAAGTCAAGTGGATAACATGGGTCATGGCACATTTGACTCCCACTATTAAGGGCGAGTGAGAAGAGGTGTGTCCAATCTGCTTAAGGCCGGCTGATGTGCAAACAAGGACCGGTTTGACCCATCGACGAGGAAGAAGTGTGAATGTGGTCTTCTATTGTCATTTCGAGTGGGTGTCTTACAACCATATGCGAGGTCTTACTTATAGCATTGGATGCGTGGGTATGACCCTAGAGATTTCAAGTGGTGATTTGATTTAAACTTGTGCATTGGATGCCATGCGGATGTAACCATGGTTGTGGATTTGCCGTATGGTTGTTTATTAGCTTTGGCATGGGATGCCGAGAGGTGACATGGTGGTGCTGGTAGCATTGGTTCGAAGTATGATCATTATGCGTATGCATTGTATTGCATTATGTTGGATTAGCATCATACCTTATATATTATATGATTTTCATCATACATGATTTCTTCATGGCATATTTATCTTACCTACATCAAGACACACCGTACACACGGATGTACTCATTAGGCTTTAAAGCTCATACTTCACGTTTATAATTTTTAAAGATTGTGTGAGCAATAAATGATGCCTGTCGTGTGATTTTTAGACACTACGCTTCCGACACATTTTGATAATTATGTACTTTTATGAAATAATGTATTGTAAATATATTATATAGTAATAACTAATTATTTTGCTTGTGTTGAAAATGTCAATCTTTATTTTTGATATCTATTAGTAGTAAAAAAATTATCCCAAAATTTACAAGTCGTGCACCGAAGTCGAAACTTGGTGTATGGGCGTCGGGTGTCGAATTTGGGGCATGACAATTAATGTGGGTCATCCATCATGTGGACCTGCCATCAATGTTAATTGTCCATTATGTGGGGGCCATGTTCAATTGTTGTTACACATTATGTGAAGCCTGCCTTTGATGTGGATTGTGCATAATATGGCTATCGATATGGGTCATCTATCATGCAGGGCCACCTTTAATATGGATTGTCCATTACATGGAGAGATGAGAGAGAGAGAGAGAGAGAGAGAGAGAGAGAGAGAGGGAAGGTAGAAAAGTAAATAGTTAAAAAGGAAGTTTTTTTACTTTATTTGTGTGATAACTATAATTAATTTTACGGTGCTGAGTTACTTTTAGAAGGGTGTTTGCCAAACTAACATAAAAAGTAATATTTTTATTGTTATAGAGTAAGAAAAGTTCCGTATAGTATAGTATGCAAACGAGCAATCAATCGTAAATAATACATGATCCGTTTGGTGGCTTTAATATTTACGCGAAAGGGCATTTACACAATGAACCTACCTCTAAGTGGTTTGTATCTTAACTAATTTGCTATATTGTGACATAAGTTGACATGTAGATGTCCACGTGTAGGTGGATCACAAGAATCTTAGCCCATGTGTTATCTCCCCATTTGTCAATTGCGTGACGAAACCTATCCTAGCTAATGACAACCTATAACTCTATCAAAGTTTACATGTCACATGTACATATCAAAATTTACAATGAATATACACCATAGACATGAACAGACTAGACGGACTTGACTTCAAATTCTCCCCCTTAATCCTTGCACACCAACGTCCTGCAAAAATGTATAAATGGGTCCTTTGGTGGGATATTCTCTCCCCCTTTTTATCAGAAATTGACAAAGGTTAGCTCAAATAAAGATGTCTAATAGGCTTAAGACAAGCTAACACAAGAAGAATTTGCAATAAGCACAGGAAATATGTCAATCAATTAAAACTTGGGGAATTAAAGTAAATGACATTGATCATAAAGGATATACAAGATAAAACATTTTGCTCACAAGGCATAAGGCCCAAATAACCATCCTCCCCTAATGGCATGTATACCCAAATCAACGAAATCAGAAGACAAATCAAGAAAGAACATGAACTAGGTCATAACCAATATACACTGTGTCAATAATATCAAAGGGCATACAGCCCAAGCAACCAACCTCCCCTAATAAATGTATATCATACCATAGATAAAGAACAGACAAGCAACAAACAAATATGAACCTATAGGAGTCAAAGGGAATGATGCCCAAACTATCCATCCTCCTAGCAGAAAAATTTACCTAGAAAGATCAATTAGACTCAAAATCCATTCATACTATAAACAAAGTGGGAGAAGAGCAACTCATAGAGAAAGAATCAACCATATATAAAGGATCAACCATATATATTCTACTTGTCTTGCATATCCTGTCCAAAATGGCACGTACGGCCAAAAATATTCATCCATATAGAAAAGGTATCATGAATGTAGTTGTATGAAACAATCTCAAAATTGGGCAAACAACCTTAGAAAGATATATGAGAGAGAGAATCAAGTTATATCATTAGAGAGAACCAACAAATAGTTTGATAATTTCATAAAACCAACAACAAGTAACGTTTAGATATATCAATAAAAGTAATTATGAATAGCCAAGGGTAATATAAGTTCCAAAATGAGGCTTCTAGCCCAAGCTATCTGACTATTCGTAACACAATGTCACTGAAGAATAAATGTGTTCAAAAGACAACATGAAATATCCAAAAATTAAAAACTTAGCAACATCTAGCCATAGATATATCAAACAACTCAAATGATCATCTCAAGGTTGACAAAAAGTTGCTTTGACCGAGATGATCAAGTCATTGATCCTTCTAGCCAGAGCGGCTCGGCATTACCCCACTTAGCTCGGGGTGCAATATCATCACTGCGTCATGAGAAAATATCAAGTAATCCCTGAATAGTGCATTGTGATGACTGGACCATTTGTTCGAGCCATGTCATCCGACCTCTTAGTTGAGCAATCTCCGTCCTCATTGCTGTCTGACCCGAAAGAATTTCCTGCAGAGCATCTTGAGCTTGTACAGGTTGAGAAATGCTTGTACTTGCTGCAGCAAACGGATTTGAATGTTCTTCTTGAGGAGTCTCTTGAACACCCTCTTTGAGTATTTCCATTTGTTTCAAGGTAGTGAAATTTATAGGCGTCATTTTCTTTGGTTTTTTAGACGGGGTATCAAACCCAAATTCTAAGGATAGCTTACAAATGAGATGACCAAACGAAATAGGAGACTCTTTTCCAGAGACTGAAAACAAGGACAGTATTTGGTCCATAATGAAAGTAGGAAGACAAAGAGGGTATCCTTGAGATACATGATATAAGGTTTCAACCATACGAGTTGTGAGATCGGAACGGTTTCCCTTCCTAGGGTACACATTGTAGGTAAATATGAGATGTAGGATGCGGTGAGAATCAGTCATCTTGATGGCTTTGAGCACATTCCCACTATACCATCGTTCATTGCGACCATCACACAGGGCCTTAGTCCACTTAACCCGTTCCACAGCTTCAGGCTCATCGTATGCTGGAAGTCGCTTCCAAGTCGGGGAAATGCCAAGAATATGAGCTATTCTTCGAGCATCAACAATAAATGACCTGTTTCCGTTCTTTATGGTGAGGGAAGGAGGACAAAATTCATGTTCAACAACACTGTTTAAGAATTGTCTCACCATAGAAAAATGGACTGGACCTCTAGACTCTAAAATCGGATGCCATTTTATCTTGGAAAGAGTTTCAAAAATGTCATAATCTCCAAGACATTCAATGTCAACATTTCTTTCACATACAATGTCTCGATTGGAGAAATCAAAGTATTCCTCTTCCTCAGATGAATCATCATCAATAAGTACAAGAGGAGCGAGAGGCTCCTGAGAGCGTTTTGTTCTCTTTTCCCTTCGAGATGAGGTTCTAGGCATAATGACTAGAGGAAAAAAACACTAGGAGCCTCAAATGAGAAGGAAATGGAAGCAAGATACAAGAACCCCAAAATGTAGAAAGGATAGAGCAAGAACTTAGACTGGAAGGACAATGTACTTCAAAACAACTTCATAAAGGAGAAGAAAATGATGAAGCTCACACAAGTTAAGAAGAAATGGATCTCCCTTCAAAAAAACTCCCAGCAAAATGGATGATTGGAAGCTTAAGGAGGATGCTCTAGCAAGGATGGGATGAAATGTTCTGATAAATGGAGTAAAGAACCCCCTTTTTGAGTTTTATAACTGGGCGGATAGCCATTTCCACGCAAGTTCGGGGGCCCAACGAATCCAGTTTTTGGACAATAAGGTCCATTTCTGGACAGGGCAGCACATACATGTTTCTGGACTGAGAGTCCTATTTCATATTGACCCACTCATAGATGGTCAAGGTCATCTAGCAAGAGAATATCTTCATTTTCATTTCTTTCTTCTCCATTTTCTTCTTAATTGAAGAAGGAGTCTTTTGATGTAGGGAGAGTAGATAGGTTGAAGACTCTAAGATTTACATATTTTTTACGGTCTTCATCACTACAGGATTTTTGAATCAGATTATTCCAGTTTACTACCAAATCCCTCCCAATATATTATAATAGAGCATGAGGAGATAGCATGACCATAACCATCTAAATGTGACAAAGATATTTAATTGCAGGATTTTCATATAATTGCACATGCCACAATAAATTCATCAAGACACATCATCTCAATCATAAAGATAAATAAATAATAGCATATAAGAACTAAATTTATTCCAAAAGAATTTGAGGCTAAGGTCCTCAGAATATATCATGAAGTTCGATGATTTTAAGGCTAACACTAGAAACATTCAAACCTGCAAAACACAAAAACTTGTTAGCCAAAATCCAATGCACAACTTCCCATGGGTTCTTAAGATAAATGGTCTAAACATAATCCAAGGAAGCCGGCAATGGGCACGGAGGATCACTTCTCCTTCATGACCCATTTGGCAACAATTTTCATTGTGCCAAGGTCATGTGAGAATCTATTAAGAGTTCTCCTCTTTCCAGGAGAGCTGTTCTTTTTATATGATTGCTCATAGACCATCCTCATTTCATTAATAATTTTTTTTGTCTTATCATTGATTAGGGCTACTTGTTTGAGCAAGGCATTCATCCGAGCATCATTTTTTGGTGGAGTCAGAAAATTTCTCCCCATGTTCTTTTGATTCTTAGGGGGACTCCAAGTGTGGTGCGCTTCTCTCCCTTTTGGAATAGATTCACCTATCTTGCACTAGGAGGGAGAGAGTTGTGGACGTTTAAAGGCTAAACATTCATATTTTAGGTGACCCACATCACCACAAGCATGACAAATAGGTGATGCTTTGGTTTTACTTCCCAATGCACCATAGTTCTTTCTCACCATACGAGGGACAAAAGCAGTCTTAGAGATATGACTGTTAAAACCAATTCCTCTTCTGTCCATAAGTGATCTCCCTATGCCCAAAATCTTTTCTAAGCTCTCTTCTCCTTGTGCGAATCGTCTTCTAGAGTCAACAATTTAACATTTAAGACGATCAATTTTAGCATTTGCCTCTTTGAATTCTTTTTCTAGACTCACATGTTTATCTAGAGTCTCACCGTTCATGAATTTTTCTTTTTCATGTTCAAGAGTATCTTTCTTCTTTTTCAACTCTTCTAAATCTTGACCCAACTTTTGATTCTCAATTTTCAATCCACCAAGATTTTTTGTTAGTTTATCATTTTCAGCCTCCATTTGTCCCAACTTCTTTATGGTATTCATATTTTCAATATACAGTTGGTTGTACACTTCTTGAAGTTCATCATCCTCACTCTCATCATCACTTGAGGAGGTATAGTTAACATTGTCTCCCTCTTTCTCATTTTCAGGGAGAGTTGTGGTGGTGGAGATCATAAGAGCTTTCACCGATCTTTGTTCACCATCACTATGGGAATCATAAGAATCAGATTTCGAGCTAGTATCATCCCAAGTGACAACCATGGCCTTTCTCCCTTTATGTTTCTTTTCATCGTTTTCTGAGCAATTGGGAGCAATGTGACCGTACTTCCCACAATTATAGCATTTTGGCTCTTTTGATCTTATGAAGGATTTACCTGTATGGTTCTTATGATCAAAATGCCTTCCTTCCTTATGGTAGCTCTTGCTTTTAAAGAATTTCTGGAATCTCTTAGCCATAAGAGTCATTTCTTCTATGTCAATTTCCTCATCATCATTTTCTTTAGAAGTGTGTGCTTTGTGAGGGGTTTTCAAGACTGAATATTTGCATTTTGTGGAAGGTTTGAAACGTAGCTCATGAGTTTGAAGGGATCCTAGTAATTCTTCAACTTTCATAGTGTCTAGGTCCCTACACTCTTCTAGAGTAATGACTTTAGATGAGAAGTGTTCCGGTAGTGTTATTAAGATTTTCTTACAAATTTTACTATCCGGAACGTTCTCTCCTAATCCACACATGTCATTGGTGATGCTATTTAGACGTGTGAAAAATTACATGAAGGTTTCATCCTCCTCCATTTTTATATGCTCAAAATGTGTTGTAAGGAGTTGGAGTTTAGATCTTTTGACTATGCTAGTTCCTTCATAAGTCACTTCTAGAAAGGCCCATGTTTCCTTACTAGTTTGGCAATTTTGAATGCAACCAAATTCATCTCTCAAGACTGAACGAAAAATGGCATTTAAACCTTTAGCATTACAAACACTTTGAGCTTTATCAAAATCAGTCCACGTGACCTTCTCTCTTGGTCTAAGGTCATCCGGTTCACCTTCCTTTCTTATGGTATCCATTGGGACGTTATAACCAAATTCAACCATGTCCCATACATCAGAATCGATGGATTCTAAAAAGATGCGCATTCGAGCTTTTCAATATGGATAGTTAGATCCATTAAAGAACGGTGGCTTGATGACAGAAGTGGAGTCTTCCATAGACATATTTTCAAGCTTACTCTAGGATCAACCTCTAGGTGGTTAAGCCTTTAAAGAGGAATCCGCTTTGATACCAATTGAAATTGCGGTTTTACCGCTAGTGAGATAAGCTTGAAGGTATGCTTATGTCCTAGAGGGGGTGAATAGGACTTTTTAAATTTTCTTGTGAATTTAAAAACTCAATTGCATTTATACATTAATTTAACAATTAAGTACATGTAAATGAAGGCAATTGATCACTCATGATCTAACTCGATTGACAATTATACTAAGATAAGCATTTAATCAAACAGTTTATATGCATGCTTGTATTAATCATTCAAAAATGACATATGAGTACTTTGTCAAACATAAGATGGGCATTCAGTTAAGCACTTATATGATTGATCAATAAGGGACAATAATAGACAAAATGCATTCACCACATTGCACATGATGTATAGTGATTCGACGATGAGTCTACTCCACTCCCGGTTCAAGTACTCAACTCCTTTGAATACACCGACATTCACTATCAGAGGTTTTAAATGAGGTTCACCTCTCAACCTTTACAACCTACACAAGGTTTATTCCTACTCAAGGACAACGCACATATTCTCCCATGTCGGAGGCCTACACAAGGACTTCCACGTCCTACGCAAGTACACACACGTCCTACTCAAGGACAACTCCGAGATTGGGTCACAATCTCTAGACCCCAATCTCAATAAGAAGGGGGAATCAAACAATAGACTCTATAAGCTTAGGGCTGAAAGTTGGGCGGGTTCAACCCGATCGACCCGTGACCGACCCGACATTGGGTTGGGCTTGGGCAAAAAGTATCGAACCCGATCTCGAGCTTGGGCTATGAAAACATCAACCCAATGAAGTTTGGGTCAGGCTTAGGTTGAGGTCTCGGGTTGCCCGACCCAACCCGAACCCGATCTATATACAAGTTACTTATACTTTTATTATACTTTAGTGAAGTAAACTTATAATGTTTACTTGTATTTTAACTTATTTGTTTAAGAAAAGTGAAGTTCTTTACATAAATAAGTAGATATATAATTAATAAAGCCATAGGTACAAAAAATAAGGCATGTATTGAAACATAATAGACTAATGTAATAACGAAACTATTAGCATGTATCAACCCGACCAACCCGATCAACCCGACCGAGCCCGCTTGGGTTGGGCTTGGGTTGAGAACTCCCAACCGGAGGTTGGGTTGGGTTGGGTTGGGTTTGGGTTGAGGTATAGGAAGCTTGGGTTGGGTTAGGGTTCAACACCAACCCGACCCAACCCGCCCGACTTTCAGCCCTATATAAGCTTAAACACTTATAAGAGATGAGCCCCGATTCAGCACCGTTGAGTAGCTTCAGCTTCCATGAATGCTTCAACTCCTCTCCAAGTTCTCACGATCAACAACCTTGCTTTGGATGAAGATTTGTAGTGCCAAGGTGAGGGATAATAGGTTGAGTGAACCTTCTATAAGATGAGGCTTTTGATGGTGACGAAAGGTTTCCCAAAGGGTTGCATTAAATGGCTTAAATGACTATGGATATGCCTATTTCGGATTAGGTCAAGGGCCATTAATGAAGGCTTGAGTTCATGTTTCAATCTGAGCTTTGAATGCTTATTAATGTTCTCTAACAACTAGGATTGAACAATGAACTCAAGACATAGGTTTGAGAAGAAGGAAATAGCTTGAGAAGTCACTCTCTCAAAGCTCTAAATGTTTTATTCGTGAGTGCCTCATAAATAAACTCCATTACTTAAATAGAGGGCTGAAAAACGGTTTAAAAATGATCAGAAAATGGCCATTGTTGGGCCCCCTACAAAAGGTCCGGGCCCCTTACAAAAGTCAAGTTTATAAGCTAAATCTAGCTAGACAAAAACCAGCCAGTTCGGGCGCTCGACCACTAGTTCGGGCGCCCGACGGTGGAGCCCAAATTCCTTCCAAATTGTCCAGAGAGTTCGCTGGCCATTTTAGGCCAAGTTCGGGCGCCCGACCATGGAGCCCGACGATCAGTTCGAGCACCCGGTATGGGGCCCGAAATTGCACAGAAGAGAGTTTCTTTGTGATTGGTTTCTTTATGCAACTCATGGCCAAAGTCCAAGGCCGATCACATGGACAGAACTCTAGTAATATGGGCTAAAAGCTATTCCTATTTGGTTAGGCCAAACTAGAGAAAGAAAGAAGGGGTTATAGATTCTAAGATTCACCCTGGCACGGTTAATGTACTTATTTTCTCCAATGTTGATGATGGTGTCAATCTTCAGGTCTTCAAGAAGAGATTTCAGCTGATCTTACAGACTTGACAACACATGGTTCACTCATATTGACAAATATTTGTACTAACACAAATTGACATAGATAATTCTCAGTGTTGTTTTAATATTGATTGTTTGAAATGACACATGTGTGTGGAATATGGCACATGTACGTGTAATTTATTACAACATGATTTCAGAATAGGCATTTATAATTTAACGATTTTCAACATTTGCAAGCATTTTCATTTTTTAATAAAAGGAAAATACAAAAGTTATTAATTTTTGCCCAAATGTAGTAAAATCAAGCTCTGTTCTAAAGTGAGTAGTAGTTTCCTCCACGCACTTTGAAAGGTGTAATAAAAAGGTGGAAGTTGATAAAATAGACAAGCATACAAATACCGAGGAGACCAAAGTTGGGTAATTATATGTTAGTGGCCATATAATACACATGTGTTTTCAATCATGATAAGGTATAGCCCATATTTCACCAATCAACATAAGTAATCTGTTGTGTTCCAACATTGAATGGATCGATGCCTCAAAAATCTATTTTACAAGACCAACTTAACCTTTCAATCCTAATGCCTAAAGAGAGATGGTTGATAAGAAGAAATATCCATGGCTTAGGAACACACTCTGTAGCACAATATTTGCTTTAAAAAATCATAGATTCTTATATTCTTCTTTCATTTTCAATTTTTAGGCAAACGAAGCACTCTTGCTTTGTATTTTGATGTTGGGTTCATCTATGGTCTATGATGTTGAAGATAACCATACTAAGTGTTATATCTTGAAGGTAGTGCTTTAAGGAACCTACTGCACAAGTGAACAAACTGAGGAGCGTGAACTATCTTAAAGATGGTGAATAGGTCTATGCCTTGCCCTGATAGAAAGATTCGAACATTTTACTTTACAAAGAATTGTGTGATGTTCTAATTTTTATTTTCCTTCAAGATTATTTTCCATGTTTGTTCCAACATCAATCAATCCCTTAGGGCTTATTTGGATCATAAGTTACTTTCCATAAGCTACATATACCTCAAGTAACTTATCTTGATTTCTACTTATTCAGGAAATAAGTATGTTTGGTAAACAATATACTTATCAGCCAAAAAGTATAAAAGTATGTTTGGTTTCCTATCTCAAATAAGTACTTATCTTTAATTTTGTTTGGTCCACCCTTAATATCCATCGTCCATCATGCGGGGCCAACCTTTAATGCCGATCGTTTATTATGTTGGGCCCACCTTAGCCTTGTCTTCAATGTGAATCATCCATCGTGTGAAGCTTATCATCAATGTGGACCATCCACCTTAAGAGGCCCACCTTCAATGTGGGCAATCCATTATGTGGGGCTCATCTCAAATGTAGGGTTGCCCACCATGCAAGGCCCACCTTTAATGTGGATCGTCCATCATGTGATGCCCAACTTCAAAACGGCTCATCTATTATGCAGGCTCACCTTGGATGTGGACCATTCATTGTTAAGGGCCGACCTTTGATGTGAATTATCCTCATGTGGGGCCTGCCTTAATGTGGGTCATCCATCATGTGGACCCACCATCAATGTTAATTGTCCATCATTTGAGGCCCACCTTCAATGTCCAATGTCCATCATGCGAAGCTCGCCCTTAATGTGAACCGTCCATCATGTGGGCCCCACCATCAATGTGGATCATCTAACATGCAGGACGACATTTAACATGGATTGTCCATTACATGGAGAAATGAGAGAAATAAAGTAGAAAAGTAAAAAAGGTAAAAGACAATATTTTTTGTTATAACTATAGTTAACTTTAAGTAATAAGTTACTTTTAGAAGGGTGCTTGCCAAATTAACTTAAAAAGTAACTTTTTTAGTAGTATAGAATAAAAAATTTGCTTATAGGATAGCATCCAAACGGGTGATCAATAATAAAAAATGCATGATCCGTTGGATTGGTGACGCAGACATCAAGCCCTTTAGGGTTTATCAACGTAGGAGGCAATTGACACCTATATCTTTAGGGCTTGATGATGATGGGCTTGGATCGTTCGTGACAACTTGAGGAGCATTAAAGACCTTACACATGTAGTCCGAGACATTTGAGAAGACCCCACCTTGGGAAGATACTTGTAAGTTGCTTGGAGGAGATGATCGGACCGTTGGGTTGCGATGATGAGGTGATCGGACTGTTGGATCATCGTGGCCCGCTTTCATCACACCATCATCGGAGCCCATCGAACATATTAGATTTGAGTTTATTTTATGCATTTTTTCTTATTTGAGTTTTGGGTTAGTGTGCGCACGTTTTTTCATGTAAATGTCTTTTTTTTAATTTTGTTTGTAGGGATATTTTGGTAATTATGCTAATTTTGAATTTTATAAGGGTGTTGTCCTAATCCTTTTTCATTAGTTGATTATTATTGAATGAAAACCTCTTTGGTTGCTTACTCTCTCTCTCTCTCTCTCTCTCTCTCTCTCTCATGGAACTTCATCTTCTTCCCAAATATTCTTCTTCTCTTTTTTTCTTATGCCCCTCCAACATTCTTCAAAGGTAAGTTTATTCTTCTCTCTTTCTCTACTTCATTATCTCACAATCTTTGAACCCTAAATCTGAGAATTGATCCAAACCCTAGTTTCTTAGATTTTCAAATCCCCAATTCGAGAAAATCCTTTGATCTCTTGGACTAGTGATTCCCATTGGGCGATTGGGTTATGACCATGCAAGATCGAAAGGTTCCATCCCTCGTCGGTCCAATTCATACAATACTTAAACTCCGTACTTCTTGGTTGTGATGATGGCCCGCACTGTTGCATGTCTCTTTTATGATTCTCTTAGTTTATGATGGTAGATCTGAATTTTAGACTATTTTTGCTATTTATTTCCGCTGGATTATATGTGTTCATGAGCATGCATCGTAATTAGGGCATCCTGCATTAAAATGATGCAGACATTAAGCCCTTTAGGGTTTATCAACGTAGGAGGCGAGTGACACCTATATCTTTATGGCTCGATGATGACGGGCCTGGATCGTTCGTGACGACTTGAGGAGCATTGAAGACTTTACACATATACTCTGAGACATTTGAGAAGACCCCACCTTGGGAAGATATGTGTAAGTTGCTTGAAGGAGATGATTAGACTGTTGGATCGCAATGATGATGTGATCGGACCATTGGTTCGACGTGGCCCACTTTCATCACACCATCATCGGAGCTCATCGGACATCTTAGATTTGAGTTTATTTTATGCATTTTTACTTATTTGAGTTTTGGGTTAGCGTGCGCACATTTTTTCATGCAAATGTCTTTTTTTTAATTTTGTTTGTAGGGTATTTTGGTAATTATGCTAATTTCAAATTTTATAAAGGCGTTGCCCTAAACCTTTTTCATTAGTTGATTATTACCTCTTTGGTTGCCTCTTTCCTCTCTCTCTCTCTCTCTCTCTCTCTCTCTCTCTCTCCCATGGAATTTCATCTTCTTCCCAAATCTTCTTCTTCTCTTTTCTTCTTATGCCCCTCCAACATTCTTCGAAGGTAAGTTATTCTTCCTTCTCTCTATTTCTATTATCTCTTAATCCTTGAGTCATAAATTTGAGAATTGAATCAAAACCCCAATTTCTCAAAATTTCAATTCCCTAATCCGAGAAATCATTTAATCCCTCGGACTAGTGAACCCCATTGTTCGATTGGGTGATGACCATGCAAGATCGAGAGGTTCCATCCCTCGTCGGATCCAACCTAGGCATTATTTGGATTTCATACTTCATGATTGTGATCATAGCCCACTCCATTGCATGCCTCTTTTATGATTTTCTTAATTTATGATGGTAGATGCTGAATTTTGGATTACTATTGCTAATTATTTCTGCTAGATTGCATATGTTCATGAGCATGCATCATAATTAAGGCGTCCTGCATCAAATTTAGTATTAGAGAATAGGCTTTGCATGGTTATGTTTAGATCGAGTTACCAAATTAGGTTTTAATTTTTAAGTCTTTTTTAGGAAAGTTCCATATTTAGAAAGTTTTCAATTTTAGAAACTTTTCTAATTTGGAAAATTTTCCGATTTAGAAAATTTCTAATTTTAGAAACTTTCCAATTTTAGAAAGTTTCCTAATTTGGAAATTTTTCATATTTGAATCGTCTTCTATTTTAATTTAGTAATTATCAGTCCACTGTAGTTAGATTCATATCATTCACATTCTGAGTCATCCAATCCATAGAGTCGAGTTTAAGAACCTAGGACAAGTCCTCCGTTGTGTGCTTATTTATTCTGGTCATGGTTTTGGATTACGTATCATTACCATGAATCAAGATAAGATTCTAAAGGCTTTGGCCACCATATCCCGATATCTGGACAACATTGAAAACCATTCTAGAAAATCGACAAATTAAAGGCATTCAACCAGACTAGCCCTAACTATGGAAAAGATGATCAACATTATGCCTTGGTGAATGGCAAGTTGGATGGGTCCAAACATGATGTTTATGAAGTGGAAGAGTATATGCCTAACGTCAGTAGTGAGGAAATGAAAGAAATTGAGGCATCACTTATCATATTTGATTATGCAGAAGTGTGTGCTAGTGATGAAAAGGTCGAAGAGTTTGAGACCGCACCACTTTCATGTATCATGTGTGATTTGATTGATGCAGTCTCCCAATATACGTTTCTTACCATGGTGAACACAAATGAAATTGAAGAAGAGATTAGTGAGGATATGATGGTAAACACCCACATGACTTGTGATATCCCACTAGATGATTTATGGGATAAATTTTCATTCAAATGGGACATTCAACACACAATCAATCTTGTCCCTGGATCAATCCTGTCAGGCTTTCCTCCATACCAAGTGAACCCCGTAGAAAATATAGAAATGTAGCGTCAATTAAATAAACTTCTCGGGGAAGAATTCAATAAGGAAAGTTTGAGTTGGAGTTTTGTTTTGTGTGTCATGCCTGCTCTTTTCATATTAAAAAACAATGGCATATGGCGCACATGTGGGCATATTCAGGCTTCCACAAAGCTTCAGTCAAGTGTCACGTCACCTTGCGATGTATTCACTTCATGGTGGATATGATGGCTAGAGTCTCTATCCCACATCTTAATGACATTTTGGATATAATGGCCAATGTCAAGATCTGCTCAAGACTTGGTATTACTAGTGTGTATTCTCAAGTGTTAGGATACCTAAACATCATCCTTGTTTCTAATACTTATAATGAGAAGTTATGTGTCACCCATGAGAAGTGTCCTTTTGTTTCAGTTTTCCAAGTTATAGATCATAAGATTGTTTATTTCCATAGGTTTGCTTATTTCCAATCTGTTGCTTTTCAGAGCATCCTTTAGTTTCACCTATGTCTGTCACCCAAAGGTCTTCAGAGTCAGCCAATGCATTTGCACAACACATTCATGAATTGCATACATATATTAGACAGTAGATTAATAGAAGCAACGATAGTTATATGCTTTCAGCTGACTCGCATCATAGATTGCAAGAGTTTCAGGAATGAGACTATCTAATGGTGAGGATAAGGCCGAAGCGATTCTCACAGGGTACCGCTAAGAGATTACAAGCGCATAGTGCTGGACCATTCAAAGTATTGCAAAGAATTGGGTCCAACGCGTATAGGATAGATCTTCCACCTGAAATGGGCATTAATCCAACGTTTAATGTGGAAGATCTAATCATTTTCCCTAATCCTACCATTGATCTTTCTTCTCTTTCATGGCCACACTCTGAGTTTGCTTCACAACCCACTCCACCCCTTCCCCACCTATTATTCAAAAGGAAGAAATTAAAGGGATCGTGGATGAAGAGATACTTTCCACGAGAGATGGAGGTTTCCAGAAATATCTTGTCAAATGGAATAATAAACCACTATCAGAATCTATATGATTGACAGAAGCGGAGTTGTAGAGCGTTGACCCAGATTTACTAGAGTGCCACAAGAGTTTCAACTCGTCGGAGTCGAGTTCTTCTCAGACGAGGAGAATGATGCAGACATCAAGCCCTTTAGGGTTTATCAACGTAGTAGGCGAGTGACACATATATCTTTATGGTTCGATGATGACGGGCCCGAATCATTCGTGACGACTTGAGGAGCATTGAAGACCTTACACATGTAGTCCGAGACATTTGAGAAGACCTCACCTTGGGAAGATATGCGTAAGTTGCTTAGAGGAGATTATCAGACCGTTGGATCGCGATGATGATGTGATCAAACCGTTGGTTTATCGTGGCCCACTTTCATCACAACATCATCGAAGCCCATCGAACATCTTAGATTTGAGTTTATTTTATGCGTTTTTACTTATTTGAGTTTTGGGTTAGTGTGCGCATGTTTTTTTCATGCAAATGTCTTTTTTTTAATTTTTGTTTGTAGGGGTATTCTGGTAATTATGCTAATTTCGAATTTTATAAGGGTGTTGCCTTAAACCTTTTTCATTAGTTGATTATTATTGAATGAAAACCTCTTTGGTTGCCTCCTTCCTCTCTCTCTCTCTCTCTCTCTCTCTCTCTCTCTCTCTCTCATGGAACTTCATCTTCTTCCCAAATCTTCTTCTTCTCTTTTCTTCTTATACCCCTCCAACATTCTTCTAAGGTAAGTTATTCTTCCTTCTCTCTCTATTTCTATTATCTCTTAATCCTTAAGTCATAAATTTGAGAATTGAATCAAAACCCCAATTTCTTAAATTTCCAATTCTCTAATTTGAGAAATCCTTTGGTCCTTCGGACTAGTGAACCACATTGTTCGATTGGGTGATGATCATGCAAGATCGGGAGGTTCCATCCCTCGCCGGATCCAACCTAGGCATTTTTTGGATTTTCATACTTCATGATTGTGATCATAGCCCACTCCATTGCATGCCTCTTTTATAATTTTCTTAATTTATGATGGTAGATGCTGAATTTTGGATTATTATTGCAGATTATTTCCGCTAGATTGCATATGTTCATGAGCATGCATCATGATTAGGGCGTCTTACATCAATTGGCTTTAAAATTTAGGCAAAAGGGCATTTACATAACAAACCTACCTCTATGATGGTTTGTATCTCTACTAATTTGCCACATTGTGATGTGAATTGAAGTGTAGATGCCCACATGTAGGCGCATGTGGAGCACTAGAGTATGAGACCCATGTGTATCTATTGAATCTGGGGAATCATATTAGCAATTTAAATCCCAAGAATATTTGACCGTGTGTATAAATGTTCGCTCACCTCAAGTGCAACGCTGCGATGTAGTAATAAATCTTGATAAGAACGAGGACGATCCACAGGGAATTAAAAAAACAACTTATAAGCTATTCCAGCAAATAGGATTGCAATAATTAAGAGATTCAATTGAAAGAATTGTGTTAAAACAGTAACTTAAGAAAAACAGTAATTAAGGAACTAAAGCTTTCAAGGATCCACTTGTAACAATCCCATGTCAATCCAATCAATCCAAGCATAAACACAACTAGATTTGAAGTTCTATCTCTCATCTAGTTGGAAGATAAAGTATTAAACACATTCAATCCCACTTAAGTTGAACTTCCAAGTTCTAGTCCTATTCAATCACATAGCATTTGAAATCATAGCCTTCGGAGTAACAGTCATGCCAATGGACTATGGCATGCTCAAGGGTTACCAGAATTCGAATCTAATCAAGCAAACATGATAATCTCAGAGAATTGCAAGGAATCCATGTCCGGAGCACATAAACTCTCATAAAACTTCTAAAAATATCAACTTTATATGAACTAGAACATTCAAAATTCAAACGTAAAGTGAAACTACTTGAATTAAACATGAAAGTGGCTATAAGCTTCACCTCTCAGCCTTAGTTGAGAGATTCTAGCCGAGCATTGTCTTACTACAACTAGAACTCAATGAAAAAGACATTAAAAGCATAAAAACTCGGAGTTAGGAGGGTTGCAAACGCTCCATGACTGCTTCCTTCACTTCCCACCAAGTTCCTCAGCTTCTATCATATCCTAGGAAGAGACCCTAGGTGTCCTTTTATAGTGGGGGGGCTTTACCGCGTCGGAATCTTCCAGAATTGTGTAGCATTACGCACTTGCTCAGAAAATCTCGGATCCCGAAATAGAAAGTGTCTGTTTACGCATGGACGACCGGCCGTGACCTGTCGGACTGGACTGGCTGATCGGTCTTGACCGATCAGACTGGTTTTTTAGGAGTCTAGTGTGACAGGGAGGTCCCTGACCTGATGGGCGACCGGTCTTGATCGGTCGAACCAAACTGGTCCTTATTCCAGCGGCTTTACAAGAGTGGGCAGCAGGGTGGCCAACCGGTCTTGACTGGTCTGGCTCCCTTGGTCGACCGGTCATGACCAGTCGGACCCCTGTTCTTTCCTTTTTTTTCTTCATTTATTTCTTCTCTTTTCTCCCTCTTTCTTCTTCCTTCTTTGGTCCACCTTGGGCCTTCATTTAAAGGCTCCTAAATACACTCTTTTTGGTCTCCAATTAGGCGAAATCGCTCTCGTTCCTACAATCACAAAACATGCATTAGATGGGCCTTTTAAACATGCAAACCATGCATATAATGTGATGTAATATGCTATATCATGTATAAATTGGAGGTTCAACAATAAACTGACATATGGTTCCCTCTGTTGCCTTAATATTAATAGCGTAGAATGGGACAGTTACATGGAGTATGGCGCATGCAAGTGTAATTGTTATTACATGATTTCACAACAAGTATTTATAATTTAAAAGTTTCCAACATTTACAAGCATTTTCATCTTTGGATCAAAGGAATAGACAAAAGTTATTAATTTTAACCCAAATGTGGTAATATCAAGCACTCGTTCTAAAATGAGTAGTAGTTTCCTCCACGCACTTTGAAGGTGTAATAAAAAGGTGGAAGTTGATAAAATTGACAAGCTGGGAGACCAAAGTTGGGGAATTAATTGTTTATGGCTATACAATATACATTTTTTTTTTCAATCATGATAAGTTATAGCCCATATTACGCCAATCCACATAAGCAATCTGTTGTGTTACAACATTGAATGAATTGATGCCTAAAAAATCTATTTTACAAGACCATCTTAACCTTTCAATCCCAATGTCTAAAGAGAGATGGTTAATAAAAAGAAATACAATTGGTTCAAGAACACACTTGACAAAACAATATCTGCTTTTAAAAGAAATCATAGATTCTTCTTTCCTTTTCATTCTATAGGCATATGAAGCACTCTTACTTTGTGTTTGGGTGTTGGGTTCATCTACAATCTATGCGCTCTGGAGATAACCAAGCTAGGTATTGTATCTCGAAGGTAGTGCGTAGAGGAATCTATTTCATTGGTTGAATGAACTGAGGAGTGTGAATCGTCTCAAAGATACTGACTGGGTCCATGCCTTGCCTCGATAAAAAGATTCAAATCTTTTCCTTTGCAAGGAACATGTGCGACGTTCTAATTTTTATTTTCTTTTGAGATTATTTTTCATATCTATTCCAACATCAAATGACCCCTTAGGGCTTGTTTGGATCATAAACTTTACATAAGCTACTTATACCTCAAGTAGCTTATCTTGGTTTCTACTTATTCAGGAAATAAGTATGTTTGGTTTCCTACATTAAATAAGTATTTGTCCTTAATTTTGTCTGGTCCACCTTAAAATTCACCATCTATCATGTGGGGCCAACCTTTAATGTGAACCGTTCACTATGTTGGGCCCACTTTGGTCTTGTCTTCAACGTGAATCATCCATCATGTGGGGTTTACCGTTAATGTAGACTATCCACCCTGAGAGGCCTGCCTTCAATGTGGGCAATCCATCATATGGGGCTCATCTTGGACATGGGTCATCCATCATATGAGGCCCACCTTTAATTTGAACCGTTCATCATGCTACGACCAACTTCAAAGTGGTTCATCCATTACGTAGGCTCATCTTGGATGTGGACCATTCATCATTAGGGGTCAACCTTCAATATGAGTTGTCATCAAGTGGGGCCCATCTTAATGTGGGTCATCCATCATGTGGACCCACCATCAACATTAATTGTCCATCATGTAGGGCCCACCTTTAATGTATACCCATCATGTGAAGCCCGCCTTTAATGTGGATTGTCCATCATATGGGCCCTACCATCGATGTGTGTGGGCCATCTATCATGCGGGGCCACATTTATATATAGAACGTCCATGTATGGAGGGAGAGAGAGAGAGAGAGAGAGAGAGAGAGAGAGAGAGAGAGATTAAGAAAAGTAAAAAGCTAAAAAGCATGATTTTTTTATTTTTTATTTTTATGACGGCTATAGTTAACTTTCAAGTGCTAAGTTACTTTTAGAGCTTGCCAAACTAACTTAAGAAGTAACTTCTTGTTGGTATATAATAAAGAAGTTGCCTATTGGATAATACCCACGCAGGCAATCAAATAAATAATGTTAGATGGTTTTAATATTTAAGCAAAATGGCATTTACATAGTGAACCTACCTCCAGGATGGTTTGTATCTCAACTGATCTGTGCCATTGTGATGTGAGTTGGCGTGTAGATGTCCACATGTAGGCGCATGTGGAACATTGGAGTATGAGACCCATGTTTACCCATTGAATCCAGTGAATGCTCTGTCATATCAACAATTTGGATCACAAAAAAATTGGCCCATGTGTACAAACTAATTAAAATGGTTCTTTATGTTGGTTTAATATTAATAGCTTGGAATGGCACACTTATGCAGAGTATGACAGATGTCAGTGTAGTTTATTACACCATTATTTTATAACATATATTTATAATGAATGATTTTCAACATCTAGGGTATTTTCATCTTATGACAAAAGGAATAGATGGAAGTTATTAATTTCACCCCAAATGTGGTAAAATCAAGCACCCATTCTAAAGCGAGTATTAGTTTCCACAACACACTTTAAGGGTATGTTTGGATTCAATGAAATAGTGGGAAAGGAAATTGTATTTTCCCGAGAAGCCGCCTTTCTTTTGTTTGTAAACAACATTATCATAGGAAAATGGGAGAAATTAAACTTCCCAGGCAACTAATTTTCCCTAAAAAACAGCCTTTTATTTTCTCACCGAAACCCCTTGGAAAGTAGGTTTCCTTTCCTATATTTTCTCTAGTTTCCATTTAGCAATGACCTCTTTAAAAAGCTTTGTTGACCCATCATGACGCATGTGCTTCATCTATGCCATCCATCCATTTTGCCCTCATGCCCTAAAATGAGGTAGATCAAAATCTCAGGTGGACCACTTCTTGTAATTAAATGCCCATCATTAAAAACTTCTTGGGGTCACAAAAGTTTTGGATCAAGATCATATTTGTGTTTTCCCTTCATACAGGCCTACTACGTGCAACAGGTTGGATGGCAACTAAATATTACAATGGGCCCTAGAAAGTTTTTAATAGTGGATGTTTAATCACCATTGTTTCTGTGGTGCAGTCCACCTGAGACTTGTGATCTAAACCATTTTTGGGCTCATACCCTAAAATGAGATTGGACAGCAGATGGACGGCATGGATAAAGCACATACATCATGGTGGGCCCACATCTTTTCCATCGTTAACAAGCATGACTAGGTACTGAAGGTGTCACTGAACGCATCTTAAAAAAACTCTTCACATTCTTATTGTTCTTAAATGCAAGCGATGGTACAACTTTTGTTAATTGAGTTTCACATGGGCCCAACCAAATTCTTTATGTCAAATCTACTTTGTCCATCAAGATTGTCCCTCATTGTTAGGCACTGGACAAAAAATCAGCATGATTCACAGCTTATGTGGGCCACACAATAAGAAACTATGTAAACAAGGAGCACAAATTTGTATTTAGAGCTCAATATATTTTATCCAAGCCGTTAAACAAGTGCCCTTAGAAAAATATTTTTAGAATATTAATTATTGATTCAAGATTTGAAGTTACAATCAAAAGAGTTTCTTAAGAAAATTATATTTTGCCAAATAAATAATTTAAAAGCAAACCTTAATTTTTTTGAAAAAATATGGTTGATAAACAAATATTAGGGGAGCGTTTGACATCTCTACAAATAATAGCTTATTAACTTACTTCTAAAAAAATAAGCTTTTAAAACGTTTGGTAATGTCTAATCAAGTGCTTGTTTGTTTAGAAAGTAGCAAATAATCTCCAATTTAATAAGTTAGGGAGGGGTTACTTTTTGAAACGGAGCTTATTTGACTAAAGCCGGCAAACATTTTGAACTAAGTTTTGGACAAGTCTGCCCTTAAACTTTTTAAGTAATTCCCATCTTACTCTCTTCTCTTCACTTTACAATTTCTTCAAGATAGGCCCACATGATCAACGGCCCATAATGAAGGTGGGCCCACATGATGAATGGGCTATGTCAAAGGTGGGCCTACATAATGCACGGTGGCATCAAAGGTGAGCCCCACATGATGGATGGCCTACTTCAAAGTATGGCCTTGCACGATGAACGATCCACATCAAGCAGGCCCTACCTGATGATGGTCCACATCAAAGGTGGGACCCACATGATGATGATGGATATATGTGGGGCCACATGTTGGAAGGTTGCCATTAAAGGTGGACCCACATGATGGATGATGGATATTGAATGTGGGGCCACATGTTGGAAGGTTGCCATTAAAGGTGGACCCACATGATGAATGACCCATGTTGAAAGTTGGGCCCCACGTGATGGGCGGTTCATAACGAAGGTGGGACCTACATGATGGATGGTGGACATCAAAGGTGGGTCCCACATGATGGACTATCCACATCAAGTGGGCCCCACATGATAGACGGTCCACAACAAAAGGTGGGACCCACATGATTAATGGTCCACATCAAAGGTAGGACCCATGTGATGGATGGTGGATATTGAATGTGGGACCACATGATGGAAGGTTGACATTAAAGGTGGGCCTACATGATGACTGACCCATTTTGAAGGTTGGGCCCCACATGATGGATGGTCCACAGCCAAGGTGGGACCTACATGATGGTTGGTGGACATCAAAGGTGGGTCCCACATGATGGACTATCACAGCAAGTGGGCCCCACATGATAGTGGTCCACAACAAAGGTGGGACCCACATGATGGATGGTGGACATCAAAGATGGGCCCCTCATGATGAACGATTCATATTGAAGTGGGCTCCACATCAAGGTGAGCCCACATAATGAAAGGTTCGCATCAAAGGTGAGCCCCACATGATAGATGACCTGCATCAAAGTGTGGCCCAACATGACGAACATAGACATCAAGTGGGTCCCATTTGATAGACAGTCCACGTCAAAGGTGGGACCCCACATGATGGATGATGGTCATTGGTGGGTCCACATGATCGTCAGTTGACATCAAAGTAGGCCCGCATGATGAACGACCCAAAATGAAGGTGGAGCCCCACAATGAATGGTCCACATTAAGGTGGGCCCACATAATGGACAGAGTGGGCTCCACATGATGGATGACCCACATAAAAGTGTGACAACTCGTAATGGACCGTTCACATCAAGTGGGCTCCACCTAATGGACGGTCCACATCCAAGGTCTCTCACCCATATCCAAAGTAGGCCGTGTGATGGATGATCCACATAGAAGTTGCACCCCACACGATGAACAGTGGATATCAAAAGTGAGCCCCACATCATGGACAATCAATCGCCAGAACTGAGAAAGCATGTATACTTGGAAAGAGATCCGGACCACCTAGAGAGACAGAGCATCAAACCATTACCCCGGCCCAAAGGAAGTTAATACATACAGAAAGGGACCCCATTCCCATGCGTTGAACAAATAAACCCTTATTCTCGCTTCCCACAATCAGCATCCCCCATTGAACGTTGCTTCCCCTGCTCATCAAAACCCAACCCCTTTTTTTTTTTTTCCGTCCTTTTTTCCCCACTCTTCTTTTCTACGTGATGAGGTGAGAAAGGGTCTGTCTCTCCCCTACTTGTTATTTTCTTTTTCTTTTTCTTTTTCTTTTTCCTTTTCTTCATTTGCAGATTTGTTTATTTTTCTATATTTCTCACATGTCTATGAAATGATTTTATCTTCTTGATTTTTCTTTTTGTAAATAAAAAATTATAGGGCGAGGGAGCTGCCGCTGGAACTCATCTGATTCGGCTGAAGAAGAAGAAAAGATGTCGAGGCCTCAGGTTACAATCACCCTGGGGCGTAGTGGTCAGGTAACTTTCCTTACTTAATCTTGAAGTTCGACGGGTTTTACCTACTCTTACGTGCACGTGTACATCCGCTTTATGACTTTCTGTCTGGTTTTTTTTTTTGTTTTTTTTTTGTTTTTGTAGATTTCATTTTCTCAAGGTCACCTTAGAATAGAAAAAAAAAGGTTGTCATTTTTTTTTCATGCTTTTATAACCTTGTCTCTTATCGTTTTATTCTTCTGCGTTTGCCATTCTAACCATAGTAACTAATTTTTTTTTTTTTTTTTCCATGGGCAGATAATGTCATTTTCCGCCTCCTTGTTATGCTTTTGTTGGATTGATGGAATTTTCAACTTCTAGTTTACTTCTGGGGCTACCTTCCGCTTTAGATTGTTACATTCCTTTATATTGCCTGATTATGTTGGTTATCAGTTATCACCACTATGCACTATTCACAAGAACTTCTATCGTCATTTATTATTCAGTTTTCTTTTTTAATTGACAATGTTAAGTTTCATTAATAAAGGAAGCAAGAACAAAACCAATCTGGAAAAGATCAATGAAGATAACAATATTTCCAAGGGCCATAAGCAAGAGTGACCTATGGTCACTGCAAGAGTTTCCCCTGACAAAAAAGATTCATAAAAAAGCCCATGGAATCCACATGAACGCGCAAAAGCACTTCACCAAAGGAGCGAAAGCCAAAACAAGATCATCCTCTCGAACCTAACATTAGACTCCCCTAATTGTTTAGAAGGTTCCCTCTGGATGTATCATGGAAGGGAAATACCAAAACCCAGTCACCAATCATCAAAAGGATGCAACTTTTTATGGATTGTATTTAGAATACTTGTTAACTTGTTCCTTAAAAAAAAACTTGATTGCAGTCAACCTATGTAATAGACTATTAGATAAAGCTTGATTGTAATCAACCTATGTGATAACTTATTACATTGTGCCTGTGGGATTTTTGTGGTCTCATTGCCTGTCCCTAGCTTGAATAAAGGAGGAGGGTTGTGTCAGGTTGGCGGCTAGTGTCAAACTTATGCCATAACCTCCATCATGAATTTGAACAATATAACATTCAAAACTCATGTTAGGGAATTCCCTATAAGTGATGCATTGCATGGGAACTCGGGTATAGTGAGAAATGGGCAAGGGTTGGCTAGGTTGTCCTCTGGAAGTGATGCGTTGCAGCAATGCCTAGTTGCTGTGAGAAGTAGGCAACGGTTCTTAAGCCATTCTGGATGTATGTGTAAAGAAGGTAGTTTAGGCGTGTAGATCATCTTGCCACATAGAATATAGGGACATGATAGGTAAGAGTATGGAGTTAGTAGATATGATGAATGAAGAGAGTTAACATCACTTGTGTTCAAGAGACCAAGTGGAAATGGGCCAAAACTAGAGAAATTGATGGATACAAACTTTGTTATATGGCAAAGGACAATGATAGAAATGTGGTTGGGTTAGTGTTAGTTAAAGATTAAAGGATAAATTTGTAGATGTTAGGAGATAAAGTGATAGGATTTTATTGATAAAACTTTTGTTAGGAGAGGAGTCCTCACCCCACTCTCCAGTCAACACCATCTTTTCAAAATGTAAAACCCTCAATGGATCAAGGAGGCCTTCATCAAGTTTTGGATATTGGAGGGTGTGTCCTTTGGCAATTGAGACGATGACTATGTCGCCCTTTTTCAATTTATTGATGCAGGAGGTGCCCCGATGGCTCAGGAGATTAAAAAACTCACAAATCTCCTTAAGGCTGGTTAGAGCTCGTTAGTCTAGAATCTTTGATCAACTATGAAGCTTGCTCTAGTTCCAGAAGTGCGAAGAAGGGAAGGTGGAAGCAAGTTCCTCGATGAAGATCCTCTCCTGGAATGTTCGCAGTATTGGGAGTAGGCTTAAAAGAGCTCTTGTGAGGATATTTATTGTTGCTTCAAGGCTTAGATCATTGCTTTGCAAGAGTCAAAGATCTAGTCGGTCAGTCGTGCATTAATGGACTCCATTTGGGGATCCTTTCATAAAGACTCAGTGTCCTTGGACACCTTAGGCTCTGTTGGGGGTATTTTGGTGGCCTGAGATCTAGGTATTGGGTCAAAGAGGATGTTCTCATGGGATATTTCTCTGTTTTTGTGGTTTTCAAATGTTCATCCTTTGACTTCAAATGGATCTTTACGGTTATCTACGGTTCCTGTTTAGTTGCTATAAGCAAGGTATTCTGTATCATTAACGGTGGTTGTAATGTTCACCGCCGTTATTGATACGGGGGCGTAATGACCGTTACGACCCTGGTAACAGTTGAGTTTTTTTTTTTGCCCAAAAACTTATAGAAAAATATGTAGAAATTCAGAATAATGTAAATATTCTAAATATGTATTCATTTTTTTTGTTTTGTTTTGAACATGTTTATCGTAGCATAACTGCTCACTCTTTGGTGAGAGTGTTGTATCTGGTTGTTTGGTAAATTTATGAACATGGTTTTGTGTCTCTAATATTTACATCACAATCAAGCATTAGAACTAGAAATTAGAAAAAGCACAAATATTTACACGACTTTTTTTTTCTTCGATTTTTTGAAAAAATGGCCCTTGAAGCTTCTATTAACCCAAATCGCTTCAATCTATGGTTTCGATCCTAAAAATTATTCTAAGAATGGTCGAAATTTGCTGTAGAATGATCTAGGAAAGGTTTTGAAATAAGAAAAGCAAAAAAATGAGGAGAAAAATGGATTTGAATAGAAAAAGTGGCCATTTTTTTATTATTACGGGGGCAACAATTGTTATCCCCCGTAACGGCTGATATGGTCCTAAAAAACCAACTGCTCCATTTCACCCCGTATTGTGTAACAGTCATGGCCGTTACCTATACATATTGGCTTTTATGGCTGTATCATAACGGATATGGAACGCCTTGGCTGTAAGGCACCTGCTCCTGGAAGACCCTGATGCGATTAGGAATAGATGGTCATTGCTCTTGTGTTTTGGAGGTTGATTTTAAGGTGATTTGTTTTTCCTTCGAGAAATTGAATGACAACCATTTTACCAAAAGCATGAGGCTCTTTCCCTGAGTGGGTTGCCAGAAATGATCTCGTTGACCTTTCGCTCCAGGATGTTAAGTTTATCTGGTTGAATGGTCAACGCCCCCCCCCCCCCCCCCCCCCCCCCCTCATTCTCTTTACCTCGACAGATTCCTAGTCTTGCCTGACTGGTTGGACTTCTTTTTAATAGTTTTGCAGCGAGGCTTATCTCGACCCACCTTTGATCACCGTCCAATCCGCTTGGACTCTGTCGAGGAGAGCTAGGGCCTATAAGCCCATTCGGTTTGAGTTATCGTGGCTCCAAATTGAAGGATTTACTTTGATGGTCAATAATTGGCGGACTTCCCTGTCCATTGCAAGTCTTCCTAGCTTTGTCCTCTCCCATCAGCTAAAGTTAATAAAAAATAAGTTGGCCCTTTGGAGAAAAGGAGTCCATGGACAACATTGGGGCTGATGTTAATAATTCCCTTGCAACCATCCAGTCCCTTAATGCTAAAGAGGAGGAGATAAGCCAACTCTCAGATGAAAAAATTGTGCGGGAGGCTCTCTAGACTGTCCACTCTTGTAAAGTTAAGTAAGAAAAAAAATTAAATGGAGGCAAAGTGCCTTAAGGAAGGAGACAAGAATACCCGATTCTTCCATTGTACAGCTAGTGCTATGGCTTGTTGTAACAAGATAAGTTCTATCCCTATCAATGATTCCAGAGTAGAGGACAAGCAACAAGTTTGTGATCACATTGTCTTCTTCTTCTCAAACTTGTCTCCTCGAAAGGTTGGACCCGTTGTAAACTAGACTTCCTCTATTTTCCTCCGATCTTTGTCGAGGAGTTGACAACCCTTGAGAATCCTTTTTGTCTGAAGAGGAAAATTAAGGTTGTTGCTTTCTCCCTCAACAGAGACAACTTTAGGTTTCTCCCTCAACAGAGACAACTTTAGGTTTGAATGAGTTCCCCCATCCTTCTTTTAGGTTTTTTAGGACTTGATCAAGTCAAATGACACAAATTGGTTTGTTTGGAACCCATTGAGTTTGCTTTCAATCAAGCCCAAGATCATACAATGTCGATATCATTTCAGTTTGTTATGATCAATTTACATAAAGTCTATATGGTTTTGACAGGGGTTAAGGTAATCCGGTCTTCTTTATTTAAGTGAAATAGATGGTTAGGATTAGAAGCATTGGAAGGTTAAGATTGTGTTAGGGTTTCCCTTAAGGTCCATTTGGTGCATGTCATAATGCTATCCCTATTATATATAATGCGAGTAATGAGGGACAATTTTTTCCAAGCAACTAGTTTTCGTAGACTGAAGCTTTGGATTTTCAAAGGACATGGGGGGGATTTGAACCAAAGGTAAGGGCATTTAGGTAATTTTGGAGGTGTTTGGCACCTTACGAACAAGTGGCTGAGATATTACTTGCTCAACCTCATCAAAAGTGTATATTTTATCTGCTCCATCGGGGCACTTCTACCATTTTAAAATGTTGTTGTGACTTGTGAGCAGTGTTTTCAGTATCTTGCGATATCACCGATATATCCCACAATATATTTGTTATCCCAGCTCGGCGATATGAAACCCATCTTTAATATCTATTTTTTATCATGCAATATATCGCACGATATATCCACACTCCCCCTTTATAAATTCTTAATGTATCATGCGATATGTCGATACCGAGTGCGATATCGAAAGGAATAAAAGGAAACCGGAACAATTTTTCTGGAAAATCCTAAAAAATTCACAAAAGTTGTTTTTTTTTAAAAATAAAATCCTAGTACATTGTGAGATGATTTCAACCAATCCACTCTAATTTGTTGAAGAAAATCTTTGAAATTTCTCTGAAATCACACGATTGGAAGCTTCTTGGGACTGGATTCTAAAAGGTGTGTATTTTTAGTTTTTGTTTTTATATGTTGTAAAGAGTGTCAAATGATAGGAAATCTATGATTCTTCATGTTTTGCATGAAAAATTATGTATTTGGAGCTTCGATTTCGATATTTGGGGGAGATGGGTCGAGTTGCGAAAATTTGGGGAAGAATTGAAATTTCCCCAAAATTTCCCAAATTAGTTACAACCTTAGCGTCCAAACACGAAATGAATCATATATATAACTTGATCTACACATTCTTGGCAATTTGGGGATCTTTTGGAAAAAAATAATTTTTTAACTAAAAAATAATTGAAAAATGTTAAAAAATATTTTTTTCCTTGAAATTCACAAGTATATTTCTAGTTTTCTACTTCTTTTGCTTTTAATTGTAATGTTGTGTTTCCATACATGTCTTCTTACATTTATAAATTTTATTAATTGACTTTGAATATAGTTACATCAGTTCAGTCAGAGAGCACATAGATTAGGACCCTATACAAAGGAAACCTTTAATGTGCACTTTTTTTTTGAGTTTTTTATTTTTATTTTTTTATTTTTGTGCGTATTGGTGTCTTTTTTAACAATTCCTGAAGTTTCATTGAAAAATTCGACCAATTTCCCAATGTTTCCCCATGTTTCCCAACAACATCGGCAAATTACGCGATACAATTGATATATCCTGTGCGCTAACCGATACGTATCTGTATCCAAAAGATGCAATACATTTTGTGATAACGATACGCAAAACATTGGTCGTGAGAAGTCTGCATGCCCTAAAGGCGTGTAGCACGGGCCAACACTAAAATGAGGTTTAGGATAAATCCCTTCATATTGCAATGCCTTTGGATCTAGGGTCATCTTCCAATGATACAACCTTTTATATGACGCGTCTCACTTAGTTTGGGTATATGTAAAATGTAAAATCTCTTAGATTGGTATATTTTACCCCTTGATCATTTGATTCTTTACTTTGAATTTGGATGGTCTCCATAACCTTTAAATAATCAAAGGGTAGAAATATTTCAATCGGAGTGTTGTTTAGGGTATCCCCCACAGTCCACCCATAGTTAGGCCCATCATATACACAGTTTTGGTCATTAAAAATGAATCGTATCCAACAGCTGATATCCCAACTTATGTTATTAGAGTATCAAATGACCCCCTTTTACAATCATTCTTCCACCCAACCCTCCATGTCTTGAAAATGGCTGCCATTGTCACTAGTAAGAAACTAAGAATAGCTCTATTGGCATAGCTTATCTTGAACTTCATATGCTAACAGGTTATGCTCAGAGACAGTTATCCAAATAATAGTGTTTTAGCACTTTTTGTAAGCCTTAATAGTAGTATTATGCAAATAGCTGGACTCAAAGAAAAATTAGAATCCAATTATTTGATAAGAGAACAAGCAGTGTTTGAGTCTTGCACCATTTAAAAAATGTTTGCACGGTGGGACTCTTTATATGACAGTTGTATGTCAATCTGGACCATCCAGATTGATGAATCAACTATGGATAGTGGGCCACTTGGTTTCAACCGCACACATGGTGTAGCTGTTCGGCAATCCAGATCATCCACATTGCAGGTTCAACGGCAATCCAGACTGTCCACATCACTGATTCAACTGTGCATGGCTACTTAGTTTTTAACCATACACATGGCATAGTTTTAGAAAAATTCTGACTGTCCAAATTGCAGACTCAGCTGTGGATAATTTGCCACTTGGTTTCAACTGTATGAATGACATAGTTGTATGTCAGTCCAGATCTAAGGCCTAAACTCCAATGGTTTTATTTTGAAGTATGTGAAAGATTCAAAATATGAGCCTTAGTTGCAGGCAGTGATTTTGAATATCGGTATCGACGCGTGTATCACACCCTCCCTTGTGATATGGAAACATATTGGTAGTGCATGGGAAATATTGCATCGGGGATTGTATTGCTGTTTGAGGGAAACATTGGGAAATGATGGAACATTTTAACAGAATTTTAGGATATGCTGAAAGAGACATGATTACATAGAATTCAAAAAATTACACTAGAAAAAGTATGGATAACAAGTTTTCTTTGTACACGATCCTAATCTATGCATTGTCTTATGCAATTATATCCAAAATGAGTTCATATAATTCGTAAGTCCTACAATACAAGTACAAAAACAGATTCCCCCAAATAAATTTAAGAGAAAATAGGATTTTTATGATTTTTTTGCAATTATTTTTTGAATTTCTGGTAAGGGAATGTATTTCAGTGTATCGCCAATACATATCTCAATGAATCGCATGTATCAATGATATAGGGGAATTTTATGAAGGATTTAGGCAAAATATCGCAATGTAATGATATATTGCGATATGTCGGTGATGCATTGCGATTTTTTAGGTGATAAAAAGGAATTTAATAACTCTCCTGTATATATTGACCACATGCGGTATTGACCACATGCGGTATTGATAGTATCAGCCGATATACTATTTTAAATCACTAGTTGTAACTTGTAAGATCCTTCTAAGTGCTGGTGTGCTGCTTTGCATCAAATCCCCACTTCGGACTCTCTCCCTCCAACTCCCTACCTATTTATACATGCTTACATTTTGGAACAGACGCTTCTCTGCGCCCACACCCGAATTTGTTGCCAATTCGCTTCATGTTTCGTGCAACTATAATCTGAGGTTTTTTTTTCCCCTTCTATGTCACTTGTTTGTTAGGTAACAAGTAATTCATGAATTGCATTTTTTTTTTTTTAAAATTAGGAAGAAATTGGTAATTTTGTTACTTCGCTCACCATTTGAATTTTGTTACTTCTCACCGCTTTCTTCCAATGCCCTAGAGATCTAATGCTGATACCTTTATATTCTTTCAAACTAGAGGCCATGAAGCCATTTGTCGTTTCATCTTTCTTAGTCTCTCCTCATTGTTCGCAAACCATCTTGGTTTGCTTTCATTAGGGCCAATGAGTAGCAACAAAACCAAGATCGCAAAGTTGTATTAGTAAGAAAAGAATGAAATAGAGATGTTATTTAATCATTTTTGGACTGAGGGGAGTGATTTACCATGTGAAGGCAGAACTTAAATCTCAAGGGGTTGAAGGTGGTAGGGAGCAATTATGCTGCCCCATCCATGTGACATGGTCTCCGAACTGGATCTTGGAATGGGTTGAGGCAAATCAGCTAGAACCATGGAGGCTGTACTTTGTTTGTGGTAAGATCAGAGACTTGGTGTTGAGGCTAAAAATCTTTTTTATCACCTCTCCAACTATTGTCGACCTTAGGTTATTGAACTCGCTTCAGCATGAATTGTGTATTTTATGCTGCCGTTCTGGTCGGGGGAATAGTTTCTACGGACAGTTCTATCTGTTTCTTGTTTTCCTCTTTTGAGTACTAACATATAGTTGTTATTCTAAAATGAAAAAAGAAAAGAGAGAAGAAAAAGGGCAGTTCCTCTAGAAGGGCTCCAAACTTCCAATCTACACTGGCATCACCAAATTGACCTGTAACAATTTGAACAGGTAACTTCAAGTTCAAGCTGACCATGCCACCATACAGTGAGTGAGAAGATGGTTAACCTGACTCCTGGGATAAATCGATAATTAAATTATATCTTGTTTTGTTGTATATAGTATATATAGCTATTATTGTATGTCTTGGTAACTTATTATGTTTATGTACATGTTATATATACAGTTCATTCAAAAGCTTGTTCTTTAAGGTAATGACTGCATAGTTTTGTTGGTTTGTCTGGTTTTTCAAGCCAGATGCTGGACCACTATTTTGTGTCTAAGTTGTTATGGGTTGGCATGACCACAAATTTTGTGTCTAGGTTGCATAGAGGTTGTCATTTATTAACAATTTCCTTCCTCATTATATCCTCTGAAAAGTTAGTCCTTCAAAAAAAAAAAAAAAATCTTCAATTTCTAGCGGGATACTGGTATCTGGGTAGTAACTGCACCATTAAACAAAAAGTGGGTATTAACTGCATGTAGTAACATGTCTTTGATTTTCTCATTTGAATTGAAGAGTTAGCACTTGGCTAGTGAGTTTTACTATCCGAGCTTGGTTTTGGATGACGACTCTCTTCCCCAGAATCACATTTTCTTGGATTGCTTTCAGGTTGTAAAGAGAGCAGATACCATATCAGATGGCAGTCATTCTGATTACGTACCATCAGGAAGTAAGCGACCTGTAAGAGAGAGATTGGGGGGGAGCAATGTTGAGACTCGTCATCTGTATGGTGGCCAGTCCAAAAGAAAGCGGTATGCATTCTTTCTGTAACTTTTTTCACTCTCCACTTGGTGATGTCTATGACATCAGTTTCTAAGAGGTCCTGCCTTGGGATATCATTATGTACATGCATTTAGGCTCATACACATTTCCTCAATATCTTTAGTTGGAAGTGAGAAGTGTCACTTCACCATTTGTTGTGTGATAATAGATTTTAACACTTAAGCAGAAAAATCCACGACCTTATAATCTCTTTGCCCCCCCAACCCAAAAGAAGAAAGGAAAGAAAAAATCTGAAGTGTTCATACCATGGTTATCAATCCTAAATTTTAAGATTTTGTTCAAATATTAGGGAAAATGATTTGAATGAAATCCCAATTTATGATCCAAATTATACTTGTTTGGATATGATTTTATGTTTTTAACTTGGTGGGGGCTTTAAGAATCTTTTAGAAAAGGTCAATTGTTTTTTTTTTTTTTTTTCTAAGAGACTAACAATTGATTTCCTCTTTACCCTTAATTGTGGAGCTTTTTCTTATAATTTTTTGTGCATCTTAACTAGTTGAGACACCAAATTAATCTATGACTTATCTGGAATGCTCTCATGAACAGATGCAGTCATGTTGGCCTATATTTGTTGTGGTAATGGAGGTTTATGATTTGACATCAACTTAAAGGCTTATACTTCTTGTCATGTATTTTGAATTCACAGTTTCCTTTTTATTTGTTATGTTTTTTGAAATTATGTCATTTTAAACTCAAAAGGTTTATTTGATTATTCATATAATCATGAAAAACTTATTATATGTTTTTTTAGAAGGCCTCATTAGGAATTTGTACTAATGACTTTAAAGCATGATGGCTTTTATGCTCTGAGGGGAGCATTACTTAAAAGTCATCAAGTTGATGGCAATACTTTTTCGGTTTAAGTTGATATGTTAATTACATAATATCTCTAAATGAGACTTTAAATTAATGATTTGGTACAATTTTGAAAAGCAATTTTTTTTTTCCTGATTCCCAGGAGTTTAGACTTGTAATCATCTCCTTCTATTAAATTGTTACACTTTTGTAATGACTTTATCAAAACCTTCGAAGTAATAAAATGACAAATTTTAGCTTGATTTTTACTGAAATAATGTAAAAAAATGTTATTTACTAATATATTCTACGACTATCTTCAATATATGATGTGGAATGATAAAATAATAAATATTTGATCATAGCCTATTTTTTAAGATTTTATGAATATTATTTCAATTTTTTCTATATTTTATGAAAAGGATTATAAAAATTCTAAGATCTTATCATTTGAGGATTATTGTTTCAATCCTGTTGTGAATTGTGATTTTACGATCCCATTTGACTTTAAAAGCATTGGTTCGTACACATGGTTTGCATCCATATACATAGAGAGCTGTGTGCATGGCTTTCTCTTTTTGAAGTAAACTATTCCTGATTAATATGCAATCTGGGATCTCTAAAAAAACAATAAAGAACAAATAAGAATGATGCAATATATCTTTTAACTTTTAAAGTAGTCATGCATGTGTTGTATATGGTTGTATATGCAGCCATATGGCCATGTACACATGTGTACAATTGTTTATACTTTCTATTTACACATGTGCATTTATGCAAACCAAAGTTGTATTCTTACAGTTGAGTAACAGCTGCATAGAAGTCTAAAAGAGCACTGATTTGTTCTTATCTCCTACAATATAGGTATAGGTTCTATAAAATAGGAATTAACTCCAATTATGCACAAAATTCTATTGATTGGACACTATAATGGAACTGTACACAACACTATGGGCCCAGTCACTGTACATTTTTTGTTCTTTTGCTAAAATACCATACTCATTGATGCTTTATGGTGACTTGTAGACACTTGTAGGGCCTGATACGTGCATGTATGCATACTAAATGCACTAACAGCTTCAAGAAAGAAAGAAAAAAAATCTCGTTGTTGAGTTTGAAATTGGCTTTGGGCTTAGCATCTAATGCACCTCCATATCAGGACCTTTGTTGTTTGGGTGGGAACTAATGGTGAATACCTTTGTTGTGATTAGCTACTTCATCAACCATTTGATGCTCTATCTTTCTCTTGCATCCTTGGGTATGCGTTATCTCTTGGAAAAAGGCCTCTGTCAATGTTTGATTTGTATGGTACATAAAAGACGGTTATGCTATGGTTGTGCAGGCCGTTATGTAAAGGAAATGGTCACCCCCGTTATACGATATGGGGTTGAATCTGTCCATTATGAAAAAAATGGGCCGCATTAGCATGGTTACCAGGTTGGTATGCCATTACAGGCTGATATGACTGTAAAGGGCCATTTTGAAATTTCTATTTTTTATTCTCTTGTTTTTTCCGTTTCTTTATTCATTCCAACCATGAATGAAGCTTACAAACCAAGTTTAAACTAGATGTAGAATCAAAACACAAAATTTGAGCGGGATTCGATGAACCAAAGTGAATGGACCATTTTGGAAAATATTGGAATTCAGAAGGGTTGAGCTCTCTCTCTCTCTCTCTCTCTCTCTCTCTCTCTCTCTCTCTCTCTCTCTCTCTCTCTCTTCATTTTCCATCTTTTTTTTTTTGGTACTTAAATACACGGGCTCTTATACACCAAATCAAGCTTGACTTGTTTTCGATGAGGGCCTATTTAGTCAATTTTCAGCAGCTCAGGTTGACATTGCCCGACAGGCGACAAACATCATTCTTAACAAGGAATGGCCCATTACACCATCAAAATACATGTCCAAAACGAAAAAGGAATACATATCTGGGAATCCTCATATATATATATATATGTATGTACGTGCATGTATTTTAGAATTTTACCAATAATTTTTGAGATTTTTTGCTAAAGAAAAAAGTTTTCGGCATTACTAAGCTGTATTAGCTGATACAAGGGACTGTATTGGGCAATATGGCCCGTATTGTATCAGGTAGCACTCTGGCCATTACCGTTACATAACACCTTGCTGATTTGTTTGTTTGGCTGACTGTTTCTTGTTTAGTACTCTCATATGAGCGCTTGCCTCTTTTTTCGAATTTTCCCCAAAATGGCCCATGGAGCTTTGATTCTTTGAAAACACCTTAATAAAGAGGTTTAATCCCCCTTTTGTGCACAAGATGGTTAGGAATTACCTTAACATCACTATAAGGAGGAAAGATGAAAAGAATTGGAAGAGAAGTGGAAAAAATGGGCGTTCGGCTCGGTTTGTATAGTTACGCCCTGTAAGGGTCATTACGGTCAGTTTTTTTAATGGTGACCGGTTTAACCCCAAATCACATAACGGTTCCAGCTGTGATACCATTTTCGCACACCTTGCCACCTGGTAGACATTATCATGTTGACTTTGTGAGTAAGAGTTTGGCTGTTTCATTGATTGGGTGGACTATAATGTTAATGGTGACTGTTACTCCCTGCAACGGTGACCGATTCAACCCTGAATTGTGTAATGGTTCCAGATGATACTGTTTTCGCACACCTTGCCACCTGATAGACATCATCATGTTGAATTTGTGAGTGAGTTAGGATGTTTCATTGATTGGATGGACCATAATGTTAGTAGTGACAGTTATGGTCGCGTTTTTTTAATGGTGACTGATTCAACCCTGAATCGTGTTACAGTTCCAGCTGATGCTGTTATGTAACTGTTTTGGCACACCTTGCCACCAGGTAGACGTCACCATGTCGACTTCATGACATAGAGTTAGGCTGTTTCATTGATTGGATGGACCATAATGTTAGGAATGAGAGTATAATCTATCAAAATCTGGTCAAGTTTCTCATCTGTCCATTTGATTTGTAAATTGTTGCCATACTGAAGGGCGGACATCCTTCTTTTAAGAGAACAACATCTCTGAAGCACTAGATGGTTGATTTGGATGGCAAGGCACTGCTCCATGCTAGCACAAGAAGTGGACTGTATATAGGCTGCCTTATACAGAGTCACAAGCATCTGGAATTAGTAGGATACCTACAAACATAGATTTGGTATGCACCTCTGTGCATTAGGTGATGCAGGACAACGTTTTCTACCCTAGGATGTATGAAATTCAGATTTAAAATAATACGAGCATGAGCTATTAAAATTCAGTAAAGACACATGCTAATCAAACAATAAGCAAATAAGAAACTATGTGAATCCTAGGTTATTACATGCTCAGAAAGAGGAATTAATAAGATATTATCAAAAGGCCGCATGGGAATTAAGAAATTCCACCATTAACATAGGGAAAGTCTGTTAGTCAGAGGGAATGATGTGTATCTAAACGGGATTAAAGGGATGTAGGGTTCTAAGGAACTTTGGGTTAGAGTTTTAAGAAAAGGGGAAGAAATTAGGGTTAGGGCTTTGAAATAGGGAAAATATGGAAATTAGGGTCGAGGGTTTTGAGCGGTTTCAATCTACAAAGGGTAAGAAGCAACGGGAAGCAAAGGGGTGCCACACGTGGCTGCCTGTGCATGCGGATGTGTGCGTGCGTGCGTGCGTGCGTGCGTTGGTAGGGTGGGGTAGTAGGATGTGGGGTTAAGTCTAGGTGAAGGATGAAGATGGGTAGAGAATAGTGTTGAAGGAGAAAGAAGAAAAGATGAAGAAAAAAGATTAGGGTTTGGAGGAGAATACCTCGAGAGAAGAAAAGATGATAGATTGTGGATTCACACTATGTAGTAAACTTGATTTCACACCAAGAGGGTTCATACCTTTTAAAAATCTCAAGAGAACACCAAGAGGAGTCAATCCGATTTTTTTATATTAAAATCTCATTAAAAAAATCCTCAAGGGTTTCAGTTCTTTTTTTCTTCCACACGTCCCAATACATAAAAATGTATCAAATCTGAAAATCAATCAAAACTAATGTAATCTTGTCCACTAAATAACAAAAATAAATAAATGCTAAAAGTCTAAGACGTCTAAAACTGATGAAGATATCCCAAGCTGATGATGACTATGATCAAGGTCTGAATCATGCCCTCCACGTGATCCAGTTGTCCGATCATTGTGTCTACGCAATCCAACGGTCTAGAAGTCTTCCTCTCTCAATCTGCATGCATCTCCTTAGTGTAGGGTCTTCTAGATGCAAGTACATGCCATGTGGGGTTTTCAGAATGGGTACTCGCCAAGCCACAGGGAGACCAGGGCCTGCCTCCTCCTCTGGTACGTACATAGGTGTGTTCGTGCAGTGATGTCCCCATCATTAGGCAACTCATCTGCTCACCTTTGCACATGTGGCTGCAACATACTTGCATGATCCATGGTGTGACATCCACTCTGTCCATCCGGTTGGTCTCATTGTCCATATATGGGCATGCACAAACATCGATCCACTTATACAACAGAGCACTTTGCAAAACGAATGGATGGATGGAAAGTGTCCAATCATACACATGTAGGCATATGGAATATGTGTAAGCATAAGGTAGCCCGACCACCATCTTACATGAGGTTATAGTACAATTGCAGGTACTATGAGTCACATGAGCATACAGGTAGATGTGTAGAACCATGAGGGAAAGTGGCAAAAGGTACGACATCCTCACCTCTTGTCTTTTAAATCCCACTGCCTACTTGGAAATCCAAAGAAATCAATCAGGTCTGCTTGTAAGATGGTCCACACTTTCTGTAACTAATAGATGGATAGGAGCAATTTTCTTGGGTTTTCATGTGCCAAATGACTAGATTTCATAGATTTCTTAGCCAAGACATCCTTAAATCGTGCCCCTCTCAATGTATGGCTTAGATCACATGCATGTTTAACCCCTCAACATGTGTGTGAAAAGGCTTAATAATGGCCTTATGCAAGTGTACTTGCTGGGCATGGGAAGGGTCTTTACATTGCATTCTTTTTTCATAGTATAAATTAGTAATAAATTTTATATTTTTCCAATTTACTTTTAAAAACATTTTGAAGTAATAAATTTGTTATTAATGCACTAACTTAAGTAAAAGCGTTCAATTATCTAATAGAATAATGAAATAATTTATTCACTGCATGTCTCTATTTAAATATATACTTGAAAATGTATTTTAAATTACAAACATTTAAAAAAAAAAGTGGCCAATCTGTAGATCAGCCTTAACTAATAAACACATATTTTTCCACAATAAATTGCAACTTTAAAGGGTGAATGTGGAAGGACTCTGGATTTTCGATGTCAAATGTCAATGCATGAAACTCATGTACAGATAAGGATTTCCACATATTTCTTCTTAATAAATTGATTTTTTTTATAACTAAAATGCAAATTTCTCATCAAATGTGTCCTGGTCCAATTTCAGTCTTGGATCACACTTGTGCAAAAAAAATCATGTTTTGATGTAAAGCAACTTCAGTGGAGTTCTTGAAACTCACCTATGAACAATTTCCCAAAAATTTGAACTAAAGTTGTTTTTTAATTTTTGGGATTTCCCCCCAAAGTTCCCTCGAATTACACTGTTATAGCTTGTGACAGGATTTTCATGAACACAAGTTGTATCATCCACATGCCAATAATATCGGCTGACATCAAACACTCGTTGAGCAAGGACTTTGGGCCCTCGTATGGGGAGAAGATAGGGAAGATGTGACTTTAGGACAGATTGACTACGGGGATGCAATAACAAGCCTTATTATCCTAGAGGGAAACTAGACAATAGGCGCTGATGTTGAGGGGAAAATGATGAAAGTATACTGTAGAAGAAATTGAGGAAAGGGCTCAAAAGCATAGGTGATACATGGAGATCCTTCCATTGAATGTCAGAGGTTTGGATGGCCAGATTGTAGAAGAGCTGTTAAGGACTTGCTTAGAGAAAAGCTTCTGCAAGAATGAGATGGAAATCATCAAGTATAGTGTCGTAAATGATCTTTGGGGCATAAACGACAAATATTTTGTATTTCTTCTCACAAAGGGCTTGCAGAGTGGCATCATAATCATGTGGAATGACGGAAGTTTGTCAGTCGCAGAACTTCTCCTGGGCCATAACTTCTTTGTATGGTCCACATGATCCATCATTGAGGGATGATCTTTGGGCAGAACCATTGGCTATGAATAGAAGCTTGAATCTCCTTCAGTGCATTGTAGGTGATTTCAACAAAATAAGATTTGTGCATGAGAAGCTGGATGGAATCAAAATACTAGCTCCTTGTGCAATTTTGTGAAACTTGTGGCTTGAAACAACCTTGTTGATCTCCCTCTTGAAGGTAGCTGCTTCACTTGGTCAAATAATCAGGGAAACCTAGCCATGTTTAAATTAGACAGGTTTCTTATATCCTTGGAGTGGGAATCTCATTTTTAGGGGGTGGTGCAATCTAACCTCTTGCGGCCAGCTTCTGACCATAATTCTATATGCCCGGAAACTACTATGTCTTCTAGAGTGTGTTTCCTTTTGTTTTTTCTAAATTGGTTGGTGGATTAGGAGGGGTTTTGATTTCGTCTTGGTGGGAGGTATCTGAAGGTTGGGTTGGATTCAGACTCTTTAAGGGCCTGTTTGTTTTTAGTTCATTGAGGTAAATACATTGTAAATGAGTAATCATTATTTACAATGTATTTACCTACACATTTTCCAACAATGACAATTGACGTTTGCTTTTTGTGCACGAAGAATGAGGAGAGTATGATTTTTTTGTGGGGCCCACTATGATACAAATCGCTTATCCACTCCGTCCATCCATTTTGTGAGTTAATTTTAGGGCATGCACCCAAAATTGAAGCAAATCCAAAGCTCTAGTGGACCACGCCACATAGAATAGTGGATTGAACTCCTACCATTAAAAGCCTTTTATGACCACGAGTATCTATGGTGTGGGCCACTTGAGCTTAGGATCGGCCTCATTTTTGGGCTTGCGCCCTAAAATGTTATGATAAAATGGATGGACGGCATGGATATTTTACTGACATCACAATGGGGCCCACAAATGTATGTGGGTCCTTTTCATACCCTTTTTACACGGAGGAATTACCGATTTTTATTAAACACAGGAAACGGTAATAATTAACTACCTACGTGCATTTACAGCCGGGGGAATGAAAACAAACAGGCCCTAAGGAAGTTTCAATTCATCAAATCAGAAATGAAAGCTTCAATGTGAAATTCGGAGTGGAGAGTTGATAGCAGACAACCAACCTGCGCACCAAAAGCTCCAAGTGATGATGGTGAAGGACCAGTTTATCCCTATATGTAGGCCTTCCTAGGTAAACCCAGGTGAGACCTCCCCGTGGGCAACCCCCGCATCCCATGGGTCCCCGAGTCACACAGTGAGCCCCACCTTGTGGCCATTCTACATCTCATAGACCCCACCTCATGAGCCACTCCACCCCAGTGTGGAGACACGTGGCATCCTTAGAGTCACACTAAGATGCCCCCGCATCAATAGTGTTAGAAAGGATGGGAATTTTGGTGAAATCTAGAGTTTGGACAGGAAGTGGAGAATGGCCAGATTGCAAGAAAATAAAAGTTTACGAGGGAGAAGCTGAAATTTGAGTATCAATGTATTTCGAGAATGAAAGGGGCAGCATGGAGACAAAAATCAAGGCTACGCGGATTTAAGGAAATAGATATGAACAAAATATTCTTCTAAAGGATCGCTAACGGCAAATTAAGGCAAAATAACATTCATAGATCAATGTTAATCAGATTTTGATGGCGGATCCTAGCTTGATTAAGGAGAAAGTCATTTCTATGAACGATTGTATCCAAAAGACAACTTCCATGGATCGACGCTTGGTGGTCTAAGTTTCAAATGCTTATTTCCAGATTCCACGGTGTGGCTTAAAAGAGCCTTTGAGGAAGATTAGGTTCTCAGGGAGGTTAGGGGATGGAGGCAAGGTGAAGGCTGGATGATTTTCTATAAGATTTTGTCAAGTGTTTTGGGCATGTTAAGGACGTCATTATGTTACAAAATTCTTGTTAAATAAAGTGAAAGGCGATCCCAACATTGTCGATGTCAACATTATTTCCAAGATCTACGTGGGAAATGCTTATAATAAAGTGGAATGGAGCTTTTTGTAGTATTCCACATGCAGAATGGATTTGACGAGAAGTTGCATGTGGTTGTAACATGTTGGCTTCTTTTTCCATTTCGATGAATCGCCTTAGTTTTTCTCAAGTTGTTGAGGACATAGGTAGGGAGACCTGCTATTCTCCTTCCACTTATTCGCAGTTGTTGATTCTTTCAGGCTTCTTGAGAGCAAATGTGAGGGCTTTATGGGGTAGGGTCATTCAGAGCAAATATGGTGGATCTCGAGTTTGGTTTTTGGCATTTCCTACTAGAAATATCAACTTGGAAGCATGGAAAGATGTTAATAGTGTGGGAAGGACTGGAGGAATCAGCCAGATGGTAGCAGGTCCTCCCAGTTAGGGTTGACAATTTCCTAACAAGAGGAACCCTATTCTTTATCGAGCATGGCGGCAAAGTCAGATTTTGACTCAATACTTGACTTGATGAGCACCATTGGTTGAGGTTTATTCCTCTAATTTTGCTTTCTCCATAAATCAAGTGGCGAGATAGTAGATTACTCTAATGTTAATGTGGGAGTTGTGGTGTGGAACAATGTTCGCAGTATCGCGTTATGTATCGCTAGCGCTGAGCATGAGCCAAGCTAGCTCGGTTAGCTCGCTCGACTTGGCTCGAACCAGCTCGATTTGGCTCGAACCAGCTCGATTTGGCTCGGCTTGAAGGTTGGGTTCGAACCAAGCTGAGCCGTTTTTCCAAGCTCGGAAGGATTTTCGAGCCAAGCTCGAGCTGACCCAAGCTCGATTCAGCTCGGCTCGAAGTTTGGCCCAATCGTAGCTCGATTCGGCTCGACTTGCTTAAATATATATATTTATTATATTTAATATATAATATAAGTTTGTGAAAACAATACACTTTGTTTCAAGATCGGCCCTCAGCTCGAAAAGCTCAAGCTTGAACTTGGCTCGAATTTGGCTCGAACTCGGCTTGAAAGCTTGGTTGAGCCATCTTGATCATGTTATTCCAGCTCGAAAGCTAAGCCGAGTTGAGCAGAACACGAGCCAGGGTGGTCATTGGTCGAGCCTAACTCGAACAGGGCAGAGCTCAGCTCGTGTACGGCTTTATGTATCGCACCCTTACGATACATAAATGTATCGGTTATCACATGGGATATATTGTTTGTATCAGGTAATGTATCACACTTCTCAGGAAACATGGGGAAACATTGAGAAATTGGTTGAATTTTTCAATGCAACTTCAGGGATTGTTAAAAAAGACCTTAACATACTTTTAAATCATAACATCTAAAAAAAAAAGTGCACACAATAAGTTTCATTTGTATAGGGTCCTAAGCTATCCGCTGTTTGACTGAACTAATGCAAATATATTCAAAGTGAATTCATAACATTTATAAATGTAAGAAGGCTATATTCAGGCTATCTCCCTCCTCTTCCTCCTGACATGTTGTACCTAAAAAATAACATTATGTTATCAAGGGTACGATGCTACGTTAATTTTTTTTTTCACATTTATTAAATATTTTAAATTTATAATTATATTTTCCAAAAAAAAATCATCAAACACCTTTCAATGCTAAGAAAATGTAGCCAATTGTCCACGGGTAGAAACTAATTTTTGAAAAAAATATTTTTTTTATTATATTTTTAATATTTTAATTAAAAAAATTATTTAATTCCAAAAAATAATAAAAAAATACATGAACTTAGTAGATCATGCCTCGTACATGTTTGAAGTGTAAGATTGCAATGAATTTGGGAAATTTTAAATAATCTCCAATTTCCTCCAAATCGGACCTACCCTCAAATCTCGAAATTCGAGCGTATGTGATGATCATTTCATCAAACACTCCTAAAAACTTTGAAATTGGACTCAATTTACTAATGTTAGAAGTGAAATTTTGAAAAAAATTATATTTTTGTAACTTTTTAATAATTTTTAATTATTTTTTTTTATTAAAATTTGACAAGAACTTAATCGGTAAATTAGGCCTCATATATGTCTGTTTTCATGTTAGGAGTGCAAGATTTCAAGATTGCAAGCAATTTTTGAGAAATTGGGAAAATTTTGTAATTTCCCAAAATTTCCCCAAATCGGGCCGCCTACCATCAAATCTTGAAATCGAAGGTTGAAATCCTTGATTTTTCATGCAAAACGTCAAGGTTTTTTTTTTTTTTTGTTTTTGTTTTTTTTTTGTTTTTTAATGATTTCACACTGATTTTATATGATTTAACACAGAAAAGGGATCAAAACGCAAGATAACTCACCTTTTGAGAAACGGCCTCAAATGCTAGAAAATCTTGATTTTGATTTCAAATGTAGGTTTTTCTCCCAAATCCAAGCAAAGGATGGGACCGAAATCCACATGCAAACGGGTTAAAAGAGAAAACTGAAGAAAAAAGTGGAAAAAAATCAGATTTCAGGGGGTTTTGGGTAGTTCCCATGCGGTTCCTGGAATGTATCAATGATGTCAATATAGACAAGTATCATCGATACCAAGAAATTTTGTAAAGGGAAAAGTTGCGATATCGCGAGATATTGCCGATACATTCCAATATGTTGCCATACATCGTGTGATACGCAGATTTTTTTTCATTTCCAGCTGTACTCCAAGGATGTTTCGTATCCCTGGAGTGCAATACGGTTAATATCTTGCCAATATTATTGATACTGCATACATTGGTGTGGAATGCCATATTTAGAAGGAATCTTTGTGATACAAGTTGTACAAGTTGGGTTTGACTCTTCTGCTGAAGACGGGAAAACTTGGAAGTGGTTAACAAATGGAAAAACTTCGGTATGCATCTCTAGTGGCCAAGGTTTAGAAGATGAGGGATCCTTGTAGAATCCGATCTTTCCTTTTGATCTCTTTGACTAATAAAATTCTGACTGTAGACTCTCTTTATGGAATGGATGCTTTGTGTGTAAAGAGAGTGAAGAATAGGAATGCCATCTCTTACCCCACTGTAGGATGACGAAGATTGTTTGAAATCATTGCTTCCACCTCTTTGATCCACATGGTTGTTTTGATAGGGAGGGTTGATGGGCGCTTTTACTCTCAGTGAAATCTTATTTGTTAGTTCATGCCAGCTGTGATTATGTAGGGGATCTAGAAAGAAAGGAATGCTAAATTTTGTTCGGTGGAAAATGTGTTCTTCATGATTCTTTCTATAGCGATTTTTGGGCTGTGCTATGGCCAGATTTTAGTGGACTCTCTTTTCCATATATTTTTTTTTGGTGTTGGATTTCAATTATTTGTAATGTAGGTTAATTTGAGTCTGGAAGGCTTCTTCAAGCTGCCTTGAGGGAGCTTTCCTTTTGCTTTTCTTTGTTTTTAGGTGGGGTGGATGATTTACCATCATCCTATATCTCTTGTTCATTTTTCTTATTTGGTCCAATAAAGTTCTGTTGTCTTTCAAAAAGAAAAAAAAAAGTTCTACTAACACAAACAAATGATTAGTCCTATGATAAGGGCCTTGCCATGGCTGGATTTTTAGATGGCTCTCTTTCCCATATTCTTTTTCTTCTTTTTCGGGGGGTTGAGTATGGAAGGCCTCTTCTGGCTGCCTTGTAAGGCTGTCTTCTTCTTTTTTTTTTTATTGGGGGGGGGGGGGATGATTTCCTAGCATCCTATATCTCTTGTTCATGTTTTTTTCTTTGGTCTAATAAAGTTCTGTTTCCATCAATTTCTTTTTCTAACACCAATAATTATAGTCCTATAACATCAATTATCAACATCGTAGCCTTCTCCTAGCTATTTGAAGTCATCTTTGCAAATCTTATTTTGCTGAAAATAGATTCAGAACAGGAATCAATTTTGTAACATCCATCATCAACCTCATAAATGATCATCTACTTATCCTTTTTCCTAACTATTTGAAGTATGCTTTTAAATGGTAGATTGGCAGAACTTCTATGATTGGCTTCCCAATATACATCAGCCTTCCTCTTGATGAGGACATCAGAAGACCTACTCGAGTGTACCATAGGCGGAGGCGACCACCTGCATCAGCACATTTTTCTTTATGGATGGATGACTTCCAGACGGGGTTCGTGAGGCCATTTTGAAGACCCTACATGCATTGGACATGCATTAGGAAGACCCCACACTGAGATGATGCATGTGGGTTATTTTTTAGGAGTTTTTAGCCATACGTTTTCAGTTTTGGGTCGATCAGACTGTTGGATCATCTTGATCGGGCCATCAGACCTCACCCATTGAACCCTGATTTTTCTTTTCTTCTCTTTTATGTTATTTCTAGATGGATGGTTTATATTATTTTTAATTGTTTTGGATATTTAGTTTTGAGTTTGGCCTATTGAACTTTAAGTGAGGGCATAGTTGTAATTATTGAAAAGTTTTATTATAAAAGCCAAAGGAGGGGGAGGGGGGGACGTCCAACTTAACTTGGATTATTAACAAAAAAAAAAAGGCTTGAAGCTTGTCTCTCTTGAGAAGTTCCTTCTCCATTCTCCTTTAGGGTTTGTTAGAAAACCCTCACTTCCAATTAAATTGTGAAAGGGTAGAGCATAACTTGGTGGTGGACTCTTCTAAGGACATCTTCTCTTCTTCTTCTCTACAAATTCAAGTATTTATGGTTGTTATTTTTCATCCGATTGAATGCTCTTTGATCCTCTCTTGAATACAAACCCAAAACCCTCAATCCTTGAACTGTTTTTTATTCGGCGTAGGCCCACGCGACCTTAAACTTCGTTTTCCCTCAAAACCCTAACTTTTTCCCATCTGAATCCTTTAAACCTAACTTAATCTCACAGTACTTTCAAATATGACCATCCCCTTTCACCAAAATCCGAATTTCAGCCTTCCCATGGCCGTAAATCCCTATATTCGTAATCCTCACATCACCCAAACACTAACCCTAACCCTAATTACCATTAATCACTAATTTCAGCCATACCTTAGGAACCCTAGAATCCCTTACTTTGATTTTATGATTAACCATATGCTTGAACATGGAAGTTCTACCTTCTATGGGTCCCGGCCTTTGAGATTTTGTAATTCCTTCATTACATGCTTGTGGTTTATGGTTGTGATGCATGAATTCTTGCATAATTGAACTTCCGCACATGTGATTTGAGTAGTTTTAATTTAATTATTCGTTGTTACGCCTTTACACTTTAGTTTCATTCCGCATCATATTGATAGGCCCATTGTCCTGCATCAAATTTGGTATCAGTGCCTAGGTCTAGCATAGGGTAGGTGTTTGATAAAATTCCTAGACCAATAGTAGAGCATATAGATTGCATATAGTTTGTTGAATTTTCTGCCTGGGTATTTGAGAAGTCCTATATTGCTGGAATTTTTAGATTTACTGATTTTAAGACACCTAGTTGTTGAATTTTCAGTTTTGGCCTTATTTGAATCATCCTAGGGTTCTCCATAGAGTTTAAGGTACTTAGGTGCATCATATAGTATCACATTGAGCATCATCAAATCTGATTTTTTTTTTTTAAAGTCACATTTAGGTTGGTCAAATCTGAATTTTGCATTGCATTCATCATATAGTTCATATAGAGTCTAGGATCCATATTGTTAAGTCTAGATTAGTCGTATCTCTATTTTTATTATCGTTGCACCTAGAGTTTAGTTGTTGAGTCTCTTCGTAATGAATGGAGTATCGGCGCTTAAGATACTTAGGGCCGTTAAGTGTTGTCTTATGGCCCTCGAGACCTAATGGAAAGCTGGACTTCGATGATTTGGCATATTTTAGTGGCCACATGGACCCACAGACATTCCTTGATTGGCTTGAAAACTTGGAATATTATTGTGATTGGAATGATATGTCGGACAACCGTTGAGTGAGGTTCACCAAGTTGAAATTGGTGGGTCAAGCGAGGTCGTTTTGGACGGATTTAGAGCGAAGAATTGAGCGGAAAGGTGGAGCTCCGATCTCACAGTGGGGCAAGATTGAAGAGCGTTTGAAAGAAAAGTATCTTTCCATCTTTTACCGTCAGAAGCCCTTAGCTCAGGAAAGAGTCGCACCACCTTCCCGTCCAACAAAAAGAGAACCCATATGGCCACCTTCTTGTAAAGTGGTCCAATTCGTCACTAAGGGAATCTCGGTTTTTGAGCAACTTGAGGGGTATTTACCACCAATTATATTTCCCGGGGAGTGAGACAATGTCTTGGCGAATAGCAAGTTGGAAGGATCTGAACAGGTTGTTTATGAAGAGGAAGAGTACGTGCCTGAAATCGATAGTGATGAAGAAGAAGAAATTCAGGCATCATTAATCGTTGTTGGACATGAAAGAGTGGGTGCTAGTGGTGAAGAGGTCGAAGAAATTAAAGTCGCACCACTTCCAGTTGTCATGTGTGACTTGAATGATGTGGAGTTCCAATCTAAGTCTCTTACTATAATGAAAGTGAACGAGTTTGGAAAAGAGACTAGTGTGGATTCAATGGTGGACACCTACATGACTAGTGATGTTATTCTTGAGGCCAGCGTAGAGTTGTTGTCCGGAGTGATTGTGGACTTAGAAAGGACTTGTGATATCCTACCAGATGACTTACTGTATGATCTTTCACCCAAGCAGGACATTCAACACTCAATCGATCTTGTCCCTGGGTCGACTCCGTCATGCTTTCCACCCTACCAAGTGAACCTCGCAGAGCATGCGGAAATGTAGAGGCAATTTGATAAGCTTCTTAGGGAAGAGTTCACTCAGGAGAGTTTGAGTTTGAGTTCTATTCCGGTGTGCCGTGCTTGGCCTTTTCACTTCCAAGAACGATGGCACGTGGTGCACATGTGGGCACATTCACGTCATGGTGGATGTGATGGCCAGAGCCCCTATCTTGCATCTTGATGACATGTTGAATATAATGGCCAATGCTAAGATCTTCTCAAGACTTGACATCAAAAGTGAGTTTTCTCAAGTATTGGAATACTTGAACATTATCCTTGTTTGTAACACTTACAAGGAACAAACCTATATCAGTTAGAGTGGGTTTGTGGGATACTAAAGAATGATTTTATGTGTCACCTGCAAGAAGTGTTCTTTTGTTATAATCTTCCAAGTTCTAGATAATAGAGTTGTTTATTTGGGGTCCATTGCTTCACCGGAGTGTCCCATAATTTTATTTATGTCCATCTCACTTAGACCATTAGAGTTGGCTGAGTCATTTGCACAGCATATCCACGAGTTGCATGATGAAATTAGAAGCGGATAAACGTGAGCAACGAACAATATAAATTAAATGCTGATTCACATCACAGGTTGCAGGAATTTCAAGCGGGTGATTATGTCATGGTCCACATAAGGCCAGAGCGGTTCCCACGAGGAGTCGTTAAGAAATTACAAGCACATAGTGCCTGCTCTTATAAAATCTCAAAATGCCCGGGCACTAATGCGTATGTAGTAGATCTTCCACCTGGCATAGGAATTAGTTCTTCTTTAAATGTGGAGGATCTAGTGGCTTTTAAGGGTCACCCAGATGATGTATCTGTCAAACAACCACTTGATGTAAAAGCTCGAGCTGTTAGAGGATGTCGTATCAATGTATATCAAGGGACTTTAACACTCCCCTGCACGTGTGGGGTGGAACTCAGCACGGGAACATACTGGGCAAGGGTGGAGGGACACAACTCACACCCAGGTGGAGGGACACTCACAACTCACACAATAAACGCCCTCTTGTGGGAGAATATATTACCTGTGTCATATGACTCATATATGCTACTTTCGGGATTCGAACATAGGACCTTCCGCTCTGATACCAAGTAAAAGGTGAAAGGATGATTAAGGTATGGAGAAGAGAGGAGAAGAGAGGAAGAGAAAGAAAGACAATGACGATTCTTCCGTTTTGCAATCCCATTCTGTTGAGGTGTCCACGCACAAGATGTTCGGGACAAAATGTCATGCTCCTGCAAAAAGGATAAAAAGGTAGTAGACATATACAACCCCCCAACCCCCACCCCCCCTTATCCGAGTTAAGAGCTTTGATGGAGCATTGAAATTGAGTAAGCATTACATTATAAAACACCTTAAACATGTCAAACACTTCACTTTTAGATTTCAATAAGTAAAGCCAAGTCATCCTTGAATAGTCATCAATAAAGGTAAAAAAATATCGGAATCCAAAAGTAGAGAGAACAGGGGCATGACTTGAAACATCAGAATGGACAAGCTCAAAAGGTTGAGATTTCCTCCCAGATGAACTAGGGGGAAAAGTAGCACGATGGTGCTTAGATAGTTCGCATGTTTCACAACATAGAGTTTTAGAACCACACATGGATGGGAACAAAAGATGCATTTTGGCTAAAGATGAATGCCCTAAACGACAATGTCATCAGGACACAGACTCGCGATCAAGGGAAAGGGTACTAGAAGCTGCAACAGGTGTATCATGAAGAAGGTAAATGCCTCCCTGCTCATGGCCCCACCAATCACTCTCTTCGTTTGAAGGTCCTGGAAAACACAATGAGATGGAAATAAGGTTAGAGAACAATTCAGGGTTTTACTGAGAGAATTGACGGACAATAAGTTTAATGTAAAATAGAGGACAATGATAACGTGGGAGAGAGAGAAATGGACCCAACTCCCGAGATAGGAGTTCAATTTCCATTGGCAACAATGACAAACCGAAACTGGCAAGAAGAAGAGTAAGAAAAGAAGACATGAGACTTATCAGCCATGTGAGATGATGCCCTAAAGTCGATGACCCATGAGGTAGGGGATGAAGACGCAAGGAGAGCAGTACTTGACTGAGCGGAAGCGGCATTGGAAGGCTCAGGAATATCACGAATATGAAGTCACATCAAGGCATCATAGGCGGCTTGAGAAATAACTAGAGAATCCCTAGGAGATGTCTGCTCAACAACAGAGGAAGAAGAGGTAATATTTGTAGTAGTAAGAGAGGCGGTGGCATAAGGACGACGACCATGCAACTGCCAACTGTAATCAATAGTATGATCAGTTTTGCCGCAGTGAGAGCATAGGTGGAAACCATCATGACCTTGGCCAGATCCTCCATGACCATGGGAAAAACAACCGCCATGTCTGCGGTCACCATCTCGACCTCTACCACGACCAGCTGATCCAAAGTCATGACCTGAACTAGAAAAATGTGCTTGGGGTTCATGGAGAGTAGGAGGGCGATCCACATCAACATGAGCCAACCGCTCTGGAGGCATGAGGAAATGAGAGGGAAGCGCAGAAGTGGAAGCCCGTTGACACATGGCATAGACAGTCGTCAACGGTGGGAGAGGATCCTTCACAACACCCTGATCCCGAACACTTTGATAGTTGGAGCTCAGGCCAGCTAAGAACTGTATGATGCGAGTGTCGTCGCGCTGCTTCCGGCCACGTTCGTGATCATCTTTACACTTGGAGGGAAGAGGCTGATAAATATCAAGTTCATCCCACTTGGCTCGTAAAGTGGAATAATAATCCTTCAACGGTCTAGACTCTTGTTGAAACCGGCCAATATCTAAAATAAGTTGAAACACTCTTGAGAAGTTTTGAGCCTTAGAGAACATATCATAAAGAGTGTCCCAAATGCACTTAGCTATAGATAGAAACATAACAGAAGTATTCATGGAAGGCTACACTTTGTTCAACAACCATGCGATGACTTAATAATTTTCTTTAGTCCACGTCTTATAACCGGCATCCGAAGTGCTTGGTGGATCATCCAATATGTAAGATAACTTTTCACGAGCTCCTAAGAATACTTTGATAGATTGAGCCCATTGAAGATAGTTGCTCTCATTCAACTTAATGGAGGTGATTTGAAGCGGGGTGGATTCAAGTGAACCCATGCTAAGAGAAGAGGACCCTTTGTCTTCCATAAGGATGGTGGGTTCCAAGTAAAAATACTTCGACCAAGTCCCCGTCACGCAATCTTCCAAGGGAATGAGATGCAACCCCCAAACAACAAGAAATCTTTGAAAATAATACTCAGATCACTTTGATTTGACGCAAAAACCGCACCTCCATTTTGGGGTTAAAAACCACTCAAATCTCAACGCTAGCTAAAAACTCCTCCACGGTTAGCTTGGGGGAAGGATTTGGGTCCATCTAGAGGAAAGAAACTGGAGAAAAACTTTCCAATTTGAGAAAAATCGAAGAAAATCTGATTGGTGGCCCGACTTTCGAATCTCTCTATCAAACCCTTAAACTTTCAGGTCAAATGGGGTCCATGTGTTCGTATAATGTTGATGGCAGCCATACGACTGCTGACGTCAGCAAGCTGACATGTCGCCGATCAACTTGTCTGATGCGGAATGGTCTAATGTTGGCTCTGATACCATGTTAAACCACCGCTTGATCTGATACCAAGTCAAACAACCACTTGTTCTAAAAGCTCGAGCGCTGTTAGAGGATGGTATATTAATGTATATCAAGGGACTTTAACAGTATCTACCCAACCTCATACTCCATGGCCTATCCCTACCCAGTCTTCCCAACCTTTTCCCCCTTTACCACACATACCTGAGAGAAAGGAAGAGATTGAAGATATATTGGATGAACAAGCGGTGTCCACTAGTGAAGGAGGGTATCAAAAGTATCTCGTCAAATGGAAGAACATGTTGATTTCAGATTGTACGTGGCTTACAGAGACCGAGCTGCAGCGGGTTGATCCAGATATCCTAGAGCGGTATCGGAGTTTTATTTCATTGGAGGCGAATTCTTCTCAGCCGGGGAGAATTGATGAGGACACAGAGGACCTACTGGAGTGTACTAGAGGCTGAGGCAACTACCTGCATCAACACAATTTTCTTTATGAATGGACGACTTCCAGACGGGGCCCGCATGACCATTTTGAAGACCCCATATGCATTGGACTTGCATCAAGAAGACTCTACACCGAGATGATGCGAATTACTTTTTAGGAGTTTTTAGCCATATGTTTTTAGTTTTGGGTCCATCGGACCGTTGGATCATCTTGATCGGGCCATCAGACCATCAGATGTTCCAGATCTAGGCCCCTTGGACCTGATTTTTATTTTATTTTATTTTATATTATTTCTAGGACATGATGGATGGTTTATATTATTTTTAGTTGTTTTGGATGTGTAGTTTTGAGTTTGGCCCATTGAACTTTAAGTGAGGGCATAGTTGTAATTATTGAAAAGTTTTATTATAAAAGCCAAAGAGGGGGGGAACATCCAACATAATTTGGATTATTAAACAAAAGAAAAAAAAAAAGGCTTGAGCTTGTCTTTCTTGAGAAGTTCCTTCTCCATTCTTCTTTAGGGTTTGTTAGAAAACCTTCACTTCCAATGAAATTGTGAAAAGGTAGATCATAACTTGGTGGTGGACTCCTCTAAGGACATCTTCTCTTCTTCTTCTCTACAAATTCAAGTATTTATGGTTGTTATTTTTCATTCGATTGAATGCTCTTTGATCTTCTCTTAAATAAAAAACCGAAACCCTCAATCCTTGAACCGTTTTTATTTGGCATATAAGCTCACGCAACCTTGAACTTTGTTTTTCCCCAAACCCCAACTTTTTCCCATCCGAATCCTGCAAACCTAACCTAATCTTACACCACTTTCAAATCTGACCATCCCCTTTCACCCAAATCCGAATTTCAGCTTTCCCATGACTTTAAATCTTTAAATCTCTAATTTTCAAATTACTCAAACCTCAACCCTAACCCTAATTCCCATCAGTCCCTAATTTCAGCCATAGCCTAGGAACCCTAGAATCCCTTCCTTTGATTTTAGGATTAAACCTATGATATGGAAGTTCTACCTTCCACGGGTCCCGACTTTTGACATTTTGTAGTTCTTTCATGACATGCTTGTGGTTTATGGTTGTGGTGCATGAATTCTTGCCTAATTGAACTTCCGCACATGTGATTTGAGTAGTTTTAATTTAATTATTTGTTGTTATGCTTTTTTGCTTTAGTTTCATTTCGCATCATATTGATAGGTCCATTATCCCGCGTCACCTCTTTTCCCTGGGCTCTTGGAACCAGCCCTGGCATACTGCTTACATTGCAGCATGGTCCCACCATGTGCAGGGACCATCGTAATGCTTTATTTTAATTAAATTGTTGGATTCCCTTAGTCCATCAGTGGAATAGGTTGGTGAGAGTAACATCATTCCATGAATATATAGTAGTAAAACTGGCAGGTGCAATCATTGCATGTCGAGAGAGACAAAGCGGTTTTCAAGTCGTGGGAAAGACGGGATGAGAATTGGCTGTAAAAAGTACTCTTTTAGCGGAGAGAAGACTGTTTTACTGCTTCATCCTGAATTACCTAAATGCCTATTCAATTGCTTAGAAACCCTTATCACGTCGTTTCCTATTACATGGTTTAGTGTTTTTCAATGACTAATTGTGTGTAATTTTTGCGCGTGGCAATTCTTATTATATATAGTAGAGATAAGCGATTTACAAGGAAAATTACATAAAGATCTTTAATGGGAAAAATAAAATAGAAATGTTTAAAAACTTAAATAAATAAATAAAGAACAAATGTCTAAAACCAGAGAAACATCTTATCCCCAACAAGTCTTCCAAATTCACAATGCATATCCAAACCATATAAAAGAGCCATTGAAGAACTGCTAGGATACTGGAATAACTAGTATGGACAATAGCCCCTGTGTATTGCACCAAAATCATTGCATTTGAGGTTCCTATGCACCTAAATGAAAATGAGGATGAGTGCAATACAGAACTAACTTTTGACAAACTACCAGTGCATCTCCTCTACATGCAAGTCACTCTTAGGAACTGTTGGAAACAGTTGTGCATTTGGGGTGCTCCCAAGGTGTACCATGCTATTCTAGAATGATACACCTGCAGAGCACCATGTCAGTAACAGATAAAACGCGTGTCAACTGTGTGTTTTTCTCCTCTAATCTTTATCTTTACAAATAATGAAAGCGTGAGGGAGAGGGATATCCTTCTACTGTTGTATCAGTTCTTTTTATTTTTCAGAAGCAATATCCGAATTTTCAGCTAGTAAAATCTTGCATATATGCAAGAAACCTCCCCATTTCTTCATGGTGCTCCATAACATGATAGTCTCCCGCTCGTTAGATGAGCTGGTAAAGACAGCGTAGTGTGTGTGAGTGATCCAGGGTTAATCCTTGGTAGTGTTACCTTCCAAAAAAAACATGGCATTATAGTCATTGTCCCAGCCCATTCAGTTGTGCTAATCTAAGTGTGCCTTCTTCTCAAAATATGACGTCTCTATGCTTTAAAATAGGTAATGTATTGTTGTATAACTGACCAACACTAATATTAAGTGTAGAATAGTTAAGCAGTCATGTATCCATGTCATATCTGCAGATGATAGCTCTAGTCTATTCATGGATGTTGAGTGCTTATTTCTTTGTGTTGACAGAGAGAACATCTTCTGGGATTCCTAGTTTGACTGCTTTCATTTTGTCATGCAGACAACGGAAAGATGTTGCAAATGATGGCAATCAGTACTTCTCCAGTATCCTTCCATGAACATTGAAAAGTCATTGCCTGCTTGTATTTGTGAATACTTTTTTGTTTTACCTCTGTAATGTCCTTAAATGATTAAAGATGCTCGGGTTGGTCAAGATGATTTGAGACACAAACTCATGCGCAAAAACTTATCTAGGAGAACCCGGAGTGATGGTGAAGAACGTGATGGTGTAGACCTCCGTGAAAAGCTCTCACGGACGGTTCATACTCCATCAAGAATTGATGCACGACAACGCATGCCTGAACCAAAGGCCGCCAGTCTTTTGAGCCGAATTCCCCCCACAAGAAGTGCAGATGATTTGCTTCAGATGGACTCATTGAGAAAATCCTACTCTGCTTGGACCCTTGATGGATTGAGGCATAGATCCCCAGACAGATTTTTAGGTGCTTCTAGGGGTATCTCCTCTACAAGGAATGTTGATGAGCTGCGGCATGTTCCATCAATAAGGCCTGTTGATGCTCCAAGGTCCAACTCATTTATGACAAAAGGGGCCATTGATGCTTCAAGACACACAGCTTTTATGGCAAAAGCTCCCGCCACCCTTGAAGCTGCAAAACCAGTTGTGCGACTTCCTCCACCTGGCATGGTACATAAGAGTTCCTATAGTGTATGGCTTAGTTGTCCTCCATTGTTTGATTTATTTCATGCTTTATCACTAAAAAATCATTTTCTAAAAGGAGACTTTTCACATGGCCTCTATCTACATACTCAGCAGCTATCTTTGCGATGTCATGAATTATATCTGTATCTGAAAAAGGATGCCTCTGATTACCAGTGCTTAATAATATGACACATCTTAGAGGAGTGTCTTAATCTGATGAGAAAACTTTTTCATAGAAATTAGCATAGAGTCCAAATGTAGCTGACCTAACCTGTTTTACTTGCTTGAAAATTATGTTGAAGCATATTCAGTAGTCCATGTTATGGCAAATAAAAGTTCAGTTCAGACAGGCATTGACTTCTTTTCATTGTGTGAGGTGATGACATCGTGAATGAATTATAACTCGTCCAAGTCAGTCGTTTGTAAAATAATCGCATCAGTGTCAACATAAACTCAAGAAGCATCGACCCCTGGATGCTGTTCCTGTGTATATTAATTTTCAAATCAATGATCAAACTTCAAAGTGCTAAATCAGATACACATGTGCCATGTTGAAACGTGGGACTCAGAATATCAGCATTTGTAAAATAATAGCATTAGTGGCAACATAAACTCAGAATCATTGACCCCTGACTCCTAGTTCACTTGTCTTTAGCTTTTGGCAGTTAGATATTCTATTATTCAAAGAAAAGCTCTTAGAAATGGTGGTGGGTATCTGTTTCTTATCCTTTCGAGTGTACTTCTGTTGTCTTTATTGTTTATATTTTTCTTTATGAAGAGTCCTCTCTACATTTAATCTTCTCATTTCTTTTGCCTAATGTTGTGCCTTCATGTAGGCTGAGGAACCACTTACCGTTGCTGGGTTGTTGCATTCACTAGGTTTGGGGAAATATTCCATTCTCTTTCAGGCAGAGGAGGTAAGATGGCTTTCTTGAAGTTCATGGAAAATGTTACTTTTTACAATACAATGTTACAGATTGACATTATTAAGTATGCAATACTATCAAATGAATGGATTTTATTTATTTGTTTTTTTGAATTGTGGGTTCTTTCTGAGACTTTTTATGACCGGAAAGATTTTTATTAAAAAGAAAAAGAAATGAAAGCAGATACAAACGCACTGGTAAGCAACCAGACAATGCAACAACAAAAACTCACACTTACCCAACCCTGAAATCACACGAGCACCAAAACAAAGAGATCACGGCCTAAGTCCTAAGGAAGCACCATCACTCATCTTGAGGATGCTAGTCAAAAGGATATCGGGACATGCAACACCCTCAGTGAGCTTATTAGCCTTAGAATTTGCTGATCTGAGGACATGTGAGAATGACACACTCAATGATGTAGGCATGACTTCCTCCAAGATTTTAGCTGAGGACCAATGATAATGCCTTCCCTAATCTATATAAAAGCATTTCTCAAGTACCCTTGAATGATGATGGAGTTGAAAGTGTTTGGTTCAAGTTACAAAGCCCGTTAGACTAGAGGCTACAACACTATTGTTTGCATTTGTAATGAAACCATGATGAATAAACTTCTCAACAGAGACGAAAATGATGAGATGAAAAAGGAGGCGAGATCGGAGGAAGGAAGTGGATCAAAGCAAGGATGACCGGGCGAGCAAAGTTCGGGAAGTGATGCTAAGGGAGGAGGGACAGAACGAAAGTTATTTCTGAGGGAAAGAAGGTAAAGGGGAAAGGGAGGAAGGTTGGGAGAGGGAGGAGTAAAAGGCAATGAAGGAAGAGGGGCAGTGTCAGAAGAAGGGGAGTAGGGAATCTTGACGAAAGTCAAAAGGAGGCGGGGTTGGAGAAGAAAGAGCTAGGAAGGAGTTGGAGTTCCCTACCTTGTTTGTAGTCAGCTTCCCTAAGGGATGGCTACCCGTCGATTTCTCTAACGTCTTTGGCAGCATGAGGAAGGTAATGGAGGTGATAGTACCCTGCGATTGGAAAACTTTGGCTTATCAAGGATTTTCTTTTGTCTGAATGAGTTCGGAGGAGGTGGTGATGACAGTGAAGATTCTTCATGGGGTAAGCTTTGAAGGGAAGAAGCTCTAGGTTCAAAGGACTTGATTCAGACCTGAGGTGAAAAACAGAGAAGGGGCGAGGAAGGTAAGAGGTTGGGAGGAGGATGACAAGGAGGTGTGAAGGCTAGAGATAGGTAGAGGTAGTTTGAAAAGAAAAAAAGGGGAAGATGCCAAGAATGGGGGAGAAAATCCAAAATCTTTCATGGATGCAGTCGTTGGAGAGACATCAGTTGAAGTTGCAGGGGTAGAAGGAATAAGAGGAAGTGAAATGGATATGGGAAGAGGTCTTCGGCGACGAGCAGGTGGTTCAAGTTAGTCTGGCAGTGATCGATAATTCCTGGAATACTCTGCAATGGTCATTGGCTGCTGAGACTAACGAAGAAGCTGCCATGTCATGGATAAAGTCCTAGCTCGAAGATTGTTGTAGCTTGGTGGAGGAAGACTTAATTATTAAGCATTTCGAGATGAATGAGGTTTGGATCTCTATCAGACTAGGGGTTAACCTGGATCGAGCGGTGGTTGTAGGAGCCTTATTTAATGATGGGCCCATAAGATAGATTAGGAGAAGGGTGTAGAAATCCTTCTTCAACTGAGAAGAAGTTTGGTTTCTGATTTGGGGAATTCCATTGGAATTATGGTTTCGAGAAGCCTTTCTGATGATTGGATCGTGTCTGGGTGAAGTGATTGTTATAGATGTAGCAATGGAAAATTTTGAGGAAATTGGTGTAGCTCGGATTTGTGTGAAGAAGAAGCGGGCGATGATGGACCTTGATACTGTAAAAGTAGTGCTCAAGATAGAAAGACTTGAGCTAAAGATGGAAAGGGAAAGGAGTAGGGGAGTTCCGCAAAGGAGGGGAGAGGTTTGGAGTAGAAGAGGAGCTGGTAGCTCAAAAGGGAAGGGCTTCCGTGGGCAGGGGAGAGGAAGAGCACAACTTTAGTGTTCCAGAGGAGCATTGTTAGGCAGGAGTGATGCGTGCGGTAATCTCATTAGTGGATAAGGGGTAGGTATAAGTCACAACATGATCATATTCTTCCATAAAAATATTCCATATAAGTCATACAACAATTTGGTGTTTTAACTAGTTAAGAAGTAAGAAATCATTAAAAAAAAGCTCTATGATTTAACATTGAAGAGTCTCTTATAAAGAACAAAATAAAATAATTTACCTTTTCCAAACGATTTTTTTCTAAATGATTCTTAAAGCCCCTACCAATTTAAAAACATAAATGAAAGCCAAGTGAAGCTTAAAATAGAAGAAAAAAGTATAATTTGAATCATAAATCGGGATTCGAATCGTAAATCTTAGGATTCGTATAAAAGGGGATTCAAATCATTTTGCTTAAGATTCGACTCAAATCATAAATTGTAGAATTTTGACAACAATGGTCTCACGTTAGACATCTAATTCAGGATTCGAGTCACACGAACCAATCAGAGACATCCAACCTTCGAAAGCGGTTGGAGCCACATCATTACCACCTAGGAAGTAAGCATGTGGTGGAATTTTTTTTTCTTATGAATGGTCATGCTAAAGAAAGAATTTTTACATGGTTTTTATAGAAGAGAAAACGCTAAAGAAACTACATACAATTTATAGTCAATCTAGGATATTTGCTACTTCATATTTCCCTTGTAAGCGGTTTATCCTCGTATGAAACTTAGTTTTAGTGCTGCTTGTTGCCGGAAATCTCTCATAGAATTGAAAGTTCAATATCTCATAGAACTGGGCTGCATCAAGTGATGTAGAGGTCTAGGTTGTCACTGGAAACTGATTGCTGAGATAAATGTGTGATAAAATAATGGTTGCACTTTCCATTTGACTTAAAATTTCTGATATCCACCATGCTGTGTAAAGGCTAACTAGTCATCAAGCACATCCTGGTCTTGTCGTTATTCTTCTTTGGCATTTGGGGCATCCAAATACTATTCTTTCATCCATATTTTGTCTGAAGCAAGTAGTGAGATGATGCTGAAGACGGGGGTTGACTTGTGTCTGTGGTTGGGGCTCTAATAAATAACCATTTCCCCCTAATCCTTGACGATGTGTCGGTGCCAAGCCTGTCACCAAAATTTGCAAGGACAAGTATCCTAATAATGTCATAAAAAGACACTGAACGGTGGACACTTTAATTGTCATGTATGGCCATATTCTTCATAAAGTTTACCGCTTATCATAACTTTTTTCTATTTACATTTCTTTTGTCATTTCAAAGGCTTCTCGCATGTTGCCTTCAAACTTCCAACTTTTCTCTTGATGTAGAAGAAGTATTCATAATCATAAGGACTTCTGGCGCTCTATTTTTTTTTTTATTTTTTTCATTCTTTATTATATGTAACATGGGCCATTTTACAAACAAATCATGAGTCTTGTTTGTTGTTCTTTCTCTCTCTTTTTTCTTTCCTTTTCATTTATGGTTCTTTTGTTAGGTTCCCTTGAAACTCCTCCAATGGGAGTTGTGCACTTTCATTGCTGGTCCCAAAGCATTTTCTCATGAAATCACTATATGACATTTCAGGCTCATGCTAGGTCATTTCCCGTAAGTGACCTGCTGCAATGGCACCCGAGTGCAGTGAGAAATGGACAAGGATTGGTTAGGGGTGTCTGCACCACAATGACACCTAGTTACGTTGAGAAATAGGCAATGATCTGTGTCATTTTGGACGAGTGCTAGTAAAGAAGCTAGGTAGAATAGGATTCATCATGCCACATGCTATGTAGGAATATTAATGGGTAAGAGTATGGACTTAATGGATACGGTGAGAGGAAAGACAGTTAACATAGCTTGCATACATGAGACCAAATGGAGAGGGGCAAAATCTGAGGAAATTGATTAATATGAAGTTTGGTATATTGGAAAGGATAACAATAGAAATGGGGTAAGTGAAGATTTAAAGTTGTAGAAGTTAAGAGGTTGAGCGCATGCTTTTCTTACTAAAGCTTGTGTTAGGAGAGGAGATAATTAATGTGCTTAGTACAAATGGGCTACAAGAATAGTTTAGAAGATAGAATCAGGAGACAGATTTGGGTGGACATGGATGGATTAGCAGGAAGAATTCCAAATGGAGAGGGTGCTTGTAGTAGGAGGCGTAAGGTCATGCAGAAAAAAGTAGAAGAATATATGAGAAGTTCTATGGAGGATATGGTTTGGGAGAAGAAATGAGACGAGGGATTCTATCCTCAATTTTGATATGGCGTATGATCTAGCTCTAATAAACACATACTTTAAGAAAAGAGCTGAACATTCAAAAGTGAATCATATTTTGTCAAGGTCTCATGACTTACTCCAAGCTGAGCTGACAGAGCCTCTTCTTTCATCGCCTGCCTCCAACAAGTAGAGGAGGAAGCCTTGTGGAAAGAACCGGGCTCCCTGGTGGAATGAACAGTAGAGACAAAGGATCAACGTTTTTTCAAAAAAGAGTCACAAGATACAAAACGATCAATCAAATGTTTCAGTTTGCTAAGTTTGAATAGTCTAAAGAGCTCATACTAGCCACAGAGCGTCGGATACATTTTCCCAATCAGAGATCCATGGATCACAGACGGTCTCTCCCCATGGCCTTTCGCCTCTGAAAGCGTCCTACCTTCTTAATGCCCGGGTATCCATCCAATGCATTCTTTTCGATACAGTACGGTACACTGAACACGAACCCAATCTCGATGAAAAAATGAAAGCCATATAAACATTTTTCTACTTAGGAAGATGGAATAATAAGTATGTAAAAATTGAGAAGGCAAAGCTGTACCAGGGGAGAGTTTGACAACGCAACATAGGTTAATGGTTAGGAATGAGAGGGGGTAAAGTTATTAGTGTAAAAAATGAGATGATGGAACTTAAAAGGGGGAAAAATCAAGTAATAAATTGAGGGGAGAAGGAAATTGGAATTTTGATGAAGTGAATATTATGTGGAATAAGATGGATGTGGGCATTAGGAAAGCCCTAAAAGAAGTTTTTATGAGTATTTAGAGAGAACATCCTCTTATATAAGGAAACTTGATGGTAGAATGGTGAGGTCCAAAAAGCTATTAGTGAGAAACGATCATGTTTCAAGGCCTAACAAGGGGCTAGAAACGAGAAATTTTTTAAGAAGAACATAGAAACACAAACATGAGTGCTAAGAATGTTATGAGGCTAAACTTAATGCATATGATGATTTGTAGACTAGATTCAAGACGAGAACGTGGGAAAAACATCCGCAAACTTGTAAAAATGAGAGAAAGGTTAGGGACCTAGATTGTGTTAGATGCATTAAGAGCGACGATTAAGAGCATTGGTTGAGAATGATGTGATCAATGAAAGGTGATGAAGCTATTTTCAGAACTTGTTATATGATGACCACTCTGAGAGTTTAGGGATGGAATGACAAACTCAAATGATGCTGCAGGCCATAGACACTGTTGTAGGATTGGGATATTTGAAGTAAAAGAAGCTTTGAGAAAGCTAAAAATGGGAAAGGCTATAGGAGTAAAAAATGGTATACCAGTAGTGCTTTGGAAGTGTATGGGAGGTATTGGTTTATCATGGTTGACAAAGTCATTCAATAGGGTTGTGAGATTAATGAAAATGCTAAACAAATGGAGGAAAAATACCGTGGTACCTAATAAATGAGACTATGAAACTTCAAAGTCATACTATGAAACTTTAGGAGAGTGATTCATAAAAATAAAAATAAAAGAGATTAAGCATGAGATGAATGAATTAGAAAGTCAATTTGGATTTATGCCAAGAAGGTCAACCAGTGAAGCTATTTTCCTAATTAGACATGATGGAGACATATAGGGAGAAGAGGAAGGATCTCCACATGGTCTTTATTGACTTAGAGAAGATATGATATGGCCTCTAGAGTGGTAATCTGGTGGGTGTTGGGAAAGAAAGGGGTCTCAAGAAATTATATCGACATGATTAAGGATATCTATGAGGGACTTGTAACAAATGTGAGGATCACTGATTCACCAGTGGAGACAAGTGAGATTTCAATTATTGTAGGCTTACACTAGGGTTCGACATTGAACCTATATCCTTTTCCGTTGGGAAGAGGAAGGATCTCCACATGGTCTAGTTGCTGCAATAGATCCACAACTTCATCTGTTCATTATTTGTTGATGGTCCATCGAGACATATAGTTGATCGAAACAGCTGGTACTCCATTAATGGTTGCTGATTCTCTTCAAAATGTGAAAGAGAAGATTCTGTGTTTTTCTGTCTCTGTTGGGGTTGAAAACAGTGCTGTTGTTAATTGGTGCAACCCAATCGTTTCTGCTTCCGTCCGTTTCTTTTCTGGATGGTGTCCTGCGTGATTGAAGATCTTTGATCTGGTCTTTGTGATCACTGCATTATAATGCTGATTAGAGAAACCAACTGTGGGCCATTCCTTAGTGATTGCTTTCTGGTTTGGTTTGATGATCTTTTTTTTCTTCGATCAGTCAGTCCTACGCTGATCTTGATTGGTTTTCCTGTGGGTCTTGATCACATTCCCTTGCTGATATTTCAGAAGTCGTGATCTAGTGCTGCTGTTTAGATCGTGTTGCCCAAATCATATGCTGCTGCCATAGTTGCTCATAGATCCAGCATTATTACAGTTGCTCATGGATCCTTGACTCAGAACATTAATAAGGTGGGACCATCCTGGACGCTGATTGGGCATCATTGTTTGGATCTGTTGGAAATCATCCATTGGGTCAGATCTGATCGCTGGAGAGCTGGGCTACTGAGGGCTTACATTGCTGGACACTGCAGCTCTTTGAAATAGCTCTGATACCATGTTGAGATCTGCATGGTGCCGATTATGTTTGAGCTCTTGGTGAAGATGAGAGGGAGAGGGAGAGGAAGAGTAGAGAGATGCAATGCAAAAAAAGTGAGATGGGAGAGTTAGGGTTGAAGCCCTAACACTGTCTCCTTAGATAGAATTAGAAACTGTGTAGAAAATGTGTAAGCCCCTAATGGGCTTTATTACATGGATTTGGGCCTATATGGCCCTTAGTCAATTCTCAACCTTCCAACAGTCTTTATTGACTCAGAGAAGCATGTGATATGACCTCTAGAGAGATAATCTAGCGGGCGTTGGGAAAGATAGGAGTCTCAAGAAATTATATTGACATGACTAAGGATATCTATGAGGGACCGGTAACAAATGTGAGGATCACTAGTGGAGACAAGTGAGTTTTCAATTGTTGTAGGCTTACACTGTGGTTCGACATTGAACCTATGTCTCTTTCTGTTGGTTATTCACAAGCTAACAAGGCATTTACAGGAAGAGGTCCTGTGGTGTATGTTGTTTTTATGATTGACAAGATGAGGGGGGGTAAACACAAAGCTAGAACTATTGGGGATGCTTTAGAACCTAGAAGTTTTTAAATCTTGGACTAAAACAGAGTAATGCAAGGTATTCCATAATGGTAATGGTGGCCGTAACGGCCACCACGGTTACCATGTATGAGAAAGGGCGTAACGGCCATTACAGGGGGTCGTAACGGTCTTATGGTCTCTCTCTCTCTCTCTCTCTCTCTCTCTCTCAAACAAATCTGAAAAACCTGTATCGGCCCTGTAATGGACCGTTATGGGGCTGTTATGGCCTTTTCGGGGAATGTAACGGGCCGTTACAGGGGCTGTAATGGCCTTTACATTTTTTCTGTAACAGCTGTTACGGCCTTTACAAAGCTGTAACGGTTGCCACCATTACCTTTACATAACGGCCTTTACAGCACACCATGGAGTAATGGAATGCAATTTTACTAACAAGAGAGTAGATACAAGGAACTAATTAAGATTGTTGACCTAGAAGTACCCTAGAATGAGCTATTTTTTATATCTTGTGTCAATTATTCATTAAAGCAGAGAGATTGAGAAGGATGTTGCTTATAGAATTAGACCTAGATGGATGAAATAGACATGTACCTTTGGAGTTTTATGTGATTGTATACAAATTAAACTGAAGGGGGGATTTTATAGGATAACTATAAGACCTGTCATGCGTTATACGATAGTGTTGGGGAGTCAAGGAATGACATGTTCATAGGATGAATGTAGTTGAAAGAATAGATTTAGAAATGCATTCTAGGGAATGTTAGAGTAGCACCAATAATTTATAAGATGAGGTAAAGTAGAGTTAATGTTTTCGCTTTGTGCAATGGAGACCAAGGACTGCACCATTTAGGAGTGAGTTGGTTCATGTTGAAGGCGCTAAAATGGAAAGAGGATGGCTGAGAAGGATGTGGGCAGAGGTAGTAAAAAAGATTTGTTGACCTATAGTTTAACTTAGGGTATTGTCCTTAATAGAGTGGACTTGAGGAACAAGATTTGTGTAGCCAGCAGTAGTTAGTTGGGATAAGGCTTAGATGATGATGATAATGCTAGGGTTCTTTATTATTATTTTTTTTTATTCAAGGAAGCAAGCATTTGATTATTGCATGATTTTCAGTGTCTTGTTAATTGATCATATGCTAGTGTAAGACCACCACCAATTGGTTTTGATTGGTCTATGAATATTCCTATTAAATTTCCTTTCATTTCAATGTTTCCAATTTTTTATTCCTAAAAAGTTTCATTGTTTCCTATTCTTGTTATTTGTTTGTTTATTTAGAATGGTAAAAATTTATTAATACCAAACAATAAGTACAAAATAAGTGTGGATGAGGATAATGAGTCATCCCACACCATACATTGCTATGCCTATGACAAGCCTTGAGCTGGGTATTCCGCTAAGTCTAAAAGGAAGCTTTGTCTTTTGCCCTCAGGAATGCCACATCTTCACATTTCAATTTATTGTTAAAGGTTCTATTATTTCACCCTTGTCATATAGAGCACAAACCAGACAACAGAGATAATCTCCATATAATTTTCTTTCCATTCGTTCTTTTTCTTTTTTCGAAGATCCCCCTTTCTGAGCATGTTCATGCCTCCCGTAGAATTTGGAAGTGGCATAAGAACCTCTACTAGAGATTGCCAGCAAACTCAACATTGAATAAGTGTGGTTCACAGACTCTGCATCCTCGAGGTGCATTGAGTATACGTTCCTTATAATGTTATTCTGCTTAGGTGATCAATGGTCAGCATTTTGTCCTTACTGCCTACCCACCCAAAATTGACTAACCTTAGGGGACTAGGGGACCTCCATAAATGGGCCAACGGTTGGTCTGTACAATTGTTCCTTTTGTGTTTGAACATCTGATAGAAGGATTGCACTGAGAAAAGGCCTGATGTCTCTTGTTTCCACCGCCACTTACCAGAGATACCTTGGGAAATGATAACATTCTGCACCGATTTTGGAGCCTAAAAACAATCCTCGATCTCCTCATCTGTGAAGTTTCTATGGCTGGGACTAGTTATCAATTTATTCATAATTCAGAAAACAAATAATTGTGCATGTAAGTGGCCCCATAACCGGACTTTGGGTGATGCCATGAGAGCACTTAGACACTTGGAACTAGTGTCCTTTGTCCAGGTAACATTGGCATTTGCACATCCTTTTACCTCTCCCCTCTATGTGCTTTCAAATGGGTAATACCCCCTATTATATCTTACCCGCAGTAGTTGCACATCACATGCATTCTTTCTCCAATTTTCATTTTGTGATTCCTTAATATGAATGGGGGGTGAACGGTAACAGGGAGCCAGCCTGCGCTACCCCCTCCTGCTGTCCCCGATTCCATAATATGAATGGTTCACCAGTTTTTACACAATGGGACTCACTTGATGGATGGCTTCATATTACACACATGGGTAACTTGGATCGAACAGCTAAAGCTCCAGTGAATCCTATAACAATAAATAGCAGACCTCTTACAAAGTTAGAGTTACTTTCCATGTAATATATGGTCAGTGCCCAACACACCCCTCCACACGCATCATCGCATGCATTACATGTGCCAACCCTGTAAGCTTGTGGATTATCTAACAAATGCATAGGGTACTTATAGGCATTGACCAGAATTCGGACATTCCACTCATCAGAATGGCTGTAGGTGTCAAATGAACATGACCTTCGCCAAGTTTTCAAAATCGTGTATGGATTTCTTAGAGGGTGGCTTATTTCATGAGCAGACGAATGAATTTTTAGAGAGGCACCTACGGTGCAACTTTCTTTATGGACAGATTGGACCTCATACACGTGAGCCAATTTGGCGCCTCTGATGGCGTGTAGTTGTTCTCCCTTGTGCATATTAGCTTAGCTCTTCTATTTTAGCATAACCCGCTGCAAGGTTTGCTCTTATGCATCCACCTAGAAGTATTCAGGATATGTGGGATTTGTTGAAGTTGGATCTATAGTAGTGTTCGGTGATCCAAACAGTATCTGAAAAGATGCGTAGCGGATGGTGCCTGATTGAAAATCGCCAAAATCAGAATATCTTAAACTTTAGACAAATGGTCCACAATACAACAGTTAAAGCGATAATCCAAATTCAAAAAGAAAGAGTTAAATGCCAAAGGGTTGAAATATTCTAATCTAAGGGATTTCCAGGTAAACAAGGACACTGGATAAGATATTTTGGATCATGAACACAACCTGTGATCCAACTTAAATTGTCATCACGTAGCCTAGTAACAATGGGCTTGAGTATTGTAGCAAACTCCTATTATGATTGTTCACTGCTATTTTAAAAATCATGGTGACTCTTCAACCAAATATATGGTATAATTATGTGCCAATGCTAACTGTCCAAACCACTGACCCACTTGTGGATGCAACATGACCCAAAAGGTACACTCAAACAATGCAAGTAACAATCTGATTTTGTATTGGAATTTGAACCACTCACTACTTTGCTTTTAACCATCCATTTGCTAGCCATCATTGGAATGTTAGGATTTCATTATCAATGTGCTCATAGAGATATGCTCTATCCACAACCTGCATCACAATTTGGTGTCTGGAGAATTGTACATGAGTGACACATGAGAGGACGACGAGTCACTACACAAGAGGAGGATAATAGTGACCCATTTGTCACTGCACACATTTCGGGATTGAAGCTTCCATTATATGGGCTCCACTGTGCAGCCACTCTACAGAGATCCAGCAATTCCACACGCATTGCATGGAAAATTTGCTAGTACCTGTTTACATATATAGTCAATTAGTCTTTCAAAGGACTTCCTCCACTGTTTAATGGACTATTGCTTTATCTGTTTGGTATCTATTAAAAGCTGATCTCAAGAGTGTTGGGGTGGGACATGTATCAAATGAAAATTAAGTATAGATATTGCTTCAGAGTTGTAGAGTAACAACAAGTTGTCAGGTTGCTTGGTTGGGTCTTTTGTATTTGGTGATTTTTCAACATTTAATGGAGTTTTTCTCCTTTGGTTGGTCTACGCTTGCCTCTGATTTGTTCATTCCTGGTTTAGTGACGTTGTTCATTTTCTTAAAAAACAAAGTAGCTTGCCTCCATTTTCATCAGAATTTATACACATGACTTTGAAGTCATGAAATTGTGTCTCGGTGTATGAAAAAATAGTAAAATATCGCCAAATATCACCTGGGCATGGCTGGTTTATTTATGTGGAGGATGTTGGAAATTCTTCATGTTCAAAAGCTTTAGTACGTGTTTAACATGACTTCCACGTCATCCAAGCATGGGAGCAAACATAGAATTTCAACTGCTATTCTTCCTTTCTGATTTTTGTGGCGGTTTCTTGGCTTTTCGTTTGGCATCCTCACCTTCACCTTTGTATCGAGACTAAGTCCCTAGTTTTGTCAACTTAGGAACATAGTCATAGCCTTTGCCCCGAATTATGGCAGGGCCCAGAAGTGGGACAAAGATAGGGTAAAGCCATGGGCATGTGCATAATCTTGTGTATGGCAACCTTTCTTATGGCTTCATGATTTCGTGTCGCGATGAACGATCAAAACACAAAAGAGGGCTGTCTCCGTGGAAGGAGGAGGACCTGCAATGGTAGAGACTACTGATCCTCTTCTTGTTTGTTCCTAGTTGTCTGTTACGAGTTCAGAAAGCCTGGAATCATCACTACGAGGGATCCCTCACAATAGACAAGGGTGGGAAGGTATTCTGTTTGATGGCCTGGACACTTTTAGCGAAATCGAGGATGGCATGGTGGACAACATAAGAAAGAACATTAAATGTTTTGAAGTGGTCTCTGAGATCCTCAAAGAGCGAAAGTTTTAGGATATGGATGGCTAAGGAGGAGGTGGAGCATTTAGTGGGGATTTTCGGGTGTGGTTTTGACTCTTTCCCTACCACTTACATTGGCCTTCCTCTTTGCATAGGTAAGCCACCAAAACACCTTTGGGATGAGGATTTTGAAAAAGCGAAAGCAATGTTATCCGTGTGGAAGAGTAGATACTCATCTTTGGTGGGAGGGCTTACCTTAATTAAAGTTGCTAGGTTTAATATGTCAATCTACTTCATGTCTCTGTTTAAGTGCCTGAAGGCGGCAGTGGATTGGTTGGACAAGCTAAGGCATGTATTCTCATTGTAAGGGTTGTCTGAATCCCATAAATTCCATCTCTTAAAGTGGGATGAGGTGTGTAGGCCAATTCGGGAAGGGGTGCAGGTATAAGAAGATTGGAGGAGATCAATAAGGTGCTTTTGGGTAAATGATTATGGAGATTTGGGTTGGAGGAAGAGAATCTTTGTAGAAGGGTAGTTGCATCTAAATATGGGGTTGATCGAGGGAGTTCGTGGGTGAAGGGATCCTCTATCTATGGAGCCTCCGGTATTTGGAAGGCCATTGAAGGTGTGAAGGAGAGCTTTAAGAAGGGAGTGTGTTTTGATTTAGGAGATGGGAAAAGGGTGCTTTTTTGCGATGACGTTTGGCTAGGCGATAGATCTCTTCGACCCAAGTCCCCTAAATTAGTGAGGATTGCTTTGAATACCAAGTCTTATGTGGCTGATTGTTTCTCGGTTTTGGGTGAAAATACTATGTGGTCCCTTTTAAGGTATTCCACAAAGGTAACAGTGGCCATAACAACCACCATTGTTTCCTTTATGATACAGGGTGTAACGGCCATTAAGGGGGCCATAACGGCTTTTATGGTCTGTGTGTGTGTGTGTGTGTGTGTGTGTGTGTGTGTGTGTGTGAAAATCCAAAAAACCTGTATCGACCTTGTAATGAACCGTTACGTGGGCTGTAACAGCCTTTACGGGTCATTTTTTCCACAATCGTTGTTATGACCTTTATGACCCCGTAACGTATAACAGTTGCCACCGTTACCTTTACGTAACGGGCTTTACGGCCCCGTAACGGCATTTACGACACACCATGGTCCCATCTTGTAGAAGAAACCTCTTCGATGAGGAGTTGGAGGAATTCTCAAGGGTAGTGGAAAAGCTTCACGGCACCAGCTTGGTGCTGGGGGCGAAAGACTCCATGGTGTGGAATCTAGAAAAATTGGGTTAGTTTTTTGTCCGATCTTTTCGTAGCCTCCTCACCCCTAAAGGTGCATTGGGCATCCGTGTCCTTTTGAATTCATTTGGGGCCATGGCATTCCCCCAAAGATAGCATCTTTTGCATGGTTGGTGAGTAGGAATTGGGTGCTAACCATTAATAACCTTCAAAAGAGGGCAATGTGCATCTCCAATATGTGCTCTTTGTGCTTCAGTAATGTGGAATCAATAAATCACTTGTTTATTCATTGCTTATACACGATTCATTTGGGTGGGCTCTTTGGGGGGTGTTCAAGATTGCTTGGGTGTTCTTGCGCAACATTGAGGATCTCTTTCTAGCTTAGCATGGAGGTGGTATTGGTAGAGTGATGGAATGAAGCTTTGGAGGTTGTCTTTGTTAGCTATCCTTTGGTCTATTTGGAGCGAGAGAAACAACTGTTGCTTTAGGGATAAGTGTGCTCCGATTTCTTTTTCCCTTGGGAGGGCTCTCTTCTATGTTAAAGAGTGGGCTTCCAATTTGAATATTCCAGTTGATTGTATATCTTAAGTAGGTGGGACATGGATCAAATGAAAATTGAGTATTGGCGTGGGACATGGATCAAATGAAAATTGAGTATTGGGGTGGGACATGGATCAAATGAAAATTGAGTATCAACTTTAGTCTGAAAAGGATATTGCTTTTGAAGGTGGCAGAGTAGTTGGACAAGCTAAGGCATGTCTTCTCATTGCTAGGGTTGCCTGAATCTCATAAATTCCATCTGTTAAAGTGGGATGAGGTGCGTAGGCCAATTCGGGGAAGGGGTGTGGGGATAAGGAGATTTGAGGAGATCAATAAGGTGCTTTCGGGTAAATGGTTATGGATATTTGGGTTGGAGGAAGAGAATCTTTGGAGAAGGGTAGTTGCCTTTAAATATGGGGTTGACCGAGGGGATCGGTGGGTGAAGGGCTCCTCTCTCTATAAAGCCTCCGGTATTTGGAAGGCCATTGAAGGTGTGAAGGAGAGCTTTAAGAAGGGGGTGTGTTTTGATTTGGGAGATGGGAAAAGGGTGCTTTTTTGGGATGACGTTTGGCTAGGCGACAAATCTCTTTGAGCTGAGTTAGTGAGGATTGCTTCAAGTACCAAGTCTTATGTGGCCAATTGTTTCTCAATTATGGGTGAAAATACAGTGTGGTCCCTTCTTGTAGAAGAAGCCTCTCCAATGAGGAGTTGGAGGAATTCTCAAGGGCGGTGGAAAAGCTTCACGACACCAGCTTGGTGCTAGGGACAAAAGACTCCATGTTGTGGAGTCTACAAAATTGGATAAGTTTTTTGTCTGATCTTTTCATAGCCTCCCCACCCTTGAAGGTGCGCTGGGTGTCTGTCTCCTTCCAACTTCATTTGGGGCTATGGTGCTCCCCCAAAGATGGTAGCTTTTGCATGGTTGGTGAGTAGGAATCGGATGCTTACCATTCATAACCTTCCGAAGAGGGCGATGTGCATCTCCAATATGTGTTGTTTGTGCTTTAGTGATGTGGATTAGTAAACTGCTTGTTTATTCGTTGCCTGTACACTCGATTCATTTGGGTGGGCTCTTTGGGGGGTGTTCAAGACTGCTTGGGTGTTCTTGGTCAGCATTGAGGATCTCTTTCTAACTTAGCACAGAGGTGGTATTAGTAGTGATCAGTGTTCGAAGTTTCAGTATCGCTAGCCAGGGATACAGAAACAATATCAATATCGCCGATAATATTGCTGATAACTAGAAATGCGGGGAAAATGGGAAAAACCGTGGAATTTTTCAGTGAAACCTTAGGAGATGCTAAAATACACATATTTGCATATTTAGGAATAAAAAAATTGCGAAAAGAATGCATACATAATACATTTCTATTTAATAGGGGCCTAAAAGCATGTATTGCTGTAAGAAATCAGTCCAACCATCTCATCCATCCCATCTATCCATCCAATATCTGACCTTCCATCTAAACATCCATTGATATTCAAAATATCATCAACACGTGATATTTCACAACAAATTGTCAACAACTAAAAAAGAAACTAAAAATTGTGGTCTCGTTATTGCCATTTTGCAATAATGATAATACAATGATATTATCAATGTTATCGTGATATTATCAGTATTATTGTTGACAAATTGAACGTTGCATGCAACCATGTGCCCATAAAAAATACGAAATAGGAATTTTTTAATATACTGATTTTTGGCAATATCGATACATTGGCGGTATCATCGAAATATTGCAGATACATTGATGATACAAGTGACACCTGTAATTAACACAATAAAAAAATATTGGCGATACGTTGGAGGTATCAATGCATTGGTAATACAAACGACGCTTGGAATTTACACAGTTGAAAATTTTGATGATATCGTTACAGTGGCGATATTTAGTGATACATCGCCGATACCTAGAATTTTTTTATGCTGTCAATGTTATCGATATCGCTAGCAGTGTTATTGGTATTGCTGAGCTAGAAATAGAGATAATATCAAGGATATTTCGATAATATCGGAGATAATTCGAACACTGGTGGTGATCAAGGTGTTCCGTATCCGTTATGATACGGCCATAGAGGCTGATATGGATAGGTAACAGTCGTCACCGTTACACGATAAAGAGGGGGGGGGTTGGAACAGGGCAGTTAGTTTTTTTTGGACCATATCGGCTGTTACTCTCGCAACGGTTGAAAAACGACCACTTATTTTTTCTATGTAAATCCTTTTTTCCTCATTTTTTAATTTTTCTCATTCCAAAAACTTTCTTACATCATTCTATAGTAGATTTCGACCACTTGTACTCTAGTTGTTATGATGAAAATAGTAGATTGAAGCGATTTGGGCAAATAGAAGCTTTGATAGCCTTTTTTTTTTTCAAAAAATAAAAAAAAGTAGTATATCTGCATTTTTTTCGATTTTTAATTCTAATGCTTGATTGTGATGTGTAAACATTAGAGACACATAACCATGTTCATAAATTCACCAGACAATCCAATACAACACTCTCACCAAAGAGTGGACCGTTACACTACTATAAACATATTAAAAACAAAAAAGAATACAGATTTTGAATATTTACATTATTCTAGATTTTCTAGAATTTTTCGAGCAAATTTTTTTTTGAACTGTTATGGGAGTTGTAATGGTTGTTACACGCCCCCATATCAGCCCTTATGACTGATACCCGTATTGGTAATGGTGGTGACCGTTATGGCCACCATAACCTATACGGAATACCTTGGTAGTGATGGAAAGAAGCTTTGGAGGCTGTCTTTATTGGCTATCCTTTGGTCTATTTGGAGCGAGAGAAACAACTGCCAGTTTAGGGACAAGTGTGCACTGGTTTCTTTTTCTCTTTGGAGGGCTCCCTTCTATGTTAAAGAGTGGGCTTCCAGTCTGAATATTCCGGCTGATTGTATCTCTAAGTGGGTTGGGTTTCCTATTTTTGTGGGCTGTCGTTTCCCTTCTAGGGAAGGGAATGTCTGAGAATGGTTTAACTAGGATTTAAAGGAATGGGCCAATGGCAGAAATAAAGCACTTGTATAATTGCCAGGACTATGACTACAATATTTTATCTGGGGTCTTGTATGTTCTGGTTTGTGAATTATTTTTATGGATGGATATGGGGTATCTTTGGAAGTTTTATGGGCATTTGATGATTTGTAAGAGATTGACTTTTGTATTTTTTTTTTAACTGTCTGACATCAGGCATAATTTTGGTTTAATTTGCAGATTGATATGACCGCGTTGAAGCAGATGGGGGACAATGACCTCAAAGAGTTAGGGATACCAATGGTATTTGGAATTCTTTATCTCCATCATTAGTCTGAATTGTCTGTCTCATCGTGGTTGTTTGATTACTTTGAAATGCTCTACCGAATCAGCTTTTAACTGAACTTGCTTTTCCTTTACAAGTACTGTGTTATGAGTACATGGAAAGTTGAGCACACTGTTGCTATTGTGCATCTCCAGTACATTTTTTATTAGATTCAGACAATAAAGGTTAAGCCTTGAATCATTGAACAGGTTTAAGTTTATGACCTTTAAGAACATTTAATTTCCTCATTATTTGTAGCATGCTGGGTTATTTTTCCAAACCTCAATTTTCTGCTTCATATGACCCATTCAAAGTAGATGTTCTTGAAAGTATATATGATTTTAGGTTTTCCTGTTGCTGAGAGCAGATTATGGACACAGAAAATTAGACTCTCATCTGTAAGATTTATTTACTTTAGTAATGGAGGTCTCAATATTTGTTTGTTGGGAGGTTAGAAGAATGTTCTGTTTATGGGACCTCCAAAAGTGAGTTAGCAAATTAAGGACCAAGTGAATAAATTGCGTGCAGTGTTAGATAACCTGAAGAAACAATGTCCTTCCCCAACATGTGCATCATCTGCAGGAATGAGGAGGAATCGGTAACCACCTATTCATTCAGTGTGGTGGCGAGAAAGGCGCAGGCTTCCCTTCTCTCTCAGGTGGGGATATCATGGAGTTCTACTTGACTGGCGATACTTTGTTGGAATGTAGCGCATTCAATGGACGAAAGGAGGCTCATGGAAGATGTGCTTCTTCTGAATCTTTTGGGGTTTTGGGTGGAGAGGAATAGCAGAATCTTTGAGGACAAGGTTTCTACCATTGAATCTATTAAATGGAAGGTTTCCCTTATGATCATTAATTGGCGTTCCTAAGGAGATTTCTGCAATGTTCTTTGGTGGACCTCCAAGTGGATTTATTTATTTGTTTTGATCTGGGTGGGGCTTTTGGGTATCCCTGGTTGTTTTTTTTTCTTGCTTTCTGAGTGACTTAGAAGGTCCCTTGTGAGGGGCTCTTTGCTGTAGCTGTTCATTTCTAATAAAATTGTCAAATTTCAAAAGAAAACTAAAAAAAAAGGAGCTTACTGTTGAAGGTAGAGCATATTATTTCTGGAAATCATAGGTGATTTTGAGTCAACATTAATATGCTTTGGAGTTGAGTCTTTCAGGCTTAATTACTGAATGATAGAACACTTGATACACACTCAGAACTCAATCTGAAATGATTTCAGAGAGAACTCTTTAGGAGCCTTCATTGCTTATGCTGCATTTCATCATTCTGTGTCTTTTGGCTGTTTTGGCACTTTTTTTTTTTAATGAATATTATCTTTAAAAAGAAATCATTCCGTGTCTACTTTCCTTTAGGGTCTGTTTTAAATCATGGATTCCAGGGGAATGGAAAAGAAAACGTAATTGATTATTTCATCATTAGATGAAAAAATGGATTCCAAAATCTAGGCTGTTTGATTTGTAAGGAAAACTAATGTGGAATCCATATTTTATTAGACAATTTTTACCTCGTTTTTTTGTGTGTCAGAAAAAAGGACTTGTGGAAAAGCCTTATGATGACTTTGGAATCCACTTCTGTTCACAAATCAAATGGCCGAAAAACGTCAAATCAAGGGAAACTGTTTCCTTTTCCCATGGAATCCATGATTTCAAAAACAACCCCTTGGCTACATTTGGCAGCCGTTCATTGCATCATTTGATATGCTGGAGGCATGGCTATCACTTAGTTGCAGCCTGCAGCCAAGATCCTTCTCCATAGGTGCAACTTCTGCTTCAAATCAGCTTTTGGACTCCCACTCCCGCCCCCACTCAGAGTTGTTTATACTTGTGAACGTTTTGAAACTGATACTTCCACTCTCATATTCGATTTTGAGGCTGCTTCCCTTTATGCTTCATGCAATTATAATGTATTAGAGGATTGCCACATTTGACTTTTTTTTTTTTTTTTTGAGAGAACAAAGAATTAAATTTAGAAAGGCTCACAAAAGGAGCAAAGAAAACAACACCACACCCTACAAGTTAGGTCCAACACTCTACAAAGCTAGAGGCTCTTCTAATAGCCTCTTCCGCCCTAGGATAAATATTTCTGAAACAACAATCATTCCTCTCCCCAAATAGACCAGAAAACCGCCATAATGAGAAGCCTCCACCTAGCTTTCCCGGATTTGCCCACCCCTCCTCCCAAACACACCCAGTGGAGATCATCAGCCGACTTTGGCATCACCTTAATCCACCTGGAAAAGAGATAAGAAATGACTACACACCTTGCCACATTTGACTTCACCATTAGACCTTATAAAGTTGCGTCGGATTCAGAGTTACGGGTCATGCCATTGAAGAATTGTGTACAAGATACATGGTTTAAAAAATCACCCGGTATGACTCAGTATCACCTGAGTTGTATTGGTTTCAGTAGGAACAGGGATGAGTCTGGCCCTGGTACAGAAAAAAGAACCCTGACTTGGTCTGACTTTCGCTGTATCAGAACTAGATGACCCTGAATCAAGGCAAGTGAAGGCAAGTCAACGATAGGCCTTTCGTGTAGGCTATACCCGCATGTGGTCTTAGCAAAGAAGGTAAGGGTTGAGGCTCCTATGTCAGTTTAAGCACCATTTTGAAAATGGTGGTGACTCATGCTCCTCACGTCACATGTGGCACCAACGTCCATCTATCCAGACCATCCAAATTGTTAGGGCATCTTGGATGGAGCATATCTTTAAAATCACACTGATCAAGCAATCCTATCCATCTATTAATGGCTATCAACTGGATGCTTAAAAATAAAATAGTGATTGGTTCAAGTTGAAGGTAAATAGTCAGATGTTTAAGATTATTTTCTCTGAGTAATACCCCGTCCACAATTAGGTCAGGTATGTGGATGATTTGGATGGCTGCACAACCATTCAATGTGTACTGCTGAAGAGTCACCACCATTTTATATATGGTGCCGAACTAACATAAGAATCTGGCCACTAAATATGTAGGAATGTGGCAGAACTCTTTTTTTTCTTTCCAAAATGACAAGCAGCAGAGGAGAGATGAAGAAGAAAGAACCATCTATCAGCTGTGTTTTTCTTCTTTCTTTTTTACTTCTCCATGTTGATTGCTAAGATCACATGTGTCTGTAAGATCTGAGCTTTCTGTCATGGTGGCCACATTGTTTAGTTCTTGTGGCAATTCCATCATATTTGCAAGGAGGATTATTATTTTTATTTCTTCTTTGTTTTTCTATTTTATATGACCCCTCCCTCCCTCTCTCTCTCTCTCTCTCTCTCTCTCTCTCTCTCTCTCTGAATCATACCAGTTTTGAACTGGACTGATATTGAAATCCTTGATAAGATATGGTCGTCAAGTGCTAAAGCAGGATACACGTAACTGCCAGTACTCTGAATCATACCAGTTTTGAACTGGACTGATATTGAAATCCTTGATAAGATATGGTCGTCAAGTGCTAGAGCAGGATACACGGCTATGTCAGTTGCATGAAGTAAGATAGTTTAGATTTAGGTCTCATGGATCTCATCTTTCATTTTTCTTCTTATGCTCTGCTAATCAAGGATAACAAATGTGCATGCAAGATTACATCCAATAATGGAAGTATTCACCAACATTTTAGCAGTAGTATTCCATCTTACTTGGGAGAAGTATCAAGTAGGGTCCATTTCACCTTACATTTCCACATCTATGGTGATTAAGTTTTATCAGTAAAATAACACTTTAGAATGGAGAGGCGAAGAAGGAAAGGATGGGGGAGGGGTGGTTGGTATGGAATCTTCTTAAGGGTGCTTGCAGGGACCTATTCCCAGCAAGAAGCAAATAAGGAAGAATGGCAAGGGCAGAGCTGTAGGAAGTGAAGATGGGGTAGGCGAAGTGGAAGAGGGGGATGGGGCTGGGTGGACAATAGTCACAAGGAGAAAAGAGTTGGTGAGGAAGAAAGCATGCCGCCAGATGGCCTTGTCCGAGTATCCAATGCTCTATGTCACGGGATTTCTGGAGGGTTGGTTACCGATAAATTTCTTGAGGGTGTTTGGGGGGGTAGGGGTAGTCATGGAGGTGGTTGTTCCAAGGGATTGAATCACCATTGCTTATTGGGGATTTGCGTTTGTTCATATGAGCATGGAAGTGGAGCTTGCTCGTGCGGTAGAAATCTTTCATGGAGCAAGCTTCGATGGGAGTAAACTCATTGTTTAGAATACCTGTTTCAGATCTGAGCTAAAAAAATATGTAGGAGAAGAAGGGTTGTAGTAAGTTGGTTAGAGTTGCAATGGTGATACCGGTGAGGGAGGCTGCAAGGAATCTCAATGAAGCTCAGTGTGTTGGGAAGAATTCAGGAGAAGGTTCTTCACTTCTTCCTCTTACAAGGACATTGTAGCGGGGGGAAATGTGCTTTAGACGCAAGGGGTGGGCACAAAAGTAGATTTAGAGAAGAAAGGGACAGTTAAAGATCAAGATGTAGGAGGGAGAAGGGCCTTCCATGGAGGACCCTGTAAATGCGTTGGAGGTTCAAATCAATCAGGACATGATTCGAGAATCTTCGGACTCGTTGCAGCATCCAGTGGTGGCTTAAACGGAGGGTACCACCCTATCTCAAATTGAGGGGTGGCTGTTGGATTGTTGTGGTCTAGCTCCCAATGAGTTTTTGTTGAGGCCTATTGAATCAAACAAGGTGTGGATTTTCTTGCGTCCGGAAGGAGTCATGGACAATCTGTTGATAGCTGGTGTTGTTCATAGAGATGGTCCATTATATCTCATGAGAAGATGGGAGTTCCCTACTTTTTCACAACAAGGAGTGCTCGATTAAGGAAACTATTCACTTGGTCACATTCGCGGTTTCGGAATGGGCTGTTTATGTAAAATCAGCTACGCACGCTGATTTGCCCTCTTAGTTTTCTTTTTTATCTCTGTATTTTTTCCCACTTTGGCAGTCTTCAATAAAATTTCTTTGTTACCTCGCAAAAAAAAAAAAAGAAAAAGAAAAAGAAAAAGAAAAAAAGACTGTGTGGTTCTTAGTTTAGGGGATTCCCTTAAAATTTTGGTCAGGGGTTTTTTTGTTGCAGTTGCAACCTATTTGGGTGAGGTGGTCGAAATCAACCTTGTGACAAAGAACGGGGTGAACTGGGTGTTGCCAAAGTGAGGGTTAAGAGAGAAATCTATGGTGGTTGGGGAGAGGCGGCTGATGTTTAGGATTCAGTGGGAGGTAATTGACAGATGTCCTCTCCCATGGTGTGAAGTCTGGAAGTCATGGCGGTCGACTGGAGGCAACTGATGGAGTTCGAGTTGGCTACTCCTGCGGAGCTCTAGAAGCAAGAGTCTTGTGTAAGAAGCCCATTGGAAGAGATGAGTTAGGTGAGACCAAGGGGTTGATAGGTGGAGAAATGTGCTCTGCAAGAGTTCTAAAGGCGGGCATGCCCCCTTCGAACCTCGATTTTGAAGTAGGATTGAAGCTTGAGCCGGTCTTGAACCAGAGTCGTCTACCTGAAGCTAGCGGTGATGCGGTAGCTTGGAGTTCGAATAGGGACACGCGGATGAACGCCATGGTGGCATTCATCTTTTTTTTACCCTTTCGAGGCAAGAGCTTCAATCAAATGACGATGATGTTTTGGAGGAGGGCATTGATGACGACCCGTGGTAGAGTGATGAGTTAGTGTTAGGTGATGATCAGTTGGATTTTGACACATTTGCAGAAGGAGATTCAAATGTTATGACTTTAATAGTGTCCCTGACGTGTGAGAATGTTTGAAGTCCTTGTCATGTGTGATTTTTATAAGCTATGCGACGTGCAGGGCTTCCTTAAGTAGCTCCACTCATGTGCCCCAAGTCCCCATGTGGGACCTTTGACCCCCTTATATCGTCCATAAGGCTCCACTGTTCTGTTAGCAGTATGGATATAGTGGAAGTTCAAAAAGGGCCTGCTTAGTGATCTTCTGAATGAGGAAACAATGAACGTTGCTTGTTATTTGGGGATTTTGCAGGAGGGTGTATGCAATCCTAGGGCGTATCAGGTACAGAGGGTGCTCTTTTCTAGGGAGAACAGGGACCATGGTAGACGTGAATGCAATGCATACTACATTAGGGGATTTATTGAGTGCTGCAGAGTTAGAGGATGGGGAGAAGATGCTAAGCTGTGCGAGAGTCGAGATCAAGTCTCTGGAAGGGGTTGTGGTTTTCACTCATCTTCGAGCTGAGAGGATGGAGGGAAATACAAATATGATATGCATGATTTGTAATGACCCAGGTTTTTAGAATAATTTAAATAATAATTTTATTAATTTAAGGTTTCTGGAATAATTTAAATAATAGTTTAATTAATTAAATCACTTAAAGTACTGATAAATTAATTATAAATAATCCATAGAAAATTAAAGTAGGGTCTCTTTATTAAAATTGTTTAAAATAAACCCTAGAACAGTGTAGAAGCATTAGATTTCACAAAACTCACAAATTTACAATAATTACGAAAATGCCACTAGTTAAACTTAGTTAAACGACAATTTTAAGTTTTATGATTTCTGGCGATCACTTTCACACGAAACTTTATATACGAGTTCTAGGACACGATTTAACCGTACACGTCGAATTTCAGCCCTCCAATCATCCTACAAATGTCCTAATCAGAAATCGGGCCATAAGTGGGCCCGCCTTAACTTGGATCTGCCTCATTTTTCTCATGGATGGCTAAATTCATGTTATCCACCAGTTGAACGGAGGTGACGACCTCAAACCATTGCAAGTGGGCCCCACATGAAGGTGGAGCATACAAGTTGGTAATACGTGCGGCACACGTAACATGTTTTTTTAAAACTCTCTTCTTCACCCGATCGAAGCAGCGGACGTTGTTACAGCGTTCGCTTACAGCGTCCGCCCGCTTTCGACGGAGGGACCCCGTTGGATCATCAGGGTGGGCCCCATGGTTCGATCCACACTGTCCATTCAACTCACCTTGACTGTACGACCCCTTGTACAAGAAATTCATGTCAGAACATTACCCGTTCAATATACGCTGAACCATTGTTTTCCAACCGATTCGGACTTAGATCGCCAAGATCCGGGTCTTTACAATGCATGGATGATCAAGACTTGCTACTCTAGTATCGTGTGGACCTCACCTATCTTTTCAACGATCCTAGGTGGCTTAGCTTGCAAGAAACTAAATTCGAATCCAAGTTGGATTCGGAAACCTCCAACTGTTCGTATGGTGCGCTCGTGCTTGGCTATAAAAGCCGACCCTCGGCTACGTTTTCTTTAAAAGAAATGTCAGAGAGAGAGAGAGAGAGAGAGAGAGAGAGAGAGAGAGAGCCGTTAGAGAGAGAGAGGTCGTGTGGTCTCTAACTAGTGGGGGACCCGCCCATTGTTGTTGTTCCTGTTGCTGGGAGAACTCTCTAGCAAGGAAGAAGAGGAAAGAAGAAAGAAGGAGAAAGAAAGAAGAAGAAGGAAGAAGAGATTTCTTCTCTAAACCGAGTCAACTTGCTGAGTCGACTCAGTTCAGGGATTAATCATTTTCAAGCTTAAGGAACGTTACATGTGAGTGATTCATCATAGAAATTTCTAGTTAATACTTCTTCTCTTAATTTTGTTTGTCTCTAAGTATGATTTCCAATTTCCATGTCATCTTTCAACATGGTTCGTAGGTAACGATCCATTCCTCGATCTCTTTCTAAATTAAACTTAGAATCGTATATTTAATCCTAGGTAAGGGATTCATATTTTAGTTTCTATTCTTAAGAATCTTCTTACAATATTTGTTTCCTATTTGGTTTCTTCTCTCAACATTCTCTTTCTCGTTGCGCAAATCGAAATTTTAAGAATACGATTGACTTAGGCTACATACTTACGACGACAACGATATACAACCCTAGATAGTTGAAGTATTATCCAAATTCTATGTAGTATTGACATTACACTTCCCAATAGACACTCGCCTAGAGTTTGAATAAAGAGATCCCTAACGAAGTTAATGCATGCATGGTATGATTTGATTGAATGATGGATTGCATTATGTGCTTGATGAATGCTTCCATAAACTCATGACATGTGAATATATTTATACACTGCGACAGAACAGGAGCATGGTTGATTTGACTCCTCCCTGTACCAGTTAGGTGAGTATGGTTGATTTGCGACAGGTTCCTAATGTTCAGTGGCAGCGAGTTCTGGTCGTTTCACTTATTGAGCATGATTGATTTGCTCGGTTGGATCAGTGGTGTATGGTTGATTTGCCCACTGACGTGCATGGTTGATTTGCCGCCTCGCTGTACCAGTTAGGTGAGCATGGTTGATTTGCGTCAGGTTCCTAATGTTCAGTGACAGCGAGTTCCTAGACGTTTAAATCTCTTACACGTATCATAACATACATGACATCATGATAATCATTCTCCATTTATAATAAATCATAAAATGTATTAATCATCACCTCATCCTCGTATATTTCATACAATTCTATCCGTTGATGATTCGCATCCTATCTCTTATTAACTGGAATATTATTTGTGATGGAAATGACCTCACTGGGCTTTAGCTCACCAAAATCACCACAGTTCTTGTAGGTTTTCAGGAAGAAAAAGATGTAGACGGAGCAGGTTTTCAAGCACCAACTGTAATCGATTTATTTTGTAAAATTCAATGTAATAAGACATTAGTGGAAAAGCTACTTTATACTTGGGATTTATTTTAGTTATGGATGTGTGGAATGGAATCTCAAGGAATCTATGCTCGAATTTTAAATTCACACCCCGGAACTCGGGCTTTGGGTCATCGTACTCGGGTTTCGATTTTCGGGGCGTGACAGAATGGTATCAGAGAAAGATTTCGAGAATTCCAAAGTGCCTAGGGTTAGGGCTAGCACCTAGTGAAATTCAAGTAGGGTCTATAGATGAACATAGGTAAGTGTTGTAGAGAACCGGATAATAGGATAGCTTGTAGACACATAGGAATGGGTGCGCTATGTATGATATTGTTGCTATTGTACTTGATGTTTGTTTGGTTGTAAGGTTGTCAAATTGCTTGTTTCTACATAAGGGTGTTGTTGTACTATGACCTTTGTTTTGCTAGCGATGTTACTTGTAGGGTCATGTTGAGGTTAGGGTGTCTGTTGGTTTTGTGTATGATGTTTCTTTTGTTTGGACTATTCGTTTTGCTTGCTTCATTGTTTGTACTGTGATTGATTGTCTTGTTTGTGACGTTGCTTCTGTTGGGATCTTATTGTTGACCTTTTTTTTTTTGTTATAACATATGCTTAGGCACATCAGAGTGCATAGTTAAAGCTTGGTTGCGGGTATGGTTGAATCTCGAGGACGAGATTCTCGCAAGGGTGGTAGATTGTAAGAACCCGAATTCATACAGGTAGTCATACGCTTGTGTATATGTAAACCTAGGACTAGTCGAATATAGCAGATGCTCAGATATATAGAAGAGTAGTATCTTTATCTGTTAGTCTATTAGGCTTGATTGAATTTCGAGGACGAAATTCTGTGTAAGGGTGGTAGAATGTAAACCCCAAAAATTTAGGCGCATGAGTAAGTACATGAGTGTGTGTTCATATGTGAGAAATTAAATTCTAGGTCGTGTTGTTCACACGCATGCACACACATATACACTTATACACGTATTCAGACAACTTTTTAGGTCTCTGAAAAGTTTAGTGTACTTAGTTAAGTCATTAGACTGATTGTTAGAATGATTCATCGTTGCAAGACCGGAATATCTAGCCGTCTGCTTCGATTTCGAATTACGCGATTAACATAAACTCGCCGTATGATCTCCACATTGTCCTGTACACATGTCCGTCCGTAAATCTGATCTGTATATCTTGTCCGTGACCTGGCATACGTTTATATCATTCCTTTCCCGACTATATGAACCTGTTCAGGCGTGCTTATAACACCCCAAGTTCTTGGAATCGTTTAAATCGTAATTTAATAAATTAAATAACTTTAAATGTTGATAAATTAATATTAAATAATCCGTAGGAAATTAGGGTATGGTCCCTTTATTAAAGTTGCTTAGAATAAACCTTAGAACAGCGTAGAAGCATTAGATTTCACAAAACTCACAAATTTACAATAATTACGAAAATGCCATTAGTTAAACTTAAGTTAAACAGCCATTTTTAAGTTTTATGATTTCTGGCAATCATTTTCATGCAAAAATTCATATACCAGCTTTTGGGCACTGTTTTAGCCGTACATGTCGAATTTCAACCCTCTGATCATCTTATAAATGCCCTAATTGAAAAGCAGGCCATAAGTGGCCCACCTTAACTCAGATACGTCTCAAGTTTCATGGCAGCGGTTAAAATTATGTGGCCGACCTATCTGACGGAGGAAACAGTCCAAATCCATCGTAGTAGACTCACTTAACAAACCCAACACTAAGCCACGGTTTCCGTAACGTGCAAGTTACGTAAAATTAAAGAAACCTTCTTCTTCGTTTCGCCTGTAACAGCGGCGAGCGCTGCCGATATGGACGCTCCACGTCGTCCACCTGCTGGGGCCCCACTTCGATAATCCAAACGGTCTATCTTGTTATTACCCCTCAGGAATTCAGTCCGTGGAAGCCGTTCGCTATAAACCCGATCCAGTGGCCCACCTCAAACCACCATTCAAAATCAAGAAGCCCATGATCCTCCCATCCGCTTCGCATGGCCTCTCCAAAATTCACCTAGATCTTCTTGTGGACCCCTCCAATCATTCAAACGGTCCTCATGCTCCATCTCAGTCTAGTCCAAGCCGTTTCCAAATCCTCTTCCAACTCGAAAATCGGTCTCCATCCGCAAACCGTCTGTTGCCTCTCCCACTCCAATCGGGAAACTGGATTCGCCACGCCCACCGACTATATCTGTTACAGAACCGGACGCTTGTCCCTGCCTCTTAGAAATATCCTCAGAGAGAGAGAGAGAGAGAGAGAGAGAGAGAGAGAGAGAGAGCTTGCTCCCTGTCGCTGCTACTATTACATCCAGCTGTTGTTGAAGGATTTTTCCAAACTCATCAGAAGAAGAAGAAAAGAAGAGGAGAAGAAGAAAGAGAAAGAAAGAAGAAAGAGAAGAAAATTTTCATTGAGTTAACCCAGCGGGTTAACTCGCTGTGTCGCCACAATTCCAAAATTGGGCTGTTTGATCTGTGAGTGATTCATCTCACGTAACTTCCGTTGATAATTTCTTTAGTCTTCTCTCTTGTTTACGTTTCAAATCTCGATTTTCCTCTCCAAATCCATGTAGTAAGTTTTCTCCATAGTCATCTTTAATTTTAAGCATGCTTTGTTATTTGTTTCTAATTCCACTCTGTTACTATGCCTAGTATGGATCCTAGGTAAGAGATCCATCTTTCGTTACCATTCTTAAAGTTCTTCTTTCAATATTTCTTTTCTTGTTGGTTTCTTTTCTCAACTTTCTTTCTCGTTGCGTAAATTGAAATTTTAGAACACACTTGACTTAGGCTACATACTTATGATGTCAACGAGGTACAACCCTAGATATTTGTGGTGTTATCGAAATTCTACGTGGTATTGTCCCTACACTTCCTGATTGACAATAACTTAGGGTTTAAATAAAGAAATACTTTAATAAAGTAAACACATGCATGGTGTGATTGGAATTGAGTTTGATATGCATTGTATACTTGGCTAGTGTTTCCATAACTCATGCCATATACATACATTTATACACTGCGACAGAACAGGAGCATGGTTGATTTGACTCCTGGCGTGCATGGTTGATTTGCCGCCTCGCTATACCGGTTAGGTGAGTATGGTTGATTTGCGACAGGTTCCTAATGTTCAGTGGCAGCGAGTTCTGGTCGTTTCACTTATTGAGCATGGTTGATTTACTCGGTTGGATCGGTGGTGCATGGTTGATTTGCCGCCTCATTGTACCGATTAGGTGAGCATGGTTAATTTGCGACAGGTTCCTAATGTTCAGTGGCGGCGAGTTCTTAGACGTTTATTGCTCTCACACGCATCATAACATATATGACATCATGATAATCATGTTCCATTTATAATAAATCATAAAGTGTATCAATCATAACCTCATCCTCGTATATGTCATACAATTCCATCCGTTGATGATTCGCATCCCATCTCTTATTAACTGGAATATTACCTGTGATGGAAATGACTTCACTGGGCTTTAGCTCACTACAATCACCACAGTTCCTGCAGGATTTCAGGAGGAAGAAGAGGCAGCTGAAGCGGAATATCTAGACGGCTACTTATATTAGAAGCTTTATTTTAGATTAGATTGTTTAATTTATTTCCCTTTAAAATTGATGTAAACAGACTTTAGTAGACTTAATTAATTCGTAGAGTAGATGTAGTTGTTTAATTTAATTTACAGCTTGAGATTCAAACTATGATAAATAAAGTACCTTAGTTTAGTTAATATTGTGGTGTGTGGAATGGAATTTCTCTAAAGTCATGCTTGAATCAAGTTCACACCCTGGAACTCAGGCTTTGGGTTGTTGTACTCGAGCTCGAATTTCAGGGCGTGACATGATTAATGCTGGAATTCCGGAGGTTTGTCATGATGCCTTGGGTGTGGGTGGTTCGATCTTTGAGGAACAGTTTTGATGGATGGACCAAAGACATTATGGAAAGAGTGGGGGGACTGGTGGGGGTCCTTCGGGCGCAGGATGAGGACGTCTATGGTTTCTTTCAGTTGTCCAAGCCATGGGAGCTCAATGACAACAAAATCTCCAGTCGTTGAAGCCAAAGAAATCTCCTGAAGGTATGAGGGAACTCCTAAGCTTAGAATGCTCTATTAATTGCGAGCTTACAACTAAAGCTAGTAGAGGCAATAGGGGAAGATTGGGTAGAGCCGTTGTCCAATGATAATCTTGTTATGGAATGTGTGTGGCTTGGGGTGCAAATTCAAGAGGGCTCATGTTAGAACAACATGTAGGAAAACTAAGGTGGATATAATCTCTTTTTGGGAATCCAAGCTGTAGTCCATTGAGCTCGATTCTCTCTAGAGGGCTAAATCCAAAGACTGGTTTATTGTCGACGCAAATGGGGCTGCTGGTGGGACTTTAGTTTCTTGGAATCTTGAGAAGTGGAAAAGGGAGGATGTCTTTGTTGATGCTTTCTCTTTCAGTCAAACTCCGTGATGTTTCTTTTGGTTTTCAATGGGTGTTTACAGCAACTGTCTATGGACCATGTGTTATAGTTTGAGGGACCAGATTCTGATTTCCGGTATGAATACGAAAAAAAAGGGACCAACTTTGGGTGGAGCTAAATAGTGTAAGGTAGAGGTAGGAGATATCGTGGTGTGTTGTTGGGGATTTGAATGTGGTTTGGTTTTCCTATGAAAAATCCAGAGGTGGGCGTATAACTAGGAGTATGAAGCTTTTCTCGGATTGGGTGGCTTACCACGAGATGGTTGACCTTTGGGGGGCTCCAGGATCACATGGTCCAACAAGCAGGATAATGCAGTGTTAGCGTGTTTGGACATATTCTTAATGTCGGTAGATTGGGTTGAGAAATTTCCTTTAGTTAGTCAGTGCAAACTGAGGAGAATCACTTGCGATCATTGTCCGATTATTGTGGAGGTGGTTGAAGATAATTGGCGCCCTAGACCTTTTAGGTTTGAATTGGCTTGGCTGGAAATTGATGGCTTTGATCAGCCTGTGGAAAATTGGTGGACTTCTTTCTTGGCAGAGGGTTATGCCGGCTTTAGATTGAGTAGTGAGCTCAAGACGTTGAAAGCTAAAAATTAAATCGTGGAAGAAAAGAGGTGCTTGGTGCTAGGGATGCTGAATTCGATAAGAAGGGGGAAGAGATTCATGAGTTAGACATGTTGGAAGGTGGTGGTCTCTCGAAGAAGATAGAAAGAGAAGGGATGAATCATCTTTAACTTTTGCCAGTCATTTGAGGGAAGATGAGATAAAATGGCGGCAAAGATATAGAGCATTGTGGCCTAAGGAAGGGATAAAATATGTGCTTCTTCCATAGCATTATTAGTGCCCAGGCTTGTGAGAATAAAATATCTTCTTTAGTTGTGTATGGGATAAGAACCTTAGACAAAAGCAAGATTTGTGACTCTATAGTTTAATTTTTCCCATTTGTATGTTGATAGGTGGTTGAGACTATGGCTTGGCAATTTAGAATTTCTAAGGTTGAGTAGTGAGGATGTTGAGATGTTATGAGCACTAATTGCAGAAGAAGAGATGCTAGTTGCGCTAACCTCCATGTGTGGGGACAAGCCTTCAGGCATCGATGGTTTCCCTACGATGTTTTATCAATAGTTCTAGGACCTAGTTAAAAGGGATGTGATGGATTATATTGCGGAATTATTTGAGCGTGGCTGGCTTTCTAGTGAGCTTGGAGCTTCGTTCATAGCTCTAATTCCTAAGGTTGAAGGAGCAAATCCTCTTAAAGATTTTAGGCCGATTAGTCTTATTGGTGGGCCCTATAAGCTATCGGCCAAGATTCTTGCTTCAAAGGGCTTTATTGAAGGTCATATCGATAAATCAAGGGGCGTTTGTGGTGAGGAGAGAGATTTTGGACAACGCCCTTATTGCGTATGAATGCATTGATTCCAAACAGAGAAAGGAAGAGTGGTTTTCGCAAGCTGGATATTAGAAAGGCGTATGATCACATTGACTGAGATTTTTTAAATTATATGCTTGATCGTTGAGGCTGTGGCCATAAGTGGAGAGGATGGATTCAAGCTTGCATTAAATTGGCTTTCTTCTTCATTTTGGTTAATGGGTTGCTAAAAGGGTATTTCAAGGCATTGCGGGGTCTTCGGCAAGGAGACTTGTTATCCTCCTATCCAAGGTATCCCAAAACGGTTACGATACGGCCGTATCGGCCGATACGTAAAGGAAACGGTGGTGGCCATTACGCATTACGGGGTCGTAACGGCCGTTATAGAAAAAACGGTGGTGGCCGTTACGCGTTACGGGACCGTTACGGCCCTGTAACAGACCGTTACAACCCCGTAACGGTCCCGTAACGGTCATGTGACTGTTTTTTTCAGAAAATAAAAAGGGGCCGTATCAGCCTGATACTGGGGTTCGTAACGGGCCTAACGGCCGTTATGGCCCGTATCGTAACGGTAATGGTGGTGGCCGTTACGGCCACCGTTACCGTTATGGAACACCTTGCTCCTATCTGTTTGTGGTGATAGGAGAGGCTCTTAGTATATGATGCTTCGTAAGGGGGAGGAGAATGGGTTATTTAGTGGTTTTAAGGTGTCAAATGGTGGATGATAAGTTTATCATCTTCAATATGTTGACGACATGCTTCTATTTGATAGATAACCTTGGGAAAATTATTATTTGCTTTTTAGCGGTCTCTAGCTTGAATGTTAATGTGGCCAAGTTTGAAATGTTGGGAGTGCATGTCTATAGCGATGGTCTTTGTTGTCTTGTGGGTTTATTCGAGTGCAAGTTCGGGTCTTTTCCTACAACATATTTAGGGCTACCTCTTTGCATAGGGAAGCCGGCCAAACACTTATGTGACAAGGTCATTGATAGAATTGAGGAAATTAGCAGCTTGGAAGGATCGTTGTCTCTCTTTGGTGGGTTGGCTCACCCTTATCAAGGTGACTTTCTCTAATATGCTTGTATATTTCATGTCTCTTTTTAAATGCCCTAAGGAGGTTTTGGATAGACTTGAGAAGCTTAAAAGAGATTTCTTTTGCAAAGGTGCCTCCGAGAGTAGGAAATTCCATCTCCTTAAGTGGGAAGAAGTGTGGATGCCTATTTCAGAGGGCAGGGCTGGTCTCAAAAGGTTGGGTAATATGAATATTGCCCTTCTTGGGTGGTGGATATGAAGGTTTGCTTCTGAAGAGGGAAGACCTTGGAGGGGGATTATTGCTAGTAAATATGGAGTGCAGGAGGGTGGGTGGTTTGTGAGAAGTTCTTCACTTCATAGAACTACTCATTTATGAAAGGCAATTGCGGCTATTGAGCATTTGGTTCAGAGGGTGATTGGCTTTGCTTTGGGTAATAGGCACCTAATTTGATTTTGTGTGGACATTTGGTGTGGCGATCATGTGCTCCAGGATCTTTTTCCTACCTTGGCTTAGCTTACTCCTCACTGGTTTATATCTGTGGTAGCTTGCTTTTCCTATTGCGGTGGAGAGGTGTTTCAGTGTCCTCCTTGCTGTAGGAATCTGTTGGATGAGAAGATTGTTGAGTTCGCTAGTTTGTTGGATAATCTCAAGTGCGCTCTTCCTTCCCCTTTAGAAGCGAATCGGATGGTTTGACAGATTCATAAATCTGAAAAGTTCTTGGTTCGTTCGCTTTATTCCTTAATCTCTAAACTGTCTAGTCCTTCTCATTCGTTGCACCTGTTTCAACATTGGTTTTATGGAGCTCCTCCTCGGGTCATGGTGTTTGTTGGGCTTGTGGGGCGCAAGAGGGTGCTTACCGTCGATAATCTTCAAAGGAGATCCTTAGTACTTCCTAATGTCTGTTTGATGTGTATGGAGATGGTTGAATTGATTGATTATCTTTTTTTCATTGTCCTTTTGTTTATAAACTTTGGGTCTAGTTTTTAAAGTTGCTTTGCACCGATTGGGTGATGCCAAAGTTAGTGAGTGATCTTTTGTGGGCTTGCCACAGGAGAGGTATTGGGAAAGCTGAAACAGCTAAATGGAGGCTGACGCTCGCAGGTATCCTTTGGGTTATTTGGGGGCTAGGAATGATCGTTGCTTTCAGAATGAAAGAATGGAGGTGGATGAGGTTATTAGTAAGATCAAGGATCTTGTGTCGGGTTGGGCTGGATCTGTTACGGTCAATTTAGCTACAAATTGATGTGGACACAAGATCATTTCAAGTTTACCAATGAAGAAAGCGCCCACCACTAACACCTTCCTTGTGGTTAGGCGATGATTGAGGAGCATTAAAGACCCTACGCACGTGATTTGGCACATAGAAGACACACATAGAAGACACGTGTGTAGGATGGAAGAAGACCCGACTGAAGGAATAGAAGAATGCATTTCTGAAGGTGGTCGGGCGCTCGGCCAAATTTGTCACCGGGACGCCCGAAATTCTGCAATTTTGCAGTTTTTCTTGTTGGACCGTTTTTGTCTTAGCCGGGTGCCCGGCCAATTGGGTCACCAGGCGCCTGGCCAACGTACGAACTGTTTTTTTTTAAGTTGTTTTTTACCAATATTTTATGGGTATTTTGGTACTTTTATGTTTTCTTCTTGCTTATTTAAGTGGGCTAAGCCCTAATAACGTGATTAGTTGATTATTAATGAAAAGACAAACCTCTTTGGTGGCTTCTCTCTCTCTCTCTCTCTCTCTCTCTCATGGTGCTTCTTCTCTCTCCTTGATCTTCTTCTTCTAACTTCTTCTTGTGCCCCTCCAAATTCTTCAAGGTAATTATTTTCTTCTTTCTATTTTCCAGTTTTGCTAATCCTTCCTCGATCAAACCTTGAGAATCGATCTAAACCCTAAACCCCCAAATTCTCAAATCCTTAATCCGAGAAACTTCCTGATTCTTCGGACTAGTGATCTTTATTGATCGATTAGGTATGACCATGCAAGATCGGGAGGTCTCATCCCTCGCCGGATCCAACCTAAGTAATAATTGAATTCTATACTCCATGGTTGTGATGATGGCCCGCTCCATTGCATATTTCCTTTATGATTTTCTCAGTTATGATGATTAATGCTCGAATTTTAGATTATTATTGCCTTTTATTTCCCCTGAATAATTGTGTCTATAAACATGCATCATAATTAGGGCGTCCTTCATCACAAATCCTTTTGGTTTGCGTGGGTGTTGTATTCTTTTCCCTTTTTTGCTAGCGTCTTTGAGAGAGAGAGAGAGAGAGAAAAAAAAAAGAAAATCAATGGTGATTGCTAATGTGGCCAGTTTTTTACTTCTGAACAAATTGATGATCATCTATCTACCTACAACAATACAGTATGGTATATTATAGTTTGTTGGAAGAAGGCTATGATAATCATGACCATGACAATAATGATAAAGGTTGAGTGTGTGATGACTTTTTTTTTTTAAACATTGGAGAATTTTATTATCAACGACCGAAGCCAACATTTACAAATATATACAAGCCGAAAGAGAATTACAACTCAAGCCAACTATCAGGGAAATGGGCAACAACCTTAGATGCAATTGCCCATTCCATAATATATAATTTAGCCCTATCGAACACCTTTGAAACTCACCCTGCTCGATTCTTGAAGCAACGATTGTTCCTTTCTAGCCATAAGAACCATAGCCCTGCAAGTAAGTAAAGTCGCTAGACTTTTTGCCTACTCTTTCCAACACCACCACCATGCCACAAAAAAAAAAATATATATAATAATAATAATAATAATAATAATAATAATAATAATAATAATAATGGGCAATGGAATTTGGCAAAAGCCATGCAATTCCGAAAACTTGAAGAAGCCTTCCCATAAATTCCTTGTGAAAGAACAATGAATAAATAAATGGTCAGCATTTCCTCATCTTGGTAGCAAATGAAACGTGCATTAAGGAGAATCATCTCTCTCACAGAGATTGTCGACCGTTAACACTTTGTCCATGCAAAAGCAATAATAACCTTTGGAGGAGCCCACAACACCATATGGAGGATTGACTAACCTCGTCACTAATCCCGTCGCCAGCTAACCACTTTGTAGAAGATCTTCCTGAGAACTTCCCAGATTTCTCTTTTAGCCAAAGCAAGGAGTCCTACTCATTTAGCACTGGGTGAACCTTGGATAGCAACTTTAGCAAATTGATAAACTCCTCAATCTCACCATCATCTAAATACCTTCTACATTGTGGGGACCAAATATCCTCACCATGCATATTGAAACAACTTGCCACTAATACATTTGTCTCCACAGATAGCCTCGCTAACCTAGGAAACCTCACTCAATTTTCATTCCGCCACCCACATGTCCTCCCAAGACCTTATCTTCAAACCATTTCCTAATGAGAGACCTATCCCTTCCACACCTTACTTTTTATCAACGCCACTGATTTCCATAGGTAGGAGGATCTTCCCACACCTTAATTTTCACCCATATTGAGTGTGCGCTGATGATGATAGTATTGCATGTACATCTATGTTGACAAAGTGTATTTATATCTTTGGTTATAATCATTCCTTTATTGATAAGCCACAGAGTTTAGTCATTTATTTCGTTCCCAAATTACCTATGAAGGCTATGTACCATATGACGATAGGTACCTGGCATGTCAACATAAAAAAAACTAGGGTACATCATTATGGTAATGCTATTAAGGTTATCTTCTCATATGAAGTTATTAGATTGGTTTTAGTGTTAAATATGAAAAAACATAAAAACTAGGGCGCCATTTATAATTCAAGGCAAATACGGCTCTATTAATCATTTATTTCTTCCCATATTACCCATGAAAGCTACAGGCGTCATGTACTACATGTTGAAAGGTACCTGGCGTGTTAACCTTGAAAAACTAGGGCACACTGTTATGGTGATGTTATTTAGGTTATCTTCTCCTAAGAAATTATTAGATAGGTTTGTGTTAAATATGAAGAAACATAAAAACTGGATTGCATTTTCATGTATTAAGGGGGCAGGTCATAGGATTTATTAATTTTTAAGGTACCCATTAATTTCAATATTAACAGAAAATGGGAGAAAGAAGGCAATTCAAGGCAAATATGGCTCTATTGGAGAGTGGATGTTCCAAGCCTCCCATCTTCCCAATGATCGGGTCTTTGGAGAGCAATCAAAACACTGGAAGAAACTTTTTGTTAGAGGATACAACTGAAGGTAGACAGTTACGAAGTTCACCACTAGGATGGACCTTTTTGTCCATATAGATTAAATACACCTAAAGGAGTCATGACTAGATAGCGCTTCTCTCAGAGGAGAACAATTGATGTGGTCTAATTTTCGGTGAAATCACTCCATGCTCGGCCCATGGCATCCTTCCCCTCTTGGAGTAGTGGATTTTTGTTGGAATCGGGGCTTGAGAAATTGTTGACCATCTGCCACTTGCATTGCAAGCGAATGGTCATTATGAATTGTTGCATTTAATGTATATGAAAGGCTTGATTCTGATCATCTGTTCAGGCATTGTTTATTTTATGGAGTGGAATGGATGGGTATCCTTGGATTGGTGGGAGTCTCCTGCTTGATGCTAGCTCTTGCAGTTCTTTTAGAAGCTTGGAAGATATTCTTTTCCAATGAGGGATCATTATTTGGAATCTCTGCTTTCAATGGTTTTTGGTCTATTTGGAAGGAGTAGAACAGATAGATTCTTTTGGAATAAAGCTGAAGATATAGGAGCCAAAGGTATAATTAACTATTTAGCCTTGATTTTGAGGAGTTTTCTGGAATGAGGCAAAATAATCTCAGGCTAAAAATTGTGGAAGATGGAAGCTCGAGTTCTGGAGCTATTTTAGAAGCTTGGAGGATTTGAGTTCTACTTCCTGCAAGGCAGGATTATCTGGAAGGAGTCTTCTGATAGATGTTTCTGAAGATGGTGGTTTAGCAAGCTAGAGGGAGGATTATCTTTTGGCCTTGGTCTGCAAAGAGTTTGTGGGCTTGAGGTAAAATGATCTCAAAAGGGAATGATTAGAAAGTGTAGGCAAGGTGGCTGGGCATGCAATAGGGAGAATTATATTTTGGCCTTGGTTTGCAAAGCGTTTGTGGGAATAAGGCAAATTGATCTCAAAAGGGGATGATTTGAAATTGTGAAAGATGGATAGAAGCAGGAGAGTGGGAAAAATAGGATATTTATGAGTCTACCTTGTGCTAGCATGTTGAATATTGATTTTGAAGGAAGTTTGTTTAGGAATGTGGGTCCTATTGGTGTAGAGTTATAATCAAAGTCGAGATGGGTTGTTCAATGTAAAACCCTTGGCTCTAATTGGTTCTGTTCGATGTAAAACTCTTGCTTGCTCATATTATTTTTCTGTTATTATGAGGATTTTTGCCTAGAGCTTTAATCCCATGAACCTTGAATCCGATAGAGTAGAGACCGTCTACACATGCAGGTGGAGAAGGTGCTTAACAACTTGCCTTATCCAACGCCGTTGCCCAAATCTTGGATCTAATTACCCTTGCTGTTTTTCAAACACCTCCAACCACCTCTCTCCTATTGAGTAGTGATTAGATCAGCTCTGGTAACCCTTCCTTTTGCCAGAGTATTAGCATCTGAGTAGCATTACAGTGAACATGATAGAAGGAAACAGTGTCCTTAAAAAAGTCATGAAACTAAGTCATTAGATTAGCTACTTTCCACAGGTATTGGCCAGATTTGTTTTACCTTCATCTAGGAATAAAGAAGTGCTTCTCAGCATGCATTCACCTTCAGCTATGGATGGTGAAATTCAAATTGCCTGGTGTAAGAAACTCAAGGAAATAAACCTCATGCAATCTTAACCAAACAGAGGATGTTGGTGGAGAGATTAATTTGAATAGATTAGAAGAGTGGTGAAAGAGAAGTGTAGATATGCTACGTAAGGAGCTACTAAATTCCAAATTTTGGGGAATGGAATGGCTTCCTGAATAGAAATTATTATTAAATATCGAGTTATTAACTTGGCATCTCATGCCAAGGTTGGGACAAAGTTCTTCATTAATGGAATCAAGAAATTGCCTCATACTAGATAACTTTATTTTTAACTTCTGTATCCATGTATGATGTTCTATAAATTCATGTGTTTGTTTGCTCTGGTAAATATGGCATTAACTGACATGCTGCATCGTAGTGATTCTAAAGTCTTTAAGTTGAATCAATTTTCATTCCAGGTATTCTGGAAAGGAAATCAATTACTGATGAACAACAAAGGAACTTTTAGAACACATAAAATGGAATGCAATCATGCTCTTTTGCTTGTTTCTTAAATTCCATGCATAAAGATGAGTTTGATAGATAGGGTCTGATGACTTGTGTCATATGTGTTCTTCCATGACAAGGAATCATGTTCACCACCATCATCATTATCATCATTATTGGATGTGCCTTTGTTTCTCATGAGAGGTTGTGTGGGCTGTGTAGGGACCCAGGAAGAAGATTCTCCTTGCTCTCTTACCTCGTTCCAAACATCGACAGTCACGAGAGGTTTGACAAAAGATGGATAAAATGCAGGGTAGGGATGTCAGTTCTTTTGAATGATTGGTAACGTAACGTAGGGATCATGTATATCAAGATAATCCTCTCCATGTATTTTTTTTTTTTTCTTTCTTTCTTTTTTCGTTTTTGGAAAATTGGCCTAAAGGTTTTCCCCAATTTTAAGTTGATTGAAAATAGCATTCTTCCCAGCAAACTTAAATCCAAGTTACAAGAATGAATTAGATGTCTAATTTGTGTGTTTTATCTATATATAATGTTAAAAGATTTGCCTTTTGCTGTAGTGGCAAGTAATGCAATGACATCATTGAGGGAGGTTTGCTTCATGTCTTCCCTTGAAACGTATGTCTTTTACTCTCACAAATGAGGTTGCTATTCTCTCATGGGAGGAGATACTTTTTGCAGGCAATTCTGTGATGCATGTCTTGCAATTTTTTCCTCCTAGTTGTCCGTCGGTGGCTATTTTTGTAAATGGAATGCACATTATGCAGGGGTTTTTGGAGACATGTTATTGAAATAAATAAACATCAACATTCAGTATCAATAAGCTTTGACAGATGGTGGGGGAGGAGATGACATATGCTTCTCCTGCCCACATGCCTTGCCGCTCCGAGCAGCCAAAGCCATCAGGAACTTAGATCTTGTGGAAACATCAGGGTTGCTGCAGGCATGGTCGGAAGGGAACCGGTGGTTCAAGCACACTTTCTGATGGCAGATTTTGCAAGCAGCGGTGTTGGAAAAGGTCAGTACTTGTTTGCAACGCTTGACAGGGCATGTGGGCTTTTTCTTATTAGAAGGATTGCAGTCCCTAGACTGTTGGTGTTGTTCCAAGATGGCCTTGTCGTCCTTGCTGCTTTCTCTCTCTATTGACGATGAACATAAGCTGCATACCACCACTGTTCGGCTCCGGTGCTCAGCTTTTGGGCAGTCATGGGATTTGTAGGATCTATGCTCCAGGCAATAAACCTGCCAATAAAACAACGTTACTTCTGGACAAAATCCCAGTCCAATGGTACGCTGTTCAGTAGCCAGCAAGCCCATCCAAGCCATTCCATTCATTAGGTACATCCTACTAATGGATACCAAAAATCAGACTTCCAAAATTCAGGTGGTTAGGAATGATTTCTCATTGTTCAGTCACGTGTGGCCCACCTGAATGTCTGATCTGTGAGATGATTGGTGTCCAGGATGAAGTTGAGGAGGTGCACCTGATGTACGGAAGGGATGTAATGGTAGACTTGCGGGCAGAAAATGAAGGGAAAGAAGAAAAGTGGTAAGATGGGAAAGGAAAAGGGATGAGAGATGAGAGACCATTAGACATGCGTCGCACTTGAAGGGAAGAAAGTCAAGCTGATTGCATGAAGATTGTTGGCAGTGCTTCCCCAGCTCAGGAAACGCTTCTGTTCCTCCTCCCTCCATGTATCTATGTATGTTCGCTCTCTCTCTCTCTCTCTCTCTCTCTCTCTGCGCGTTGTGAGTCTTTCCTTTACGGCCTTTGTATATTTATAGGTTTTCCTAGAGACGCCTTGCGATCCAAGTAAGTTGATTTTGCGGTTACAGGTTTCCCATAGACGCCTTGCTATCCAAGTAAGTTCATTTGCTTGTTTCACCCAAACACGGGTCTCTCTCTCTCTCTCTCTCTCTTTCATATATATATATATATATATATATATATATATATATATAGAGAGAGAGAGAGAGAGAGAGAGAGAGAGAGAGAGAGAGAGAATGCTCACACGTGAGAACTTTTTGAGGACTCATCACACATAATGTGTCCTCAAAATCTGAGCCGTCCATGTGATGCAGTACCTCAAAAAACCACAGGGTGCAACTTTCAACCTGGTTCACAAATCTGGTGGCCACCCTCCCCCAATGGCCCACTAGAGTTCTGGACCATGTTGAAAGTTGGGCCACAGGGGTTTTTTGGGGTGCTGCATCATGTAGACAGGTCATATTTGGGGTGCTGCATCACATAGACGAGTGATTTTGGGGACACATCACGTGTGATGAGTCCTCTAAAAGTTCCCATGAGTTGGTTAGCATGTGAGCATTCCTCTCTCTCTATATATACATAGCAAAGGCTACCAACCTTCCTAAGATGGGAAATTCCCAAGGATATGGGGAAAGTTCTATGGGTTCCACCATAATGTATGTGTTATATCGACATCATGGACGACAGCAGAAAAGTAAGGTGGACCGTTGAAACTTCCCTATGAACCATTGTGATGTTGATTTACCATCAAATCAGTTCATATGGTCACACAAAAGTAAGGTGGACCGTTGAAACTTCCCTATGAACCATTGTGATGCCGATTTACCATCCAATCAGTTCATATGGTCACACAGACTTGGATGAAGGGAAAACTTAAATATCAGCTTCATCCAAAACTTCTATGGCCGTTAGAAAGTTTTTAGAAAGTTTTTAATGGTAGGTGTTCGGTCCACTGTTTTCTATGGTGTGGTCCGCTTCAGCTTTAGATCTGCCTCATTTTTTGGGGTCATGCACTAAAATGATCTGAAAAGATAATAGACGGAGAGATATAATAACACGAACATCGTGGTAGACGGCAACGACCTTGTGCGTGTTCTACCCTAACGACATGACATGACCGTACGCGGATTGCTCGGTAGATTCAAATCTCAGGTGGACCACACCACAATTTAACATCCACCATTAAAAATGTTTTGAGGGCTAAAATATTTTGGATGAAGCTGATATCTGTGTTTTCCCTTGAGCTACGGCTGTGCGACCTAATCACTAGGTTGGACTGTAAATAAACATTACAGTGAACCCTGGGAAGTTTTTAATGGTGGGTGTTTGATCACCACTGTTTCCCTGTAGTGTGGGGTCCAGCTGGGGTTTGGATCTGCTTCAATTTTAAAGCGTTCTCTAGAATGATTTAGAAAGACTGATGGACGGCTTGGATATATAGAACCGACATGAAGTGGGCCACCCATTAACGTGTGATCGGGTAACATCCAATCCACTCCCTGCGGATGCGGAGCCTGAATGCCTGGGAAGCCCACCAAATCCACTTCCTGTGTCGAGAAGCTCGGTGGGCCCCACTGTGATGTTTGTGAGAAATCCACCCCGTCCATCCATATTACCATATTATCTTAGTATATGAGCCCAAAAATAAGGCAGATCCAATAATACTCAAAAGTAGGCTGCACGACAGGAAATGATAAGGATTGAATGTACAATACAGCAGGCATTTCCTTGCCCCGGAGGTTTCGCATTTCCTTGCCCACTGTTTCCTGCTGTGCGCCTCACTAGAGCTTTGGATCTGTCGGGCAACCAGATGGAAGGAAGCGGATTAGGTGAGACACCGGATCCACCGAGGTGCGTTGGACCCTTGACTGTGGGGCCCACTGTCATGTACATGACTACATCCATATCGTCCATTCGTATTGAAAGCTTATTTTAAAGCATGATCCCAAAAACGAAGCTGCCTCAAACCCTAAATGGGCCATAGTACAGGAAACAGTTGTGATTGACCATTAAAAACTTCGTGTAGGCCACAAAAGCTTTGTATCAAGATGATATTTGTGTCGTCTCTTCATCCAAGTGTTTGTGACCTTATCAAAAGGTTGGATGGCAAATAAAAATTCCGGTGGAATCCATGAAGTTTTTAATGGCGAGGATTCAATCAAGATTGTTTCCTCTGGTATGGTCCACCTAATAATATTTGAGTCAACTTCATTTTTGGATCATAGCCTAAAATGATCTTTCACAACGGTTGGACGGTTTGGATTTAAGACACATACATCACTGTGAGCCCCACAGTGAGGGCCCCACCCACCTTCGTAGATCCGAGGTGTCACCTACTTCTCACAAACATCCGTTGGACCGTACTTGGATTTTGTGGTTCCGCAAGCAATTCGCGTCCGCGTATGCCGTACTTGGATTTTGTGGTGTAGAACACGCACCAATGTGGGCGACGTGTTGACCCAGGAAAGTTCACGGGTGCCACCATGACGTATGTGTTACCCTGTCTATCCATTTTTCATATCTTTTTAATGCATGAGCAAAAAAATAAATAAATAAATGAGGCCGTTCTAAAGCTCGAGTAGATCGCACCACCACTGAAAACAGCTGGGATAGGATTTCTACCATTGAAAATTCACTTGGGGTCATAACATTTTTGCACCAAGCTGATATTTAGGTTTTCCCTTCATTCAGGTCTGTGTGACCTTATGAACTGATTGAATGGCAAATAAATATTACAGTGGGTCTTAGGAAGGTTTCAATGGTTGGCAACTTGTCCACATTGCTTTCTGTTGTGGTCCACTTAAACTTTGGATCTTGCTCGTTTTCTGGCTCATGCCCTAAAATGATCTAGAAAAATGGAGGAACGGTGTGGATATAACACACAGCTTTCAATTTTAGAAAGGTGTGCAATTAGCGTTCCGCAGTGGTGACAATTTCTCTCTATCTATACATAGATGCTCGTTGGCATCCAACTAGTTGCCTCATTTTAGGACTAGTTAGTGCTAGTAATTTTTGAAAGAGGGTTATTAATGCTAAAGATGTTAAAGGGATGGGCTTCATTAGTTGGCGCTACAATGGTCTTACATAAAATCCACCCCAACCATTCGGTGCGTCACCCTATGTTAAATATAAGGCCTGAAAATCAACACCATCCTTGGTACAGGGGGACCACCCGATGGGAAAAGCCTGCCCTACAAACTTTTCCTTTTTGTGGCCCACTTGAATAATGTGTGAGTCGGATTTTTGGGCCTCATGCCTACCTTTTGGTGCGGCATATAATGGTTGGAGTGGATTTTACTTACACATCTAATGATGGGAGTGGATCTTGCATACACATCATGGTGGGCCCCTGAAAATCAAGGTGGGAGGGGACCACCTTAAGCACGTGCATATGTGGCAAGGCTCTATGGGCTCACAATAATATATGTGTTTTATCTACGCGGTCCATCCATTTTCTCATAATCGAAGCTCAAATAGGCCACACAACAAAAGTGTGTTTTACCCTTCGTCCAGATCTATGCAACCTCATTAATTAACAAGCTAGATGACAAACATAAATATAAGGTGGGCCCTAGGAAGGTATCAACGGTTAGTGGCATTGTTCCCATTGCTTCCAAAGGTGTCGTCTGCTTGAGCTTTGGATTTGGATCTACCATTCTTTTTAGGGTCGTACCTTAAAAATGATCCGGCAGAATGGATGGAACATGTGGATAAAGCACATACATCATGGTCGGGCCATAGAGATTTGCCACGTAGACACAATACCAAGGTTTGTGCTTTCTTGTTTCTTCTTATGCTTCCCAATCTAAGTTCACTCTTTTAAGTCCAATTGGTTGGACCACAATCTACCATGCACTTATGTGGTAATTTACAAATTATTAAGTGAATGTGACATCCAGACTTTCTAAAGGGTTGGCCCCACCACAAGGATTTCCTAATACAATGTTCAGTCTTATCTATAAATTAGATGGCCACACCATACAAAACATCATCTAAACATTTTATAAATAGTGAAACACAAGTGTCGATCACTTAGGGCCCGTTTGATACTACCAAATAAGTTGCTTTTGGACTGAACTTAAGACGTTAAGTTACTTAAGCTACTTAAACCATCATGCAAGGCCTGCACCCAGCTCTCACATACCTCGGAGCCCCTCCATCAACGGTCATCTGCAGCTGACCTCCAGCGTCTAGCTCATCCAGCCAGGACGTCCCTAAGAACAGCTCGCCGTCCATCCATTTTCAGTTCCTAGCTCTCAAACGTGCTCAGCCAACAGAGGAGAGTATCTCTCCATCACACGTGCAACAACAAGATGATGAGCAGCCCACCGTCCTCCCTTGCTCAACAGCAGCTGGCGAGAAGAATCTCCATTATTCCAGATTCATCCGTCCATCCAAGGTGGACCCCACCTTCAACAGAGCTCAATGCCCCACCTTCTGACCGTCCATCACTCCAGCCGTCCATCCCATGTGCAAGACCAAGCAAAGGATCCACATTCACCGTCCTTTGATCAACAGCAAAACTCCTCAACGTCCATCAAATGCTCAGTTAGGGTGGACCTCATCTATTCAAGCCTCTGCAATTCAATTGGTTTATTCATACCTCATACCTCATCTATTTGAATCAGAGAGATGGGGTGAGCTCCATCACAGCTGCACGTGTGGAGGTGCATGGATTGAGGCACTCCTCCATGGTTGAACGGTCACCATTGGATTGCAGAGAGCTTGAATAGATGAGGTCCACCTTAACTGAGCTTTTGATGGACAGTGAGGAGTTTTGCTGTTTGTGGCAGCTGCTGATCAAATGACCGTGAATGTGGATACTTTGCTTGGTCTTGCACATGGGATGGACAGCTGGAGTGATGGACGGTCAAAAGGTAGGGCATTGAGCTCTGTTGAAGGTGGGGTCCACCTTGGATAGACGGCTGAATCTGGAATGATGGAGATTCTTCTCGCCAGCTGTTGTTGAGCAAGGGATGACGGTGGGCTACTCATAATCTTGTTGTTGCACGTGTGATGGAGAGATACTTTCCTCTGTTGGTTGGGCACGTGGGAGAGCTGGGAACTCAAAATGGATGGGCGGCTAGTGATGGAGCATTGTATGGTTGTTGATAAGCTTAATCTTACAAATGATCATGCATCAACCCAAGTGGTGGAGCATCATACAAATTGTTTTCATTCGGTTATTCACGCAACGTCTTACTGGTAGAGCATCGTAAACATTGTATTTATTTTGATAATCACACAACGTTTTATCTAATGAAACGTTATGTCATGTATGGAACATTCCCTAACACTGTGCATTGATTATCCTTCATCCTCTAGAAGATATTTAGAGTATTCTATTGTCTATTTGGACATGGGCATGATAATACTCTAAATAAAAAGAATAAAAAATTAAAAAAAAATAGTAAAAAAGGAGGGAATGAATGATAGTAATCGAGAAGAAGAATACGCAACTATGCATAATCCTGAATAAAATAAAAGAGTTAGTAAATATTAACAATACACACACACACACACCAAAAAAAAAAAAAAAAACTAATTTCAATATATATTCTTCAACCGTTACAATCCTTGGCAACGGCGCAAAAAACTTGATAAAATCCGAAAATTGCACACCCAAGTGTAGGTAACGAAGTAATAAAATACTCTGTGAGACCGAAGTCGAACCACGTGAATTGAGGTTAAGAACACTTAGAGGAACTAGTTTAAGTGCGAGAGATGAAATCTATTTAATCCACAAGAGTGGAGCAAGTTGTGTGTGATAAAAGATAAAAATATGAAAGGTATAAGACATTAAGGATCCACATTTGATTAGTTCACAAGGTTTAATTCATTGGTTCAACTATAACTCAACGAGAATAAAATAAAGATCCGTTCTAATCGAAAGATGAAACTATTAAACCATTGCATATTTCATAATAGATAGTGATCTTAACCGATTGATCTAACCATGAAGCACTCGTTAGTCGATCGCATGGAATTGTAAGCATCCACTATGCCCGAAGTCGACAATAGATCAAGGAATTATATAGATCAACAAATTTGTCAAAAAGTCAATCGCTAAGATCACAAATTCATAAGATTAAATGCATACTTATAAGATATGAGGCTTTGATTGATTGATCTAACCGTTAATATCACGTCCATCGATCGCAAGGAATCAAAAGCATCCACTATGCTTGGAGTCGACAATGGATCAAAGGATTTTACATATCGATGACATTACTTACACTAGCTCAATGACCATAGGAAATCTTAAGTATCCATCGTGCCCGGAGTCGACGATGAATCAAAGGACTTTATCGATCATGAACTAGCTAATTTATGTGCAAGGAATTACAAGCATCTATCGTGCCCAGAGTCTACGATGGATCAAGGGGCCGTGCACAACAATAGATTCCGCCGAGGTAGGATAATCACATCAATCAAACAAAGAAGAACTCCAACATTCAAGCACTACCATTATTGAATAAAGAAGAAACAAACTTTGCAAATCTCACCAAAGGCTTCACCCCTAACCTTAGCTAGGAGTTTAGCCAACCATTCTACAAATGGAAGACTAAAATTCTACAAAGAAAAAAAACTAAACTTCTACTCCACTCTATAAAAGAAAGAAAAAAGAAAGAAAAAAAAGAGGAGAGAAGAGAGGAAATAAGGATATGGAACTCTTGGATGGGATGATTTCAGAATGAGAGAGCACCCCTTTATATAATTAGGAGAGAAGAGGCTCTTCAAATGAGTGAGAGAGGTTCTTCACAAATCCCACACATGTGAGAGATGAAGGAAAGTACATCCTTTCTCACACAAGTGTGAGCAGACAAGTGAGAGAGGAGAAAAAGTACGTCCTCTTCCACACAAGTATAATCACACAAGTGAGAGAGGAGAGTGGGTGCTTCTCTTGGTACTTGTTGAACATGTGCGAAAGGGGAAGAGTCTTAAGCTATGCTTCGCATGAGGGAGAGGAGACGTCCATGTGTAGTTGGCCTTGCGGCTGGCTTTGTTTGTTGGCCGTTGATGAAGCTATACACGTGAGAGACATTCTCACTCCTTGCCACATACATGAGTGGAGTTGTAGGAGAGCTAGGGAGGTCTTCATCTACTGCTGCTCTTGGTGGTTGCAAGGAGTGCTAGACACCCGTGATGGAGGGTTAAAATTTCCCCAGTTGCTTGTCTCAATAGATGGCCTTGGATGAAGGGTGGTTGAGAGGGAGAGACTATTAGTACACTTTTCTGTGGCATACTAGTGCACCTTGTTAAAGAAGATGAAGACCGAAGACTCAAGCGGACCTGCTGCATCAAGGAAGAAGAAACAAGTAAAAGAGATGCCTTGGTGAGCCTTGAACCTTAACCAAAACCAAAACCATAACCTCTAGATGACTGTGACCATTAGGATACCCTTAGTCATCTTAGATTGGCCTTAGGTGTCCTAAAAGATCACCAATTGTATGGCCAAGAGGTTGCATGAATTGCTACATAACATCAAAGATAAAACAGCAGAATTCATGCTCTGACTGGTCGTTCGACCGGTCGGCTGATGGCAAGAATGGGATAGCAAGCTTTCCTGAAAAATTATTGTCTCTAGGGATAACACGACCGGTCAGTCGATTGACGACCGACCTTTTCAAGACAGCGACTTTCATCTGTCCAGGCCTCTAATATGATCGGTCAGTCGACTAATCGGACAGAGCCGTTTTATAGCTGTTTATATCTGTTGGGGGCTTTTCTATATAAAGGCTTGGCTCGATTTAAGGATTATTAAGAGGGTTTTTGAGATGATTGAAGCCATCATTGTTAGAGATCATTAGAGGCTTAATTCCTAACCTTTATAAGACATCTTCCTTGTGATTTTACACAAGAATGGAGCATTCCAAGCTCAAAGAAAAAGATGATCTTGCCCCTCTTTGATCTATAGAGTTTGGATATTTCTTGATAATCAAATCATTATCCAAAGCTCTAAGAAGAGATCGTTGTAGGTGACTCTAGGCAACTCATTCTCATTAGTTGTAGAGTTTTCAAACCTATCTTCCTATCACCTTGGGCATCTCAAAGGCATCACAAGCAAGGTGATTGATCAAGTGTAGCTGAGGCATTGACGACGCAGCGACAACACGATCGGGGGAGCAAGGGAAGCTAATTGAAGCACGGGAGAGCAGAAATCAAGCAACCCGAAGCGGCGCTGAACAAGGGGCTCATTCGACAAGTAAGGTTGTCTTTATTGAGAGTCATTCCACTCAATTTCCTATGGAAGTTGAGTGTAGAGTTTGTTTGTTAAATTCGATTTATGGTCATTTATTGATCCTTGGCATGTTTGTCGGGCCTAAAACAACCAGGGACGTTTGCTGTTCATTGGCAACTTTGTTGGGCCTAAACTAGTCTCCAAGAGGAGCCTCCGACATGGGAGTGAACGTGCGTCGAGTTGAGAGTTAGCCCATGTCCAAAACTCCATTCGGGTTGAGAATTAGCCCTTGTTCAAAACTCTGGTTAGGTTGAGAGGTGAACCAGTAAAACCTCCGTGTTGTTGAGAGGTTCACCTCTTTTAAAACCTCCAATAGTGAATTCTGGTGTGCTTAATGGGGTTGAGTACTTGAACCAAGAGTGGAGTAGACCCAAAGTCGAACCACTATACATGCTTGTGTTTATGATTGATCTGAGCACATTGTTATCTTAGCATTGTATGTTTAATTGTTTAATTATGAACTCTTGATAGGAATGTATGCTAGGCACTAGATAGATACATCCACACACAAGATGTACTTTCACTAGCTCATTGATCCATTCTCATAACTCTACATAGGTTGCATAGATTAGGAGATTGATTTGTTTAATCATTTGATCATCTATGCATGCTTAGACTAGGTTGCTTATTGCTTAAACAATATGCTAGTCTTGTGACTAGACCCACTTAGGCTTGAAAGTCGAAATGTTAATTGCTTACTTAATTTAAATTGTTAAATTACTTAAGTAGGCGAAAAGATTTTAAAAGGTTCTTATCACCTCCCTCTAGGACTTAGCTATAATATTAGTTGCTCTACAAGCTTCTACACGCATACGCCTATATAAGTGTGTTGATCCAAAAGGCATAATTTCAGATATGTCTTTATGATGGTGGACTTCGAATTGGCTACTGTGATGGACGGTTCTTGGTTGGCTGTTTGAATGAGAGAGATGGGGTGAGCTCCATCATAGTTGCACGCGTGGAGGAGCATGGATTGAGGAACTCCCCCATGGTTGAACGGTCACCATTGGATTGCAGAGACCTTGAATAGATGAGGTCCACCCTAACTGAGCTTTTGATGGACGGTGAGGAGTTTTGTAGTTTGTGGCAACTGCTCATCAAAGGACGGTGAATGTGGATCCCTTGCCTGGTCTTGCATATGGGATGGACGGCTTTAGTGATGGACGGTCAGAAGGTGGGGCATTGAGCTCTGTTGAAGGTGGGGTTCACCTTGGATGGACGACTGAATCTGGAATAATGGAGATTCTTCTCGCAGGCTCTTGTTAAGCAAGGAAGGACGGTGGGCTGCTCATCATCTTGTTGTTGCACGTGTGATGGAACTCTCCTCTGTTGGCTGAGCACGTGTGAGAGCTAGGAACTGAAAATGGATGGACGGCTAGCTATTGTTAGGGATGTCCTGGCTGACCGTTGGATGAGTTGGAGCTGGAGGTCAGCTGCAGATGACCTTTGATGGAGGGGCTCCAGCACGTTGAGGTGAGGTATGTGAGAGCTGGGTGGCCTTGCATGCTGGCTTGATGCATTTGAGATGGAGGGAAACCTCCTCCATTGCTTGATGATGTTGGACGTGTGAGCATGGAGTCCACCTAGTTTGATGTGGCCGTTGGATGGCTGCCCAACTGGCTCGTTTGATGGACGGAGAGACCTCCACGTGTGAGGCTTTGATGAGGCTCCTTTGTGCAGCTAAACACGTGAGATAGTAGCTGAATCCACCATTCTTGTTGGATGGTTGGATGAAGCTGATCCTCCATTGGATGTTAAAGGAGTAGCTACACGGGTAGTGTTTGCAGCTACTCCTTGCTTGCTTGTGTGAGTGTAAGGGAGCCACTTTGGTTGGCTTACTTGGCACGTGTGGCGGATTGGAGTTGCGATCCTCCGACTTTGGTGCATGGTTGGTCCCACGTGCGGACATCTAATCTTAACCGTCCAAACTTGCCTGATCGTCTAATCATGACCATCCAAACATGCATAGTCTGGATTTCCAATGGACGATTGCGATCTGTCGTAAAATATGATCCATCATTTGATCTTTACTGCTCGATTTCCTTCAGGATCATCATCATGCTTGATCTTGATCACTCTTGGGCCTTTAAACGTCTTGATTGGCACAAATCATCTTTAGTCTCTCCCAATATCCTGAATAGCAAAAATTCATCTAATAAGGGATAATTAACTAGAAAACCAATGATAATGCTCTTAACAACTAAGGTTAATTATACAAAAATTAAGTACTGATCACACCCCACAACCAACATTTTGCTAGTCTCGAACAAAACATGCAAAAATAATCCAAGGATTTTTCAGGATAATGCAATCAATCTGATCCTGGACAGTTTTCACCACTGGAAACAATCTCAAGACTTTTTCTTATTTCTTAATGAAATAAAGATAACAAGAAGAGATTCAAAACTAGCCCAAAACCAGTAAAAATTCAACAAGATTCTATAAGAATTCCCACCCCCCAACCTAAATTTGTCATTGTCCTCAATGTTAAAGAATATACAATACAACATAATATGAGAGCAACGACAAGAAAAGTGGAGTGAGTGAGAGAGTACCTGAGAGAGAGAGTTATCAAGGAGTGAGATTATTCATACCTAACTAAGAGCATTGGGCTAGTTTTGAAATTTTTCGAGAAAAAAAATTGAAGTTTAAATTCTGTGAACTAATGTGATTTTAAAGTAGTTTGAATAGTAGAAATAAAAATGCACTTAGTAATGAGAATGTTAAAACCTAAAGTTTTGTTGCTTTAGTAAATTTCAAAATTGAGTTCTTTTTATTAATTTTCTTTTGGAAAATGATAAACATTGCTTGAGTCATGAATTTTCACAATTTATATCTAGCTTGCATTGCTAGGATTTAAGTTTGATGCTATAATGTTGACTTGACGATTAACTAACGAGTGCTTTATGGTCAGATCAATCGGTTAAGATCACCATCTATTGTGAAATAGGCAATGGTTTAATAGTTTCATCTTCCGATTTGAACAGATCTTTATTCGATTTTAGTTGAGTTATTAAGGATCCACCTTTGATTAGTTCACAAGGTTTAATTTATTGGTTCAACTATAACTCAACTAGAATCAAAGAAAGATCTGTTCCAATTGGAAGATGAAACTGTTAAACCATTGCATATTTCACAATAGATGGTAATCTTAACCGATTGATCTGACCATGAACCACTTGTTAGTTAATCGCGGGGAATTTCAAGCATCCACTGTGCCCGGAGTCGATAACGGATTAAAGAATTATACAGATCAACAACTTTGCCAAAAAATCAATTGTTAAGATCACGAATTCATAAGATCAAATACATACTTATAAGATAGGAGGATTTGATTGATTGATCCAACCGTTAAGATCTCATCCACTGATCTTAGGGAATCCAAAGCATCCACTGTGCCCGGAGTTGATGATGGATCAAGGGATTTTCAGATCAATGATATTACCTGTACTAGGTTGATGATCGTAGGGAATCTTAAGCATTCATCATGCCTGGAGTCGACAATGAATCAAAGGATTTTATCGATCATGAACTAGCTAATTGATGTGCAAGGAATCTCAAACATCCATCGTGCCTAGAGTCTATAATGGATCAAGGGTCCATGCACAACAATAGCTTCCGCCGAGGTAGATAACCACATCAATCAAACAAAGAACTCTAACATTCAAGCACCACCATTGTTGAACCAAGAAGAAACAAACTTTACAAATCTCACCAAAGGCTTCATCCCTGGCCTTAACTATGAGTTTAGCCAACCATTCTACAAATGGAAGACTAAAATTCTACAAAGAAAAAAAAAACTAAACTTCTACTCTAGTCTACAAAAGAAAGAAAAAAGAAAGAAAGAAGAGAGGAGAGAAGAGAGGAAATGAGGATATGAAACTCTTGGATGGGATGATTTGCGAATGAGAGAGCACCCCTTTATATATGGAGAGAAGGGGCTCTTCACATGAGTGAGAGAGGTTCTTCACAAATCTCACACATGTGAGAGATGAAGGAAAGTACATCCTCTCTCACACAAGTGTGAGCACATGAGTGAGAGAGGAGAAAAATGGATATGATGGTTCCCCAATCAGGTTTGTTCGTATTGTATAATGCTCCACCAGTTGGGTTGATGCATGATTATTTGTGTGATTACACTTATCAACAATCATACAGTGCTCCATCATACAATACGAACAAACTTGATTTGGGGAACCATAGGAATTTGAGTTAGAGGGACGGACCAACAATGAATGTTAACTATCTCCAAGGGCCCCTTATGTGTCTCCACCGAAAAAGACCCTTGAGGATACGTTGCAAATAGAAAGTACCTCGTAGATAATAAAAAAGACAGAAACATTAATTGAGCACATGGAGGGATGGACTCTATATAACCTAATGGAACAACTCAAGGTGGTCGATTTCAGTTCTTCCGACATACTCGTTAAGCGTGAAGAATATACTATTACCTTTAGTATAATGAAGAGATTCTAATGAAAGTTAACGAACTTGAGGAATCTGAAAAATATGAGAGGGTGATAATATGATTGGTGATATCCAACATGATGGAGATGAAGAGTCGGAGTATGCTTATGAGCCTTTGGTCCTTTTTCCTCAAAGGTTGATCTCTTCTGAGCCTCCAGTTGATGATCACACCATGAAAATTTTACAACCTATCTAGGGCTGGGGTGAAGACTTTGGTGAGATTTGCAAAGTTTGTTTCTTCTTAGTTTAACAATGGTGGTGTTTGAATGTTGGAGTTCTTCTTTGTTTGATTGATGTGGTTATCTACCTCATCGGAAGTTATTGTTGTGCATGGCCCCTTGATCTATCGTAGACTCCGGGCACGGTGGATGCTTCAGATTCCTTACACATCAATTAGCTAGTTCATGATCGATAAAGTCCTTTGATCCATCATCGACTTCAGGCATGATGGATGCTTAAGATTCTCTATGGTCATCATGCTAGTGCAGGTAAAGTCATTGATCTGTGAAATCATTTGAGCCATTGCTAACTCCGAAAACAGTGGATGCTTTGAAATCCCAATGATCTATGGACGAGATCTTGACGGTTGGATCAATTAATCAAAGCCTCCTATCTTATAAGTATGTATTTGATCTTAGCGATTGGCTTTTTGGCAATTGTTGATTTATATAATTCATTGATCCATTGTTGACTCCGGGCACAATGGATGCTTGGAATTCCCTGTGATCAACTAGCGAGTGCTTTATGGTCCGATCAATCGGTTAAGATCACCATCTATTGTGAATTATGCAATGGTTTAACAGTTTCATCTTTCGATTGGAACGGATCTTTATTCGATTATACTTGAGTTATAGTTGAACCATGAATCAAGCGTTGTGAACTAATCAAAGGTGGATCCTTAATGCCTTAGCTGTTTCCTATTTTTATCTTTCATCATACACAACTTGCTCCACTCTTGTGGATTAAATCAAATTTCATCTATCCCACTTAAACTAATTCCTCTAAGTGTTCTTAACCTCAATCTCTGTGATTCGACCTCGGTCTCACCAAGTATTTTACTACTTCACTACCTGCACTTGGGTGTACAATCTTCGAATTATAGCAAGTTTTTGGCGTCATTGCCGGGGATTGTAATGGTTCAAGAATATTTTTAAAATTAGTTTTTGTATATATATTTTGTTAATATTTACTAACTCTTTTGTTTTGTTCGGGATTATGCATAGTTGTGTATTCTTCTCTCGGGTACTATCCTTCATTCTCTCCTCTTTTACTATTCTTTCTAAATTTTCTATTCTTTTTATTTAGAGTTATCATGCCCATGCCCAAATGGACTCTAGAATACTCTAAATATCTTCAAGAGGATGAAGGACAATCAATGCACAATGTTAGGGAATGTTCCATACGTGATTATTTACATAAGAACAATGCATGTAATGTTTCATCAGATAAAATGTTGCGTGATTATCAGAATAGATACAATGTTTATGATGCTCTACCGGGTAAGATATTGCCTGAGTATCGGAATGAAAACAATTTGTATGATGCTCCACCAGTTGGGTTGATGCATGATTATTTGTATGATTACGGTTATCAACAACCGTACAGTGCTCCATCATCTAATACAAACAAACCTGATTTGGGGGAACAATCAGAATTTTAGTTGGAGGGACGAACCAATAATGAATGTTAACGATCTCCAAGGGCCCCCTACTTATGTGTCTCCACCGAAAAAGACCCCTTGAGGATATGTTGCAAATGGAAAGCACATTGCAGATCATCAATAAGAAAGAAATATTAGTTGAGCATATGGAGGAATGGAATCTATGTAACCTAATTAAACAACTCTCGGTGGTCGATTTCAGTTCTTCCGACATACTCGTTGAGCGTGACGAATATACTATTACCTTTATATACAATGAAGATATTCTAATGAAAATTGACGAAGTTGAGGAATCTGAAAAAGCTAAGGGTGATAATATGATTGGTGATGTTCAACGTGATGAAGATGAAGAGTTGAAGTGTGCTTATGAGCCCGTGGTCCCGTTGCCCCAGAGGTTGATCTCTTCTGAGCCTCCAGTTGATGAACAAACCATGGAAATTTCCCAACAAAGTGATTTTGATACAATCCACCAAATTGACATGCCTAATTTCATTGTGGAAAAAGAGTCCTCCTTGATTGAATATTCTGACTCTTGGAAAGATCGATTGGATCACTTTAAGGACTCAGACGACCCCATAATTCAAGAAATAGTGATTGCCTTGCAAGAACCTACCTCGGTGCATGACAAGACATTTTCCATTAATTTACAATTAATACCTCTAAGTGTTCTTAACCCCAATCCATGTGGTTCGACCTCGATCTCACCAATTATTTTACTACTTTGCTACCTGTACTTGGGTGTGCAATCTTCAAATTGTAGCAGATCATAAACACCAAAGGAGTCCTACCTCTCGAGTTATTGATGGGGAGTGAGAAAGTTGTGGCCACCTTCTTCGTTATTGAGCCCACGAACATTATAATGCACTTCTTGGCCGGGATTGGATTCATTCCAATTGATGTATCACGTCATCTCTCTACTAATTGCTCATAATGGGGAACAAGAATAAAGTTGAGATTGTGCGTGCATACAATTGGCCATTTCTAGTCAAGTCTAACGCAATTGAGGCCAATCTTTTTTATAGGCAGATAGGGTTAATGAGATTCATAGGTCGAGATAAGTATGGTTGTTTGATAGGGATCACCACTGCAATCTTTACGTTTTGTTCTAGTGAACATTGGTCTTGTAAATTACATTGTCACATTTACTTTCCATTGTTCCCTACAATTTATATTCACTCACTTTCATTCCTGCATATATTGGTCCTACCATTTACTTTCTTTCCAATGCATATTGGTCCAGCTTGTGCTTCCTTACTTGTGTATGTAACATCCCGGCCCTCCAATACTCGGGTATTGGATATCCTCGGGTGTTATCAAAACTTTTTTGATTAAAATATGCAATCGCATGTGTACACACATATTTTGAACCCGAGAAACTTCAAGATTATTAGCGAGACTCTAAATTCGAAAACCCTAATTAAGAGTCCTAATTCGACTAACCAAAACTTACCCAAAATAGTAGAATTTACTGAGAATAGTAAGTTCTGTTTTAACCTTGCCTGGTGATTCCTGGCATGATAAGGAGCAAATCCTAGGAATACATCACATACGAAAACTCTAAGATGAAAGAGATACATCCAACCTAAAACTTACCAAAAATAGTAAGTCTTTTGTAAAACTGCAATTTTGAAAAGGGGGGAGTCATTTTCTTGTGAAAACAGAGAGACGTGACATGCAAAAGAGGGTTGGTTCCTCCTGGATGGCCTGTTCCAATCGAAATTCATAGGTCGTGTGTCCCATAACTCATCCCAGATCAAAGTTATGGTCTATTTCTAGTTTGCGCTTCGAGGGGTCAAATTTCCCTATTCGAAATGAATTTCTTCAATCCGAATTGTACCCCATGTGAACCCTAAACTTAGGATTAGTTAATAGGAATCACAAACAAACCTTTAGGATCCTGAGTAGTGAAGAGAGGGACTTTTGCCAAACAAGACAAGAATCTGTCGGTTCAAACGATAGTGTGTATAACTAAACATCTGAAAAAGTTGGCATTTTGTTAGTTTGATCAACCAAACTATCAGTCCCTGTCATCCAATTGACAATAGTCGTCAGTCCAACCAACAGGCCGCGTAAGTTACCCATTTGGAAAAAAAAAAATTTAAGGTATAAATGTTCGCTCGCCTCAAGTGCAAGGCTGCGATGTAATAATAATTCTCGGTAAGACCGAGGTCGATCCACAGGGAAAGAAGTAAACAATTCCAACTACTCTAATAACTAGAATCTAAGAAGTTTAGGAAAATAATTTTTCACATAAAATAGGAAAATCTAAAAAATAAGAGGAACTAGAGCATCAAGGATCCACTTGTAGTAGTTCAATACCAATCCATTCATCCAAGCACAACACAATTAGAATCAAAGTCCTATCTCTCATCTAATTGGAGGATATAACATTCAAGCACAAATAGTCCCACTTAAATCTGTAAATCAGATTTCTAGTTCTAATGAAACACATAGAATTTGAACTTGTAGCCTTCAGAGTAACAGCCATGTCAAGAGACAATGGTATGCTCAAGGGTTACTACAATTCGAATTCAAACAACCCAATCATGGTAATCTTAGAGAATTGCAAGGAACTCATGTCCAAAGTACACAAACTCTCACAAAACTTCTAAAAATCCAACCTTTATTCAAACTAGAACTTGAAAATCCATAAATAAGTAAAGGGTACTTGAAGAAACGAATTAAAGCATTGAAACAAACTACAAACTTCACCTCTTAGGTCTCGCTAAGATGTTAGCTAAAAGGAAACATTAAAAACTAGAAACTAGAACTAAAAGAAGAAGAAAACTAGTTGTAGGAGGCTAGGAAGCCTCCTAGGTCTTGATCTCTTTACTCCCCACATTGCTAGATGGGTTAGGAAGAGGCTGTAGGTGTCCTTTTATAGCTTAGAGGCGTCACAGACTTGGAAGAATCGCGGAACTACGGAGTCCTCCCCCCACACTTAGGAAACCCAAAAATCGGAATAGGAAAGTGCAACTCGCTATCTACATGTGGCCGACCAGTCTTGACTGGTCGGACCTGTCTGAGAAAGTGTCCAGGGAGTGCGGGGGGGACCTATTGGCCGATGGGTCTTGACCGGTCAGACTCACCCGGTCCTTTATCCAGCATAACATCAAAGGAGCAACATGGCTGGCTGACCGGTCTTGACCGGTCGGACCTGTATATGGTTTATTTTTCCTTCTTTCTTTCTTCCTCTTCCTCCTCTATTTCTTCACCATTCTTTGGCCCACCTTTGATCATCATCAAAGGGCTCCTAATTATGTTCTTTTGAACAGCAATTGTGTAAAGTCTCTCCCTCAATCCTACATCCACAAAATAAACATTAAATGGGTCCTTAAACATGAAAACCATGCATATAATGTGATGTAATGGGTCGGCAAATGTATAAATTGGAGGCTCAACAATAAATACCAATTCTTTTCCCCTTTTCTCTCATTTGAGCAACCCTACCCAAATTTTAGGGTTTTGAGAGAAAAAGAGAAAGAAAGAGGGAGAAACCAAGAGAGCGAGAGAGAGAGAGAGAGAGAGAGAGAGAGAGAGAGAGAAGGGGAGGGAGCTCTCGCTAGTTCAAACCATTCTTCTCCAAGATTGGGCTGTGAGAGTTTCTTGGCTTCTTTTCTTAGGCTAGGTTCACCTTCCCTTACTAGGTAGGAGGCCTCTAGCCTTGTGTATGTGATTTTTCCAAAATTTCTACATGTTTGAACCTATTAGGGTTAGAAAGCTTTCATATTTCTCCAAATCCCAGGAGTTCTAACGTTAAGGATGTGGATGCTAGGGTTTCAAGGTCCTAATAATTTATTGGGGCAGTCCATTCTCTTGTGGGAGCTATATTTAGGCATGACTCCATGTGGGGCTTCGATTCCATGCCAACTTCAGGGCCCCATCTGTCGAATCAAGTTGGGAATCATCTAATTGAGGGTTTGGATCTTTTCCCCAAATTTCTACACCTAGGCCGCATCTAAATTAAGGAATTTCGATTCTAAGGTGATGAATTTCCCTTTAAGCTTTCCAACGACATATTTAGTTTAAACATGGTTTCAATATTCGAATAATCTTGCTAATCGATTTGTGCTTCATGTGAAAATTCTTGTAACCTATGTCGCATGCGTTAATATTAGGATGATTTGGTAGAATCTTCAACAATAGAATCCTGTGTATGTTTAGCTCTTATATATAGATTGATCCATATATGTGCGCTCTTGGAAAACTTTGAATCTCTTAAATATGTAGCTCTTTGTGGATGCTTACCTTTCCGTGCTCCCAACCCTCCCTTTCGAAAAGGGGTTGCGCGAGTCGCCGTTGCCACTGGCTCGCCTCTTTTTCAAGGGCTTTTTCGATTGTCGTGTTATCGTTGGGTTAAACCGGATATGTTTGGATGAGTTCGTATAAGACCAGAGTCGCCACTAGCCAGTTACTTCAAATCTACAGTCAGCTAGACCCCGTAGAAACATTAGAGAAGGGAATCTGAAGATTTCTTCCTCTAAAATGACTATTTTTTATCTGCGGTCAAAGATTCGAGGTAAGGGATCACGGTTACAAGGTGGGAAGGTATTAGGCACCCACTCTGCCCGTACCAAAGTACGATCTTTACTTCACAGAATCCAACTAATACTTGAAAGTCTAAATTATTCCTCGTAAATTCTCATGAATGATATAATGCATGAATATGGGTCTGAACAGTAAGAGTTTCTAATGGGCAGGTTCCGATTAGACAGGCAAGCCTAGAGCATACGCTTGAACTGACATGTGCTTTATTTGATATGCATGATATGTGTTTGATCAGTTAGAGTTTTTGATGGGTAAGTTCCGGGCAAGCCGGCAAACCTCAGAGCATACATTAAGACCTGTCAAGTGTTTATAGTTGAATGATAAGTAGGGGGGTTGGAAGAATAATAAATGTTGCACTATACTATATGCAAATAAGATGAAACTGGTATAAGAGTAGCTGGATGGACAGAGGTATTGCAAGGATTAGCTTTGAGTGGCTAAGATCGGGACTTAGGTAGCTTGAGAGGCTTGGACAGGGTCAAGCTGGGCTGGACCTAGGCTAGACTCTTCGCACTTGGGCTCTCCTTGGTGCAGGAATGGGCTAAAGGAGGTGGAGATGAACTCGGGGCTCTCGGGCTGGAGAGGTGAGAAGTGGATTTTTTTTCCGATGCTGAAACAAGAGGGGAGGGGGGTATTTATAGTTGCGAGAAGTGGAAACTCTAATAAATAGGTGCGGGTGGCCCTCTGGGGGCCACCCGTACAGCTACCTTGCTCCAACTTCGGAGTGTACGACCTCCAAACCTGAAGCAAGAAAGCCTTAGGTTCGAGGTTCGGAGCTGCTCCGAAGCTACGGCTCGGAACTAGGTGAGTCAACTGCATTTGAAAGATGGGTTTGACAAGGTGAGTCGACTGGGTGCAAGGTCTGGACTGACCCAGTGAGTTGACTCGATGATTTGACTCAGCGGGTTAACTCACTAAGTTGGCTTTTTTATGAATTTTTTGACTGATTTTTCTTATGGGTGATTTTTCAGGCTGATGTTTAGGGGTGAGTTGACTGGGTTTAGCTTGAGTTGGGATATGGACTGGGGCTTGCAAGGGTAAGTTTGGCTGGTTTTTGATATAGGGTTTGGGGATATGGACATTCATTCATTCAGTTATCTCAACCTGCTTTGTAGTCGATGGTGGGGTGTCTACAGATGCCCCTCTTTGGCAGAGGTTGCGTGCAAGTGAATGTTAAAGTGAGTGGACACCCAACTTTTGACCTGGTCATTCATAAATCGTAGTTTGGAATCTTTGCTTGCCTTTGTATCTGAGTCAGTTGATTGTCTAGAAATAGATAACTCACACATACCTCTGGAGTTTGGAGAAAACGTTGTGATTGTCCCTGCATGAGCCGCAACTTGGGTATCCAATCGCAACCCTTCCATTCCCGATTAGTACTAACATCGAAAAGGTACAGTAGAGCCTCTGCGTCCATGTAGTCTTACGAGGTTGCTAACCCTATAATTGATTGTTCATTGCTTTCCCGGATCACTCTAGGAGTACTTGTTTTGCTTGACTGTCAAAGTGGTTAGCTGCCCTGCGTTTTAGTGGCCTTACGGGTGATCCACTACGCCAACTTGGACTCAGTCAAGGTATTTCAAGCATCCACACCTAGGTATGTGCGGGTGAACTTTTTTCACCCAATCTTCTGGTTTTGATACTTGGGTTACAATTCATTGTTCCCACTGTTCAGATGATTTCTTTGACCGAGCCTTTTGGCTTTCATCTTTTTCGTATCTTGGCATTTGGTACGACGCCCTGACACTAGAGTTTAAGCCGACTGTACTTTGAGTGCATTGGATCCAATGGTCTCCAAGGAAACCACGAGACATCGGATCTTATTTTTTTTTTCGTCGACTCCTACCTAGAGATATGAAAGATCTCTTATTGTCTCAGAGGTCGAACGCTCTAATGAGAAAATATTTTTAAATTTTGAAAAGATACCCACTCTGGGGAGTGATACTCTGTAGGATTTTCATTTGCAAATAGGGACACACACACACACACACACACACACACACATATATATATATATATATATATATATATATATATATATATATATATATATATATATATATATTTAAAAGGAAATCTAGCTTGCACGTGCCTCCACTAGGGATGCCTGTGGGGTCTTTTCCTAACCGACTTTTATTTTGAAAGCAGGTAAACATATGATTGATGCGATGAGTGTTGATGTATATGGATGAATATTTGATGATGGATGCCTGGTTTGGCTCATTCTCTTCTCATTCAATGATTTTGCTTTTGCTGAGGATGTAGAGAACTTGAGCTTATTGCTTGTGGGGTTTTGCTTCCCTAGAGTTTTTATTTTTTATGCGGATGTCTGGTCAGCGGGTTGGTCAAGATCCCAACCCGTGGTTGATCAGGTTCATCGTCCCAATATGTTGCTGCATTTCTGCTGGGAATGGATGAAGGAGGTATTCTATGTTGTAACCTCAAGATATTCTTCTGGGGAATGGGTGTGATTGGGATGGTGTTTACGTTGAATTTTGTGACTGGGTCCACCTAGATGTTCACCTTCCCTCCAAGCTCGGTTTTCTCCTTGTACCTGAAAAGGGACAGAAAGCAGCTAAGGGTGGCCGGCGTCCAGCCGTTGGCCCTCCGATGCTTAAGTTAGACGGGGGATATTTCTGGGAGAAAGAATAGAGGACCAGTCTAAAGAGATTAAATAATGTGTACCTTTGTCATCCATAGAGTCGTCCATTTATACAGATCTAAATGACCCAACCTGCTACGCAAGCTGTTAAGATTAATCCTGATTCCATGGGATAAGAAGCTTATCATGTTAATCTTTGGAAGTCAAAACGTCGTAGACGTCTAACCGATTACGTCTCTGGATATTCGGAGCTAAGAATAGATATAAACCAAAACCGGCCTATACGGGCTGCTGGTACTATGAGATGAAGGCCGTCCACGCCAAAGACCAGAAACCGCAATTACTCAGATGCCGGAAGCTGCTCGTATCAAGAGTGCTCGCATTTAGCATACGGAATGCGACCCCTTCTGCCGAGCCGGAGCCGAGATGCTCGCATTCTGGAAGTGCGACCCCTTTCGTCGAGCACGAGCCTAGCTGCTCGCATTCTGGAAGTGCGACCCCTTTCGTCGAGCGCAAGTCGAGTTGCTCACATTCTGGAAGTGCGACCCCTTCCGTCGAGCACGAGCCGAGCTGCTCGCATTCTGGAAGTGCGACCCCTTTCGTCGAGCACGAGCCGAGCTACTCGCATTATGGAGATACGACCACGATTCCCCATTTCTCTTTAAAGCCAATTATGCCTACAATAGATGCCCCCTAAACCCTTGGCGTTGAGCAGCTATGCCAAGGGTTTTGTTTGTATGTGTAGCTAGCTACTGGAAGAAATTCGCACATGATTCACTTAACATGCTTCCGCATTTATGATAGGCCAGCTTTTACGCAGCTTTTCCTACCGCCAGAAATGAGGCGTCGGGCGCCACGTGTCTTCGTATTTAATGCTAGTGCCTGTTCGTCTGGCGTGTCGGATGAGAGGCTGCCGCGTGTCAACCAAATCAAACGGAATGATTGCATATAAATATCGGACTCTGCAGAATTTCCTTCATTTTTGAATTTTTAGCTGCGGGGCATTCTTGTTTCTTCTTCTTCCTTTGCTTCTGGTGCAAAAAAACCTCTTCGCAGAGGTAGTCCTCCTTCATCTTTCTATTTTGTTTTTCCTTTTACAATGGCGGAATCTTCCGATGAAGAGATTGTTCCCCTGGGAGATCACACCCCTGATTCATCCGAATCTAACAACGCCAGAGTACCGGCCGGGAGATATTCTGCCGCCGGTTACTCCTCTATACTGACGGAGGAGAGGCTTTTAAGCCTTAAGGAAAAATATCGGGTCCCAGACTCTATTTCCTTCAGATTGCCTGGGAGAGGGGAGACAGTCGATGCACCGCCACCAGGCTGCGTAGCCTTTTACGAATATTTTTTCAAAGTGGGTGTTCGTCTTCCCCTCCACCCTTTCATACGAAATTTCCTTCGTATCTACAAGATTGCCCAGGGCCAACTAATCGTTAATGGCTGGCGGGTGCTTCTAAGTACTTTTGTCCTTTGGAAGCAGGCGGGTAACGATGAGTTAACCGCTGAGGAATTTTTAAGGTTATTCCAGCTGAAGAAGGCACCGGCTAGCGAGGATTGGTACTACATATGCTTCTGGCATAGGAATAATTTTATTCTAGGAAACCCTTCCTCCAACTGCCCGGGGTGGAGGAAAAAATGGTTTTATGTCTCCGGCAACTGGGAGTCCGAAATGGGCTCCGACCCCAAAGGCCATAACGTTAATCGCTGTTTTGGCGAAGGTGGGTTTCATTTTTGCTATCTGTCTGAAAGGAACAGAGCCATTGCCCCATGATGATTAATATACCTTCTTCTTTTCTTGTTGGGATCCCAACTGGTGTGAAGCCGAACCTGCGAGGAGGACTCAACGAAAAACTCGTTAGAGTCTACAAGCTCTCAGCGGCTGCGCGCCACGTCAACGCTGCTCTAGAGCCTCGTTGTCTCTGTGCGGCGGGTCTCATCTTCCAAGAAGAGATGACAAACGTCGGAGACAAAAGGGGCGCGCTGGGGGTACTTCCCCGTTTGAAGGGTACAGCCTCGAAGAGGCAAAAGAAGACTACTGGAGGTCCTTCAAAAGTACCTGCTACAGCAGAGGGTTCTGCTCGCGGCCCACAACCGCATGTGGCTGCGTCAGGAGGGGTCGCTACGACTTCTCCCACAACTGCGACCCCTCCGACCAATGCGACCCCTTTAAATTCTGCGACCCCTCTGGCTGACATTCGTGGTCAGCCGATAATTGAAGTTGTTGATAATTCACCGAAAGGCGATCGAAGAGGGGGAGGCCTACCTCCAAAGGGGGCTACATGCGAGCCTACTGCTGCTCGCGAATTGCTGACGCCAGCCTCGGGTACTGCGAGTGCTCGCGAGGCGGGTGCTAAGGAGATGGTTGTAGCCCAACCTTCTAGGGTCGGGAACTTTTGTCATCCCTCCTCACTTGCATCCAATATGCGAGTTTATGTTTGACAAGATTTCTCCCAACTCCTTCGGGGGCCTCCCCGAACCAAGCCCAGAAGCTCTCTCTACCGATATCGGGGTGAGATTGCTTCAGGTAACCCTCCTTCTTCCACCTGTCGTTCTTTCTTCATTACCAATATGGCGGGCCACTCTAACAAAATTTTCTCTCTCCTTTTTTTTTATCAGAGTCTGGATCTCACGCTTCGTGTCAGACGTGACATTGAAGCAGCCCGCCGCAACGTGGAGGATTCGAAAAAAAAGAAGAAGACAATGGAAGTCTAGGTTCAAGGAAGGGACCGTCTGGTGAAGGCCCTGGAAGTCCAAATTACCAAGCTGGACGAGGAAAAGCGGATTCTCCTTGTCAAGATTCAGGCCATGACTGATCGCTTTCAGTCATTGGATCTCCAATTCGCGAAGCTTCAAGAACTTCATACTAAGAGCGAGAAAGAGAAGGAGATCTTCCGCCAAGACAAGATCCAGCTTGAAGGGCAGCTCAAGGACGCTCGGACCAAGCTCGAGGAGGCCCAGCAGAGACTTAACCAGCTGAAGGATGACTCCATCCACTAGGAAGAGGAGCGGGTGGCTCTCATCCAGATGGTATCTGACGAGGGCCCTCGCGCAGTCCAGGAATTTTGAACCTCTTAACTTTATGACGAGGAGCGATATGAAGCATATATCGCTGGTCTCAATTTTGCGGTCAGAGTTATGCAGCAGATCGCTCCGACCTTTAATGTTGAGGAGTTCGACAGGGTAGCTTTCGAGGTTGCAGCTAGAGAACGAGCTGCCGCTGAGAATGAAGTCACTGGAGCTACAGATGTTGCTCCTGCTCCCGAGACTAGTCCTGAAGCTGAGAGTCGCGAGCCTGCTCAAGATGGGGATGACCAGCCTTGACTTTGTTGCCTTCCTTCTATATCGTGTATTTTTTATATATATATTTTTTTATATACTTTTGAGAAGAAATTTATATGTAATGACTTGACCTTTTGGTCAATTTATAATGAACATCCATTTCTTCAGTGTTGTGTATTTTCCTTAGCCTTTTTGCCTTGTGCCAATCATATACTGACTGCTCGCATACTAACTCATGAAAAATTGAATTAGACTCAATCCGGGGGTCGTATGACCGTGTCCGCGTTGAGATAGACTGGTCTATCGATTGAGATTTTGATTCTACCAAGGGTAGAAAATTGGTCAAGAGAACACGTATGCTCTATTCAGGGCTATTTTTTATCCATAAAATGGAGAAGCAACCAACCAGTAATGATTTCAACCCTACCAAGGGTAGGCAATCGGCCAAGAGAATGTATGTATTCTCTTCGGAGCTTTCCGAATCCAAATAAATGGAGTAGCGACCAAAAGATATTTCTTCAATCCTTAAGTCCTTTGAACTTCGTTAAAAGTTACATCGAATCAAGGAAAATATCGTAGCAAATGTTCCACGTGCCAAGGGCGACGTACGGGTCTTCCTTGCATATCTTCAAGATAATAAGTGCCGGGTCACACGATTTTGATGACTCGATATGGGCCTTCCCAATTCGGATCAAGTGATCGAGCAGGAACCCCGAGGTTCTGTCTGAGAACGAAATCGCCTAGCTGGAAAACTCTAGGCCGGACTTTAGCGTTACAGTAACGAGCAATGCGTTGCTGATACGCCGCTGCTCGCATCTGAGAGGCAATTCTCCGTTCTTCTGAGAGATCGAGGTGAAGTCGAAGATTTTCTTGATTACAGGTGGGATCGTACTGCTCGACCCGGTACGAGGGTACTTGAATCTCAACTGGTACTACCGCGTCAGTACCGAACGCCAAGGAGAAGGGAGTTTCCCCCGTAGACGTGCGAGTTGTAGTCCTATACGCCCATAAGACTTCTGGTAGGAGTTCTGGCCACATGCCTTTACACTCATCGAGCTTGGTCTTCAAATGGTGCTTGATGATTTTATTCACTGCTTCAACTTGCCCATTTGCCTGAGGATGATAGAGAGAAGTGCGGATATTGCGTATCTTCCAGGTTTCGCAAAATTCATCAAAAGCGACGTTGTCGAATTGCTTTCCATTGTCGGTGATTATGGTATGGGGCAGCCCATAACGGCATATGATGTTTCTCCATACGAACTTAGTGGTTTGTTTCTCAGTGATCCTGGCTAGTGGCTCTGCCTCGGCCCATTTGGTGAAGTAATCGATCCCTACTATCGCGAACCTATTTTGTCCTTTCCCAGTGGGCAAAGGCTCGATGATATTGACCCCCCATTAAGCGAAAGGCCAAGGGCTATCAACTGGAGTCATTTGCTCGGACGGTATATGAGGTATAGGAGAGTATCGCTGGCACTTGTCGCATTTTTTAGAGAATTCAATTGCGTCTGCCTTCATAGTGGGCCAATAATATCCTTGCCTCATTGCCTTATACGCTAAAGATCGCCCCCTTGGATGGTTACCACATGCCCCCTGGTGTATTTCATCTAGAACACGATGTGCGTCTTCTGGGTGAAGACACCTTAAATAGGGCAAGGAAAAACTCTTACGTAACAATATTCCATCTTGCAAGGTATACCTGGCGGCTCGATGACGGATTTGCCTAGCAGCTTTCTTATCGTCTGGGAGGTATCCGTCTCTGAGATAAAGGATTATGGGATCCATCCAACATGGAGACGGATGTACCGCAATCACTTGCTTGAGAGTTACTTGGTCGATACTCGAGTTATGAAGGTGCTCGATGGGAATTGAATTCGACAACTCAGATTCTGGTGCAGAGGCAAGTTTTGCCAAAGAATCAGCGAGTTGATTCTTCTCGCGAGGGATGTGGACTATTTCGTAATTCTTCAATTTTGCGAGCAAGATGAGAATTCGAGATTTATACAAGGCCATCCTTTCTTCTTTAGCCTCGAATTCACCGAGAACCTGATTGACAATAAGCTGAGAATCGCTATGAATGAGTAGATTTTGAATTGAGAGGACATTTGTTAGTTTGAGGCCAACGATCAGGGCTTCATACTCTGCTTCATTATTTGAGATGCGGGAATCGAAGTGTAATGCATATTGAAAATGCGACCCGTCTGGAGGTACTAGAATTAGGCCCGCCCCACTACCGGTGGCCCGCGACGACTCGTCCACGAAGAGTGACCAAGACGATTGGTCGCTGATCGCGGCATTATCATCGGGAGAGGAGTATGTGAATTCGACGATAAAGTCAGCTACGGCCTGGCCCTTAATTGCAGTCCTGGGGCAGAACGATATGTCATGCTCACTGATCTCGATCGCCCATTTAGTTAATCGTCCAGAAGCCTCAGGTCTTTGAAGGATTTGTCGTAGCGGATGGTTTGTTGGTACTAAAATTGCATGGGCCTGAAAATATGGTCGCAGTTTTCGAGCCGCCGTGACTAAAGCAAGGGTTAATTTCTCCATATCAGAATATTGAGTTTCAGCATCCACCATTGCTCGACTGATATAATAAATAGGGCCTTTGTATCCCGGAATCTTCTCTTATTAAAGCGGCGCTAACGGCCGTGGAGGACACAGATAAATAAAGGATGAGTTGCTCGTGAGCCACAGGTTTAGATAAAACAGGAGGCGTGCTCATATATTGCTTTAGTTGTTGAAAGGCTTCTTCGCATTGTGGTGTCCACTTCTAATCAGATTTGGCTGTGGTACGGAGAAGCTTGGAGAAGGGTAGGCATTTATCAGATGCCCGTGAGATAAACCTATTCAAGGACGCAATGCGACCTAGCCAGACGTTGGACGTCCTTATGAGTGGTTGGGGATTTCATCTCTATCAACGCTTTTATTTTTTCAGGATTTGCCTCAATTCCTCATTGGCCGACCATAAACCCAAGAAATTTTCCAGCAGACACTCTGAACGCACATTTTTCTGGGTTTAGCTTCATCTGATATTTCCTCATCAGATCGAAAGCTTCTCGAAGATCCGAAAGATGATCGCCTTCTACGACACTTTTCACGAGCATATCATCAACATAGACTTCCATATTCCTGCCAATTTGCGCGGCGAATATCTTGTTGACGAGACGCTGATAGGTGGCCCCTGCATTTTTAAGACTAAACGGCATTACCTGGTAGCAATATAGACCTCGGTTAGCGATGAAGGCAGTATGTTAGCTATCGAGTGGATGCATCATAATCTGATTATAACCGAAATAAGCGTCCATAAAACTAAGCAGAGCATGCCCAGCTGTAGAATCAACCAACTGGTCGATTCGTGGGGTCGGGAAGCTATCTTTGGGCCAGGCTTTATTCAAATCTGTATAATCGACACACATTCTCCATTTGCCATTAGATTTCTGGACAAGGACTACATTCGCGACCCATTCTGGGTAGTCAATTTCTTTTATGAAATTGACCGTAAGCAGCTTCTCAATTTCAGCCTTGATCGCCATTTGCGTTTCTGCAGTGAAGGCACGTCGACGCTGATGGACAGGTTTATGCTTCGGGTCGATGTTCAGATGGTGTGCGATGACACTAGGATCAATGCCAGGCATGTCTTAGTGAGACCAGGCAAACACATCTTGATATTCAGTGAGGAGGCGGATCAAATCTGCTCGAAAGGCGTTCCTCAAAGAGGATCCCACACAAACAACTTTGGATGGGTCATTTTTACTTAAAGGAATCACTACTGTCTCTTCCCCGGGAGTTCCAGATTAGAGAGCATCCTCCCTTGGGTCCAACGAGGTATTCGCTGGGGAGTTGGACGATCCTTGTGCTATCATCATAACTGGTGTCACTCGCGCTTTCTTTCGACACTGCAGGGCTATCTCATAACAAGATCGAGCCTCTTTTTTATTTCCTCGTACAACCCCAACACCATTTTGGGTAGGAAATTTTACACACAGATACAAAGGGTGTAAAGCTGCCCCAACCTTATTAAGAGATGGCCGCCCCAAAATGGCGTTGTACGCTGAACTTCGGTCCACCATGAGGAAATTTATGAAGATAGTCGTCTTCGCTGGACTCTCCCCAAAGGTGACTGGAAGGTCAATGCTTCCTTCAGGTGTTACTACTTCGCCGCCGAAGCCGACGAGGGGGGTTGAGACTGGCTTGAGTAGACTTCTGGCAAGTGCCATTTTGTTGAAAGCCTCCAGGTATAAAATATCAGCAGAGCTACCTGCATCCACCATAATACGATGAGTTAAATAATTCGATACCTTTAGTGTGACCACGATGGAGTCTTCGTGAGGGAAGTGAATTCCCTCAGCATCTTCGAGAGAGAAGGAAATTGGAGGAGGACTGGTTTTTGACGCGCTGGGCGTCTGTTCCAGCCAATAGATATGCTGGGGCTTCTTGGACGCCTTATGAGCGTAGGCTTTTCTTGAAGCTTGAGAATCGCCACCACAAGCTGGTCCCCCGACGATGGTGCGAATTTCGCCAGTAGGTTCAACGTCTTCTTGTGAAGTATGATGGCAAGGCGACTTCTTCTGGCGGGGTGAGGATTTTTCCCTTTCTGGTGATCGACCTTGACAAGCAACATAGTCTTGGAGATGGCCCTTTCGAATAAGAGCTTCGATATGATCTCGCAGAGAAACGCAGTCTTGGGTTCTATGCCCATGATCTTTGTGGAAGTAACAAAACTTGACCTTATCCCTCTTTTCAGGATCAGATTTGATCTTACCCGGCCATTTTACATATGGTTATGTTTAATTTCCATTAACACCTTTTCATGGGATTGGTTGAGAGGAGTGTAGTTATGATATTTACCAGAATAAGGCTTCTTGGGAGAACGGTCTCGTCGGTCACGTCGATATTTCTTATCTGAGGGTGGGATTTCCTCCGGCTTGCGTTTCTTACCCTGTATACCTTGACGTGCTAGAGCAACTTCTTCTGCATTGATATACTTCTGAGCTTTAGCTTGGAATTCTGCCATTGTTTTTGGAGGGCTTTTATCTAAGGCAAATCTGAACTTCTCGCTCGTAATTCCAGCTATGAGGGCGGTGAGGCCTTTTTCTTCAGTATAACCTTCAGTTTGGACGGCCTCAGCAGTAAACCGTACCGTGAACTCCTTTATCGTCTCCCCATGCTGCTGTTTTAAATCCATTAAGTGGAACACTGGCTTCTTGGTGCGGATGCTTCCCATGAATTGAGAAAGGAAAAGCTCCGACAGTTGTGAAAAGGAGCCGATAGATCGAGGCTTCAAACCCCGGAACCACGTACGTGTAGCTTCCTTTAAAGTTAGGGAAAAAGCTCTACACATGATTTCTGACTCATGTCCCTCCAGTTCCATGAGAGACCTATAAGTTTCCAAGTGTTCGAGCGGATCGCCAATACCTGTATATGGAGTGATGACGGGTGTACGATATTTTCTAGGTAAAGGTGCTCCCATGACCTCATTGGTGAAAGGAGACTTGGATTGATGTTTCGATGCCACCACAGCTGATGGTCGATTTGCCTGATATCGCTGCTCCATGACATCAAAATGATCATGGATTCTTTTGAGGTCTCCTTCCCATGGTAAAGTATAACCTGACGTTTCGACTGTGGACCCATGGGATTGATGTAGACGAGAAGCACTAGAATGCACGGAATGTGGAGGTAGCACAGGGGGTTGATTGTCAAGCGGCGCTCGATTTGATGGAGGATGATTTGGTTGAACCTGTGGCTCGTCCACAGAATGCCTGGAGGTCACCGGTATGGGTTACGGTGGCAACCCTTCAGAAGTTTGTCTCTGCGGCCCCGGGAAATGATGATCAAGTCGATTAGAGAGGGCTTCAACTCTGGCGTTGAGGGCTAGAAGGGAATTTTCGAGGGAACGCATGACGTCATCTTGACTTCCAGGAGCCTCAAATAACGGGTTCGATGATGGCACGTTCGGAGCTCCTTGAGGGATGTTTATTAAAACGGTTTGAGGAACAGGAACTGATTCCGTAACGTCAGGAGGAGGTAATGTTTGCCTTGATGTGGAAGGATGAACTGTCTTCTTAGGAGGCATGGTGCAAGGATTTTGATCAGTGGTAGAACGATTGACTGTGATGATCAAATCGTTCCCACAGACGGCGCCAAACTGTTTACGTCGAATTTTGTGACTGGGTCCACCAGATGTTCACCTTCCCTCCAAGCTCGGTTTTCTCCTTGTACCTGAAAAGGGACAGAAAGCAGCTAAGGGTGGCCGGCGTCCAGCCGTTGGCCCTCCGATGCTTAAGTTAGACGGGGGATATTTCTGGGAGAAAGAATAGAGGACCAGTCTAAAGAGATTAAATAATGTGTACCTTTGTCATCCATAGAGTCGTCCATTTATACAGATCTAAATGACCCAACCTGCTACGCAAGCTGTTAAGATTAATCCTGATTCCATGGGATAAGAAGCTTATCATGTTAATCTTTGGAAGTCAAAACGTCGTAGACGTCTAACTGATTACGTCTCTGGATATTCGGAGCTAAGAATAGATATAAACCAAAACCGGCCTATACGGGCTGCTGGTACTATGAGATGAAGGCCGTCCACGCCAAAGACCAGAAACCGCAATTACTCAGATGCCGGAAGCTGCTCGTATCAAGAGTGCTCGCATTTAGCATACGGAATGCGACCCCTTCTGCCGAGCCGAGCCGAGATGCTCGCATTCTGGAAGTGCGACCCCTTTCGTCGAGCACGAGCCTAGCTGCTCGCATTCTGGAAGTGCGACCCCTTTCGTCGAGCGCAAGCCGAGTTGCTCGCATTCTGGAAGTGCGACCCCTTCCGTCGAGCATGAGCCGAGCTGCTCGCATTCTGGAAGTGCGACCCCTTTCGTCGAGCACGAGCCGAGCTGCTCGCATTATGGAGATACGACCGCGATTCCCCATTTCTCTTTAAAGCCAATTATGCCTACAACAGATGGTATTTGGTCACCAGTTTTGGTCAAGATTCCAATTTATGGGCGATCGGATCCGTCATCCCAAACTGTGAAGTGGGTGAGTGGAGTTCGAGACTCATAAAGTGCTTTACTGGGGATAGTGACAATTTTTGTGATTTTTGCAAGTATTTGATTCAAATATTTAAGTGAGTAGTCAGGACGGAGATTATTGTTATTTAAAACAAGGGAAATGTTTTTGTGATTTTTGAAAGATGATTTTGCAATATTTTTGATCTTTTGTTGGATTGTTTTTGAAATACAGGGAAATGTATGAAATTTTCATCCATTTTCAGCTTCTACTGCTGGTAAGGCACCCGATCCATTTTATGTCAGCGAGCAAGACGAATCTCACATAGTTAAGTGCCGTAGTTTTACATCTTCGGATGAAGGGATTGAGGGTTTTCAGTCAACACACCCCCAAAGTTTCATGTTCCTCATGTGCAATGCACATAGACCACGTATCGTCCGACGGACTCCTTCGGCCACAAAATGAGCCACATCCTCACATTTTCCTTTATCAATCTAGTTTGGGGTCTCATGTTGCTTACAATTCTGTGAGGGTGTGCTTCACCTCCAACTGTCTTAATCCCCTTCATGAGTTTTAGGAACAGGGAGCATCCGTTAGATTCAACAGCGACTTCTAAGTCAAGGTCATTTATCACGGTGCATTCAACACGAACAGGATCGCGAGGTTCTGTCCGCCTTAGCCCTGTTGGGGCTCAAATTTGCACCCATTATAAAACGACATCCCATGGTCTAGTGGCAAAGATTTGGATAAGTTTCGAGTCCGGGAGAGCCCCGAAAACGCCAGCACGACCTTGATCAATTAGTAGCGACCAAAATCCATAAACAGCATTTCAGAGCGGAATTGGACATGCGCTTCGGTGCCAAATGATCCAAAATGTCCTAAAACCCTTAACCTATAAGTTTCAAAGTCATCCGGTGCATATTTTTGCCCGCGCACCTCGAAATGTATTTCGTCCCTGCCCGGAACTGACCAAAAAGGGTCCGTAAGCCTACAGCTACCATTTCGGAGCGGAACTGGACATGCGCTTTACCGCCAAATGATCTAAAATGTCTTAAAACCCTTAACCTGCAAGTTTCGAAGTCATCCAGCGCATATTTTTACCTGCGCACCTCGAAATGCGTTTCGTCCCTGCCCGGAACTGACAAAAAGGGGTCCCTAAGCATACAGCTACCATTTTAAAGTGGAACTGGACATGCGCTTCACTGCCAAATGATTTGAAACACCCCAAAACCCTTAAAAAGCAAGTTTGAAGTCATTACGATGAATATTTCCATGAGCGCGCTCCCCGGAACAACGTTCCTATACAACAAGCCGACCCGGAGGCTCCAAATTAGGAAGGAAGTACCAAAATTAGCAACATCTGGACTTCCACACCCCATCCAATTCATTCAGGAGGTTAATCATAGCCTAGAAGTGGCTTGGCGACAGTGAGTGCATGTCTAGAAAAGGTAGCTGTCCTTTGGAGGTCCCCCGTCGGAGCTGAAATGCTGAAATTTTCTAAGTGCTGGAATCCTGAAAATCTGGCTAAGTAGTGGGAAAGCGCCAGCAAAGGACATGCGCCTGGCCTCTAACCACATGTGCTTGCACCTTAGTAGTGAAAGGAAGTGATCCGAGCACTTTTCCGAAAAGCGCCGGGAAATGCGCCGGTAAAGCACATGCGCCCGGATCCACCACATGCGCCCGGTGCATTTTTTTCACATGCGCTTAATATCGTTTCTGGCACATGCGCCGGGAAATACCCGCCGGGTAGACCCGAACCCGATTTCCCTCCTATAAATAGTGAAGTCACCTCATTTCATCAACACGAGATCATCCCCCGCCGACCTCAGAGTGATGTAAGCACCACATGCGCTTGCTTTTTCTCCCCTCGCCAGATGCCTTGGCCGGAGTAGATTTCCTCGCCGGAAACCCTCGCCGGAAAGGGATTTCCTCGCCGGAATCCCAAGTTCAGGAAGAAAATCCTGAAATTTTCTAAGTGCTGGGCACATGCGCCGGCATATCCCCCACATGCGCCGGCTTATTCCACCACATGCGCCGGCTTTTCCCACCGAAAAATCCAAATTTTCTCTAAGTCTGGGAGTGACATGCGCCCAAGGTGGAGGTCCAGGCGCATGTCCACCACCACATGCGCCGAGATTGCCTCTCGAACTTCCGTTTTCCATGAGAAACAGGGCCACATGCGCCCGGGAGATGGCACATGCGCCCGGGTCCCCATCACATGCGCCCGGAAGCATGTGCAACACCACATGCGCCTGCACATCCACCCCTCCATGCGCCTGGGCACTGACGGGAGGGGTGGACCTTCGATCGTGTGCCCCGCCTTCGTCCGGAATCCGATTTTGATGAAATCACTTCCGTCGGATGCGTCTCGATGAGATCTATCCATCCACCGGATCAGATTCTCCAATGGTTAATGATAAATGACCCAAATCAGTGTTTCGGTCCAAAATAACCAACACTTAGCCAATTTGGCGGCTCCAGAAATCCTTCCGAAAGAGCCAAAAACGGCCGAAAATGAGAAGAATCAGGCGGAATTGGACCGAGCCCGAGAGGAAAACTTTTCTTCTAGATGGCATGATACACCATAATCATGCACCGCGATGAGGTTATCCGATCTCAGGACCCTCGAATACCCTAATCAAGCGGTTGGCAGGTCCGCTACTTAGTCATTTTCAGCCCTGGGAAGTGCCCTGTTGGCCCGGAAATCGACTTCTGCTAAGCAAATTGAAACGCGATCGCACAGCGATCTTCGTGGACGTAATCCACCCCTATTCCAAGTTGGTCATCGATAATATTCACCGATTTCTTTAATCAGACCACAGACAGGTCCACTATTTAGTCATTTCTAGCCCTGGGAAGTGCCCTGTTGGCCCAGAAATTGACTTCTGCTAAGCAAATTGAAATACGATCGCACAGCGATCTTCGTGGACGTAATCCACCCCTATTCAAAGACGGTTATCGATAATATTCATCGACTTCTCTAATCAGACCGCAAACAGGTCCACTACTTAGTCAATTTCAGCCCTGAGAAGTGCCCTGTTGGCTTAAAAATTGACTGATGCCAGATGAAATCAACCACGATCTCAAAGACGCCAAGGCAAAGCTGAAGTACTCAGGCTATCCAATAGCCGGTTCAAGCATTCGCGGGGCACCGATCCCCATTATTCATTAAGAAATTGGCATATGTGGGTATCCATCGGACCTTATGCTTAGCCACTTACAGGAATCGGAGATAGCTGATCCAGCCCATTGAATTTGGACAGCCCATTGAATTTGGATCCTCAAAAGATCTTGGCTCGATAAAGCCTACTTGATCCCAGACAGATCATTGAAAATACTCAGAAGAAAGAGTGTTCTCGAAGATGAGTCGCCCGACTCCAGAAGAAATACATTTACTTTACTGTACAAAGCTCTATTCATCCCGGATAAAGGTCCGAGGCTAAACCCAAGGGGTTATGGTTACCACGAGAAACTACAAACAAAGAGTTCTAACTAAGCTTGAAACATCTTGCTATGGACTGCCACTATGAAAAAGACCGTCGATGCCCTACCCATCGACAACGGGTCCGTCGGTTGAGCTGATGAGGTAGTTGCAGATTGCTTTCCTAAGGTCACCCGTCATAAAAATACGGGCGCGGGCTTTAGGTTATGCCGACCAACATTTTGAGGTTCGTGTATTCCAGCGGTCACCTGTTCACAGTAACAGGCGCGGGCCCCGAGTTGCACCACTCGATTAAAACCCTCGTTCGGGAACGTTGCGGAGTGCTTTCCTAAGGTTACCCGTCATAAAAGTACGGGCACAGGCCTTGGGTCATGCCGACCAACATTCGAGGATCGTGTATTCCAGCGGTCACCTGTTCACAGTAACAGGCGCGGGCCCCGACTTGCACCACTCAAATCCTGACAGTCTCTCAACCCGAACATACCGAAAGAAAATGGGACATAGACATCCGGTGTGTCTAACAAATGTGGCTCAGTCCATAACAAGAAAACAAAGGTCTAAACGACCATGAACTCAAGACCATAATCCCCGGCGGATTAGTCTTTTGCCTTCCAATCAAGGGTGATCAACCGTTGATGTAATTAAAGGCTCGTGACCAGTATCACAGCCTGGAATGTAAAAGATCTCAGAATCTCTGGAATAAAATTCGCCTTGCGATATCTCTCTCTTGTGTACACTTTGTGATTGCTTATGATTGTCTATGAATGTCTCAATACTCAGAATTCCCCCAGAATAAAAGAAACATGAAAAAAAGAAAGAAGGACTGCTGACGAGTAGTTCTGATCTTTCTTTCCTCTCTTTTTTCTAAGTTCTAACAAGCCCTTACCTATTTAGAGAATTTTGGACACCCGTACAATTAAGTGTCAGCCATATCCAGAACAGGTTGGGAAAGAAAGCCCCCGAGAAGTTAATCCCAGTGTAGTTTTAGGTCTTCGTACCTCTGAGGATAGATTTGTGTAGTTAAAATTAATGGTGATTTTTTTTTTGTTTTGAGAAAGTTCCAGGCCTTAACTCGAATGGTCGAGACTGGTACTGGTTTTTATGGAAAGCTTTTAAAATAGTTTTTAGTATTTTTAAAATGATCTGAGTGGTCGAGATTGATGCCGGTTTCTGTTTGAAAGCAGAAAAGTCCCCTGAGAAGTTAATCCCAATGTAGTTTAAAGTTTTCGGACCGAAACCTATACATACTGAAAAGACATTTTTTTAAATGATCCGGGTCATCGGATCTTGATTCGAGCTGTCGAGATTGATGCCGATTTTTATTAAAAATCCCTCAAAATCTCGATCCCGACGTAGTTTAAGGTCTTCGGACCCAGAATTCTATACAGATGATGGTAATAAATATATATACATATATATATATATTATGATTTTTTGAAATGTTACAGGTTGTTGGATCCCCATTCGAGTGATCGGGATTACACCGGTTTTTATTGGAAATCTCTTAGGACTTTGATCCTGACGTAGTTTAAGGTCTTCAAACCCAAATTTTTTGGCTTGATGGTGGAAATTAGGGTTGGAAATTCTCGGTGCTTTTTGAAAATGATTCGGGTTATCGGATCCTGCCCCGGATGGTTGAGATTGATGTTGAACAAACAATAATCCTTTTTTGAAAATCACATGAGGCGTTTTCCACATCATCCTCTCATTTTCTCAAGAGATGAAATTTTCATCAATTTTTCCTCTTTTTCTCTTACATCACTTACATCTTACACAAGGACAAGATTCCTTACAATTCATCTTCCCAAAAGGAGGAGTTTTCCCAAGGAGGAGAGATGTGTCAAATCTCATCAAGTGGGGAAGGACGGCTGGCCTTCTGAGGGCCACCCGTTCTCCCCCTTGCCCACCGATTTTTCCAATGGCTTGGACAATAGAGGTGGCCCATTTTGTGTGTAAAGCCATGGCATGGCCCCCCTCTCATTCGTGCATCTCTCTCTCTCTCTCTCTCTCTCTCTCTCTCTCTCTCTCATCTCTCACTCACTTTCCTTCAAGTTTTTCTTTTTCTTTTGGTGGTCCCTCTTTCCTTCCAAGTGGTGGGGCTTTTGGTGAAGCTTGGGACAGCAAGGTGGTCCCCCTTTGGTGAGTGGTGAAGGTATGGCCCACTCCCTTATCTTGTTTTCTTTTCACTCTTTCTCTTTCTCTTTCTCTTTCTCACATTCTTCTTTTCTTTTCCTTCATGTAGGTACCCTTCAAGAGGTGTGGTGGGCCCAAGTTTGGGAGAGTTCAAGATTTTTTTCAAAGCCTCAAGGTGGTGTATGGGAGTGGAACTTTCATGTTTCCCTTTTCTTCCACTTTCTTTCAAGCTCCCTTCATGTGTACAAGAGTGATCTTCCTTGTACATCATGTGTGCATGGGAAACTTTCATTCTTCTTTTCCATGGGAGTTGGGCCTGATTTGTAAGAAATGGGCCCAAAGTGAAGTTAAGGCCCTTGGTGTATTTGGTTAGGCCCAAAACTTCATTTCGGACTCTCACATGTGCATTTGACATTTTCCTTCTTCTTTCATGTTTCTCATGCTTCTCCACTTTTCTTCTCTTTTCTTTTCAAGTGTTGGGCCCATGGGAGTGAGTGGGGCCCAGCTCAGATTTTTGGGCTTTCCAATTCATTTGAGATAGCCCCATTTCCTCATTTATGCATGTATGGACAAGAGGAGCCCACCCTACATTCTACTTGCATTTTCTTTCCTTAAGCGAACTAAATTTCAAAGCTAGGCTTCCAATGTACAATTGGCACACTTCTCTTACCATTCTTTTGTTTTGTAAACATTCCTTTTCTTTTCTGGTACCCTTAAAATAAAGTGTGGCAAGCCTTTCATCATTTTTCTAGATAGGTGAGCCCTTGGCCCATATTGTGGCTTATGTGTATTTTGGCAAATGGGCTTCCACCATACTTTGTGCATGTGGGATATATTTTGTATTTTTCTTTGAATTGGTGAGAGATTTGGGCCACTTGGGTTTTCAAAAAGGGCCCAAGGGGGGGCTAAGCCACCAACTTTCAAATTTAAGTGGGTCCTTGAGTAGTGAAAAGAATGTAGTGTCTATAAGTTTGCTTGTAATGTTTCCACCCTAAGTGGGTCCTTCCTTGAGATTTCTAAGTGGGCCTTACAACATTCTTGGTCTCCTAAGCCCATTTGGCAAGTTATTATTCCATATTTCTTTTATTCTAAATGACTTCCAAGTCATGGAAAAAGTTGATACACATAAGTTGCTCATGTTTGGTCCATGATTGGATACTTTTGGCTTTGCTTTGCAAATGGGATATGTACGCCAAACTTAACCATTTTCCTTTTGTTCCATGAAGGTTGGGTGGTCCATTAAGTCAAGCTTTCACATGTTCAAGTGACTTTTCTTCCAATGAAGAGAGTGGTGCACATAGGCTGCCCAAATTTGACCCTTGGATGGGTGCTTCCAATCTTGTTTTCTTCAAGTGGGCTATGTGTACTACTCTTGACCATTAAGGTGGTGCTTTTAAGTCACTCTTGACATACCATAATTTTCACCACTCTTCCTTTGTCCATGCATACATATATAAAAGAAATGGGGGCATCTTAAGTGGGGGTTATGAAGCTTATTACCTTTATGTGGCAAGTGGACCATCCTTTGCTCCCAAGTGGTGGCTTGTGAATTTGGATCTTGCCAAGACCCTTTTTTGGAAATGTGCCATTGGCCTTGGGGTTTGATTCTTGTTATGGCCCATTGACATTCTCATGTGCATTGAGATGATTTCCTTGCCATATGTAGGCTTTGATGTATGACCCTTCTTAAGTAAACCCCACTCTCTTTCGAATGGGTGCTTAACAAATACCAAAGTGAGGCATGGGGTTGGGACTTTGGATTCAACTTTGAGATATGTGAGCTCCCCCCATGGCTTCCTATGGTTCAATTTTAACTAGTTTGAAGGTGAGACGCTTACCTTATCAAGCCCGTAGGAATTGATGGCGAATGGTACACAGGGTCGTGGTAGTCGCACTCAAGAGGATGATCCTACTTTCATTCCCCGTCGTGGGGATCATATGTGCTCCTTCGCTAAGGAGCATCAGCCGCTTCCAGATATCAAAGGTCGTGGTACTCGGGAGCTATGGGATGATTGGGTGGAACCTCCTCATCCACTGATTGAACATGTACTTGTTGGTACTCCTTTTACTGGCCTCTACTCTCTTTGCTTTAAGAGAAGTAAGGCCAACCGCATGCTTCTTGCTACCTTGTGTGAGAGGTGGAAAGATGAGACTCATACTTTCTAGCTCCCATGCGGTGAGTGGGGAATTACACCCTTGGATGTCTACATGCAAATAGGCTTTCCTTTTCATGGGGTGACTGTGACTCATGCAGGTTCTCTTTCATCTATCAAGCCTGAAGATTGGCTTCGGCTTGTGGGGGATGTTCCCCCATCCTTAGAATTTCAGCATAATCAAGTGAAGCTTCGCTGGCTGAAGAACACTATTGCTAAAATGGCACCCATGACTGAGCTTGAGGCTTTACACAAGGTACAGGCAATGATTACTTACGCTTTTGGTTTGTTCCTCTTTTATCACGCGAATGAGAGGATTGATGCTCATTTTCTTCGGTTGATTGAGGACTTGCATCAGCCTTATAACTGGAATGCTGCTATCTTGACTTGTATCTTCCAAAATCTGGACAAGACCTCCCGGTCCAGTCGATCCTTCACTAGGTTTTGGCCTATGGTAAAGGTATCTTTTAGCTTCTTTCTTGCTTCAAACTTTCTTCTATTTCTCGATTCTGACCCTTCTTTGTTAGTCAGACCTGTTTCTTAGAACATTTTTCTCACCTATCTCCCTTGATGAGGACTGACATGGAGCCACCTGCATGCCGCTTCATGTGCTGGCACATCAAGAACCGAAAACCCAACCCTCATATCTCGAAAGAAATTGGAGGGCTGATGTGGATGGCCTTGCTGACATCGATGTGAGTGCTCTTTTTTTCCTTAGATGCTGATTTTGTTTCTTCAGACGTCTGCTTTAATTGCGACTTTCTCTGTCAGTTCATCCACATGCCATATGCCGGTGTTCCTCAATATTATACTCCAAAGCGGGTCGAGGTGTATGATGCCTCCTATATGCGGATCATTCTTTTCGACGCGGAGTCCCTCCAGTGGTACTTGGGTGAGAGATTGCTTCGTCAGGTAACTGGCTTTGCTAGGGTTCCCATTTCTCCACCTCCACCTACAGATCAGATGTCCGCTGAGGTCGTTGGTGAAGCTCTTATGGGCCATCTGGGGTACCGCTTCATTATTCTTGATCGCGATTATACTAAGTGGTATCTTGAGTTTGGGCAGGGGACTCTCCTTCCCCCTTTGTATGATTCACGCAGTCATCATCGCTATGCTGGTGGTTCTGTGATGGCCCCGATGATCGATTGACGTCGTCGAGAGCAGGAAGAGAAACATGGAGATGACGACTATGTTAGTGACTTATAGCTGCTTTTTCTTAGATGCTTGATCTTGCCTACAACTATTTGTAAGGTTTCTTTTCTATATTTCTCTTGATGATGTATGAACTTCCCTGATCAATGAAGTATGCTTTAATTTTCTAGTATTTTGCTACTTGTATGGAGGTTACCTTGATGTCTTAGGTCATACTTTGTATTCCTACCTTGGTTGTTTCTTTCCCGTTTTTAACTTGACTTAAAGCATTCAGTTCCTCAGTCCTGATGTCCTGATGTCTTGATGGTGCTTGATGATTTTCAGTGGTTCGAATTGGGCCAGATGGACCCTTAGACGGCTCGAACTACCCTGAACAGGTAGTATGGGCTTTCTTGCGTCTTCTGAGTGCTTGATTTTGATGATCATCTGGTTTAAGAAGGCTTTTAACGATTTAGACGATGCCTTGGACGGTCTGGATTGCTTGAACTGGCCCTATGTGCCTTCTTGAAGATTAGATCTGGGATTTGGCCTTCCTTCTTGATGATTAACACTTGATCTAGCTACTTGGTGACTTATGTAAGCTTTTCCATGGTTCATATTATGTTGACTCAGCTTTTGAATGGCTCAGATCGCTTGTGGACCTCACTTGATGGATTTTCTTTCTTTTTAGCCTAATCAGACCCATGTCAGCAGTAGCTCTTCATGATTTGATGGGTGGGGAATTTTTCGAACAGTTTATATCAACTTCTGTCCAAATATGGAGTCAATTGGAGTTTCGGGTGGTCTTCTGGGTGCCGTTTGCTGATCTGGCCTAACAATCTCACCTACCAACGGACTACAGGGCCAATCCCGCGAAGGGAGAGGCGGAGCTTCCGTACGGACGGCCCAGTGGAGGCCGCTCATCTCTCTGTTCATGTGCAGTCTGGGCTGGTCCTGGTTCGGACATTCCCAGTAGCTTCACTGTCGCTGTCTCCTTCATTACTTGTACCCAACTTCGATTCTAGCCATGAACCTTACATTCTTTTTGTCTTTTCTACTTCTTTTGTCTTCTTCTCTTTTTGTCCCTTCTTGGGCAACCTTTGATGATGATTGGTGGGCCATCATGGAAGAATTTGATGGGTCCCATGCTCCCCAATCTTATGGGGGTTTTAATGAGATTGAGATGTTCTTAATGGATGGGGTGGATGAAGCCTTGAATGGGAGCATTGATGGTGGTTTGAATGAGGTTGTTGGAGAAGCTTTGAATGCCCCCATTAATGGTGATCTTGCTGAAATTTTGGATTTAGATGGGGCATTGAATGTTGGAGGATTGGATGGTAGGGATGAGATGGGGAGAGTGACCATAGGTGAGACTATGCACCCCTTGAGTGTGGGCTGTATGCATGGTGTGATCAATGGTGAGGATGAGGTCATGATAGACATTGATGGGCTAATCTCATGTTTAGATGGTATGAATGGTTCAGATGATACTTTTGATGGCTTGGATGCACTTGATGATGGCCGAGATGCAAGGTACACTTACTTGGGCGGACTTGATGTGATCATTGATGATGTCCTCTTGATGATGTACGGTGTGGATGTCCCGATGATCCCTTTGACTGGGCAGAGTGATAGCTTGATTCCTGACTTTATGATGTAAAGGACTGCAGGTCCAGATCTGGCCATTGAATCTTCAATCGAGGCCATCAGGGCATTTCTTGACAGTTCAGATGCTCTTTTTAGTGGTCAGATTGTTCAGGACGCTATGATGTACGTTGTGATCTTTGTAGATAACCTTCTTGATAAGGATTACCAGCCTTCTCTTGATCATCAGTCCTTTGCGCACTCTATTCATGAGATTGAAGAGTCTTCTCATGCGGCTAAGATGGTGACGGTTCCAAATAGTGATGTGACTATATCAGACATAGCCGGCATAGGGGCTGTTCAAGGGACTGTTATTGATGATGATGCAGAGGTTCCAGCCTTTCTCTCTCCCTCGCCCATTGACCTTCCGATTCTTGAGGAGTTGTCAGGGATTTCTGGACCTTTTGTTCTGGAGGGGATCCCTGTGAGGATTTGTCAGTTGCTTCCTCGTCCTTCTTGTTCGTCACGACTGCTTGCATGGCTTGGCAGATTATCGGCTTACAAGATTCGGGAGCTAGAGTCCTATGGCTTTGGCAGTCTGATTCACATGGCCAGGGTTGACATTGATTAGAGGATGCTTGGTGCTGCGTTGATTGACTGGGTCCCATCGTTGAACTTGTTTGTGTTCAATGATATGGAGATGAGGCCTTCTTTGAAAGAGCTTACGCGTTTGACAGGTCTTCCTTGGGATTAGCGACATATTTCTCGCCGAAGACTTTGCCAAAGATTGCCACTCCATAGAACTAGTTTAGAATTCCATATCTTCTTCGGTCTACAGTCGACGGCTAAGATGTTGTGGTCTTTTTCTTAGATTCATTGTACGATCTTTTTTGGGCCCTCCGAGTACGGCGAGATCCACACTTTCTCGGAATGCTCTTATGGTCTGCTTGGTAGCTGAGGTGTTATTCTCGGGAAAGCGCCGATCTCAGACTCCTTTGCTCTTCGGGGTGATGAGCCAAGTTGTTCGTCGGCAAGGGATTATTTCTCTTGTTCTGGCTGAGTTGTTCAATGGGCTGACTGACTGTGGCCTAGGCCGTACCTGTGTCCTTCACCGGTGTTACGCATTTCTTCAGGTAATCTTTTCATACTTTCTTTTTCTTTCTTGTCCTTGGAACTGTATGTTTTAGCTGAGTCTGTTTGTTTTCTCATGATCAGATTTGGCTATGGGAGCGTCTTTCCATGACCGTTCCTATATCGTTCCTTGGCACTCGTCGCCATGACCTTATGCACCATATCATGGAGTTTCTCCCTCATACAGCTGGGATGAGTGAGCCTTTGTACCACAAGATGTCTGTCGAGTTATGCGACTGGAACGTTCGTTGGGAGTCATCTTAGCTTTCACTCCCTCTAGTGCTTTGTGATGCTCATCGCCTTTCTCTGATGCTGGTAGGCTTCCGCTCCTATTTCTCTTATATCCTATCCGATTCTTGTAGCAGTTCAAGTATGAGCAGGATGTTTCACATTTTGCTTTCTCGGGTATCGGCGTCAATCTCTTCCGGCCAAATCATTCAACTTTAGGACTCGGGTTGATGGGTCTTAGGCAGGTCACCTGACTGCTGATTTGCTTAATTTTAAGCTATGAACTTTTTCGATGGCAATTGCCCCATACCGGCACTGGGTCACTGAGCAGTCTCTGTATCGGCACATTCAATGTTGTCACCTGACGGCTGATGAGGATGAGCTAGATGTCCTTGGGGATGCTGGTTCTCCATCTGGTTCATATGAGCCTTTTAAGGAGCGCCATTTATTGATCCCGGATTTCTTTTGTCCACTCATGGCCACTTGCTGTCTGAGATTTTCACACTTCGGTATCATTGTGAGATGATGTCGACGAGCTTGGTCGTTGATCAGAGGTTGTCTGATGAGGAGATGACGGTTCGGAGTCTCGAGAGAGATGAGGTGCATTACCTGCGCATGGAGGTGAGCAGGTTGAGAGCGAGGCTATTTCATTATGAGTTAGAGGACTTACCTGACATGGCTTTTGAGGAGGGTAGAGATTGATTTTTTACTTTTAAGGATTATATCAGTCGTCTGTACGTCCCCTTTTTGCATGGTGCATGATTGGCTATGATGCATTTTTTTATTTTGAAAGAATGATATACGTAAAAGAAATATGATACATTAATGGAAAGAGAAAAAACTTTTTGAGAATTTATTGTGCCACGAGTTGTCCTGTGAGTGTGTGTCTGAATTTTATGTTAGGATGTAGGAATTAGAACGGAGGCTCGGCCAATGCTTTGACTGATATTTCGAGATTGACTTCTGGGGGATCTCTTTAGTTCCCTAGAGGTGTAAGCAGTTGAAATCATTACTTTTTGAGAATTTTGTCAGAGTTTGTAGAGCCTCTATCCCTGACTGTACTTCTTCTTCCTCTTGACTCGGGACTGCTTGTACTGATGCGGGCTGACTTGCCTCCTGGTACCTACACTTTTATTTTTCTTTTCCTTTTTTAGCCATTTTTTCCTATAGTGCTCTTTCGAGTTTTCACCACAACTGACTTTTCCCGTCATTTTTTGCCCATAACGCCCTTTCGGTTTCCACAATGTCCCAGATATTTGATCTTGCCTGCCCCTTGGCAATTATGCTATTTTTATCCTTGGCGCCCTTTCGAGTTTTCACCAAGTCTGTTGCATGCCCACTGTTTTTACTCGGAGCGTCATTTTGGGTTTTTACTCCGCCCTCTTTGTTTAGGCACACATTTCTTTTTTCTTTTTCTAGATTTTTCTAAATGAATGCGACGGCTAGAGGTTGGGAATCCATCGTTGTTGACCGATGACAGCCTTTCAGCCTTTATCCTGAGTTACGATGATAGAGTTGCCGGTCTTAGCTATAAACCTTTCTGAGGTGGATAGATGAATGTGTTTTTTTCGGGTTGATTTTTTTCTCTTGGGTTGCATGCCTTGTTTTACTTGCCTATTTTCTTTCTCTTTTTGTTCTTTTTGTTCTTTTTTATGTCTTTTTCTTCTCTCTTTTTTCTTTTTAAACCCTTTATTTGGAATATTTATTGGACGGAAATGATTTCTCAGAGGTCTTAGCTTCGACCCCTTGACTTTAGCTCTACTAATGTAACTCTTGATAAAGTTAGAATGGCTTATCCGTGAAAGATCTTTACTTTGTCGACGTTGATTGGCTCAGGAAGATCTACCCCTCTCATGTTAGTGAGCCTGAGGGCGTCTCCTAAAAGTACTTCTTTGATGATCATTGATCCGTCCCATAACGGTTTGAACTTTCCTCTGGGATCCGAAAAGTGTGACGGTAGAATCTTCTCCATAACCATGTCGCCCACCTTAAAACTTCTTTTTCGGATTCTCCTGTCATAAGCCCAAGCAATCCTTTTCTGATAACACTGGGAATGACTTAGCACACGCTTGCGCTTCTTGTCTGTTAGCTGTAACTGATCGAATCTGGCCCGTTGCCATTCTCCTTCTTCAATTCTGCTTTCCAGTAAGACCCAGTAGTGATGGTATTTCCACCTCAACTTGTAAAACTACTTTCATTCCATAAGTAAGCTCGAAAGGAGTAGCGCCTGTAGCAGACCGTACAGACGTTTAATTGGCCCAAAGTACATATGGGAGCATGTCTGACCAATCTCGATAGGTCATGACCATCTTCTCGAGTATCCTGATGATCGTCTTGTTTACGGCTTCTACCCCCACTATTCATCTGAGGATGGTAAGGGCTTGATCGATGATGTTGAATTTTGAACTTGCTGAGGAAGTCATCCATTTTCTTGTTGACAAAAGAGGTCCCGTTATCTGTGATGACAGCATTTGGGATTTCATACCGACATATGTTGTTGTTCTTTACAAATTTGATCACCTGGGATGCTGCTATCATGGTGTAAGAGGCTGTCTCTACCCATTTGGTGAAGTAATCGACTGCCACAAGCATATGCTCGTGACCATTTGATGCTTTTGGATTCACCCTCCCAATGATGTCGAGTCCCCACATAGAGAAAGGCCAAGGAGTTGTCAGGTTGTACAATTCTGATGAAGGGGCATGAATTTGATTTGCATGCTCCTGACACTTGAAGCATTTTCTGACGTGTTGGCAGCAGTCTGTCTCCATAGTGAGCCAATAATAGCCTGAGTCGTAGAATCTTCTTCGCCATCATGTGCCCGTTCATGTGTGGACCACAGATTCCTTCTTGTATTTCTTTCATGATCTTAGCAGCTTCTGCTTCATCGACACATCGAAGGAGGACTTGATTGTAGGATCGTTTATAAAGAATTTCACCAATGATGGTGAATTGGCCGGCCAAACGCTGAATGGTTCGACGGTCTGTTGTTGTTGCTGCTTCCGGATATTCTTGGGTTTCAAGATATTGCTTGATGTCAGCATACCAGGGTTTGTCAGGGTGGCTTCAGCTTCTTCTATCTGCAAGCAGAAGTCAGGTTCATCTTAAGTTTCGACTGTGGGTTCCCATTCTGAAGCTCCTTTCGGGATTTCGAGCATTGAATGCAAGGGTAGAGAGAGCGTCTATAAAATGATTCTTAGCCCTGAGCATGTACAAGAAGGTGATTTCTTTGAACTCTTCGACCAGATTTTCAAGGTACACATGACATGGTATCAACTTCTCGTCCTTGGTCTTCCATTCGCCATTGGTCTGATTGATGATGAGTTGCGAGTCTCCAAATACCCGCAGCTTCTTAACCCCCAGGATTATGGCTTCCCTTATACAAGCAATGCATGCTTCATACTCTAGCCATGTTGTTGGTACATTCGAATGTTATACGCCTTGAGATAAGAATAGGGACGTCGTCTCGAGAGTAGAGGATTGCTTCGATTCCACTTCCTTTAGAGCTGGCTGCACCGTCGAAGAATAACGTCCACTCGTCTTTCTTCTTCTTTTCTTCGTTTTCGATGAGCAAGAGATCTTCATCCAGGAAAAAGGTCTCGAGCGGTTGATAATCAAGGAGAGAGTGAGTAGCAAGATGATCGGCGAGGGTCTGCCCCTTGATTGCCTTCTAGTGACATAAGTGATGTCGAACTCAGACAAGAGTAGCTGTCATTTAGCTATCCTGCCAGTGAGTGCTGGCTTCTCGAACGGGTACTTGAGTGGATTCATGCAAGCGAGAAGGAGAATAGGGAATGCAAACATGTATTGTTGAAGTCGTTGAGTTGCCCAGACTAGAGCGAGGTAAGTTTTCTCGATTGGGGAATACTTGGTCTCGTAATCGGTGAACTTTCGACTCAAATAGTATATTGCTTGTTCTTTCTTTTCGGTCTTATCGTGCTGGCCGAGGACGCAGCCAATGACTTCTGCTGCTACCAAGATGTATAACAATAGTGGTCGTCCGGAGAGTGGGCGACACTAGAACTGGAGGATTCATGAGATACTTCTTGATACGATTGAATACGACTTGACAATTGACATTCCATGCTTTGGTACTTTCTTCCGGAGGAGCTTAAATATGGGCTTACAAATCGTGTAAGTTGTGCGATGAAGCGACTAATGTATTGGATTCTGCCGAGGAAGCCACAAATTTCTTTCTCAGTTCTTAGAGGGGGCATCTCAATGATTGCTCTTGTCTTAGTCTCATCGAGCCTGATGCCATCCTCACCATAAAGCCAAGGAGTTTGCCTCCAGTTACACCAAAGACACATTTCTGAGGGTTGAGAAAGAGCTTGTACTTTTCTAACCTATTGAATAGCTTCTTTAGATCTTCAAAGTGTCCTTCAATCGTGCGACATTTGATGATCATATCTTTCACATATACTTCGAGCTCTTTGTTCATCGTATCGTGGAATAATGTTGTCATTGCTAGCTGATATGTTGCTCCTGTGTTCTTTAGACCGAACGACATAAACCTGTAACAGAAGGTTCCCCATGGAGTGATAAATGATGTCTTCTCACGATCTTTGACGGCCATTTTGATATGATTGTAACCTGACAAATTCGTCCATGAATGAGAAGATCTTGTACCCTATGGTGTTGTCGACCAGAATGTCAATATGCGGCAGAGGGAAATCATCTTTAGGACTGACTTTGTTAAGATCTCGGAAGTCGATGCACATTCGAACATTGTCATCCTTCTTCGGTACTGGTACGATGTTAGCGAGCCATTTAGGGTAGTTAGAGACTACCAAGAATCCTGCATTGTACTTTTTGATGACTTCATCGCGAACTTTCAGGGTTCATTCTGGCTTCATTCTTTGCAGTTTCTACTTAACTGGCTTCATATCCGGCTTTGTTTCCAGATGGTGTACAACGAGCTCTTCATCGAGCCCAAGCATGTCTTCATATGAGAACGTAAAGTTGGACACTCTTGGAGTTAGGAACTCTATAATTCTCTGCTCTATCTCTGGTGGCAACGATTTCCCAATGCGTACTTCCCTTGGGATCTCTAGTGTCCCCAAGTTTACTACCTCAAAATCATCGGCTACAACATTGGCTTTAGATTAGAACTTTTTAAAGATGTCCTCTAGTTCAGGAGCCGAATCATCATCTTTCTCATCCCGAGCTTCGTCCAGACCCATGAGCTCGAAGTCTAATTCGATGTTGAAATCATATGATTCGACTTCAAACTCATGCGACTCTTCAGACGAACTTGGCACATTATTGAATGTAGGAAAAGAAATGTTTTTTGGTTTTTGAGAATTTTCTGAAATTGAAATGCTAGATGTTTTTGGTTTTTGAAAGTTTTTATTTGGATTTTTGAACTTTAAGGGGCCCTGAATAAGCGAGCATTATAAACCATGATTGATCCCATCTTGCCCCAAGATGCTGACCTTTACTTAAATTGACATTTTTTTAAAGCCAGAGTCTTAGGATGACCCTCTGGCTGATTCAGAAGTTAGGGAAATATATAACCATTCACGACCCCGCACTCCTTCCCCTGGAGAGGTGGGGGTTGATGATTCAGGCAAAGAATCATGGTCTGGCCTAATGACCATAATTTCTCGCTAGTTGGGTTCGAGATCTAAGTCGTACTCAGTCCCTCCCGGATCACTTACCTCGCATTGCAGTTCTTCTGGTTCCACTACGAGATATAGGCTTGAAATCTGGATATCGGACCATTCCAGGGCTGGCCATTTCCCTTTCTTGGTCCAATGGATGGGCTGCTTCTGCCCCTGACTGGTGGTTAATGGTGTTGATTCTTCACTCCCCAAGTGTAGGGTTGGGATGTAGTAATAATTCAGAAAGTTCAAGTATCGTTCCCACAGAGATTTATGAATGGGTATTCTCAGAATTTAACTAAAACAACTAATAATTAAAATTTTATTAAGAACTAAAGCTGAAAAATAATGATTTGGGTTTCAATAGTGAATGTGTAAGGTAATATCAATCTAAAAAGGCACTAGAGCACCAAGGATCCACTTTTGATAAGTTTCAATGCATCAACACAACTAGATCTCACATAACTCAATCAGAATCGAATTCATATCTCTATCCGATCGGAATATAGAGCAGTTCAATCAACAATTATCTAAAACAGTTGTTCATTCATTTATTCGATTCCCACAATAATACTCAGGCCTTGGGCACACTCAATTGTGTAGGCCAAGCCTCTTTTCAATCTAGTTGAGATTCACAACCATAGCTTTCATCAAATCCTGTCACTAGACTTGATTACAACTAATGATTAGAACTCTAATTAAATCAAAATCAATCAGCAAATAGCTATTTCAGATTATAATAAAAAGATAAGAACTTTAGTTGAATAAGTTCCCACATGAAGATCGGGCCATTGTACACAAGGCAATCAAAGGGTCTACCATGCCCGGAGTCGATAATAGATCAATGAACTACACAAGCATAAACAATGCTCAGAAGGTAAGCTACCAAGCTTAGAATCACTAAGAATCACATGAGCACGGAGTCATCAAGAGATCAAAGTAAAACCAAACTAGTACTTGATTCAAACTCATATTGAACTAAAATTCTTCAATTAAAATATAAAAGGAAACCTAGGTTGCATCAATTCATAAAAAACAAATCAAAAGCTTCACCTCTTAGCCCTAGCTAAGAGGTTTTAGTTCATCTCTAACATCCTTGAACTAGAAGCCTCAAAAACATAAAAACTACTAAAACAGGAAGAAAACTAAGAAAACTTGAAGTAGAATCCGTCTCCCAAGCAATCCCCACGTCCTAGCATGCTCTGGTATGAAGAGAAGAAGTCCTTTTATAGCTTGGAGGTATCCATTGCGTAAGAAACTTCCAGATTTCGCGTAAGAATACGCACTTGCGCAGAGAATTTCGGCGTCCAAAAATAAAAACTGTCCATTTTGCATGTCCGACCGGTCTCACGACCGGTCTGAGTGGCTTGGCTGACCGGTCAGGATCGGTCGGACTTGTCTGAGAAGGTGTCCAGCGAGTGCAGTGGAGGAGCGACCTGTTGGCCGACCGATCTTGACCAGTCGGACTGGTTTGGCCGACCGGTCACGACCAGTCGGACTTTGTAATTCCTCTATCCAGTGGCTTTTCAAAAATTCAAACCCTGCAGTTTTAATTCAAGGACCGGTCACACGACCGGTTGTGGATGGTCCAGTGACTTTGCACAGAAAACTTCTTTTGTTGAGTGGCCAGACCGGTCGGATGACCGGTCCTAGGCTTTGGACGACCGGTCGGACGACCGGTTGTGAGTGTCTGTTTCTTCCTTCTTTCCTTCTCTCCTTTGCTTCTTTCTTCCACCCTTTCATGCTCAGTTCTTGTGGTCTTCAATGCTTATAAAGTGCTCTATTTAGCCTTGAATCAGTGAAATCTCCATCTTGTCCCTACAATCACAAATCATGCATTTAGAGTAGTCCTTTAAACGTGTAAACTGTGCATAATGAATTGGGGTTAGAATATGCACAATTAAGAGCTCAACACACCCCCCAACCAGCATTTTGCTAGTCCCGAGCAAAACATGTGTGAAACCAATTCTATTCTCCAAAGCCCAAATCTCCTTTAGAAACCATTCTTCTATACATTCCAAGTCACAAAAGTATAAAAATCAGAAAAATTAGGTGATGGAGGTTGAAACCTTAAACTCTCAAAACATAATAAGTGTTTATATGAAATTCCCACTGATTGATTGATGAATAAAAGAACTTGAACGAATTCAACCTAGTGTGCATAGTAAAAGTTCATCTCATGAGTTTTCGGGAATATCTTCTTCATAGATCAACTAAACTATAGATCTCAAGGTGTATAGAGCAACAACAAGCCTATGACAGGAATTTGCCTTACCGTCCTTCCGATGACTTTCACACTACGTCCCATTTTCGACTTTGGTTACGGGTAGACCATCCCCCAGTTGGTAGTAGGTAGCCCTAATCGGAATTTTCCACCATTTTCCATCATTCTCAATTTCATCATTCCTTTTCCTTTTTCTTTTACATTAGATAGGATTTTTAGAAATCCATATCTTTCGTTATTTTCCCATGGACAAGGATGGACAAAGTACCCCGGCTTGGTTTCTCAATACCTCAAATCTAAGTCTAGTCAATCCATAAATCACATAATCCTTTCAAATCATGAAAATCGTGTAATGTGAACTAGGTGTAAATGTGTTCAAGTTTTCTATCAATCATAAAAATAGATGAATTCACATATAAAACCATTATATTAAGAGAAATTCAAAGCTTCCAACATCCCTCACTTCGTATCTCCTTTTCTTATACTTATATCATCTCGAATGCATAGAATCAAAGTTGTCCAAAAGAGTTTTGAATTTTAGAAAAATAAAAAAAAATTTACATCATTGCTCGAAATGTCACAAAATCTAGCAGATTCATCTAAGGAATCTCTCTCACCCCCCAACCAAAACTTTACATTGTCCTCAATATAAGAATGTATACAATGAATGTAACACAGGAGATCAATGCCAAAACAAAAAGAGAGTGAGAAAGAGAGATATCACTTGAAGCATATATTTCATTGCAAGGTTAGCTTTTGGAGATGGATTACTTCACAAATAAATCAACTGATCAAAGCAAATCCTAATGGGAAAGCATTTTAGAAAATCATCCTCCATCAGACTAGGAGGTTAATCCCAACAACTCATCCAAAAGCATAAAGTCAAGCAGAATCATTAGATGGATCAAAAGGTTTCACAATAAAGTCATCCAATATCCTGCTTTACAATATACATGTGTGTGAGTGATCCAAATAAGCCACTGAAAATCCCAAAAAGGAATTTCAGCGAGTTCCTTAATGTGTTCACCACATATATAAGAGGAGACATCATCATATTTATCAGAAAAACTATGTCTCCATTCAGATTTTGCTGGGCATTGATATTGCAAGTAAGGATCATCCCAGGGTTGGTGGAGTTCAGTGTGCATGATCCACAAAGGTGTGGAAATATAAATTAATTTCTCAGTACAACAAGGTATTGTTTCCACATCCTTCTCTCGGCTAACGTCATATGCCGATACCGACTCTAAAAGTGTGACCATATCCCTTATCATATCATCGTTCTTATCAAGGGAGTAAGTCATATCTTCGTCTAAGTGACCGGAGTCAAAAGGTAAGAGGGATTCATCTTCCACAATAGAATTGATCATGTTTATTTCATGAACCTCCTCATCTTCATCCTCTTGTTGGTTGTCAATATTGAAAGCATTCAACTCAATCGTCATATTGCCAAAAGACATTTGTATGACCCCACTCAAACAATTGATGATAGCGTTTGATGTAGCTAGGAATGGACGGCCAAGTATGACAGGAATTTGTGGGCCAATATTAACCATGGGTTGTATGTCCAAAACAATAAAGTCCACTGGGTAGTAGACTTTGTCAACTTGGACAAGAACGTCCTCAATCACCCCTCTCGGAATACGAATCGATCAGTCAGCAAGTTGTAATGTGGTTTTGGTGGGTTTTAATTCACCTAAACCCAATTGTTCATAGACCGAAAAGGGGATTAAGTTCACACTTGCCCCTAGATCGAGTAAAGCATGTTTCACCCGGTAGTCTCCAATTATGCATGATATTGTCGGACAACCGGGATCTTTGTATTTCTTAGGCATCCCGTGATTTATAATGGCACTTACATTCTCTGTCAAAAATGCCTTCTTTTGCACATGTATTTTTCTTTTCACAGTGAGAAGGTCTTTTAAAAATTTAGCATATGATGGTATTTGTTTAATGGCATCCAACAATGGGATGTTGATTTTGACTTGCTTGAAAACCTCCAAATATTCCTGATATTTATCTTGAGGTTTGGCTGAAATCAAGCGTTGGGGGAATGGAGCAACGGGCCTATATTCTTTCAATGGTTCTTTTTCATTCATGGCGGTGCTAGGTCCATCATCTTCTTTGGAAGATACCGGATCATTAAGCATTGAGACCTTCATTGGGTCAGATTTTTCAATAATTTTACCACTTCTAAGAATGGTGATGGCCTTAGCGTGTTCCATGTGTTGGTTAGAGGAACTAGGCACGCTTATTTCGCATTGTGGTTTCGGATTTAGTATAGGTTGGGCTGGAAGAATCCCTTCCCTTGCGTTTAAGCGAGCCTTGATTTTCTCCACCTGAATTTTTAAGCTCAAGCATTATCGTATGGTTGGATTGATTTGTTTGAGCTTGACTTTCCATGAATACTTTCAATGTATCCTCTATAGGCATTTGAGGTGGGGCCATAGGTATTTGCATTGGGGGCCCCTTTGAGGATTACTTTGGTTAGCCGTATTTTCATTCGCCCAATTAAAGTTAGGGTTGTTTCTCCTACTAGAATTGTTCGTGTTTGAATTTGGAGTACTAAAAGGTCGTTGATAACTATTCAAAACATTCGATTGTTCATATAAAAGTTCTCGAAACGCATAAATTATTGGACAATCCGACGTTTGATGTACATTGGAAGCACAAATACCACAAATAGTTTCAACAGTCCCCCTTTGTTGGGTTGTATCCACTTTCCTTAATTCCATCTCCTCGACCTTTCGTGTGAGATTAGCCACTCTAGCACCTAAATCATCTTTCTCATTTAAAACGTAAATTTCCCCATTTTCCTGGACTTAGGGTTGTTTTGAACTTGTCGGCTTAGATGTATCCCATGATTGTGTGTTTTCAGCCAACATGTCAAAATAGTCCCAAGCTTCCTCTGTTTCCTTGTTCATGAACTCCCCATTGCACATCATCTCTACAAATTGGCACATGGTTGAGTTTAATCCATCATAGAAGAAACTAATCAACCTCCACTGTTCATAGCCATGATGTGGGCATGCGTTTAAAAGCTCATTATACCTTTCCCAACATTGGAAAAAGGTTTCATCTTCTTTTTGGGCGAAGTTCATTATGGCCCTTCTTAGTGCACTGGTGCGATGAGTCGGAAAGAATTTTTTAAGAAACTCCCGAGTCATCTCAGCCCATGTTCCAATAGACCTTGGCCTTAAGAAATGTAGCCATGATTTGGCCTTCTCTTTCAAGGAGAAAGGGAATAATTTAAGTTTTATAGTATCCTTGGTTACATTGTCATAGTTTATTGTGGCGATAACCTCTTCGAACTCCTTAATGTGTAGATAAGCGCTTTCAGAGTCGAGCCCATGGAATCTAGGAAGAAGTTGGATCAACCCAGGTTTAAAATCAATATTTCCCACATTGTGAGGGAAAATTATGCAAGAGGGAGTACTCGTCCTAGCTGGTTATAAATAGTCATGTAAAGTTCTAGGTTGAGGTACATCCCCCACTTCATTCTCATCCAATTCAGTAAGGTTTGGGGCTTGATTTTGATGTTGATTAGCCCCTTGATTTGGTTGATTTTTAGCCATCTCTCTAGTAATTTCAGAAAAATTTTGATGTTTTCTAGCACGAGGCTCTCTATCAATCCCTTCAACAATTACTCAGTCACGATTGAGTCGGTTATTAGAATCCCGAGTCCAATGTGGCATGCAAATCCAAAAAGAATGAAACAAAAAAGGAAAAAGAATTCTTCCTTCCTTTCTTTACTCTTCTCTAAGACCGAAGCACAAGGTGTCTTGCAATGGCTGAGCCAGAAGCAAGGATAGAGACCGATTTCTCCTGGTCAATAGGGGTTCAGAAAACTCCCCACCCACTCTTTGAGTCTTTTGAGAAAAGTGCAGAAAAAGAAGGAAGAGGAATAGGTTTGAGAAGAGAAATCTCTGAGCACAAGGTGATCCAAGACGGCAGAGCCGACCAATAGGAATTAAGGCGGCACAAGGCCAACCTATCAGAGATCCAAAAGGAGTCTCCACCCACTCTACAAGAGATGAATATGGTAGGAATGAGTAGGAGAAGAAGAAGAGTAAGGTTAAAAAGATAGAACCTGATTTGGCACTTGAGATTCCTACTTCTTCTTCAACTTCCTAAAAATCCCTGAAGTAGATCTATGTTAGAATCCTGCAAAATCAAAACAAACTAAGTTAGTATTCTGAAATTAAAAGAAAACTTAGCCTAGAAAGCAAAACAAATCCTAAACCTATCTTAGCATAATCTCAACTAAAAGCTATTTCAGAAAATTCTAAAAATACCGCATAGAAATCCCCGGCAACGGCGCTAAAAACTTATTCACTCCCCAAGTGTAGGGTTTCGATGTAGTAATAATTCGGAAAGTCCGAGTATCGTTCCCACAGAGATTTATGAATGGGTATTCTCAGAATTTAAATAAAGCAACTAATAATTAAGATTTTATTAAGAACGAAAGCTGGAAAATAATGATTTGGGTTTAAATAGTGAATGTGTAAGGTAATATCAATCTAAAAAGGCACTAGAGCACCAAGGATCCACTTTTGATAAGTTTCAATGCATCAACACAACTAGATCTCACATAACTCAATCGGAATCGAATTCATATCTCTATCCGATCGGAATATAGAGCAGTTCAATCAACAATTATCTAAAACAGTTGCTCATTCATTTATTCGATTCCCACAATAATACTCAGGCCTTGGGCACACTCAATTGTGTAGGCCAAGCCTCTTTCCAATCTAGTTGAGATTCATAACTATAGCTTTCATCAAATCCTGTCACTAGACTTGATTACAACTAATGATTAGAACTCTAATTAAATCAAAATCAATCAGCAAACAACTATTTCAGATTATAATAAAAAGATAAGAACTTTAGTTGAATAAGTTTCCACATGAAGATCGGACCATTGTACACAAGGCAATCAAAGGGTCTACCATGCCCGGAGTCGATGATAGATCAATGAACTACACAAGCATAAACAATGCTCAGAAGGTAAGCTACCAAGCTTAGAATCACTAAGAATCACATGAGCACGGAGTCATCAAGAGATCAAAGTAAAACCAAACTAGTACTTGATTCAAACTCATATTGAACTAAAATTCTTCAATTAAAAAATAAAAAGAAACCTAGGTTGCATCAATTCATAAAAAACAAATCAAAAGCTTCACCTCTTAACCCTAGCTAAGAGGTTTTAGTTCATCTTTAACATCCTTGAACTAGAAGCCTCAAAAACATAAAAACTACTAAAACAGAAAGAAAACTAAGAAAACTTGAAGTAGAATCCGTCTCCCAAGCAATCCCCACATCCTAGCATGCTCTGGTATGAAGAGAAGAAGTCCTTTTATAGCTTGGAGGTATCCATTGCGTAAGAAACTTCCAGATTTCGCGTAAAAATACGCACTTGCGCAGAGAATTTCGGCGTCCAAAAATAGAAACTATCCATTTTGCATGTCCGACCGGTCGCACGACCGGTCTGAGTGGCTTGGCCGACCGGTCGGACTTGTCTGAGAAGGTGTCCAGCGAGTGCAGTAGAGGGGCGACCTGTTTGCCGACTGGTCTTGACCGGTTGGACTGGTTTGGCCGACCAGTCACGACCGGTCAGATTTTGTAATTCCTCTGTCCAGTGGCTTTTCATAAATTTAGACCCTGCAGTTTTAATTCAAGGACCGGTCGCACGACCGGTCTGAGGTGTGGACGACCGGTTGCAAGAAAACTTTGCACAGAAAACTTCTTTTGTTGAGTGGCCAGACCGGTCGGACGACCGGTCCTAGGCTTTGGACGACCGATCGGACGACCAGTCGTGAGTGTCTATTTCTTCCTTCTTTCCTTCTCTCCTTTGCTTCTTTCTTCCACCCTTTCATGCTCGGTTCTTGTGGTCTTCAATGCTTATAAAGTGCTCTATTTAGCCTTGAATCAGTGAAATCTCCATCTTGTCCCTACAATCACAAATCATGCATTTAGAGTAGTCCTTTAAACGTGTAAACCGTGCATAATGAGTGATGAATTGGGGTTAGAGTATGCACAATTAAGAGCTCAACATTGATTCTACAGAGAGGGCTGGTCATTTCCCTTTCTTGGTCCAATGGATGGGCTACTTCTGCCCCTGACTGGTGGTTGATGGTGTTAATTCTGCAGAGATGGGCAAAACTGTGCCCCTTGTTGACTGAGACGGGCAGGTTATGCCCCTGGTTGGTTGGAACTGAAGTGGGCAGGCTGTGCCCCTAGTTGATTGGTGGTGATGCGACGAGGGCAGGTCTTAGAGTATCCTGGTCTTGAAGCTGCTGTATTTGATCTTCTCCTTCATCTATATCCTCTTCTTCTTCTTCTTCTGGAGGCTTAGATGGCTCGAGAATCCAGTCCTATCGAATGGGAGGTCACATGGCCCTTGCCAGGCTCATCAGGAGGCCTTTATGTAGTGTGGTCGGTAGATTTCTTCTTGGATATTTGCAAGGCTCTCCAGGCCTGATGAATTGAATGGGTAAGCACTGAAACTTCTTTTTTCTTTTGTCCATGATGACTGACTTGTATCTGAGTCCCCATTTGCGTTGATTATACACCAGCGACATCTTTCTAAACTTGAAATGATTATTCATCCGGTACTTGAGACTCAGACGTTCTGCTGGCAAAAAAACACGGTCCACACTCATCAGTTTTGGATTGGTGATAGCGTCCACAGTCTCGAACTTGAAACTATGATATGGGACGTCTTTTTCAGAGTGTTGGAGGTCGATGACGAGGATATCTGGTTTAGTGGCAGCAATATTAGAAGGAATGATGAGCTTCTTCTCTACAAATATCACTTGGTTCTTACAGATATACTTTATCCGTTGATGCAAAGTTGATGGTACGGCTCCAACCTTATGCAGCAACGGTCGTCAAAGCAACATGTTGAAAGAGGTTGATATGTCCAAGATTTGGAATGTGATAGTGGAGACTTCTGGACCTATCTGTACCTCTATGTCGACTTCTCCCTCTACTGATCAGCGGGTGTTGTCGAATGCTCTAACGTATATGGTGCTGGGTCAGAATGAGGAGGGACTGATCCTTTAGCGTTCCACAGTTTTATGTGGGAAGCCATTTAAGCTTGAGCCGTTATCGATAAGGACCAGTGGGACACAGAGGTCTTTATATCACATGGCTATGTTGAGGGACCACCCATGGTTGCGTCCTTCTGGTGGCAACTCATTATCAGTGAAGGTGATAACGTGTAGAGCCAGGAGTTGTCCGATCATCAATGCTATCATTTCAGGTGTCGTGTTTAAGGAGACGTGGGCATCGCTCAGTGTCTTGGCGAACATTTTCCGGTGTATGCGAGATGTGCAAAGTAATTCATATACCGAGATTTGGGTAGGGATTGACTTGAGCTAAGTCGCGACATCATATGTAGCTTCATTTTTGTTGCCGAGGCTGCGAGAGTGCTCTTGGGATCTCCTTTATTCTGATTGTCTCTTCGGATGCAACGCCCATTAGGGTTCATGTTCTCTACCTTTGCACATTTTGGGTAGTGCCATGGGACTTCCTTATAGTTTTCTTCTCATTTGCCTTTTAGGACCACTGGTTCTTGTAGCTGTGCTGGTGGGGGTACCAGATTTTCCTCATATGGAGCTTTTACCTTGAGGACTACATTGTTGCCTATACTGAAGTGATAATGTTGAGGCTTGTCTTCATAGATCATATAAGGTCGCAGCCCTAGCTTGACTATTCCTAGAGCGAGAGGTTCCCACGGGATGAACACTGGTCCTCTCGATATGGTGAGGGGTCTTTCTGTTCGACCCAACTGATGTAGCGTAATTGACAAACCTCTAGGACGTCTTTGCGGCTCGAGGACAGGAGTTGCCCCTTGCAATATGACTGACTCGACTGGGGGAGACCCTTTTAAGATAACGGGTTCTTACTGCTGATAAGTATAATCCCTCCATTGTGGATTGAATTGTTCCCAAGCTGAAGATGCCCCCGGCAAAACGACAGGCTAGTATGCGGGCTCGATGTATGATTGCGCTCCTTTCAGGATTACTGGTTCCCAACATGGGTGATTGTAGGGTACCCCTTGCAAGAAGACAGGCCCTTGAGTTGGCATTATTTGTGAATGGACGATTGGTGCATCATATGGAGGTGCTCCCTTGAGTACTAATGGCTCAAAGACTGAGGGAAGGAAGGGGTTTGCCCTTGCAGGATTGGAGGAGAGTTTGTTGGCCTATAAGTGTAGGCATGAATGGATTGTATGAGGGAGAAGAAGCGGTCGATGCGCTCTCCCTCTTCTATGCTGTTGACGGCAAGATCGCGAGACGAACTGGGGTCCTGTTGGATGCTAAGGCAGAGGATTCTGAAAGATGTTGGTGAGAGCAACTGGAGCAGATCCAGGTACTGAGATGACGATCTTATGGTCGTCGATCAGATTTTGGATGACATTCTTCGGGGTCATGCATCGGTCAGTGGTGTGGTCGTGCCCCTAATGTTAGGCACAATACTTATTTACTCTGTAGTTCGGAGGCAGAGGATTTAGAGGAGGCCTGGGTACCATTAGAGTGAGTAATTGCTTTTGTATCAGCATAGTCATGACTTGGTTGAGTGAGAGGGGTGAATTTCCTGAACTCCCTGTAATTTTGCCTGTTCTGATATAAGTATTGGCAATTCCCCCTGAACTGTTATTACTGTCGAGGTGGTTGTGGTTGTGGTTGAGGATTTGGTTGTGGTGGGGATGGCTGCGGTTGGTACCTCTAAGGTTGATGCTGAGCCTGATTCTGCTGATATGGTTGGCGTCCCTGTGGGGGAGTGTATTGGTTGCCTTGAGTAGCGGCGATGATGTTGTTTACCTCTGTCGGGTGAGGGGGAGAATTGTTGCGGTTTCCATTCCTGTATACTACGAGTATTCCTTCCACCCTGTTCTGTTTGATTGGAGTGGCCTGGTGAAGCCATGGGGAGATTGTCCCTGCGCGGATTCCTACTTTGACTTGCTCTCCAACATGGATCAACTAAGAGAAATTCGCATATGGATGCGAGATGAGGTACCCAGATACGCTAGGATATGTTGAATGAATAATCATTGAGATTTGTTCCTCGTCGTCGATGGGTGTCTGCATTCTGGCTGCCATAGCTTGCAAACATCCCACATAAGCAGACAATGTTTCGTCACTCCTTTGCCTGAGAGCTACAAGGTCTCCTCTCTTGGGTGCCATGTTGAGATTATACACGAATCTATCAACAAAAGCCTGGAAAAGTTGTTCCCAAGTCTTGATGCGATGGTAGTCCAATGATGTATACCAGTCTAGGGCATCGCCCTTCAGAGATTTTTGAAATAGGCAAATGAGGGCCCCTTCATTTCCTGCGACTGTGCTTAACTCTCCACAGAAAGTCTTGAGATGTGCTGTGGGGCAACTGCTGCCATTGTATCTTTTGAATTTCGGTACTTAGTTTTGAGGTATTTAAGCATCTGGAAAGGGACACAAGTCTTTAAAGTTGGTCGAGGGTAGATCAATCCCTTGCTGTCGCTGTAGTTGATTTTGCAAAGTCTGAAAGTGCTCCCACAACTCGTCCAGTCCCATATAATCTACTTGAGCATTTGGTGCCTCTCGTAACTAGGCGCGTTCTTCTTCGGCATAGTGGTCAATGTCTTCGACCCTATGAGTTTGCTGGAAAGCAATTGTGGGTTGCTGAATTTGACTTGATGATTGAACTGGATTTTGATGAGCTTGAGCTTGAAATGATTGTAATTGAACTAGAGATTAAACTGTGGAACTGGAATTTGCTGGAAATTATCTGGATTTTATTAAATCGAAGATTGTTGGAAATTAACTGGAGGTTGTTGAATTGAAGATTATTGAAATTAATTGGAGATTGCTGAATTGAAGAGTGCTGGAAATTAACTGGAATCCCATCGACGAGGATGTGCTGGAATTGAAAAGTCTCCCGTATGTAGGAGGCTGAAATGTTGGGAAGTGACCCCCTTGTTGGGTATTCGCCACTGTCCGCTGATTAATGTGGGCTTGACACTGACCCTGATTGTAGGCATTCACCAGTGCTATCCTGGCTACTAGAAATTGAATTGAAATCCCATCAGGCGGGGATGTGCTGAAATTTAGTAAAGGTCCCATTGGCGGGGACATGATGAGAAAGGAAATTAGGGGTCCCATCGGCGAGGACATGCTAGAATCTACTGAGATCGTTGCTTGCGAGATTCATTGGAAGTCCCTATGATGGGAATGCTTTGAGACGGTCTTACTACCACCGAAAGGTGTTGAGAAGGATGCCCCATAACAGAGGGCTGAGATGGCTATTGTCGGTAGTCTTAGGCCGACTCCGACGGTTGTGTTTGATTCGAACTGGAGGCCGGAAGGGCCTGGCATGGTTGGTAAGATTGCTGAACTAGGCCAACTTGATTGTTGGCTACTGCGGTAGCTTGTGCTTGCATGAATCGTAAGAACATTTCTTGCATTGCTCTAATTCCTTTTGCCAATTCTTGCATGATTGGCGTATTCTCAATCAGTTGTTGCGTTGAAGGTTGCGCTGAAGGTCATGTCAAGGACAGGGAAGAGGTGACCTTCCTCTTCATGGTCGGACATGGCTTATTGAGCTCTGGTGCGGATTATGCTGCGGTAAGAAAGCTATTTCCGAGGACATTGAGCCCGAGGAGGCGCAATGGTGAAGAATATGGTCTACTCTTTTTTTTATATATTTTTTAGTTTATAGATGAAGTGCTATAAAAATGAGATTGTATGAGGACTATTGACTTTCGAGTACAAGAAGGATTTTATTTTTCAAGCTAGATCACGACTAGTGGGACTAGATTTTCCCTAGCGGAGTCGCCATTTTATAGACGTTGGCCGTTCCGCACTCCCAACTCCCCCTTTCGAAAAGGGGTTGCGTGAATCGCCGTTGCCACTAGCTCGCCTCTTTCTCGAGGGCTTTTTCGGTGGTCGTGTTATCATTAGGTTAAACTGGATAAGTTTAGATGAGTTTGTATAAGACCAGAGTCGCCACTAGCCAGTTACTTCAAATCTACAGTCAGCTAGACCCCGTAGAAACGTTAGAGAAGGGAATCTGAAGATTCCTTCCTCTAAAATGACTCTTTTTTATTTGTGGTCAGAGATTCGAGGTAAGGGATTACAGTTACAAGGTGATAAGGTATTAAGCACCCACTCTGCCCGTACTGAAGTAAGGTCTTTACTTCACAGAATCCAACTAATACTTGAAAGTTTGAATTATTCCTCGTATATTCTCATGAATGATATAATACATGAATATGGGTCTGAACAGTAAGAGTTTCTGATGGGCAGGTTCCTATCAGACAAGCAAGCCTAGAGCATACGCTCAAACTGATAGTTGCTTTATTCGATATGCATGATATGTGTTTGATTAGTCAAAGTTTCTAATGGGTAAGTTCCGGGCGAGTCAGCAAACCTAAGAGCATACACTAAGATCTGTCAAGTGTTTATAGTTAAATGATAAGCAGGGGGGTTGGAAGAATAATAAATGTTGCACTATGCCATATACGAATGAGATGAAACTAGTATAAGAGTAGCTGGATGGACGGAGGTATCGCAAGGATTGGCTTTGAGCAGCTAAGATCGGGACTTAAGTAGCTTGAGAGGCTTGGACAGGGTTAGGCTGGGCTGAACCTAGGCTAGACGTTTCAGCACTCGGGCACTCCTTGGTGGAGGAATGGGCTAAAAGGGGTAGAGATGGACTTAGGGCTCTCAGGCTGGAGAGATGAGAAGTGGATTTTTTCCCAATGCTGAAACAAGAGGGAAGGGGGGTATTTATAGCTGCAAGAAGTGGCAGCTCTCGTAAATAGGTGCAAGGGCCGCCCGTACGACTACCTTGCTCCAGCTTCGGAGCATACGGCCTCCGAACCTAAAGAAAGAAAGCATCAGGTTCGAGGTTCGGAGCTGCAGCTCGGAACTAGGTGAGTCAATTGGATTTGAAAGATGGGTTTGACAAGGTGAGTCGACTGGGTGCAAGGGCTGGACTGACCTAGTGAGTTGACTTGGTGATTTGGCTCAGCGGGTTGACTCACTAAGTTGACTTTTTTAGGAATTTCTTTACTGGTTTTTTCTTATGGCTGGTTTTTCGGGCTAATTTTTAGGGGTGAGTTGACTGAGTTTAAGCTTGAGTTGGGCTATTGATTGGAGCTTGTAAGGGTGAGTTTGGCTAGTTTTGAATATAGGGTTTGGGGATATGGACCTCCATTCATTCAGCTATCTCAACCTGCTTTGTAGTCGAAGCTTGCTCTATATGATTCACATGAATATGAATTATGTCATGCTTGAGTGTAAGGCATAAGCGTATGAATACTACAATTTTTAGATCCATGAAATTATGAAATTATACCCTAAACTAGTGGCCATCTTGTGTAATGGATTAAATGAATTTTTGTTGTAGACTTACCATCTTACAAATTACTGTGCCTTTGTTTGGTGGAATCCCATTGTTGTGTCCTTTAATGGACTTAGTGCCTTTTTGGCTTTGTTTGGGAGGAACTCACTTTGTTGGATTATATATGAATTTATGATGGTAATTTTTATTTGTTGGATCAAGCTTGGTCACTAGTTGCAAGGATTTACTAAATGGGCTGCTTGCGAATCAAACTAATAAAGGTTAGATTTAATCATGCATTCATGGCACATAGGCGTTATCAGGTGGCTAGATGCTGTGGTAGCACATGTAATTGGGCATTTTCGCTGGCTCCTAGTCCACTATTAAAATGACCCATTTGTGAGCTAATCATTTGTTAGATCTCGTCGGGTGGCCCGTCGAGTCATCATCTGGCCGATCATTTGTGAGATCTCACTAGGTGGCATATTCAAGTCATCGTCTGGCCGATCATTGTTGGATCACACCGGGTGGATCATTTGAGTCATCGCTTGGCTGATCATTTGTTAGATCTTGCTGGGTGGCTCATTCGAGTCATCGTTTGGCCGATCATTGTTGGATCACACCGGGTGGCTCATTTAAGTCATCGCTTGGCTGATCATTTATTAGATCTCGCCCATGGCTCATTCAAGTCATCATTTGTCCGATCATTTATCAGATCTCATCGGGTGGCTTATTCGAGTCATCGTTGATAACAACCCTAAGCATGGGGCTGTGATGTAGTAATAATTCTTAAACACTGTAACTAGAACTAACTAAATTAAATTGAAATTGAATTGTAATTGAAGAGATGAAATTTAGAAACATAAAATTAGGATTGTAGAGAAAATTTAATAAACAAAAAGCACTAGGGGTCTAAGAATCCACTAACAATCATTCACAATGTCAAACTCATCAATTCAAGTTAATAACTCAATTGGAATCAGAGTCCTATCTTATCCAATCAAATGATTAAGTCAGTTAAAGCATAAATCATAAACCAATATAGAATTTTAAACTTCATAGATTAGTTCTACTTCAAATTAAAGAATTTGAACTAATAGAGAACTCGAAGTATTCACTGTATCTGAAAATCACGATCAATCTAAGGTTTTCATCAATCAATTCTCATAAAACCACTCTGATCAATCTCAGAAACTCATAAGCATACCATATAATCATAATCATAAAAGATCTTTAGAATTCTCTAAAACTATTAATTTTATTCAAACTAATCAATGAAAATTGAATATTCAAACCTCAATTACTTGAATCAAATGAGTTTAAGCATCATAAACAACTACAAGCATCATAAAAATTAATCGATGCACCCCTAAATGAATTTTAGATCTTCAGGTAAAATATTAATGAAAGAATAGTTAATTTCAAAATCTACTAGTAGAGAGGCATCGAATGAATTGTCCTCTGGTAGTGAATGGGATGATGATGAGGTGGCTGCTGTAATTACAAATATTGCATCGTCTGTGTGCGTAATGGGTGCGGCCGAATATTACCATCGATATTGTATGAAGGCTTCTCCTAGGCACAGTCTTGTTCAAAGAAGCAATTTTATCAATAGCATTATCACACAAAATGATCGATATTGTCTATCACATTTACATATGACCAATGATAAATTCTTCAAACTGTGCTTTATTTTTCAAGAATGTGACCTGTTAAACGACACTAGACAATGTAGCCTTGAAGAACATGTTTGTATGTTTCTACATAAAATAGGACACAACGTTCGAAATTGGGTAATCGACCATCGCTTCACCCGTTTCGGAGAGACAATTAGCCGTCATTTTAATAGAGTGCTAGATGTCGTTATTTCCCTATACCCATACTATGACAAGTTCCTGAGCCTACATACTCCAAAAGAAATATTTCATAAGTCACAGTGGAGCGTATATTTTCAGATAATCACTCTTCAAAGATACTTGGTTGTAAATGATAGATCAAAATATATAATAATGAAGGAGGTGATTAACTTTAATATATTAATTTTCTTAATACTGTATTAGTGCTATTGATGGTATGTACATATTTGCACACCTTCCCAAATTCATGAGCAATACTTTTCAAAATAGAAAAGGTTTCCTATCCAAGAATGTAATGGTCGCTTGTATGTTCAATATGAAGTTTATACATGTGCTTACTGGTTGGGATGGACCTGCCTCCAACACTCATGTACTACGTAATGCACTTATAAGTTGGCCCGACAATTTCTAATTTCACTTGGTAATAACAGAAGTTATATATTTTTCTATGCACTATTAATCATTATTGAAGCTACATGCGCATGATCCATTTTGATTGTATGTAAATACTATGTCCTGGATGCGGAATATGCTCATTTCCCTAAGTTTATGGCTCCATACAGAGGTGTGCGGTACCATTTGAATGAATATTGCACAAGTAGGAAGGTAACAAACAAGAAGGAGCTTTCAATTATAGGCATGCAAAATTTTAAAATGTGATCGAGCAATGCTTTGGAGTGTTAAGGCCCAATTTTTAATCTTAAAAATAACACCATAATTTAAGATGTTGATCCAACTGAAGATTGTTATAGCATTTTGTGTTTTTCATAATTAATTTCATTTAAGTTAGTGGAGATGATAGTTTCAATGAAATTGTAGAGGATAGTGGGGATAGTACTGAGGATGTAACTCCATCGCCTATTGAAGTCACTATTGTTGAGGAAAGTCGTGCACTTATGAACGTAAACCAACATGAGAGGTATGAGTGGGTAAAAAAGAAGGATGAAATTGTAGAACAGATGTGGATTGATAGTCATCTGTGATCCCGACGTCCTATTTAATTTATCTTAATGTGGGCATGTAATAAGTAAACTTCACTTTAACTTTTAGTAGAATTATGGTATACTAAACTTTGAACTATTGATATGATCTCTCACTTGATTACTAGTTAATGACGATGTTATCTACTAATGTGTTTTTATGGTTGTTGTTTTTGTTAAGATTAAATCTCCATATTTACTTCTTTCGATCTGTAGGTAAAATGAACTTCTTAAGGAGAATACTGTCTATCCCACCACGTAAGAACAAAGGAGCACCCCCCTTTAAAATTGAGGCTTCACCATTCAAGGCCATTGCTTCACCATCTAAGTCTAGGCCAGTCCATCATGATCCATTCGGGCAACACCAAAGAAGGTGGTTGAGAAGAAACCAATGAAGTCTCCACCTGCTTCAAAATTAACAAGTCTTTTACACAATTAAAGGAGAATCAAAGGAGAAAGGAACTAGAGTGACTTGGACAAATGAAATGAATAATGCCCTACTTGAACAAGTTAATTTAGGTTGAAAGAGAAATATAGGTTTTAAGAAGGAAGTTTTAAAGGAGGTTGCCAAGGAGACGTATTTAAAATATGACATTCTCCTCACCGATGAAAATATCTCCAATCGGTTTCGGACTTATAGGAGGTTGTGTAATTGCGTAAGAGACTTGCTGAATGCCAGTGGCTTTAGTTGAGACCCAATGTCGAAAATGATTTTAGCTGAGGACCACATTCGTGATGCATACTTAGTGGTAAGAATTCGTCATCATTTCTTTCTTTTTTTTTATATAAAATTATGATGCACAACTTCATATAAAAAGTAAACAAAATTTCTTTGTTTACTGTTACAGTCTCACTCTGATGCGAAGAAGGTTCAAGGGAAGCATATTATAAGATATGAGATCTTGCATTCATAAATGGAAATGAATGCGCAATTGAACAGTTTGCCAATATAGTTTGGTCTGAACCCCTTTTCAGAAGACATTGTGTTAGAGACAATGAAAACTCTTCAGACGATTTCGGTCATCAGTATATTGACACTATCAGGGTTGAATCATATGAAGAAGATGCTTCAGGTCAAGACTTTCGTTGGGAATATGAATCAAGTTAAAATGCACAAAAATATTATTGCAGACCACTGACCAATACTCATGGGTTGAGACATACCCGCTTGTTTAGTAGTGTGGCGAAGAGGCGGAAGAGGGGGCAACCTAATGACCATATTGGATCAAAGATGGGAGAAATGGCCGAGGCCGTGAATAATTTGACCATAACAATGTTTTAAGGGAAATGATGTCCTGAATTCAACAATATTCTTAGTCCTTAATGAGGTGGAAGGTTTAACCTAGCAGGAGAGCTTCAAGCTACTAAAATATTAACCAACGATAAGGTTCATGCTGCCTTCTTCCTACAAATGGCTCATGAAAGGCGGAGGGAGTGGTTGGTGAAACACGTTTTGTTAGAATTTAATGAGTCAAACATGATAATAGATGATATGATGTGGTGGTTTTTTTTTTTTTTTTTTTTGTCTTGGCAGTTGCAATTGATGTTTAATAAATGCATTTTTTTGTATTCTAAAAAATACTCCCAAAACATTTGAAGAACTTGGATTTGGTCATTTGGATGATTGACTAGATACTTATTAGTATGTAGTTAATGTGTGAGTAGTTGCCATGGTGTGCTTGGTTTTTGTCATCAAAGCCGAGGGCTACAAAAGATGCAGTGCAAATCATTGACATTATCTTTTTGGAATAGGTCTCCATTTGCTTCAATGATGAATATTTTTATTGATTATTTTTTTAATATTTTATGTAGAATATTTTAGTGAAATTGCATTACTTTGATTACACTTATGAACGCGTATGCATGTAGAAGCTTAGAGGAGCAACTAGAATTATGACTAAGTCCAAAACAAAGGGTGATTAGGACCTTTCTGAAATTATTTTCGCCTACTTAAGATGATTAACAATTAACACTAAGTAAGCAAGAACACTTCGACTTCCAAGACTAGCATATGATGTGCAATAAGCAACCTATTCTAAGCATGCATAGATTAATATATGATCATACTAATCAAGTACCTAATTGTGGACCCTCGCCGATTTCTCCGCGCTCCCACACGACGTCGTTCTCCCTTTCCCTTTCCTTTCGGAAAAGAAGGAGATGAGGATGCGTGAGTGCGAAATCACCGTTTGTGCCACTGGCTTGCCTCGTTCTCGAGGGCTTTGTTTGATAGTCGTGTTAAGCTGGATATGTTTAAGTGAGTTTATATAAGACCAGAGTCGCCACTAGCCAGTTACTTCGAATCTACAGTCGGCTAGACCCTGTAGAAACGTTAGAGAAGAGAATCCGAAGATTCCTTCCTCTAAAATGACTCCTGTTGATCTACGGCCAGAGATTCAAGGTAAGGGATCACGGTTACAGGGTGGGAAGAGGTTAAGCACCCCACACACTGCCCGTACCGAAGTACGGTCTCTACTTCACAGAATCGATCGAATACTTGAAAGTCTAGTTTAATCCTCGTATATTCTCATGGATGACATGATGCATGAATGCGGGTCTGAACAGTAAGAGTTTCTGATGGGCAGGTTCCAACAACGGGCAAGCCCAGAGCGTACGCTCGAACTGACAGGTGCTTAATGTAAGACGTATGCAGTGTGCTTGAATGATCAAGGTGTTTTATGGTGAAGCATGAATGCAGGTCTGAACAGTAAGAGTTTCTGATGGGCAGGTTCCAACAACGGGCAAGCCCAGAGCATACGCTCGAACTGACAGGTGCTTTATGCGAGATGCATGCGGTGTGTTTGAATAATCAAAGTGTTTGCAGTGAAGCAGGGGGGTTGGAAGAAAAGTAAATGTTGCACTTATGCTAGATGCAAATGAGATGATGCTGGAAAAGAGTAGCTGAGTGGACGGAGGTGTCGCAAGGGGTTGGCTTCGAGTGGCTGGATCAAGACTTGGATGGCTTGGGAGGCTTGGACCAGTGGTCAGGCTGGGCTGGACCAGGGCTAGACTCTCCTCACTCGGGCTCTCCTTGGTGAAGGAATGGGCTAAAGGATGAAGGAGGGTGACTCAGACGGACGGGCTCTCTCTGGCTGAGTGGTCTGTTGAAATGAGAAGGGGAGGGGGGTATTTATAGCAGCGGACAATGGCAGATTGCGTAATTTTGTCCGGGCGGCCTGCCATGGGCCGCCCGTACGGCCGCTCCTCGGTTTCCAGCGAGTACGGCCGTTCCCTCGGGGCTGCTGTTGGACTCGCTGGTCGACTCAGTGAGTTGACTCAGCGGGTCGACTCGGTGGTTTGACTCGACGGGTTGACTCGGTGTTTTGACTCGACGGGTTGACTCGACGGGTTGACTCAGCGGGTTAACTCAGCGAGTTGACTCAGTGAGTTTGACTTTTTTTTGGGTCTTTTTGACTGGACTTTTTTATGGGGGGTTTTTCAGGGTGGTGTTTAGGACTGGGTTGACTGGGTTCAGGCTTGAACTGGGCTATGGAATGGGGCTTACAAGGGTGAGTTTGGCTGAGTTTGGACTTGGGATTTGGGGGTATGGTCCTCCGTTCAACCAGCTATCTCTACCAACAGTGTAGCCGAAGGTGGGATGTCTACAGATGCCCCTCTTTGGCAGAGGTTGCATGCAACCGAATGCCAAAGCGAGTGGACACCCCACTTCTGACCCGGTCATTCATGGATCATGGTCTGAAATCTTTGCTTGCTTTTGCATCTGTGCCAGTTGATTGTTTGGAGATCGCTCACTTGCACATACCGCGAGAGTTTGGAGAAAACGTTGCGATTGTCCCTGCAGTTTGCTGCAACCTGGGTACCCAATCGCAACCCTTCCATTCCCGACCGGTACTAACATCGGAAAGGTACAGCAGAGCCTCTGCGTCGACAGTCTTACGAGGTTACTGACCCTGTGATTGATTGTATGTTTGATGTTTTCCCATATCACTCCAGGAGTACTTGTTTCGCTTGACTGTCAAAGTGGTTAGACGCCCTGCGTCCGATAGTCTTACGGGATTCTACTACGCCGACTTGGACTCAGTCAAGGTACTTCAGGCATCCACGCCTAGGTATGTGCGGGTGGGCTTTTCCACCCGATCTGCTGGTTTTGATGCTTGGTTTGCAATTCATTCTTTCCTTGATTGTGGTCTGGAATCTTTGTTGTCCTTTGTATCTGAGTCAGTTGATTGTCTGGAAATTGATAACTCGCACATACCGCGAGAGTTTGGAGAAAACGTTGCGATTGTCCCTGCAGTTTGCTGCAACCTGGGTACCCAATCGCAACCCTTCCATTCCCGATCGGTACTAACATCGAAAAGGTACAGCAGAGCCTCTGCGTCCGTTAGTCTTACGAGGATGCTGACCCTGAGACTGATTGTGTGATGTTTGATGTTTTCCCAGATCACTCCAGGAGTACTTGTTTCGCTTGACTGTCAAAGTGGTTAGACGCCCTGCGTCCGATAGTCTTACGGGATTCTACTACGCCGACTTGGACTCAGTCAAGGTACTTCAGGCATCCACGCCTAGGTATGTGCGGGTGGGCTTTTCCACCCGATCTGCTGGTTTTGATGCTTGGTTTGCAATTCATTCTTTCCTTGATTGTGGTCTGGAATCTTTGTTGTCCTTTGTATCTGAGTCAGTTGATTGTCTGGAAATTGATAACTCGCACATACCGCGAGAGTTTGGAGAAAACGTTGCGATTGTCCCTGCAGTTTGCTGCAACCTGGGTACCCAATCGCAACCCTTCCATTCCCGATCGGTACTAACATCGAAAAGGTACAGCAGAGCCTCTGCGTCCGTTAGTCTTACGAGGATGCTGACCCTGAGACTGATTGTGTGATGTTTGATGTTTTCCCAGATCACTCCAGGAGTACTTGTTTCGCTTGACTGTCAAAGTGGTTAGACGCCCTGCGTCCGATAGTCTTACGGGATTCTACTACGCCGACTTGGACTCAGTCAAGGTACTTCAGGCATCCACGCCTAGGTATGTGCGGGTGAACTCTTTCCACCCAATCTGCTGATTTTGATACTTGGGTTACAATTCATCGTTTCCACCTGTTCAAATGGTTTCTTTGACCGAGCCTTTTGGCTTTTCATCTTTTCGTATCTTGGCATGTGGTACGACTGCACTGACACTGGAGTTCAGTTCGACCGTACTTTGAGTGCATTGGATCCAATGGTCTCCGGGGAAACCGCGAGACATCGGATCTTATTTGATTTTTGCGTCGGCTCCTACCCAGAGATATGGAAGATCTCCTGGTGTTTTGGAGGCAGAACGCTCTACTGGGAAAATATTTTTGGATTTTTGAAAAGACACCCACTCTGGGGAGTGATACTCCGTGGGGTTTTTATTTGCAAATAGAAATATTTTTTTGTCTTTTTGAAATGGGAACCTGGTTTGCACGTGCCTCCACTAGGGATGCCTGTGGGGTCTTTGGCTAACCGGCCTTTATTTTGAAAGCAGGTAAACATGATGATTGATGCGATGGATGCTGATGCATGGAGATGCATGATGAATGCATGGCTTTGGCTCATTCTCTTTCAGTTTGATGGTTTTGCTTTTGCTGGAGATGCAGAGAATTTTGAGCTTATTGCTTGCAGGGTTGTATTCCCTTGGGGATTTTTCTTTTTGATACGGAGGTTTGGACAGCGGGTTGGTCAAGATCCCGACCCGTGGTCGATCAGGTCCATCGTCCCAAGATGCTGTTTCTCTGCTAATGAGAATGTACGAGGATATCATTTGACTTCAAGATGTTCTTCTGGGCATACATGTGATTGAGATGGTGTTTGGTTGCCCGTTTTGGTCAAGATTCCAATTTGCGGGCGATTGGATCCGTCATCCCATACTGTGAAGTGAGCGGAGTTCAAGACTCCTGAATTGTAGTGCTGGGGATGCTAATTTTTGTGATTTTTTGTAAATATGTGGATCCGAATCTTTACCTGAGCGGTCAGGGTAGAGATCAGTTTATTGAAAACACAGGAAATATTTTGTGATTTTCGAAATATTTTGATTGAAAGCAAGGGAAATATTTTTGTGATTTTTGACAATATTTTGATTGAAAGCAAGAGAGATATTTTTTGTGATTTTTGCAGATATTTGATGGAAATATTTTTGTGATTTTTGAAGAGATGATTTTGCAATGTTTTTGTATTTTGTGATTTTTCTGAAATGCAGGGAAAAGATATGGAATTTCCATCCACTTCCAGCTTCTACTGCTGGTAAGGCACCCGATCCATTTTACGTCAGCGAGCAAGACGAGTCTCACACAGTTAAGTGCCGTAGTTTTACATCTTCGGATGAGGGGATTTTGAGGGTTTTCAGTCAACACACCCACAAAGTTGCCTGTTCCTCATGTGCAATGCACATAGACCACGTATCGTCCGACGGACTCCTTCGGCCACAAGATGAGCCACATCCTCACATTTCCCTTAGTCAATCCAGTTTGGGGTCTTACGTTGCTCACAATTCCGTGAGGGTGAGCTTCACCTCCCAACAGCCTTAATCCCCTTCATGAGTTCTAGGAACAGGGAACATCCGTCAGCTTCAACAGCGACTTCCAACTCAAGGTTGTCTATCACGGTGCGTTCAACACGAACAGGATTGCGGAGTTCTGCCCGCCTCAGCCTTTACCTGTTTAAAAGATTCCAGACACCCGTACGATCAAGTGTCAGCCATGTCTGGAACAGGTTAGGAAAAAAAGCCCCCGAGAAGTTAATCCCAGTGTAGTTTTAGGTCTTCGGACCACTGGGGATAAATTGGTGGATCGAAACTGGTGGTGAAAACTTTTTTTGTTTTATATTGTATATATTTTTTTGTTTTGAAAAAGTTCCAGACTTCAACTCGAGTAATCGAGATTGACACTGGTTTTTATGGAAAGCTTTAAAATATTTTTGGTATTTTTGAGATGATCCGGGTTATCGAACCATGATCCCAACGGTCGAGGCCGATGCCGGTTTTTAGTTGAAAGTGAGAAAGGTCCCCCGAGAAATTAATCCCAGTGTAGTTTAAGGTCTTCGGACCATGAAACTGTACAAAAGAGGGGCAAACATGTTTTTTTTTTGTTTTTGGAAAAATGTCCGCTGTCAGCGGATGGACAATCCAGACTGATGCTGGTTTTTATTGAAAATCTCTCGGGATGTCGATCCCGACGTAGTTTAAGGTCTTCGGACCAAAACTTTAAAAGCGGGGCTGGTAATATATTTTTATGATTTTTGAAAATGTCCGGAGTCATTGATCTTGAGCAAACAAGACCGACGCCGGCTTTTATTGAAAATCTCTCGGGATGTCGATCCCGACGTAGTTTAAGGTCTTCGGACCCAGACTTAGTAAAAGGGGGGGCAAACACATTTTTTTGTTTTTTTCGAAATGATCCAGATCATCAGATCTTGGCCTGAAAGGCTGGGATCGATGTTGGTTTTTATTAAAAATCTCTCGGGACGTTGATCCCGACGTAGTTTAAGGTCTTCGGACCCAAAACTTTAAAAGAGGAAAGACATTTTTTTGTTTTCTTTTTTTTTTTTTTTTAAATTTCGGGTCATCGATTCTGATTTTGATGGTCGAGATCGATACCCATTTTTATTAAAAATCCCTCGGGATCTTGATCCCGACGTAGTTTAAGGTCTTCGGACCAGAAACTGTACAAGTGATGTATATATTTTTTTGGTTTTCTGAAAATGTCCGGAGCCACCAGATCTTGAAGAAGACTGATGCCGGTTTTATTGACAATCCCTCGGGATCTTGGTCCCGACGTAGTTTAAGGTCTTCGGACCACAATTCATACATGTGAACAGTAATCAAGGGCGGAGATTCTTGGGATTCTTCTTGGAATGGTTTGGATCATCTGGTCATGCCTTTGGATGGTTGAGATCATTGTTTGACCAAGTCAAATTCTTCTTTCTTTTTCTTGGAAATTCCATGGAACTTTTCCACATCATCCACCCAATTTCTCACCCATTTCTCATGAGATGAGATTTTGGTGAGATTTTCTCTTTTTTCTCACCATTCTCTTCCATCACTTCATTCTTTCATGAAGGTACAAGATTCACTTGCAACCACCCTTCCCAAGGAGGAGTTCTTCCCAAGGAGAGGGAGAGGGAGGTCGTTTCACCTAGGTAGAGGCTAGGACGGCCTCCCATGGGCCGCCCGCCCGGTCTCTGCCTCCTGGTCTCTTCAGGGGGCTGGGTAAAAGGGTGCCTTCCCCTTTTCTATATAACATGGGACACCCTCCCCCCCTCAAACGTGCAATCTCTCTCTTCTCTCTCTCATACTCTTTCTTTCTTCAAGTTTCCTCTCTCTTCTTTGGTGGTCCTTTGCTCTTTTCAAGTGGTGGGCCTTAGAGAAATCTTGGGACAGCAAGGTGGTCCTTCTTTGGTGAGTGGTAAAGGTATGGACCACTTCCTTTCTCTTTCTTGTCCTTTTCCATCTTCATTGTCTCTTCTCATGATCCTTTTTCTTTTTCATGTAGCTATTCAAAGGGGTGTGAAGGTGGGCCCAAGCATTCTTGATCTTTTCTTAGATCTCAAGTCTTTCAAAGGTGGTGCTTGGAGAAGGACATTGCAAGCTCTCCACTTCATCATTTTTTCCTTTTTCACACTCCCTCCATGTGCATGTAAGGAGTAATTTTGCCATGTCATCAAGTGTGCATGGCAAAATACTCTATCTTTTTCATGGGAGTTGGGCCTCTTTTCATGTGTATCAAATGGACTCAAAGTGAAGTCATGGCCCTTGGTGTATTTGATGGGCCCAATGCTTCATTTTGGGCTCCCTCATGCTTTCTTGCCTTTGTCATTTTTCCTTTGGAACTATCCTTTCTTTTCCCTCTTCTTTTCAAGATTTGGGCCCATGGGCATGGTAGGGCCCATCTTAAGTTTTGGGCTCATGGGGCTCACTTTGGGTGACCCCATCTTTCTTTACATGTGTATGGATCAAGGTGGCTAGCCCATTCTTCATTTTGGATCTCAAGTGGGCTAGTTTTCCTAGGTGGGCTTATATGGACAAGTAGCCCAAGTCTTCCACTATTTCTTTGATTATGATGTACATCTTTGCACAAAGTGTGGTGGGCTCCTTGGAGTTTTTCATGTGGATGGGCTTTTGGGCCTTCATTGAAACTTGGGCACTTCTTTGAACCATGTGTGCCCCACTACACTTTGTTCATGTAGGCTTTTTCTTTTCATGCTTTCTCTCTTGATGGATGGAGGACTTGAGTTACTTGACCATCTACAAGTCCCATGAGTGAGTTGTTCCCACAATCTCACTAAGTTCAAATGGCTTCCTTTGTGGTAGGAATGTGATTCTCAAGAGTTTCCCTTTAATGTTATCAACCTCAACTGGATGATCCTCAAGTGAGTGTCCATACAACCATAGCTCCTTGAACTTTTCTATGGGGGCTTGGTGGATCACCCATCATCATTCAAATATGAGTGATTTCTTCTTCCATTTGTGAGAAGGAATGGTACCCATAAGTTACCCATTTTTGTCCCATGCCTTGGGACATTTTGGATTTTGATCTTCAAGTGGGCTATGTGTACCATTCTTATCCATTTTCATGATGGTTGGGTGACTCATCAAGCCATGCTCTTTTGTGCTCAAATGGTCTCCCTTTTGGTGAAAAAGTTGGTGCACATAAGTTGCCCAAACTTGCCTTTTCATGGGTATTTTCAACTTTGATTCTTCATGTGGGCTATGTGCATCGACTTTCTACCCTTAGCTTCTTTGATTCATATGTTTGTGGGTAGACCTCCTTGTTGCATTTTCGTGGTCAAAATTTTCATCAAGATGAGGCACATAAGGTTGCCCATGGTTAACCCATGAATGGGTCCTCATGTTCTTCAAGTGGGCTATGTGCTCTCTTCAATCCATTGAGATGAGGCATTTGGGTTGCTCTTGGGGACCCGTTTCCTTTCTATTCCCCACTTGTCCATGCATATGTGTAAAAAGATGGAGACATCCTAAGTGAGAATCATGACCTTGGCATAAAAGTGAGTCAATCCTTGGCCACATGTGGACTTTGAAGAGGAACTTCTCATGTGCAGTAGGACTCTCATCCTTAGTTGATTTCATGGCACTTGAGTGCATTTGTTGTCCAAAATGTGTCCTTGGATGATGGACTTTTCTTACCTGAGGCATGCCATGCCACCTTCTTTAAGGCAGGCCTTACTTTTTCCAATGGGTCCAACACATATCCTAAGTGACACATGGAGTTGGACTTTAGATTTTGCATTTGAATGTGAGTCCAATCCCATGGGTTTCTTGGATGAGAATTTGGATTTTAATGGGTAAAGGATAGGGACTTACCTTGCCAAGCTTGTAGGATTCCATGGCGGATGGTACTAGGGGCCACCAAGTGGTTGACGAGGATGATCCTGCTTTCATTGTCCGCCGAGGGGACCACATGTGTTCCCTAGCTATGGAGCATCAACCTCTTCCTGCTATCAAGGGTCGAGGTACCAGGGATCGCTGGGACAATTGGATGAAGGAGCCACAGCCCTTGCTTGAGCGAGTACTAGATGGTACTCCTTTTGCTGGCCTCCTCACCCTACGCTTCCATAATAACGACGCCAACCGTATGATGCTTGCGGCCCTTTGTGAGAGGTGGCGGGATGAGACCCACACCTTTCAACTCCCTTGTGGAGAATGGGGGATAACCCCTTTGGACATTTACATGCAGATAGGTTTCCCGTTTCATGGGGCAATTGTCCCTCAAGTTAGCTCTTTAGCTCCCCTCTCTTCCACTGATTGGCTGCGGCTTGTCGGTGACGTCCCTCCTGAGGGTGAATTCCAAGGCCATCAGGTGAAGATGCGATGGTTTTACAACAATTTTGCTTCCGTCGTCCCTACCACCGAGCGAGAGGCCCTCCACAAGGCGCGGGCCATGATCACTTATGCTTTTGGATCCTTTCTTTTTTGCCATGCGAATGAGAGAGTTGATCCTAAATTTCTTCGTTTAGTCGAGGATCTTCATCACCCCTATAACTGGAATGGGGCCATCCTGACCCGTCTCTTTCAAGGTCTGGACAAGACCTGTCGGCATAGCCGGTCCTTCACAGGCTTCTGGCCTGTTGTTGAGGTACCTCTTCTTTCATCCTCTTTGGAGCCGTTTGCCTCCTTTCTCTCTCTGATCATTAAATGTACTTTCATCTAGACCTGCTTTTATGACCATTTTCCGCATCTTGCGCCGAGGATGCGAGATGACATTGAACCCGCTCAGTATCGCCACATGTACTGGCATCAGCAGAATCGTCAGCGGAACTCCCGAGTTCCCGGGGACAATTGGCGTGCTGATATAGACGGGCTGACCGTTGAGGACGTAAGTATCTTGCTTGTCTTTGTCCTTGTACTGTACTTGTAACTGATCGTGGTAACCTCTTCTGCTGCAGTTTGCCCGGATGCCGTACGCTAGTTTCCCTCTCTACTACACACCCCAGCGCGTGGAGGCATATGATGCTTCATGTCTCCGTATTATGCTTTCTGACGCTGAGTCCTTCCAATGGTACTTGGGAGAGAGATTGCTTCGGCAAGTCACTGGGGTAGCTCGGGTCCCCTGTTCTGCACCTCCTCCAGCTGCTCGGATGCCAGCTGATGAGAGTGTTGAGGCTCTGGTGGGCCAGCCTGGCTTCCGTTTCACGATCCCGGATCGTGATTATGACGAGTGGTATCTGCTATTCGGCCAGGGGCCTTTGCTTCCTTCGCTTTACGTTCCAGGTGGCCGTCGCAGGTATGCTGGAGGTTCAGTGACTGCTCCTTTGATGGATCTTTATCGTCGGGAGCGGGACGCGAGGAGGGGCGATGATGATTATGTTGGTGACTTGTAGCTGGCTCTGCTTTATATGGCCTTGTACTTTTGTTTTTGTCCCCTTTTGTATCAAGCCCTTTTGGATGAATATACAGGCTTTGATTTCTCCCAAATTCCTTGGTGATGTCTGGATGCTTTGACTCTTGACTCATTCCTTCATGATTTGAGACTGCTTAGTTGCATGGGTGATGACTTGAATGGTTCAGATTGCTTGATTAGGCCTTGTGGGCCCACTTGATGTTTAGATCTTGGATTTTGGCCCTTCTTTTGATGATCGAACCTTTGATCTTGCTGCTCCATGACTTGTGTAAGCTTTCCAATGGTTTGGATCTTGATGATTTGGCCCTTGAATGGTTCAGATTGATGGATTTGGCCCTGTGGGCCCACTTGAGACCTTAGCTTTACTTTGGGGCACTTCTTTTGATGATTTGTGAGGTTAGGAATGCTTCTCATGGTGTGGATGATGGCTTGAACGTCTCTGATCGCTTGATTTGGCTTTGTGGGCCCACTTGATGATTAGATCTTGGATTCTGGCCCTTCTTGTGATGATCAAACCTTTGATCTTGTTGTTTGACGGCTCATGTAGGTTCTTCAATGGTTTAGATCGTGATGATCTAGTCTTTGAATGGCTTGGATTGCTTGTGGCCCCCACTTGATCACCTTTCCTTCTCTTTGGCTTGATCAGCCCTATTCCGGTCACATTGCTTCATGATTGGACCAGTGGGGCACCTTTTGTATGATCTTGATCATCTTCAGTCGAAATCTGGAGTGGACCGGAGCCTTGGGCGGCCCACGGAGCGCCATCTGCTGACGTGGACTGTCAGCCTCACCTACCAAAAGCCCTGGAGCCAATCCCGCGGAGAGAGGGGATCTGCGTCCGTACGGGCGGCCCAGGGCAGGCCGCCCAAGGCTCGCCTCTTGAGCGGCCTGGGCTGGCCCTGGTTCGGACATCCTCTGCTGTCCCTTTTTCCTGTCCCCCACATTCTCTGTGCCTGTTTTTTCGATTCAGCCATGAATCTTCTCTTCCCTTTGTCTTTTCTCTTCATCTTGTCCTCTTCCCATTTTGTCCTTTCTTGGGCAGCTTTGGATGATGACTTGTGGGCCATAGTGGGAGAGGTCGGTGGGTCCCACACTCCAGCACTTGGTGAGGGCTTTAATGATGGAGGGATTCCTTTAATGGAGGGTACAGATGGTGCATTGAATGGAAGCATTGATGAGGGGTTAGGGAATGGAGTTGATGGAGCTTTGAATAGCTCCATTAATGGTGGGATGGCTGGATTTTCTGATTTGAATGGGGCCCTCATTATGGGAGGAATGGATGGTATGGATGAGATGATGGGATGGGACATAGGTGAGGCTATGCATCCCTTGAGTGTGGGTCCCATGGATGATGTGATGGACGGTGATGATGGGACTATGAGGGACATAGATGGGCTGATCTCATGTCTGGATGGTATGGATGGCTCAGATGGTACCTTTGACGGTTTGGATGCTCTGGATGAGGGCCGAGATGTGCGGTATACTTGCTTGGGTGGACTTGATGTGATCATTGATGATGTCCCCCTGATGATGGACGGTGTGGATGCCTCGATGATCCCTTTGATCGGTCAGGATGATGATTGGATTCATGATCTCCTACTGGAGAGGGCCGCAGGTCCGGATCTGGCAGTTGATTCTTCGATCGGGGTAACCGAGACCCTTTTGGATGGTTCAGATGTATTCTTTGACGGTCAGATTGGTCAGGATGCCACGATGTGCGGTGTGATCTTCACTGATAGTCCTTTTGGTTGGGAGCATTGTCCTTCCTTTGATCATTGGCCCTTTGCGCATTCTGTTCATGAGGTGGGCGAGTCTTCTCATGCAGCTGAGATTATGACAGTTTCAGATGGCGATGCGACTATATCAGACATAGCCGCCACTGAGGACAGGTCAGGGGCTGTCGAGTCGGCAGAGGTTCCAGCTTTTCCTTCTCCTTCGCCTGTTGACCTTCCGATCCTTGATGAGTTGTCCTCGATTTCTGGGCCTTTTGTGCTGGAGGGGATACCGGTGAGGACTTGTCAGCTGCTTCCTCGTTCTTCCTGCTCGCCACGACTGCTTGCTTGGCTTGATAGCTTGTCAGCTTATGAGATTCGAGATTTGGAGTCTTATGGCTTTGGCAGTCTGATTCATATGGCTAGAGTTGACATTGACTGGAGGATGCTCGGAGCTGCCTTGATTGACTGGGTCCCTTCGTTGAACTTGTTTGCGTTCAACGATATGGAGATGGGGCCTTCTTTGGAGGAGCTTGCACGCTTGACAGGCCTACCCTGGGATTATGCCCAGTATTTTTCGCCGAAGACATCGCCGAAGACTGCTACACCGCAGAACTGGTTTGGGATCCCCTATCTTGTTCGGCCTGCAGCTAGTGGCCAGGATGCTGTAGTGTTCTCTTTGGACCTGCTGTATGATCTTTTTTCGGGTCCCCAGAGTACGGCTGGTTCTACCTTTGCTCGGAACGCACTGATGTTTTGCTTGATTGCTGAGGTGCTGTTCTCGGGATGGCGCAGGTCCCAGACTCCTTTGCTTTTTGAGGTGATGAGCCGAGCTGTCCGTCGGCAGGGGATCATTTCTCTCATCTTGGCCGAGCTATTTGATGGGCTGACCGACTGTGCCCTGGGCCGCACTCGTGTCCTTCGCGGCTGTTGTGCTTTCCTTCAGGTATCTTTTCTACACCCTTTTTTTTTCTTGCTTTGTTGGGGATTGCTTTGCTTTAGCTGAACTTCTTTCGTTTTCTGTGATCAGGTCTGGCTATGGGAGCGCCTTTCTCTGACTGTTTCTGTACCTCTTCCTGGCATCCCTAGCTCTGACATCATGCGTTATATCCTGGAGTTCCTTCCGCATACGGCTAGGATGAGCGAGCCCTTGTATCGCAGGATGTTCGCTGAACTTCGTGACTGGAACGTTCGTTGGGAGTCATCTTGGCTTTCACTTCCTCCAGTGCTTTGCGATGCACACCGCCATCCTCTGATGTTGGTAGGCTTTCGATCCTACTTTTCTTACCATCCGATCCGGTTCCTGCGGCAGTTTGGGTATGAGCAGGATGTTCCTCCTTTTGCTTTCACGGGTATCGGGCGTCGAGTACTCCCCTCCAGATCTTCTGACTTCAGGACCCGGATTGATTGTTCCTGGGCGAGTTATTTGACAGCTGATTTGTTGGGATTTGAGCTGCGGACTTTTCCGATGGCGACCGCCCCATATCAGTACTGGGCTGCTGAGCAGTCTTTGTATCGACGTATCCCTTGTTGGCACCAGACTGCTGATGAGGATGAGCAGGATATTCTTGGAGATGCTGGCTCTTCATCTGGTTCATATGAACCTTTTGAGGAGCGCCCTTTTGTCGATCCTGGCTTCCTTTTGGCCACTCATGGCCATCTGCTGTCTGAGATCTCTGCACTTCGGTATCATTGCGAGATGATGTCGAGGAGATTGGCTGCCGATCGGAGATTGTCTGATGAGGAGACAGCGATCCGTACCCTTGAGCGCGATGAGGCGCATTACCTGCGTATGGAAGTGAGCAGGTTGAGAGCGAGACTATCTTTTTATGAGTCAGAGGACTCACCTGATGTGGCCGAGGAGGAGGGTAGAGATTGATTGTGTTGGCCACCTGCACACAGATTTTTGCATATATGATTGATGATGATGCATTTTTTTTGTATTTTTGAAAAAGATGATATGTGTAAGAGGAATATAATGCATTTAATTGAAAAGAGAAAAAACTGTTTGAAAATCTACTGTGCCATGAGTTGTCTTGTGAGTGTGTCTGGATTTTGTGTCGGGATATAGGAATCAGAACTGGGGCTCGGTCAATGATTTGACCGATATCTCGAGATTTGACTTGCTTGATCCTTTGGTTCCCTAGAGATGTAGGCAACGGAAACTCTTGCTTCCTAAGATTGTCAGAGTTTGTAGAGTTCTTCGCTCCTGACTGTACTTCCTCTTGTTCTTGCACTTTCACTGCTTGAACCGATCTGGACTGTCTGCTTTCTTGGTACCTGCACTTTTCTTTTTTTCTTTTCTTTTTTTTTTCTTTTTTTTTTCATTTTGAGCCATTTTTGCCTGTAGTGCTCTTTCGAGTTTTCACCACAGCCGGCTTTTTCCCGTCATTTTTGCCCGTGGCGCCCTTTCAGGTTTTCACCACGTCCCGGGTATTTGGTCTTGCCTGCCCCTTGGCAGCTGTGCTGTTTTTACCCTTGGCGCCCTTTCAGGTTTTCACCAAGTCCGCTGTATGCCCACTGTTTTTACTCGGAGCGCCCTTTCGGGTTTTCACTCCGCCCTCTTTGTTTAGGCACACATTTTCTTTTTTCCTTTTTTTTTCTTTTTTCTTTCTGGATCTCTGGATAACTGCGGCGGCTAGAGGTCGGGAATCCGTCGTTGCCGGCCGATGGCAGTCTTTCAGCCCTTATCCTGAGTTACGATAATAGAGCTGTCGGTCTTTGCTAAAGACCCCTCTGAGATGGATGGATGGATGACTGTGTTTCTTCTTGGGTTGATTTTTTTCTTGGGTGCCTTGCTTTGGCTTCCCTTTTTCTTTCTCTTTTCTTCTTTTCTTTTCTTTTTCTTTTTCTTTTGCATTCTTTTTCTCTCTCTTTTTTTTTGTCCCTTTTTGAATCCCCCCCTCTTTTTTTTTTTTTTTGTATTTTTCTCTTTTGGAGTCCCCTTATTTGAAACACTTGTTGGTGGACGGGAATGATTTCTCAGAGATCTTAGCTTTGACCCCTTGACTTCAGCTCTGTTAAAGTAACCTTTGATAAGGTCAGAATAACTTACCCGTGAAAGATCTTCACGTTGTCGGCGTTGGTTGGCGAAGGAAGATCCACCCCTCTCATGCTGGTGAGTCTGAGGGCGCCTCCAGGAAGTACTTCTCTGATGATCAGTGGCCCGTCCCACGAGGGTTTGAACTTTCCTCTGGGATCTGGAAGGTGCGACGGTAGAATCTTCTTCATGACCATGTCGCCTACCTTGAAGCTCCTTTTTCGGACTCTCTTGTTGTAAGCCCGAGCGATCCTTTTCTGATAGCACTGTGAATGACTTAGTGCACGCATGCGTTTTTCATCTGCTAGCTGCAACTGATCGAATCTGGCCCGTTGCCATTCTCCTTCTTCAATTCCGCTTTCGAGTAACACTCGGAGTGATGGTATTTCCACCTCGACTGGTAGGACTGCTTCCATTCCGTAAGTAAGCTCGAAAGGAGTAACGCCCGTAGCAGACCGTACAGACGTTCGATAGGCCCAAAGTGCATATGGGAGCATATCTGACCAATCTCGATATGTCACGACCATCTTCTCGAGTATCCTGACGATTGTCTTGTTTGCGGCTTCTACCCCACCATTCATCTGGGGACGGTAGGGGCTTGATCGATGACGTTGGATCTTGAACTTGCTGAGGAAGTCATCCATCTTCTTGTTGACGAACGGGGTCCCATTATCTGTGATGATGGCATTAGGGATTCCATATCGGCATATGATGTTGTTCTTCACGAATTTGATCACCTGAGATGCTGCAATCGTGGTGTATGAGGCTGCCTCTACCCACTTGGTGAAGTAGTCGACTGCCACAAGTATGTACTCGTGACCATTTGATGCTTTGGGGCTGATCTTGCCGATGATGTCGAGTCCCCACATGGAGAAGGGCCAGGGGGTGGTCAGGTTGTATAACTCTGATGATGGGGCATGGATTTGATTCGCATGCTCTTGACACTTGAAGCATTTTCTGACGTGCTTGCAACAGTCTGTCTCCATGGTGAGCCAGTAGTAGCCGAGTCGTAGAATCTTCTTTGCCATCATGTGCCCATTCATGTGTGGGCCACAGATTCCTTCGTGTATTTCTTTCATGATCTTTGCAGCTTCTGTTTCATCGACGCATCGGAGGAGGATGTGATTATAGGATCGCTTGTAGAGAACTTCGCCACTGATGGTGAACTGGCCGGCCAAACGTTGGATGGTTCGGCGATCTGTTGCTGTTGCTGATTCTGGATACTCCTGGGTTTCGAGATATTGCTTGATGTCGGCATACCAGGGTTTGTCAGGGACAGCTTCGGCTTCTTCTATTTGCAGGCAAAAAGCAGGTTCTTCTTGAATTTCGACTGTGAGCTCCCATTCTGAAGCTCCTTTTGGGATCTCGAGCATTGATGCGAGCGTGGCGAGAGCATCTGCAAACTGGTTCTTGGCTCTGGGCATGTATGAGAAGGTGATTTCCTTGAATTCTTCGATCAGATTGTCAAGATACACATGATATGGTATCAACTTCTCGTCTTTGGTCTTCCATTCGCCATTGGTCTGATTGATGATAAGCTGTGAGTCTCCAAATACTCGTAGCTTCTTGACGCCCAAGATTATGGCTTCCCTTAAGCCAGCGATGCATGCTTCGTACTCTGCCATGTTGTTGGTGCACTCGAATGCGATGCGCCTCGAGATAGGAATAGGGACATCATCTGGAGAGTAGAGGATTGCTCCAATACCACTCCCTTTAGAATTTGCTGCGCCGTCGAAGAATAACGTCCATTCATCTTTTTTCTTCTTTTCTTCCTCTTCAATGAGCAAGAGATCTTCATCAGGGAAGAATGTCTTGAGCGGCTGATAGTCCAGGAGAGAGTGAGCCGCAAGATGATCGGCGAGGGCCTGTCCCTTGATTGCCTTTTGAGTGACATAGGTGATGTCGAACTCAGACAAGAGTAGCTGCCATTTAGCTATCCTTCCAGTGAGTGCCGGTTTCTCGAACAGGTACTTGAGCGGATCCATGTGAGCGAGAAGGAGAATAGGGAATGCAATCATGTATTGACGGAGTCGCTGAGTTGCCCAGACTAGGGCGAGGCAAGTCTTCTCGATCGGGGAATACCTGGTCTCGTAGTCGGTGAACTTTCGACTCAAATAGTATATTGCTTGTTCTTTCTTCCCGGTTTCGTCGTGTTGGCCGAGGACACAGCCAATGGCTTCTGCTGCTACCGAGATGTATAACAATAGTGGTCGTCCAGGAGTGGGAGGCACTAGGACTGGAGGATTCATGAGATATTTCTTGATGCGGTTGAAGGCGACTTGGCAATCGTCATTCCATTCTTTTGGGACGTTCTTCCGAAGGAGCTTAAATATGGGCTCACAGATGGGTGTGAGCTGTGCGATGAAGCGACTGATGTATTGAATTCTGCCGAGGAAGCCACGAATTTCTTTCTCTGTTCTAGGAGGGGGCATCTCGATGATTGCTCTGGTTTTGGTCTCGTCGACCCTGATGCCATCTTCGCTCACCATAAAGCCGAGGAGCTTACCTCCCATTGCACCGAAGACACACTTCTGAGGGTTGAGGCGAAGCTTGTACATTTCTAATCTGTTGAATAATTTCTTCAGATCTTCAAAGTGTCCTTCAATTGTGCGAGATTTGACGATCATGTCGTCCACATATACTTCGAGCTCTTTGTTCATCATGTCGTGGAATAGTGCTGTCATTGCTCGCTGATATGTTGCTCCTGCGTTCTTCAGACCGAACGGCATTACCCTGTAACAGAAGGTTCCCCAGGGAGTGATGAACGATGTCTTCTCGCGATCTTCGACGGCCATCTTGATCTGATTGTAACCTGAGAACCCGTCCATGAATGAGAAGATCTTGTATCCTGCAGTGTTGTCGACTAGAGTGTCGATATGTGGCAAAGGGAAGTCATCTTTTGGACTGGCTTTGTTGAGATCTCGGAAGTCGATGCACATTCGAACCTTGCCGTCCTTCTTTGGTACTGGCACGATGTTGGCGAGCCATTCAGGGTAGTTGGAGACTACCAAGAATCCCGCGTTGTACTGCTTGATGACTTCATCTCGGACTTTCAGAGCCCATTCTGGCTTCATTCTTCGAAGTTTTTGCTTCACGGGCTTCATATCTGCCTTGGTTGGCAGATGGTGTACAACGAGCTCTTCATCGAGCCCCGGCATGTCTTCATATGAGAACGCGAAGTTGGACAATCTTGGAGCTAGGAACTCTATCATTTTCTGTTTCATCTCAGGTGGCAACGATTTTCCAATGCGTACTTCCCTAGGGATCTCAGGCGTCCCCAAGTTTACTATCTCGAAATCATCGGCTACAACATTGGCTTTAGATTCGAACTTTTTGAGGAGATCCTCTAGTTCGGGAGCTGGATCATCATCTTCCTCGTCCCGAGCTTCGTCCAGACCCATGAGCTCAAAGTCTAATTCGATGTCGAAATCATATGATTCGACTTCAAACTCATGCGACTCTTTAGACGAACTTGGCACACTATTGAATGCAGGGAAAGAAATATTTTTTGATTTTTGAGATTTTTCTGAAATTGAGATGCTAGATGTTTTTGGTTTTTGAAAGTTTTTGATTTTTTTTGGCTTTTCGAAATTCACGGGACTTTGAACAAGTGGGCATTGCAGACCATGATTGAGCCCAACTTGTTCCAAAGTTCCGGTCGCTGCTTAAACAGGCGTTTTTTTTTTGGAAGCCAGAGCCCTCAGATGGCTCTTTGGCTGATTCAAAAGTGAGGGGAACAGATGACCATTCAGGACCCCACACTTCCTCCCTTGAAGAGGTGGGGGTTGATGATTTGGGTGAAGAATCATGGTCTGGCCCAATGACCATGACTTCTTGCTAGTCGGGTTCGAGATCTGAGTCGTACTCAGTCCCTCCCGGATCACTTACCTCGCATTGCAGTTCGTCTGGTTCCACAGCTAGACACAAGTTTGGAACCTGGACATCAGACCAATCTAGGGCTGGCCACTTCCCTTTCTTGGTCCAATGGATGGGCTGCTTCTGCCCCTGGCTGATGATTGATGATGTTGACTTTGCAGAGATGGGCAAGTCGTGCCCCTTGCTAATTGGTGATGAGATGGGCGAGTCGTGCCCCTTGCTGATTGAAGTGGGCAGGTTGTGCCCCTGGCTGTTTGAAGTGGGCAGGTTGTGCCCCTGGCTGATTGAAGTGGGCAGGTTGTGCCCCTGGTTGATTGAAGTGGGCAGGTTGTGCCCCTGGCTGATTGAAGTGGGCAGGTTGTGCCCCTGGTTGGGAGCAGGTGTCAGAGTAACCTGGTCCTGAAGCTGCTGTATTTGTCTTCCTTCTTCGTCTTCATCATTTCCTCCTTCTTCTGGAGGCTTAGAGGGTTCGAGAATCTGATCCCATCGAATGGGGGGGCCACGTAGCCCAAACTAGGCTCATCGGGAGGCCTTTGTGTAGTGCAGTCGGTTGATTCCCTCCTGGATCTTTGCAAGGTTCTCCTGGCTTGACGAATTGGATGGGTGAGCACCGAAATTTCTTCCTTCTCTTGTCCATGAAGGTTGCCCTGTATCCGAGTCCCCACTTGCGTTGGTTATATACTAGCGATACTGTTATAGGCAAAATGATGGAGATAAGATTTCACGCGGAAATGCCCATTTCGCTCTTGCTCTCGAGATTATCTGATCGAGAGTCGAATATTGGATAAGTGCGGGACGTCCATTCGACTCTTGAGATTATATGATCGAGAGTCGAATATTGGATAAGTGCGGGACGTCCATTCGACTCTCGAGATTATATGATCGAGAGTCGAACATTGGATAAGTGCGGGACGTCCATTCGACTCTCGAGCTCACCTGATCAGGAGTCATAGATTGAAAAATATGGAGCAGCTATTCGCAAGTCTCGAGTCTTCATAACCGATAGTCAAATACGGCAAAGCTCGATCCGCGAGCAGACCTTCTCACAAGTCGTTGAAAGACGTTACATCCAAAATAGGTACTTGGACTCGCGACCACATTTTAACCTGCGAGAAGCTTTCCTACGGGTTGCAACCAGTTCGGAGGCTATGACTCCAACTACGGGCGTCTCCTTCCTTTTCGGAGGCCATGACTCCCAACTATGGTTTCCAGCCGGATCCAGTCGGATTAGTTCC